>JADMNL010000031.1:103727500-104927500 GCA_016271365.2 Neoceratodus forsteri | reverse complement strand
AGGCTGAGGGGTATAAGAGAAGGTGGTAACTTCAGGAGAAGCCTGGTTATTGGGTGGGGGAGGGAGAGCAAACAGAAAGGGGAAGGCTGGCAAGAAGGGGGCACAAACAGAAAGTCAAAAAACAGAAGTCTGTTCTTTCCAGCTCTGAGCTTTTCTCCATCAGGGATGCCAGCAGGTATTGTAGTGAGACCATAGCAAAGCTTATGCGAGTCACATGTGATGTGATGTGATGTGAGTTTTGCCCACACTCAGGAGAGGGAATCTGTCAGCTGATGGTGCTGCTTGGGAAGTTGTTACCCTCCCAGGTCCTTATGTCCCTCACTGGATCAGCCAGTGCTCGTCCCAGAGCTCACATGCCGCAGACCATGAGCCACAAGCCACACGTTGAGTGCTGAATTTTCCATCAGATTTGGAGGTTTGGAAACCAGGTTACATGCCTTTGTTTTGTTATTTATTCCCCCTCCATTTCAGGCTTCTGCACAGCACATAGTGACACCGTTACAGCCTTTTGCACTATTACATGGACCCCAACTATCCGCAGTTAAAATTTATCACTGCTCATCCCACCACTGCAAAACCACTTTGCAAAGGACTCTCCCTCCACTGCCCTTCACTTTGAGATCAGTGGATGACTCCTATCTCCATTCTGGGGCCAGGTTCCAACAAGGATTCAAACTATGGAACTTTGTATTAGTAACAGGCACCAACACAAACTCGCTAGCAGTCACCTGGTGGTACTGTAGCCCAGTGCTAGTGAAGGGTGTCTACGTTAAAGGGCACTGTCAATCCATTCTGCATCCTATTATTTCTAGTTGAAATCCCACATTTTATGATTGCTGACCTTCTCTAAAATGCATCCAAAGGTGTTAGTTGTTTGATCTGCTTCGTTTCTTAGTAGAACTGAAATACATGGAAATATTTCAGTTATACCTGACCTTGTTTTGCTCAGATCCATGATATGTTACTATTGCATACTTCCTGAACATTAGGAACACCTTCAAACAGTGCAGTCACTCATGATGCAGTAGTTTCCTCTCTTTCCACATCATTATGAGTGGGTAGATTGTGTTGGAGGCATTCCCAAGTCCAGGAAAGATGTACTGAAAGTTGATCAAAGAATGTAAACAACCACATTTTTGTGTGGTGACACCAATATGGTGAACAGTCTGTTTTATTTATATATAAGGGATCAGAATGAAACTATCACCTACATCAGCAGTCGCTACAGAATATGAGCAATCATAATATGTGTTTTTTAGTCTAGGGAAATTTAAGGCCTAAGGGGGTTGACAGTACCCCTTTAACCATTAGTGGTTACCTTATTGGGTTTCAGCCCCTGAGACTCTGGTAGCGAAGAGTGCCCAAGGAAAGTAGTGACAGCATTGATGCTTTATAGTTATGAAAAGTGAGGGGGTGACAGTGCTGGGCAGTGGGCACTGATGTCTATCTAAACTTCATTTTGCATCTGTACTTCCCTTCTAGGTCTCTGCCACCTTTGCAGCCAGCTTGGTCACAAGCCCTGCCATTGGCGCCTACCTGTCCCGGTCCTACGGGGATACATTGGTGGTGGTGCTGGCGACAGCCATCGCACTGCTAGATATCGGCTTCATTCTGGTGGCGGTTCCAGAGTCCCTTCCAGAAGAAATGCGGCCTGCATCTTGGGGAGCGCCTATCTCCTGGGAACAGGCAGATCCATTTGAGGTAAGAAACTTTTCTGAGTTGCATGAAAAATGTATGTGTGTGTGTGTGTGTTACCAGGAATGTTCTTTATGCCAGCTTGTATGCCTGGCACACACATGGCATTTAAGGAAGCTTTGTAAAAATAGCGCTGGGCATGGGAAATACGAAGATTTTTAAATTTCCTTACATACAAGCAAAATAGCGGAAGGGGCACAGCCGCCTCAGCATATTGTGGTTTTTGGCAGCATGATCACTGGGTGTCTGTACTGTTTCACAAAATGTCGTGTGCACCAGGGAGAAGATCCAAATTTACGAGCATTCAGGTATTTAAACTACAAACTATGTATTGGGACTACAGGGGAAATCAGGGTACTTGAGCCACAATATGTGCTGCAGTGGCTCTGTTAAGTTTGCCAGTAGTGCTCCTTTAATGTTAAAATACAGAAGTTGTATAAAGGGCCGTGCTGTTGTTTTTAATCTGGTGGGTCATTTCTTTTTTCGAGTAAAGTGTTTATTTAAATAATTAAAATTACAGAGTAAGCATAAAATTCCTTCAGACAGTCATAAATAGCACAGTAAAGGATCAAATAAAATAGAAAATAGTTCTGATGTATATTAAAAAGTATTCAGAGTTAAGCAAGATATAGGGCTCCATTTTCAGAGCTGTCCGACTGCGTGTGCAAACAGGTGTGCCATGCCAAAAATATTGGGCCAGACGGCTCTGGCGCCATATTTAAATAGATAACGCCATCCAAACTGATTGCACTGTCTGAATATGGGGCCATGGTAGCATGGCACATGACAAGCCATTGCCATATTTTGTGACATGCTACCAGAATGCTGGGCCAAAGATTGCCCATGGGGGTAAAGCATGGCACACACTGTTTAGCGCCACGGCCCCCGTGGACAGTATTCGGCCCAAACATGCAATTGAGCCCATTGGGCCTGCAGGGTGACTGGTCAACCAATGAGCACGTACTGTCTACTGTATGTGTTTAGTGACAGTTCAGTTGGTGCCTGGCCGTGGTGGTGTGAGGAGGGTTGTGCTGGTTGCCAGCTTGGGTGGGGGGGATCACTACTTGCCGTGGTGGGGGCCACTAGACTACCAAGGCAATGGATTTTATAGTTAAGACGGTGATTGGAGAATTTGGGGGGGGGGGGCACTAGACCAGTAGATCTTATGTTATTTGTAATATACCAGAGGATCAGGGCTGGGGAGGGGGCAGTGGACCACCAATGATTTATTTTATTATACTTGGATGGGGAGCAGGACATGGGAGGGACCACTGGACCACCAGGGAATCCAGCCCTTAAGGGTGTGTGGATGGGGTGACGGGCACCATCTCTCTTTGCCCACTGTTAAGGGCCGGGTTTCAGAAACTTTAAACTGCGCTGCTCCTGGCGGCCATTTAGCACGCCTGAAAACGTTCAGCATTGTGCTGTGCCACATATACATGAGGGCTCCCTCATTTGCATGGGTGCAGCACACTGTTGTATGCGACGGCGCTCTCGGGTGCGCCGAGCATAGGTGCCCTTTGAATATGGCCATGCCCTCGGCAGCTGGCGCTATTCCGGGTTAACCCAGTGCAAACCTAGTTTGTGCCATGCTAACCTTTTGAAAATGGGGCCCATAGGTTTTTAGTAGCACGTTATTCCTTCAGTTGGAGAAAGAGCGTCCATATTTTGTTATACACGTCCATCTTGTTTAGAAGAATGTGACTTATTTTCTCATTGTTAACTGTATTGCCCATATAAACAAACCAGTTTTTAATAAAGGAAATTGGTGGTTCATTTCCTGAATGCCTGTCAGACGTTTGAGAAGAGTGACAGAGTAGGACAGGAAAACAACTGATTCTGTTTACCGCCCCGCTCGCTCACTCCGCTCAGCTGACTATAGGTTGTTAGAGATGCCCAAGATACGGTTGAAAAGTTCTGGTTCACGTGCTTTTATGTTTGCGGACCCAACCCTGTGGAATTCTCTGCCTCATCAGATTCGAGAGTGCCAGACTGTGGGAAGCTTTAAAACGGCTTTAAATATTTTTTTTTATTTTGCTAGGCATTTGGTGAATAGTCTTGTTATATGCTCCTGCTTATTTTGTATTTTATTACTTGATTTTAACTGTTTTTGATACTTATGTTTTTTCTTTTAATTATTTTTTATGAATTGTACAGCGCTTTGATTTTAGAGATTACGCTCTATAAATAAAATTATTATCATTATTAAACTGTACAAGTAGTGCTGGGGTATAACAAATGGATAAGGCTGCCTGTAATTGCCAAGTGTGGCCATAGAAACTATTACTCAGAGATCGGGAACGCTGTACTGCAGGCACAACAGTTCTGCTACTCATTCTTGAAAATTGGTTTGTATGGGCGTGTTACTGTTCATTATTAAATGGCACTGGAAAATCCATAAACATGATTGGCCGGAACATGTCACATGACCATGCATTATAATGATGTAATACATACTCTGTTGTGTGTTATTGCTTACTTATTGATTGTGGCCTGGTCATATACTTGGGGGCAAGGGACAGTGCCCTGTCAAGGGTGCATACTAGGTCGAAGTACCATTTAATAAAGTGCCATGGAGCTGATTTAAATACTCCCTGTTGTGAGCTTTATGATCAGCTGGAGTGGCTGTCATTGGATAAGCTTGAGTTACGGGATAAAGCAGCTAGTATGGTTGTCTTCCTGGGGGGGAAGCTTGAAGGACTGTTTCCTCCCATAAAACACTTGTATAATACCCGCGCATGTGAAACTGGTGGTTGTGCCGTTCAGTTTTGGAAAACAACAAAGGGGTCAGAGATAATTTTCCTATAACATTACTAAGTTCAGGAATGGCCTTTCTCAGGTTTAAATCGGATTCTGTCTATGGCTAATTATAAACCTGCGCTGAAGTAAAGATTACACAGTAACACTGTTTGTTGTTTTGTTGGCGTTGTGTAGCCTATTGTGCAATAACTGCCTTTTCTAACCCCAGGTATTCTTCTATATTCCTAACTCTCTGCAGCCTATCTCCTAAGCAGAGCTACCCAGAGAAAATGAAACTATATGCAAATGATAGAACTATCATTTGCTCGTGACACATAGTCAAACTGCTGCCCTTATCAGCTGCAGCGTTCCATCAACGTATCAGATTTCTTTCTCCGCCTGACTTCCCATATCAGTCGATCTTACTTTGAGAGGTTTCCTGCAGTAGGTCTTCACATATAGGACTGTGCCCCCTGGCGTCGGGTCCGAACGGCAAACTTGCAGATAGTAATCATCAGCGGGGACCACCGACGACGGCGGTCGTTGTGACGTCATCCTGGCTATATAAGAGGCGGTCCCGCGCCCGCTCTCCAGTTCTTTCCTGTTGTCGCCTCGGTAACGTTCAGCACGCGATAAAACAGCGATCGGACGTCCGCCATTTTGTCAGTTTTCTTTGCCTCATTACTAGTTTTCAACTAAAATTTCTCGCTCTGTTTGATGTCTTCTAGACAGAAGAAGAAGTGCTTGAAGTGTGGCGCTCAAATCCTGCACGGGGACGACCATTCCCGCTGCCTCCTCTGCCTCAGTTCTAAGCACAACTCCCAGGAGTGCTCCATCTGCCAGGCTTTCAACCAGGTGACACGAACCAGGCGTAGGCGGACCCTCGAGGCCCATCTCCTGACCCAGTGACTGGCGTTGATGGAAAAGGAGCTCCAGGAACTGTGGGATAGGTCGTTGTCGCTGGGCCCGAGAAAGAAGAAAAGCAAAGAAAAGTGCCGGGAACAGAGTCCATCGCCACGTGGGAGGCCCTCCGAAACTGTGAGTACTTCTGCCGGTGTCCTGTCTGTTTCTTTACGCAGGGCACCTTCTCTGCCTTCTGCAGAGGTGAGCAGTCAGCCGGGTGTCGCCTCTTTAGAGGTCTCTGTACAGTCTACCTGCCCTGCCGATAAGACACCCCTCGACTCCGTTGAAGGGCACACGGCCTCTGCCGATAAGTCTAGTGGCGGTCTCCAGACTGCCTCCGGTCTGGCTGGGTCCGATCAGTCAGACGACGGCTCCTCTGTTGCCCACCCGGATCCTTCCACTCTCCTGTCAGGCTCCAGTTTGGCCCCTGACGTTGGACAGAGTGAGGGGCAGAGTGACCCTTCGCCCTCTAGGGTGTTACATCCCAGGGACTTGCCACCTGATCTGCTGGTTTTCCTACCAGCGAAATCTCATTCGGACCTGTTGTCGGGGCTCCTTCCGAACCTACCCCCCTTGCCAGGCCTTCCGCCGTCTCTGGATTTCTGTCAGACGCCGGCTGGGGATCTCTTCATGGAGCCTCCTCCCTCGGGACCTTCGGAGGCCCTTCCAAATCCCGCACCTCCCCGAGGCGCCATGGCACTGCCCCCCCGGCAGGACCAGATCCTCCAGGCGGGTTTCCGGGCTCAGATCCCATTGTCCCACCTCCAGCAGCCCACCGTCGTCTCCACAATTTCCAAAGCCGGGCTATGTGCCTCCAACGCCAGGATACCCTGGGTATTCCTACTATCTGCAGATGGGTTATCATTACCCTTCTTGGCCTCAGTACCCATGTTATCTGTTTTAGCAGCCTCCTCCTCCTCCTCCTCCGCCACCACTGGTGCCAGAAAAAGCACCCCACTGGTGGCAGGAGGCCATAAGCCAGTTACTGTCAGAGCTCAGGCAGTCGGTAGGGGAACCTCCCCAACCCAGGGCCCCCCCTCCACCACCTCCTGTGGGCGGAACCTCTGGTTCTCTTACTACGGGTACCGTGGGTATGGACCCTTCCATTGCTAGCGGCTCAGAACTCTCTGACACGGAGTCTGATTCCAATCCCTTGGATCCTAGATCTCCAGTTGAGGTTCCCCCTAAGGAGTCTCCTAAGTCCCCTCCAGAGGACCCTTCTTTTGGAGACCTTTTGCGCTCCGTACAGGCAGCCGGAAGCTGGCCCACAAAGGAGGTTGATCCACAAAGCAAAAGACTAGCAGAACACCTGGACCTTACTACTTCGGATCCCATCCCCATACCCCCATGGATGGGACCCCATGAGGACTTGGTCACCACTATATGGCAGCAACCGTCCTCCATACTAGCGGTCTCCAGGAAGGCAGACTGGACCTGTTATCCCCTGGAAGAGATTAAACACCTTAACTCCCATCCTAAGGCTGATTCCATGGTCACTACTTTCTGCCAGTGACTGGTCAGCCCAAATGAAACACCCGAGTTCCTCACCTGCAGATGAGGACTCTCGTCAGTTAGACCAGTTCGGGCGAAAAATTTATTCTTCTTCCTCCTGTGGCATTAGATCTTTCAATTATGTCTCGCATATGGTTGCTTTCCAAAAAGCTACTCTTTTGGAGCTGGAAAGGGATCTGCTTGAGGTTCAGGATGAAACCCTTAGGAAGAAACTCCTGGACAATGTCAGAATGGGGAAGTCCTCGTGTTGTCACGTGCTGTGAGTGATGTCACGTGCTGTGAGTGACATATGACTCAGTGGACTATGTGGCTAGGGTAGCAGCCACTGGAATCTGTCTCCACCAGCTCTCCTGGCTTCGGATAGCCGGTTTGGCATGGGATATACCACTTCCCTCTTGGACGCCCCTTTTAGGGGTTCCGTCCTCTTTGGCGGTGATGCAAAAGATACCATCACAGGGCTGCAAGAGAGTGGATGCTCCTTAAGAGACATATGCTGTATGTACAAGACTGGTCAGAAAAAGCAGCCCTTTCACTGCCAAAGAAGATGGAACAAGAACCAGGCCAATGTCAGGGTAAGAGACATGCCCCTGGCTCCGGAGTCCAAACCTCACAGGCTAAATTCTCCAAACCAGCCTCGGGGTCCAAAGCTTCCCTCCCCTCGGCGTCCTGACTCCTTTCCCCTCCTTCCGCTCCCTCCCTTACTTCAGGAGGAACTGGTCGGAGGGAGGTTCAGCCTCCACCTGGAAGGTTGGATGTTCGTCACCGCAGAGTCTTGGGTGCTTCAGCTCATCCAGCGAGGTCACTCGATCAAGTTTGTTGAGACTCCCGACCCTCTACCTCTGGAATGGTCTTTCTATCCTCGGGATCAGGTCCCCTTTGTCTCGCAAGAGATTCGGGCTCTCCTTCTAAAGGGGACCATAGAAGCTGTCCCTCAAAACCAGACAGGAAGGGGATTTTATTCCCACTTCTTCCTAGTCCCAAAGAAAACGGCGACCTGAGACCGATCCTAGACCTCAGCACACTAAACATCTTCGTTGAGTACAAGACGTTTTGTATGTTGACCCTTCAGGGGCTCCTTCCCCTGCTCCAGCCCAGCTCTTGGCTGTGCTTCCTGGATATGCAGGATGCCTACCTGCACATCCCTATCCTCCCGGCCCACCACCGCTTTCTCCATTTTACTTTCATGGAGGATCACTTCCAGTTTCGGGCATTCCCTTTTGTCCTTTCTTCGGCCCCCTGGGTGTTCACGAAGTGCCTAGTCGTGGTGGTGGCGGCATTCTTACGCTGCCAGGGCTTTTATGTCTTCCTGTACCTGGACGACTGGGTCCTCACAGCACCCTCTCCTACCAGCCTGAAAGAGTCTCTCTCTTTCACTCTGAACTTGTTCTCCCTTCTGGGGATCACGGTCAGCTTCCCCAAGTCCCAGCTAGTGTCATCTCAGTGGCTCCAATTCATTGGAGCTGTACTAGATACAGTTCAGAGCAAGGCTCTTCTGCCATCAGATTGGGCCAAGACGTTGGTTGCTCAAGCCACTCTTGTGGCCTAGGCTCGATGGATCCTAGCACATGTTGTGCTTCGTCTTTTGGAACTGATGGCGGCGGCCATTTCCTCAGTTCCCGTGGCCAGACTTCACATAAGGGTCATCCAATGGTCTCTCCGAGTCCGGTGGGATCAGAGGACAGACTACCTGAACCAAAAAGTCACGATCTCCACCAACCTTCAGAGATCTTCGCTGGTGGCAGGATCTCTCCAACCTATCGAGGGGAACCCCTTTTCATTCCCCTGTGCCTTCCCAAATCCTCACCATGGACGCCTCGGACTTGGGCTGGGGAGCTCATCTGGGGGAACACAAGACGTAGGGGCCTTGGTCCGATCAGGAGCCTTGCTCCAAATCAACGTTCTGGAGACCTGGGCGGTTCTTTATGCTCTCCAAGCTTTTCAGTCCCTTCTGGTACTGGGATCTCTTCTGATCCAGATGGACAATATGTTCACAGTCTGGTACATCAACAAACAGGGAGGAACCCGGTCGTACCCTCTTTGCAGGGAAGCAATGAGAGTTTGGTACTGGGCGATCCAGCACAGCCTTTACTTGACAGCAGTCCACGTACCAGGAGAAAGTAATGTCCTGGCGGACAGTATCAGTTGATCAGTGGTCGGGGCCCACGAGTGGGAGCTAAAGTCAGGGATGGTCAAAGAACTCTTTCTTCGGTGGGGTCGTCCAGACTTAGATCTGTTTGCCTCCCCATCCAATGCAAAACTGCCCAACTTTTGCTCACTTGTTCCCGGGCATGGTGCTTTTTGGCGAGACGCACTGTCTATCTCTTGGACAGGGAGGTTTCTTTATGCTTTTCCTCCCTTTCCTCTCATTCAGAAGGTTCTGGTGAAACTTCAGCAGGAGGGAGCTCATATGATCCTTATTGCCCCTCTCTGGCCATGCCAGATTTGGTTCCCTCTTTTACGGCAACTGGCACTGGAACCTCCGGTCCCCCTGTCATTTTCATACGACCTTCTGACACAGGAGCAGGGCACCCTGGTGCACCCGAGCCTTCAGTCTCTCCACCTTCATGTGTGGCACCAGTGGACATAGTGGTTTCTCGTTATGGTGTCTTCTCACAGGTTGCACATATCTTAGTAGAGGCCAGAAAACCCTCTACTAGATCCACTTACACCATGAAGTGGAAAAGATTTTCGATCTGGGCCCTAGCAAGGAGCTGGGATCCCTTTTCGTGCTCGGCGGCCTAGGTGTTGGAGTACCTCGCACATTTATCTGAGACGGGCCCTAGCTACTCCTCCATTAAGGTCCATCTCTCTGCGGTGCCTGCCTACCACCTCCCGGTGGAAGGCAAAACCTTAGCTCAGTTGGAGGTTGTCAAGACCTTTCTGAAAGGCATCCTTCATTTGAAACCTCCTATCTGGAATCCCTGTCCCCCCTGAGACCTGAATTTCATGCTCAAGAAGCTGAACTTACCCCCGTTTGAGCCAGCTTCTTCCTGCGACTTACGATTCCTTTCCTGGAAGACTATTTTTAGTCGCAGTTACTTCTGCCAGAAGGGTCTCTGAGCTCCAAGCTTTTGTTTGTAAAGAACCCTATTTAATTTTTCATAGAGACAGAGTAGTCCTGCGGACTAACCCTTCTTTCCTTCCCAAAGTAGTATCTGAAACCACTCTGAATCAGAGCATGGAATTGCCAGTTTACTATCCCCAGCATTCCAACAGGGGAGAATACCTTCTGCACACCCTTGATGTGCACTGGATTCTGAGGTACTACATGAACCGAACTAAAGAGGTTCGTAAATCTAACCAACTCTTTGTAGCCTTTGCTCACCAGTGCCAGGGCAGGGCCATTTCCAAGCAAACCATCTCTAGATGGTTAGCTAACTGCATCCATTTTTTTTACACGAAATATGGAAAACCCCTTCCAGGGGCAGTCAAAGCCCACTCCACCCATAGCGTGGCGATCTCTACTGTCTTTTTTTTTTAGGAATATGTACACTGCTGAGATTTGTGCAGCGGCCACCTGGTCAACTGTTCACACTTTCACCAAGCATACAGTCTGGACATTGCCTCTAGACGCAGAACAGGTTTTGGTCTCGCAGTCCTGCAAGGCCTTCTGTCGTGATTTCTTATGGCAACTTCTCCTCCTCCCAGATGCACCTCTGCTTTATTATTTTGGGGACTCCTTGGTATTCAATCCTATATGTGAAGACCTACTGCAGGAACCCTCTCGAAGTAAGATATTGCAGTTACGTAAGAACTTACCGTAACAGTAGATCTTCGAGAGAGGTTCCTGCAGTAGGTCTAGATTCCCGCCCTCCTTCCCCCAGTTCCTGGATGTTATTTCCTTTATTTTCCATCCTACCTAGCCCATGGGTCTAGAGAGGAAGCGGGGTCCTAGGAGTTTCTTTCTACTCCTAGCTATTGTTTACCTTTCTTTTGGTCTCCGGTGGCAAAGAACTGGAGAGTGGGTGCGGGACCGCCTCTTTTATAGCCGGGCTGACGTCACGATGCCCGACATCGAGGGCGGTCCCCGCTGATGATTGCTATCTACAGTTTTGCCATTCAGACCTGACGCTGTGGGGGGGGTGGAATTCCTATATGCGAAGACCTCCTGCAAGAACCTCTCTCGAAAATCTACTGTTACGGTAAGTTCTTACATAACTGCAATTTCCTTGTGGTTCTTCACTGAGTATAAGTAGTTTCTTACATTATTATTCTTACTGCTGCCTTTATTTTTTGTTTATTATCTTACCGTTAGTTCAGTTAGCATTATTTAGTGTTGTTTTAGTTTATTTTCTCGGTTCCTCATGGTTCAGTGCAATCGTTGGGGAACCGGATCTTAGTACCCTTTCCGGAGCTTTATTTACTAATTCTGCTATTTAGGTTTAACTATTTTAGTTTATTAAATTGTAATATTTGTTGTATTTGAAACCGCTAACCCGGTTTCTGTGAACTGCTAACCTGGTTCTGATTCTTCGGTTCCTGGTTCATTATCGGAACGTTCATCGGTTCCTGAACCGACTGCAAAAAAAAAAAAAATTATAAAGAGTGAAATCTTTATTGTGGTTCTTGTTTTCTTCATCGGTTGACAATGGCAGAAAAAACTAAGAAAAAGACTAGACCTCCAGGGTTTAAAAACTGCCTTAAGTGTGGGGATGTTTTTGCAAAGGCAGACAAGCACGATTTATGTGTAGTCTGCCTGGGGAATGACCATTTTTCAGCAGATTGTGATATCTGCAAATCATTCCCATAGAAAACAGTAGAAAAGCGACTAGAAAGACTCCAAAAAAGATTGGAGAAGGATATTACAGGTTCTGACCAACCCACACCCTCTAAGTCTGCGGGTGAAACCGCTCTCTCTTCTTTAAACACCCCTGACAAGGGTGAAACAGCTACTGGAAAAAGTGTGGGTGATCCATCTGTCTCTAAGATTCCCACTAAAAAAAACAAGAAGACAAAGCATGTTGATCGCCTGGCAGATAAACCAAAGGGGGTTTCGTCTATGTCTCACAGCCTGCCATCATCAGAGGAGATTGCCAGGCCATGAAGGTCATACAGGCTCTGCAGGGTTTCATACCTACTCCAACCCTCCCAGCACCAGTTCAGATCCCGATTGGTCCCTCCTCTGAACCAAACCCATGTCAGGATACTATGGAGTTTGAAGAATGATTTACCTGAAATGGATGAAGGTGAGCCTATTGAACCAGAGATCTCACCAGAGCAGGAGTTTGGTTCTCCCCCTAGACCAGAGGATTTTCTTCTCTCATTTTTCCTTTGTAAGGAAAATAGTGGATGCCCTTGATCTGGCTGCCACAGAGGTCATAGAAGATGAAGAAGAGGCCGAATATATGGAGATGATGGGGTTAACACCCACAAAGAAAATTCTACTTTCTATGAACAAGTTTTTTTTTAAAAAAAAAAAGACTTGTTTAAGATCCTGCAGACTCCAAATTCTATTCCACCTCTTGACAAGAAGGCAGATAAAAAGTACCAACTGGACAGACAAGGGGATGAATTCCTTTTCTCTCACCCTGATCATCAAGGAATAGTCCAGCAAGCAGCCTGTGGGAAGGCGAGGGTTCCTTTAGCTTCTCACCCACCTGAGAAGGACTCTCGTAAAATAGACAGAATGGCAAAGAAGGGTTATTTAGTGCTTCACTGGGAGTAAGACAGGCTAACTACCAAGCTTACTCAGCACAGTACCAAAAATCACTGTGGCAATTCATGTTGACCATGGCAGAGAAAGGTTCCTTCATCTCTCTCTGATGATTTGTCTGAAACAGCCAGATTTGGACTGGAAGCATCCAGGTACCAATTTCAAATGGCAGCAGATGCCAACAACAGTGCTGCCAGATAGATGGCCCTTACCATAGCCCTTAGAAGACTGGCTCAGGGCTATTAATTTAACACTGGATACCCAGGCCAAGGCCATGGATTTCCCTGTAGAGGATCACTCATTATTCGGTCAACAAACTGAAGCATACATGACGAAGGTGGATGAATAAATTTATTTATTTATTTATTTATTGATTGATTGATTGAATAGAATCGGAATTACAATCCTTTGAGTCACAGACTCTTTTGCAAAGGCTCCACATCAGATACAGGGGGTGGAGGGTAAACAAGTACAGGAATAAACATACAGACAGGCATTATTGACAGTACAGTACTGGAGACACAGTCCAGGCATAAACTTAGATAAAAACTGGTGACAGACGTAGGCAGCAGTCTGTAGGTCACTTGAATAGAAAAGACACGAAGGCAAATAGAAAAGACATGAAGGCAATGCTTATTCATGGGATCTAGAGAGACCCTGTGTCAGAGGAAGGAGGGTACAGGGAAAACAAGCATTGGGCACCTATAAAAGTAATTCTTCAAAAGAGAGGCCTTCTTCCTCCTGTAGGCCATACGGAAGGGGAGGCAGAGGAAGGACAGCTTATAGTAGGCCTTTTTACCAGGCACAGGCTGTCCCCCAGTATCAACAATACCAACAGCAGACTGGGTATTTCAAGGCCAGAGGTAGAAGGGGCTCTAGTAGAGGTTCCCAAACTACCCAAGCTCAGCCCCAGGCAAAATCATAACCCCTGACTTAATGATCAAGGCCGCCTCCCCTCCACCAGTAGGGGGCAGACTGGCTCACTATTTCCAGGCTTGACAATCCATCATCACAGACAAGTGGGTCCTGGAGGTAGTGAGTCAGGGTCTGTCCCTGAGTTTCAAGTCTTTTCCTCCCTTGAGAACAAGGGCTTTCAAACCAGCTTCCCTCATAGAGGAAAAAAACTCCTGGAGAAGGAGGTTCAAAGTCTACTCCAGCTAAAGGCAGTGGAGTGTGTCCCAGTTCATCAGAAAGGAAGAGGTTTCTATTCAAGATAGTTCCTCACAAAAAGGAAAAATGGAGAGTGGTGGCCTATTGTAGACCTCAGACTATTGAACAGGCATCTAATAAAACCAAAGTTCAGAATGGTCCCACTGGCAATGATTTTGCCAGTAATTCAGTAGGGAGATTGGCTGGCATCTCCGGACCTAAAAAATGCCTACTTTCACATCCCAATAAGAGAATCTTACAGGAAGTACCTCAGATTCAGACTTCCATCAGAACATTACCAATTCTCAGCTCTACCTTTCGGTCTCACTTCAGCACCCAGGGTGTTTACAAAGTGCCTGGCAGTGGTAGTGGCATACCTAAGAAGGTTCGGTGTATCAGTCTTCCCTTATCTCGATGACTGGCTAGTAGTGGGAAGTTCACCACAGCAGGTAGAAGAACATCTAACGGTAACACTAAACCTGTTACAGTCTCTAGCATTCCTGGTAAATCAGGAAAAATCTGTTCTAATTCCAGTACAAGTCCTGCACTTTATAGGAGCAGAACTGAATACAGTACAGGGAAGAGCTTTCCTCCCTCAGGACAGGGTGCAAAGCATTCTGCAGTTAGCTGCCTCATTTAGCGTGGCTCAGTTGGTAACACATCTGCCTCTGGATCAGAAGGTTGTCAGTTCTTGTCACACACCGGGATTGGATTTGCACCTAAAAATCGCTAGCATCCGAGTGCAGTATTGGGGGATGCTGTACTGCTGGGTTGTGCCGTCCTTTGGATGAGACGTTAAACCGAGGTCCCTTCTGCTCTTCCTGGTGTTGTCCTGGTGGGCGTCCAGGTGGAAGTAAAAAGAACCCAGGGCATTCTTTGGAAAGAGTAGGGAACATTCCCGATGTCCTGGCCAACATTCCCATTCCCATAAGCTGGTTCATGCAATTATCCAGGCTTTGTGTGGGTGATGATGTGTGATATGGCCACCACCACACATTCAGTCACTTCACTACCAGTCTGACATTGCTTGTAAAGCACTTTGGGATACACTGTATATGAAAAGCACTATATAAATGCTGATTTATTATTATTCCTCTTCTTCAAGCTGAACGAGCCACGACCAGCAAGACAGTTTCTGCGGCTTCTGTGACATATGACCACAGCAACAGGCCCGTCCTTGGAGCCAGGTTCCAAATGAGAGATGTACAGTTTCATCTCAGAGCACACTGGTGCCAGAGAAAAGACAAACTGACAAAACCACTTCCAGTAACAAGAACCTTGCTTCAAGCCCTCCAGTGGTGGAAGGAAGCAGACAACCTCAGGGAAGTACCCTTCCAAAGGGAAATCCCATCAGCTGTCTTTACAACCGACGCCTCTCTGTTAGGGTGGGGTGCTCATTTAGGGAATCACACCATGCATGGAACCTGGTCCATCATAGTCAATCCTGCATATAAATTTGCTGGAGCTAAGGGCAGTGTTTCTGGCCTTGAAAACATTTGCCTGTCTGGTACAAGGGAAAGTGGTGCAAGTCAGGACAGAAACACCACAACAATGTACTATATAAACCACCAAGGGGGAACAAGATCAGACCCCATATGCACAGAGGCTACGAAAGTCTGGAGTCTGGTTTACTCACTAAAGGCCTCATTACAGGCCATTCACGTACCAGGAAAGGACAACACCCTGGCAGATGCCCTGAGCAGAATCAATCAGGCGCATCACAAGTGGTCCATCAGCATGCAAGAGTTGGACTCAGTGTTCAGGAGATGGGGCACATCAGAGGTGGATCCTTTGCATCCCAAGAGAATCACCTTCTGCCCCTCTTTTGTTGCAGGTCATCATCCAAGGGAACAATCCCATTGGATGCTCTGACTCTGAACTGGTCAGGAAAAAGTCTGTATGCTTTTTCTCCCTTCCCTCTCATCTTCAGAGTCCTGATCAAACTCAGGTCATAACCTGCAGCAATGATTCTGATAGCACCAGACTGGGCCAGGCAGCCATGGTACCATTTACTACTTTCCGTGTCTGTAGCCAAACCAATACACTTACCCAGGAGGCACAACCTGTTGACCCCCCACCAGGGCAAAATCTTGTATCCAAATCTTGGGTCTCTCAGACTCAAGGCATGGCACTTGAGGTCCTAGAATATGCAAATTTAAATATTTCCCAAAGCGTTCTGGATGTCTTGAAAGGATATAGAAAGCCTTCGACTAAGAAAACCTATGCATCAAAATGGAAAAGGTTTTGTATTTGGTGTGGTTCCAAGGAGATTTCTCCTACTTCAGTGGAGATCCCAGTTGTCCTGGAATACCTCACATACCTTCACTCACAGGGGTTGAAATAAACATCCCTGAAGGTTCATCTGGCATCAGTCTCTGCCTACACTTCTGCTGGGAGAGGTATATCTATGACATCCAATCCCATTTCAAGAGGTTCATAAAGGTCTGTGCCACTTGAACCCACCTGTTAGGGAACCAGTTCCAGTATAGGACCTGAACATATGCATTGCTCAGCTCATGAAACCTTATTTTGAGCCTATGTCCTCTGCATATTTAAAATATGTTAACTGGAAAACTGTATTTCTGGTTGCAGTTACTTCAGTTAGAAGAAATCAGTGAACTACAAGCCTTGTGTGTTGAGAAGGGCTACCTTTCCTTCCATAACGACAAAGCGGTGCTGAGAATAAATAGGAGATTTCTTCCCAAGGTGGTTTCTGATTTTCACTTAAATCAATCCATTACATTGCCAGTTTTCTTCACTGAACATACTAGTTCAGGTGAGCGCAGACTCCATAGTTTAGATGTCAAAAGGGCATTAAGTTACTATATGACCCGCCCCAAGAATCTTAGACATGACAAGCAACAGCTGTTTCTTACCTGTGGGGATCTGGGTAAAGGCACCCCAGCTTCTTAGAGGCCAGTGTCTCGCTGGATAGTCCAGTGCATTCAGTTTTGCTATTCAGAAGTTGGCAAGGAACCCCCAGCAGGTCTGAGGGCTCTTTCAACTAGGGGCACAACTGCTACTGTAGCAGCATCCAGAGATATTCCATTAGTGGAAATAAAGCAGCTACCTGAAGGATAGCACACATATTTACTAAACACTGCAATTTGGACATACAGTCCAGAAGTGATGCCAGATTTGGTGCAGGAGTCCTGCAGAGCCTCTTTCCTTAGTAGATTCTCTGCCTACCTCCAAAGGTACTGCTTTGAAGTCTGCAGAGAGTTAGGAATATAGAATACCTGGGGTTAGAAGCAAAAATTACTCACCTTAGTAATCTTGTTTCTTCCAAGGTATTCTTCTATATTCATAATTCTCCTTCCCTGCCTCCCCCTTCCAGAACCAGAGCCTCTGCACTCCAGATAGAGTATTTTAATATAAAGTCCCAAACACTGGCATACATAGTTTTTAGCCATAGTGGGAAATATTTAATTCCCCTTCTTTTTCCAGGTGAGTCTGGCATTCGGTGGGGGTAGTATTGCAGTGATATTCAGGGTGTTTTATACTGTCATGGACAGACTAGTTGTGTTACGTTAGATAAGTATATTTAGATTAGTCTTCATATCGGTTGCCTTGTAGGCTCCTTAGAAATCTGATATGTTGATGAAACGTTGCAACTGATAAGGGCAGCAGTTTGAATATGTGTCACAAGCCAGTGATAGTTCTATCATTTGCATATAGTTCCATTTTCTCCGGGCTGCTCTGCTTAGGAGGCTGACTGCAGAGAGTTATGAATATAGAAGAATACCTTGGAAGAAACCAGATTACTAAGGTGAGTAATTTTTTCATTCGGGACACTTGTCATTTTCATTTATTGTATTAACGGTGTTGTATCTTGTTTTTTGTGTTCATTCTTTGACTAGGATGTGTTTGGAAATGGGCATTTGTTCCTCAAAGTCCTTCCTTACAATTAAAATGAAAGTGTTAATTTGCTTAATACAGTAGCTTTGGTTTGTGGGAGCATGCCTGTTTTGGAGTTTTTATTACTGGGGGCCTTGTAGTTTCCTATGTTGGTTGTTTCATCCTGTGTTTGTGATTGTCTATGTTTTGTGGGACTGAACCTGTTTCAGTGTGGTGTGTTCAACACAGCCCCATAGTTTCCCATGTTGGCAGTTCCATCCTGCATGTGTGACTAGTTGTGGTTTGTGGGAGCCTGTCTGATTCTGGGTGGTCTGTAGTTTTCCATTTTGGCGGTTCCAGCTTGGGTATGTGGCTAGTTGTGGTTTGTGGTAGCCTGTCTGGTTTGTCGGGGCCATCTAGTTTCCTATGTTGGCGGTTCCATCCTGTGTTTGTGACTAGTTCTGGTTTGTGGGAGCCTGTCTGGTTCATCGGGGTCCTGTAGTTTCCTGTGTTGGCGGTTCCATCCTGTGTTTGTGACTAGTTGTGTTCTGCAGGAGTGTGAAATGGTTCTAGGTGGTCCATTTAGGTGAACCCTGCTGTTTTCAATGTTTGCGGTTCCATAATGTGCTTGTGGCTATTTGTACTGAAGTGGACCGTCTGTCTCTTAACCTCCCTCTGTTTTTTTTTCAGTCTCTCCGTAAAGTTGGGCAGGATTCCACAGTTCTTCTTATCTGTATCACAGTATTTCTCTCTTACCTACCCGAGGCCGGCCAGTATTCCAGCTTCTTCCTGTACCTCAGACAGGTAAGGCCTTCAGAGCAGATACCAAAGCAGGGTTGTCCTTCTGGTCAGAAGGCGAAAATGAGTTCTGGGCAAGCTGATTTTGTCAGTTAGCAGCCGGGTTATTTATCTATCTAAACATTTTACCAGAAGAGCATATTCACCTGCTACTATCTCATTTCCAGGTCCGTCCTGGGGGGTGTGAGGGTGGAGAGCAATGCATTTCAATAAATCATGACAAGCAGGGACAATGGGTTGAATGCTTTTTGACCTCTGACACAGTAAGGAACTCCTGTATTGAAAGCAACTTGGCAGATGAGTTCTGTAAGCATGGTGTTTTCAATCCACGGGGCAGGGTGTTGTGGCCCTGGTGTTCATAGGTTGTTCTGGAAATAACATATAGAATAATACATGGGGTGGTGTGTATTATGAGAATTTAATACATACCCAAGGTGTGTGATGCTACATAAACCCATAGAGTGATTTGTGTGTGTGTTTCTTACAGGAAACTATTGAAAAGTGTAAGGTAACTTTTTAGTATTGTGAGTGTGCTGCTCCTCGTGATTGGTGCCCTAGTACCCCCCGACTGAACCATGCTGACACTTTTCTTTTCAGCTGAGACGATGTCCCAATGCGATTTTACAAAATCTTTTCCACTCTGAAACTACATTTGATGCACTGGTTTCATGTCAGGCACTGACTCCGAATATGGAGGAGTTTCAGAAGTTTGAACAAAGGTTAGTTTGTTCAGTTCTGTTGGGAATTTGAGGCTGTTGGTAGGGTTTATGGCGATAGCCTTTGGACTGTAAAACTTCTGCCTCACTGTACAGTGCGCACGAGAGTGTTTCAGGTCCGCAGCTGCAAAGCAGTATGTGCATGTTTGCTATTGTAACCCCTCAACCCTGCCTTTTTGCCAAAATGACAGGTGGCATGCTCTTGAAGCTGACAGCAGTACCTGGTGGGGACCTGGGTTCGGGGAGGATGAGGTTACTCGGCACAGGGGGACCTAGGTTTGGCTACTCTGCACAGGGGCACCCAAGTAAATCCGAACACAGGAAGCAATAACTGTAATGTCCAGAACCAGGAATGGGATTCTTCAGTGTGGCTTTTATTCACATACTAGCTGAACAAAACAAAGCATAGACAGACCCCCATGGGGCTACATTTCCTGGTAATGCAGATTAGAGACTACAGAACACTTTGTCACCATTTTCAGCCCTCAGGCTCTGAACCCACCAGGCTCACAGCCCGAACTTGCACGCAGCTTTGGGTACACAGCCCGACTTGTACACACTTGGGTTTTCCCCAACTGGCCCAGCTCCCCCGCCGGCCACTTGATCCGCGGTCCATTGGAAGAATGAACTAATTATTCTGTCGTGGCTCCCAACACCACCTAGAGTCTGCGACTCTTAAAGAGAATTTTTCCTTGTCGTGGCTCCCCACACCACCTAGAGTCTGCGACTTCTAGAGAGAATTTTTCCTTGTCGTGGCTCCCCACACCGCCTAGAGTTGGCGACTCCTAGAGAGAATTTTCCCTTGCAATCCCACATCTGGGTACTTCCCCATCACTGGCCAAGTGTATGAGGCAAGTAGCAACCACAGAAGAAATCCGTAGAGGTGGACCTGGTCCCTAAAGATGGGGGGGTCCGCCCACCTCCAGCTCCCACAGCCCATACCCGGCTATTTCCCTGGGAAAACTGAACCATTCCTTTGCTGAACTTCTAAATGTAGATTAAAGGGTAGATGTATGTCGCATCTCCTCTACATATTATTTGAATCACACAGCACTCTAGGATTTGACACTACTTTACTTGCTTGGCCCATTTCTCTAGGCTTCCCAATATGTAGCTCAATCCCTAGATTTTCACACAAGTCTCAGGGTGAAGAAAACAATTTTCCCTTTTAGCCAGAGCAGACACTCACCCTTTAGTTGCAGGTGCCCCACAGGTGGCTCACAAATCTTCCATCTTCCAAAATAAATGTTGGACTAACCAGGCAGCTATTCTTCCACTTAGCAGAATTAAGGGGATTGCCCCAGGAATCTGCTGGGAATTTTTACACCCCCGGGGGAGGGGGCACTGAGACCCGAACAGCGGTCTCTACCACTTGAGCACAGCTTCACTCCTTCAAGCCAAACTGCAGACTGTCTCTTCACTTACTGAAGACAAAACTGAACACTCACCTTTGAAAACTCCCAATGTTCTATCTAACTCCCTTTGCTGCAGATTCCAATGTGGCTTATGCAGCTGCGAAAGTTCTATAGGTGATGTCATCCCTCAGTCTTAGCTGAGACTGAGAACAGAGTGAGACAGTGTGAAACCCATTTAACTGGAGTTTCACAAGCTGCCTTCCCTGACTACCACTAGGTCTTACTGGGATTCTAGTAACCCCGGGTAACAAGGAGGTTACACTCGGCCTTGACCAGGAAAATGACTGTCTGCAGTCATTATTTACCCGGCCTTAGGCCATCCCACCCTATGTGCTACTTGCGGAGGGGGGTGATCAGGCCCCCTCATACCATGTGCCGGCACAGGCAGGTAACACTAAGGGCCTAGAGGCCTGTAGCTGACATGTCAGCCTCTACACTATCCACTTACTATGGACACCTAGTGGCTCTGGTAGAACTATCCAGAGCATAGCCCTGATAGATCAGCACTGCGGTCCCAGTGGCCACTCAGGACCACAGCCTGTGTATCCCCCCCAACCCTCTAGGGAAAACCTATCTGCCTTTAACATAATACCCCCAAAACAAAAAACAACCCGGGGACCTCCCCAACCTTGGGCAACCTGCAACCACGCACCTTTGAAATACCACATTACTGCCTCCTCCCTACCCCCACAACCACACCTGTAGAAGGAAATGGGTTAATACAGCAATAACAACACAGTACTTTAAATTTCTACACACTAAAGCACCGATGAGGAACTCCGATGAGCCCCTCCTCCTCTTCTTGTCTTCTCTTCTGTCTTCCCAGGAACACCTGTAAGAAAAAGAAAGACAAAACACACTCCCAATCTGCATACACAGTCTACCTAGACCCCTACCATCAAAACACTGCAGAATCCCAAAACAATTTTTTAGAAAAAAGGTAGAAAAAAACAGTATTTACATTAGAAAACAACAACATTATTTACAATACACATTTTGGGGGGGGATGGAGTGCCCTAAAAGTCCCAACTACTGACCACAAGGCCTGAAGGCTAGTCCAATAAAGAGTCTCTCCTGGGCCAGAGCCCGGTGAAGCACAGTTCTAACAGGCCAAAGTCCCGAAGGGGAGAGTTTTTGCGGACAGTTCACGCATTTTGAAGTCTGTTAGTGTAGGGTGTGTACTGCAATGTCATAAAGATAGAAAAGTTCGGACTTACCAGCCACTTGTAGTACGAGATTTGGCACCAACCTGCACCTCTGACGAAAACTCTCCCTGGCAGCATTTCTTCCGATACAGCTGGGCGGACATCTTCCGGGAACCACAGGAGGGCACATCTGGGAACAGCTGGGCTGATGTCATCTCTGGAGACGGAACCTTAGAACAAGAACAAAAAGGAAACAGCTGGTTCAACGTCATCCGATTACCAGGCGATGAACAGGATACAGCTGGACTGGTGTCCTTTCTGGATCTGAAGTCATCTGGTGGGCCAGTCGATGGATGCTGGAAAGGCCAGTACACTGTAGGCTGATGAATGTGGGGCACCTGAGTCCTGGATATTCATATTGGCGGATCAATAAAGGCACTTCACAGTCTGGTGTGGCAGTATTGACTACCACTGCTTGGCTCTCCATTTGTAGGTACGGGCTTATTTGCTGGGAGGTCCTTGCACTGAGGCCAATAGTACTGGGGATCAGGAGCTTGAATTATTACCCCGTCTGCGCACACATAATTCACACAGTGGGAGATTTCATGTCCTCTCAGTCCACTATTCTCACTCTGTCCATAAACAGTGTCCTGCCTCTCTTCCACTGGGTATACTTTTCGTGGAACAGTCTGTTCTTCACATGCTTGTTGGCCCCAGGATGCACACTTTTCATTGCTTCATCCCAGATCCAGGATTTCCTGCAGTTCTCAATCTCTTCCCAGACTTTTCGAGGAAAGGTAGGAAAGGTCATACCATAGATCTCATTTGCCTTTCTGAACAGTCTCTCCTCTTTACTTGCTTTGGTCAATCTGAGACCACTGGCCTGGCTTGGGGGTGGCCAGTCCTGGTTCTGCCAGCTTCGCATCCTTAAAGAAAGTAGAAACGAATCCCTGACTTCTTCCTCCTGTAAAGCCAGGGCAGTGGCATCACCACTTTCTTTCATACATTCCTCCGAGGCAAGCTCTTGAGGCTGTGTTCCCGTTCCTTTTTCACAAGGCCACATAGGTTCCCCCTCATCTTCCTCTTCACTGAGGATCTGAGCCCAGGAGTGAGCAGTCGTTCTCACTCCCGAGACTATCCACTCATCACTAGACGTGGAGGTCGACACCTCCCACTCAAAGGCCTCCCGCATCTCATCTTCACCTAAGAGACTTGGGCTAGGCCCCCCCCCTCCAGGGGTCTATTGATGCTTTATCCAAACTTTCCTTTTGGGATCCAGCATCCGAAACTTCAACTTCTGGTTCTGGCTCTAACTCTGCACCCTCTAGCTTTGTGCCACACTCCCGTGAGGGCCTTCCTCCATAGGCTCCGCCTGGTGCTGTGTGCTGCCAACTGCAGAGTCCTGAATTTTTGTCCATGTGGGGGCCAAACGAATTGGAGGCGCTTTATACAAGCCATATTTTTCTAGGCATCCCGCACAGCGAGGATCATGAAGACGTCCCTTCTAGCTCCCAAGCGTATTTGACATACGTGCACTGGATAATTAGGAATTGCCACCTGAGGAGGCAGTTGCCCTCCATAGCACCACTTTTCAATATCTCTTAGTCTATTTACTGCTGCTGTTACTGCAACCCGGGCATGATCCGGGTAACAAGCTGGTCCTGAGGCCATAACTGCAGAAAGATAAACAAAAGTTCACTGTAACTGAAAGTCCCACTTTATTGAACACACTCTTTAGCTATAAAATGGCTCCTCTGCTGCTGTGTTTACTTTACTACCCCACCCTGTAATGGCGGCGGCAGCACTCCTGTGCATCAACATTTAGAATCTGGGTCAAGCCACTGTGCACCCGATTTACACAAACTACTGATAACTTTTGCTCAAACTGCACAACTTGCTCTGTTCTTCCTTTAAACACATTTACAGGATTTTCCACTGACTTTTCACAAGCTGGAAACATTTATTTTATTCACAGTCCCTTAAAGCTTCAGGTTTTTAGCACAGGATTGCCTGTATTTCTAGTGCTGCACTTTGCTACAACCCACAGTCTCTCTCTGGGTGCAAACTTTAAACTGAGGCTAAATTCATTACTATGCACACAGTCAATGGCTTAACAGACTTGCACTTGCTGGCAGGACTTTACACAGTCATTACTTGCAAAACGACTACACTGCTGCACACACATTTATATGGCATAGGGCTGAAAATCACTGTTTGAGCAGTTTTAGGATGGTTACTTGCTGTTATCAGTAGCAGCTTGCTGCGATGGAGAAAAACGGCCTGCAGCCAGTTCTTGAAGGCCTTGGTACAGAAACGGGCGGGCAGTCCTACCGATCGTCTTCTCAGCCACCAAACTTGCAATTTGGACGATCGATTAGTGGGTTGAGCCCGATTTTAAACTAAATAGTCTAATTTTAAACTGTTTACAATGCTTTGAACACTCCGCGATGCTCCTTTACTGCCAGTACACGCACTCCACTCTCACTCCCTCTCGAATGCTGGGGCAGTCTCTGTAGAGCTTGCTGAGGGGCGGGACTGATTGCAGCCTCACCAACCACACGACGTCATGCAAATGAGCCTCTTCTTCCTCGAGAGGGCTCTTCTCCTCACAGCGATCGTCGAGCAGGCAAATTTAAACTGCAGAATGCAACTTTTTTTTTTTTTTTTTTAACTGACTCCACGGTGGGAGCCCATTTCAGCCATTTAACATAGCCATTTACACTTTCAAGTCTCTCTTTTCATTTAAAAAGCATTTCCAACGTCCAGGGCACAATTTTCCTGTTGCTACCCCTAGTCTTCCACACTTTTCTTCACAACAGTTCATTTTAAAGCATTTCAAACGTCCAGGGCACAATTTTCCTGTTGCTACCCCTAGTCTTCCACACTTTTCTTTACCATAGTTTATTTTTAAAAGCAGGCAAAAATGCTGTAAACAATTTTTTGATGCAGGACAAGGGCACACTCTTTGGCTTTACTGCTCCTTGGTAAACAGTTGGCAATTTTAAACAGCTGCATAAGATCCACAGCACACAGCAACACACTAGGGAAATTGCTTCAGCTTTTTGGGCTACCCACTGCCAGATAGCCAAAACGCTAGCCCCCTTGCCCAAGCACCTTCCTCCCAGAACAAAATCCAGCGGTGCCTCCATTTTTGTAACCCCTCACCCCTGCCTTTTTGCCAAAACGACAGGTGGCATGCTGTTGAAGCTGACAGCAGTACCTGGTGGGGACCTGGGTTCGGGGAGGATGAGGTTACTCGGCACAGGGGACCAGGTTTAGCTACTCTGCACAGGGGCACCCAAGTAAATCCGAACACAGGAAGCAATAACTGTAATGTCCAGAACCAGGAATGGGATTCTTTAGTGTGGCTTTTATTCACATACTAGCTGAATAAAACAAAGCATAGACGGACCCCCATGGGGCTACATTTCCTGGTAATGCAGATTAGAGACTACAGAACACTTTATCACCATTTTCTGCCCTCAGGCTCTGAACCCACCAGGCACACAGCCTTGGGTACACACCCCGACTTGTACACACTTGGGTTTTCCCCAACTGGCCCAGCTCCCCCGCCGGCCACTTGATCCATGGTCCATTGGAAGAATGAACCAATTATTCTGTCATGGCTCCCCACACCACCTAGAGTCTGTGACTCCTAGAGAGAATTTTTCCTTGTTGTGGCTCCCCATACCACCTAGAGTTGGCGACTCCTAGAGAGAATTTTCCCTTGCAATCCCACGTCTGGGTACTTTCCCCCATCACTGGCCAAGTGCATGAGGCAAAGTAGCAACCACAGAGGAAATCCGTAGAGGTGGACCTGGTCACTAAAGATGGGGGGTCTGCCCACCTCCAGCTCCCACAGCCCATACCTGGCCATTTCCCTGGGAAAACTGAACCATTCCTTTGCTGAACTTCTAAATGTAGATTAAAGGGTAGATGTGTGTCGCATCTCCTCTACATATTATTTGAATCACACAACACTCTAGGATTTGACACTAACTTGCTTGGCCCATTTCTCTAGGCTTCCCAATATGTAGCTCAATCCCTAGATTTTCACGCAAGTCCCAGGGTGAGGAAAACAATTTGCCCTTTTAGCCAGAGCAGACACTCACCCTTTAGTTGCAGGTGCCCCACAGGCGACTCACAAATCTTCCATCTTCCAAAATAAATGTTGGACTAACCAGGCAGCTTTTCTTCCACTTAGCAGAATTAAGGGGATTGCCCCAGGAATCTGCTGGGAATCTTTACATCCCCGACCCGAACAGCGGTCTCCATCACTTGAGCACAACTTCACTCCTTCAAGCCAAACTGCAGACTCTCTCTTCACTTACTGAAGACAAAACTGAACACTCACCTTTGAAAACTCCCAACGTTCTGTCTAACTCCCTTTGCTGCAGATTCCAATGTGGCTTATGCAACTGTGAAAGTTCTATAGGTGATGTCATCCCTCAGTCTCAGCTGAGACTGAGAATAGAGTGAGACAGTGTGAAACCCATTTAACTGGAGTTTCACAAGCTGCCTTCCCTGCCTACCACTAGGTCTTGCTGGGATTCTAGTAACCCCGGCTAACAAGGGGGTTACACTATAATAACCGGCCAGTTATTATGGCAAATAATAACTGGCCATCCCCATTGAAAAAATGGATGGCCAGTTATTATATGAAGGATAATACTGTAAAACTGTCTACTTTTGCTGTAAAAATAATTTCGCTATATTCGCTAAAGCAGTAATTTGTGCTAATTAGTGCTTTTTTCCATTGTGAATGTGGCACTAATGCCTTAATGCTAAATTAAATTTGTGCAGTCACAGTTGTTTGGGGTTGCGCTAAAATTATGCTGTGTGGAATATATATAGTAAAGTGTGGTACTGAAGAATTTTCTTTGAGGTCATCTTCCTCCATAGAGCCACAGCTTTGAAACTGTAAGCCACTGGCATCAACACCACTTGGAAGCTCTTGTCTAGCTGGTGCAGCCCATGTTGACGTACATTGGCACTGCCTATACAATGTGGGTGCCCCAAACCTTCTCAGTTTTTTCTTCTGCCTTCAGCCACTGGTCTTATCATAAAAAATGGAGGAAAAAATTGATTTTCTTTTAGTTTCTGTATTCCACATACTTTCTAAACAATATTGCTTGCTGTCATCGCTTCCCCAAAAAAGCTGCCACATTTTCTTTGTTGTCAGTCTAGAGTGAAGATATGCGAAGACGATGCTAACATTTGCTACTTAGGCCTCTGGCATGACATGAAACAGTGCCATTTGTCAAGGCTTCAACCAGGCTATGAGAAGACGTCATCGGGAGGCTTTGGAGATCTTCCTGCAGAAAAGTGGGGAACACCAACTGGCATCAGCACCTATCCCGGTGTCCTGGCTTCATCCACTGTGTCTGCCTCTGGGGAAACCTGTAGGTTTCCTTATTGAGTGGCTGTTGCCATTGCAGAAAAAATGCCATTCCTTGAAGGAGTAGTCAAAAAGGCATATTCCAGTTGATGTCCCAACAATTTGAGGAGTTATTGCATGCTCAAGATTTGATTTCTCCAACAATGGTTCAGCTCTTTGCCCCTCCACCTAATATCAAGTTGAACCTGTGCTCGTTGGTATCGGTTTACTTAGTGGCAGGCAGAAAGTGGAGCACTGGAGGGTAAAAATGCACGACATATATGATCTGGAACAATACAGTTGTCTATGGCCATGACCGCAGAGGTGGCAAAGCTGGGTCTGGTACGTGATGACGACTGATGCTACATTGTATATTTTACCACTGAATGCTACATTGTATATTTTACCATTGAAACTATTATCTAGCAACATATACTTTAACAAGGGTCTAGATTCTTGTCGTAGAATTATTAATTCAAGCTGCCCTCTGCACAGGATGGAATTTACTACCTTTGACTGATTGTATTGAGATTGTCTTCCTTGCAGTTCTCTAATTCAGTAAACATATATTTAAAAAGAAAAGGCTTATTCGACAGAGCGTTGCCACAAACATTCCAGGTCTCCCTCCTGGTTCAGGTTGCCACTGAATCCACATGAGGGTTGGTCTCAAGCCGCTTCGTTAGCCTCTGATGCTGGTTTGACCATAGTTGAGACACCAAGGTGGTGTGCAGGCACTTGCTCTCTCACTGTTGTTGGCAGTGTGCAGCCTGTCCTTCGTAACATCGACAGCACTGTCCATTCATAGAAACATAGAATTTGACAGCAGATCAGGACTGCTTGGCCCACCCAGTCTGCAGATTTTTCCTTGCCTATCCTACCATACTTACATCTCCTGCCCCCCGTTTCCAAATTATGATTCCCTTGTGCCTATCCCATACATACTTGAAGCCCACCACTGTTTTTGCCCCTACCACCTCCATTGTAAGACTGCTCCAGGAATCCACCACTCTTTCAGTGAAGAAGTATTTTGTCACATCTCTCCTAAATGTTCCCCCTTTCAGCTTCGTTGCATGTTTCCTTCTTTTTGTACATTTTTTCCTCTGAAAAATATTCCGCTCCTGTACCTTATTTAACCCTGTGAGGTATTTACAGGTCTCTGTCATGTCCCCCCTCTCCCTTCTCTCCTCCAGGGTGTACATATTCAGCTCCTTTAGTCTTTCCTCATGGGGCTTCTGATGCAGCCCCTGCACTATTTTAGTTGCCGTCCTCTGGACAGCCTCCACCCTGTGTCCTTCTTGAAATGTTGGCTTCAGAACTGGACACAGTACTCCAGGTGGGATCTCACCAGGGATCTATACAGTGGCAACACCATGTCTCTCTTTCTGCCAGTGATAACCCCTCCCTGTGCACCCCAGCATCCCCTGGTCCTGTCCACTGCCTTGTGTTGTCGTGCCACCTTGTGGTCATCAGATATATGATTACCCCCTTGTCCCTTTCCTGTTTTGTGACCGATAATACCTCTTCTCCCATTCTGTACTTTGCCTTTGGGTTTCTGTGCCCCAGGTGCATGATTTTGCACTTATTTTGCATTGAAACCCAGCTTCCATGACTTTGACCACTCCTTGAGTTTTCTCAGGTATCTGCACATTCTTTCCACCCCTCTAGAATGTCTGCCTTATTGCAGGTTTTATTGTCATCTGTAAAGAGTCAGACCTTCCCTATCAGTACATCTGCAGTATGACTTCTAAAGACATTCAGACCAAAGAGGTGGTATCCTGGAAATTGATGGACAGTTTTAAGAGGGGATGGGGCAAGTTGAGGGGGAAGGTAACAGTTATGAGGGTAAGGGAGGCTGCAGTGTAAAGGGCTGCTAGTTGCACATTCGAGCAGCCGTGATACACCATATGGCCTGTATCTACTGGCAGCTTTGTAAGTTCATATTAAAGAGGAATGGTCCTACTAATGAGCCTTGAGGTACCTCACGAATCACTCTCCTTTCCCTGGAGTGAACTCCGATTACCACCACCCTCTGTCGCCTACCCATTATTTATTTATTTATTGGAATGTCGGATAACACCTTTGAGCTAAAAGCTCATTTACAAAGGTTCTACGTCATAAGGCAATAGACAAGGTGCGTAGACATTACAAAACAGATAGGGGTATATATAGCTGGCAAGTACATTATGGTACATACAGATAAAGATTCAAGTAAGTACAGTTAAAATGCATCAGGTAGGAGAGGGCAACTTTATTGCAACAGTATTAAGGCATACCTAAGGTGGACAAGCAGTTTATAGTGGTAGCTGAGCTTTAGAGCGTGCAGGTAGCATTATGGAGGGTCAGACATGGTGGTGACCAAGGGAGGGGGAGGACAGACTATATGAGAGCAGAAGGAGGGCGGGGACAGAGACAAAGGGGGTGACAGAATAAGGGAGTTGAGTAGTCAGAGGGGTGGGATTGGATAGGAATCTACCCAGGGTTATGTAAGTAGGTGATAGGGCAGGGCTGGGTAATGTGGGAGAGGGATAAGGAAAGGGTTTTAAAGTGGAAGCAGGGGGGTGAATATTGGAGGATTAATATTTGTGAAGAGAAAGCAGGAAGGCGGGGGATAAAGAAGGGACGTGGGTGTAAATGCTCACAGGGGTCATACTAGGCAGGGAAGGAAGTGGGGAGATGGGTGCTATGCAGGATAGATAAACTATCAATAACAGTAGGATTAGGCACGGGTGATGCAGTCGCAGTTACTAAGAGTGGCAAGGTACATTATCTAAATTCTTACCCTGTTTACTACCTTAGGACCCACCCCAAGCCTAAATGGCATGGTGTTGAGTGGCTTACTAAAATCTAAGTAGGCCATGTCCACCACCCCACCTTTATCTATTTCTCTGGTCACCCAATCTTAAAAATCTATTGGATTTGTCTGACATTACCTCCCCCCATGAAATCTGTGCTGCCCCGGGTCCTGAACCCACTGGATTCAAGATACTCCACAATATTTTCCTTTAGCAGTGACTCCATTAACTTCCCGACAACTGATGTCAGATGACAGGCCTACAGTTGCAGCCTCCTCCCTGCTACTGCTTTTATGAAGCGAGACTACATCTGTCCTAACACCTGTCCTTCTCCAGTGCTCCAGTAACACTCCTGTTTCCACTAAGTTGTTGAATTGGGCTGTCGGAGGAGCAGCCAGTACCTTCCTGAGCTCCCTCAAGTCCCTTGGGTGACCCGTCTGGCCCCAAAGCTTTGTCAACTTTCAGATTTGCGAGTCCCTTCAGGACACTCTCTTCTGTGAAAGGACTTGTGTCTAGCTCCTTCTCCCGTGCTCCTGCTGCTTTTATGTGGCCCTTCCCCTTCCTTTGTGAAGACAGAACAAAAGTATTTGTTCATGATATCTGCGTTTTCCTGATTCCCCCTCTGCACTGCCCCCCACCATTCTTAACCTCACAATCCCTCCTCTCATTTTCCTCTTTTCAGTTGTGTACAAAAAAAAAAAAAAAAATAGTCTCGTCCCATTTAGTTACCCTTGGACTGTTCTGTCCTCAGTTTGTGCCTGTGTGCTCCTCACTGCTTTCCCTGCTTCCCTGTGCTTCTCCTGATGCACCTCCCTATCCTCTTCCCTCTGTGTCTCTGTATACCTCCTGATTGCAGCCCTTTTAGCCTTTACATTTTCAGCCACATCCTTTGAGAACCATAGTAGTCTCTTTATGTTTTTCTCCTGCTTTTACTTCCTTTATGCAGAGGTCATCACTTTCTTCGTTGACTCTGGTGGCTGGTGCCATCGGCACTAGTGCTTTGGTTATAGCATCTAGCATAAAAAGGGAAAATTGGACTGGGATGGGATGGGGTGCTCCGATAACCACAGAGCAACACCAAAAAAAATCAGGCACTCACCACCTCCAAATTCACAAAAGACGTAGCTCTATGACGCTGTGCATAATCTTTATTGTGTGCCAACGGACATAAAAAATGCCTTGACATGTTTTGCATTGCTCCTTTATCAAAAGACCTTTGATAAAGGGCAGTCTGGAATTGTCAAGGCACTTATCGTTGGCACCTAATAAGATTATGCCTGGCGATCATAAGCATATCTTGCAGCTAGTGAGTAAGTGATTTGTTTTGGTGTTGCTTAGTTACAGCTCCTGTCTCTGAGTTATTTTAGTGACTTTTGCCATCTCTGCCATCGACAGTTACTGATGGTCCGCAAAACATTGATGTTAATTGTTGGTTCCTCTCGGACTGCTGTCCCTGACCCTATACCACTGCCTCCTTGCAGCCCTCTGGGGGCCATTGTCCCCTATCTCAACAAGAGGAGGAGGAGGAAGAGGAATATAATCGTGATCTTCTAGATAAAGAGGTATGGGTACCTGCTGTGCCTCCAGTACCCAATCCATCCTTGGACTCCTTTCTGTCCCTGCCTGTCTCACAAAGATGCAGGTAGGGGGTGTGGGATCTCAATGTTTGTATGGGTACCAGCTGTGCCTCCAGTGCCCCATCCACCTTCAGACTCCTTTCTGTCCCTCTCACAAGGATCCAGTTAGAGGTGTGGGATCTCAATGTTTCTGACAGAATGGCAGGAGATTATGTCAGACCGGTGCATCCTCGATAGTGTTCAGGAGGGTCATAGGCTTTCACTAGTATCCTAGCTCACAGATTCGATGATATTTATTTATTTTTATTTTATTTAGTTTTTGTTGACAGGGTAAGTGCACTAGACAAACCCTGCCTATTTTCAGGCATGACCTGGTGGAGGGGGATACAGATGAATGCCAACTGACCTTGAACCAGATTAAGCTGTTGGTGGTATTTTTAGTGAGTGAGGGAAATTTGGCCGGGACACCCTACTCTGCTTCCTGTAAGCAGAGGGGTTCCATTTTCATGTGGGACCAAGATGGCTGCCGCTGGACATGCTGTGGAGGACATGGAGATGTTGGAGGCAGTGCAGCTGGTCTCTTCCCCTGTCTCTGTTCTGAGAGAGACCCCATCTTCTATGCCTATTGTGCTGCAGTCTACTGAATATGGTTCTTCTGTGCCTTTGGATACTTCCCCTGCTACTGTTGTGGATACTTGTGTGCAGTTTTTGCCTGTGGATCCTTCATTTATTCCTCAAACTGTGCTTACAACGTCTTCTAGCCCTGCTACTATGGATATACGTGAGTCTTCTCCTCCTGTTTCTATGGATGTAGATATGTTACTTAAAATCAAAGAACAGCGTTATTTCACTGCTAAACAGCGTTTGTTAGCCCTTAAGCCTCAGTCTGGTTTTGTACCTGCTGCTACTGACTCACCGTCTGGGAAAGATTGTTTTACTGTCTCTTCACCGGTTCTGACACTTCCGCCTTCTTTGCCTGTTGCTACGGACTCTCCGCACTCCCTACCACCTGTACTGACTGCACCTCTTGCTCAGCTTTCTCCAGAAATTTCTTCTGTACAGGTGCCTGCTTCTGCTCTCCCTGATGCCTTGCACACGACGGACTGGTCTGTTGAGTCGGCCCTGGAAGTGGCTGGGTGGGAGAAGGATCCTACCGTTGAGACTTGGCATTCTGGTTCTTCCCCGATCTGTACTAGGCCACCTGACAAACTGCTGGCCTCTCCTATTTTGAAAGACTCTGCTGCTTCTCTTGATCTTTCTTTGCCAACTGAACTTCTTCTGACTCAGAACCCGACTTTGCAATTTGGTCCTGCTTCCTCGACACCTCAAGAACAACGGACTCTTCGGGACCCTGTGTCTTGTCCAGTTCCTGCTACTTCTACTGCTTCATCCCCTAAAACTTATGCTGCATGCTTTCAACTCCCTGTACATCAAGCTAAAAGCCACAACGCTGTTCGGCTGCATTATTTGGGGGGCTTACCTGACTTTCCTGACCGATTGTTTTTTTTTGTAGGTCGCACTCTTTTGAAGGATTCTATGCAATTTGCTGCTTTTGAGATTCATGCTTTAATTCATGTTTCTTCAGAGTCTCATTTTGATATTAGTTTTTAAAACTATCACTGGTTTAGAAAAGTTTTGGAGAAAATATCAGGAGCTTAAAACTTCTCCTTTATAGTCACTGTTTAATGCCATTCCCTTAACTAAACCTACTCAGAAAACTGTTACTATATTGTTTCGTAACGAAGGTGTCAGTCTTAATGATATTACTGTCTGGTTAAAGCAAAGATGTACTGTCCTTTCTGACCCAGAGGCTATCTTTAATTCTGAGAATATCTGGACGGGTGGGTGGAGAGCGAGGGTTATGCTTCACACTTCGGAGGTTGGAATACAGCATCTCCCGAACAGCTTTATGCTTGGGAAAGACCGGGGAGTTCTTTTTTTAACCCGGCCAGCCTAAAGCTTGCTACAGATGTGGCTCTCAGAATCATATCAGTAGTATCTGTGACAAGATTAAATGCTCTGTTTGTGGTAACATTGGCCATGCAGGTCCCAATGTTTGGATGAACCTCTCTGCGTCCTTTGTGACGAATTGGGGCACACTTTCCAGACTTGTACTTGGGCAGCTCACAACTCCCCGACTCTTGCTGATGGGGAAGAACAATGTTTGGTTATTACTGTCGCACAATGTTCTCGTTTATCTGACACTCTTTCTAGACCTCAACGCGTACCCATCCCTCACCCTGTTGTACCTGCTGTTGACCCCTCTTATACTTTACGCGAACGGTCTGCTCCTGTTTTGGAACCACAGACCTTTACTACAGCTCTCCCTCCCCCTTCCTCTGATCTTGCTATTTCTACCTCGGAAGAGGTCCCTATTCTTGTCTTCCTAGTGTTTCTGGACCCCCCCCCAAACCTTTTGTTAGAGTTACATGAGGATCTAAGAAGGGGACTTCTCCCTCTTCTAAGGCCCTGAAATCCTCTACTGTGACTTGTATGAATAAATTTGAGGTTTTACGCCACCCTCAGGACAACACGGACTCTGATACGTCCTGTGTTCTTTCCTCCCACCCTGATGTGACTACGGACACTGAAGTACCCATTGATAATATTGGTTCTCAAAAAAGGAAAGCTAAGGCAAAACTGAAACATAGGGAAGGTACCCCTAGGAAAGGTAGGTTAAGGTGACTTTTGTGTTTTTGTTTTCACTTTCCCGTTTCATGTCTTCTGCTTTCTCAGTGCATACTGTTAATGTTAACAGTATAAAGAAGCATGCTAAGAGAGATGCAGTTTTTTCCTTTTTATCTAGCTTGACAGCTGGTCTCATCTTTTTGCAAGATGTACGTTTCCATGCTCTTCCAGAAATTTCCAGGGCCACTTGTGCCTGGACCTCTGGGCTCTCTTTTTGGTCCTTTGGACAGGAGTATTGTTCTGGTTTGAGTATTTTATTTAGTATACCTGATGTTACTGTTGTTAAACTGTTGGATGTCTACCTGGGTCGGCTTCTGTTGTTGGATATTTTGATTTCTTCTGTCCCTTTCCGGATTATTAATATTTACGCCCCTCAATTGAAATCCCACAGAATTGAACTACTGAAATTGATTCAACCCTATTTATACACGTCAATGCATGTGATTTTTGGGGGTGATTTCAATTGTGGGTTATCCACTAAAGATAAGTCTTCTACTTCAAAGACTACTAAGTTGTTTTGTGACACGAATTTTCTGAAACAATTGTTCCATTCCACAGGTTTACAGGATGCATATTTATCTTTTACAGGTCGGCATACTCCTACTTTTCACAAAGGCCCCCTTGCAACCCGTTGATTTTTTTTTTTTATTTCTTCCCACATTCAACTTTCTGATACTGTAATTCAAGTTGAGGAATTTTCGGATCATAATTTATTATCTATTTCTTTAAGCCCTTCCTTGACATCTCGTTTTGGCCCTGACATTTGGAAACTGAATGCTTCCTTGTTATCTGATTCACGTTTGTTAAGTCACTTAACTGAGTATGTTCATAATCGAAAGAGTGTATTTTTTTGATATGATGCCCCCTGGGATTGGTGTATGGATACTGAAATCTGACTCAACTTTATTTAAAATTTTAGTAAACATCGTCATGATTCATTGTATTTCTTTATCACACTAACAGACGATCACTTCAAAATTACTTACTTTATCTCATGAAACTGGCCATGATTTTTCCACCCAAATAAGTACTCTTAAGGAGCGCATGATGGGTTATCACCTTCTGAAGGCTACTTCTGTTCAGCATCAACAGCGTTTTGGGACCTCTGGTACCCGTGACGCAGTGTGTCCATATGCTGCTATTCGGTGAACAGTAGAGAGTAAAACCTTTACTATGCTGTTTGATGACAGTTTCACCGAGCTCACTGATATTTTGGATATCAGGCACCGTGTTACCTGTTATACACAAAAACTGTTTGGTCCCATGCCCACCCCATCTGCATCCATAATGGACTACTTTTCCTTTTTACAACTTCCTGATGTACCTTCTTCTGTTGTAGATATGTTAGATACTGAGATACAAGCACATGAAATTGAAGCAGTAATCAAGTCTTTATGTCCAAGAGTGACACCAGGCCTGGATGGTCTCTCCAGTGAGCTGTATAAATTGTTTTCTGCTGACCTGAGTTCTGAATTGGCTACAGTTTATAATTCTATTCTACAGTGCGAACATCTTCCTTTAGACTGAAACATGGGTTGTTTATTTTACTTACATAAAAAGGGATAGAAGATTGCTCTCCAATTGGAGACCTTTATGCCTCTTAAATACTGATTTTAAAATATTGACAAAATTTTGGCCTCAGACTTTCTAAATTGGCCATATATGTGATTTCTACGCAAATCTTGCAGTGTCCCTGGGAGATGTATTCAGGACCATTTAATTTTACTTAGAAATGATTGAACGTGGAAATTCTAATGTTTTACATGGTTTCATATTCTCACTGGACCAACGAGGCTTTTGATTCTGTACATCATGATTTTTATGGTCTATTCTTGATATTATAAAGTACCTGATTATACCCTGACTAGACTCTGGTTGCTATATCGGTCTGCAACTGTTGTCCCACTGGTCAATGGATGGAAGGCCTATGCTCCCTCTACACAGAGGGGTTAGACAGGGCTGTCCCCTTAGTCCACTTTTATATGTTTTTTTTTGGATCCCTTACTTCGTTCTATTAATTCGGCCCCAACAATTATGCCACTTCCCTCAGCCCCATATTCCGTGTTGGCCTATGCAGATGATATGAATCTCATGGTGGCTAATGTTGCCTCCGTGCGTTCTGCATTATGGCATTGTTCCAAGTTTGGGGCTGTTTCTGGCGTGGCCCTTAATCTTGATAAATGTGTAATCCGTAGATTAGGTTCCCCTTTTATAGATGAGTCTTCTGTTGACATTAGACTTTGTGATGACCCTATTAGGATTTTGGGCATTTTATACGGTACTGGTCCTTTAGATGTCTTTAACTGGACTCCCAAATTAGATTATGCTCAGACTATGGTTGCACGTTGGAATTCATGGCAGATGAGTAAGAAAAAAAGGATTTATATGATTAAAACCTTTCTGCTTCCCCTTTTTCTCTTTCTGGCTTATATTTGCCCCCCTCCCCGGCAATTTAAACCAGATTGCTTAGTCTCTTTTTTCAAGCCCTATGGGGTAGCCGCCTGAACCCCATTAAACGTCAGATCACCTATCTCCCTGTTCGGGATGGAGGTCTAGCTATGGTCCAACCTGTTGTTTTTTTTTTTATACTAGTTTTTTCTTGTTTTATAATATTAGACCCCTGCTGGTTAACCAAGATTGAGGTTGGGAACCTTGGTTTCTTGAATCCTGTGGTCCTTGGTTTCATAAATGGGAACTTAACAAATTGACGGTTTTAACACATTCCCCCCAGATTTCTGCTTATGTTAGGGATAGCTTTTTCGTTTGAAACACTGGCAGATTACTAGCAAATGCTAATAACTGTCTCCAGAAAATCATTGTATAAGTATTTAGTGGACCATGTATGTTTGGAGATTGTTGTTTTTCCCAAATGTCCTACGCAACATCTCCCTGCTTTACTTCGTAATTCTAGGGTTCCCCAAAAGATGTGGGACTTGGATTGGCTTAGCTGCCATGAACGTATCAACGTCAAATGTAACCATAAACACAAACCACTACAGGACAGATTTTGTTACAGACCTGAATGTCAGCAACAAGAAGAAACTATTTCACACCTTTTTTTTTCCATGTACATTTATTGTTTCTTTTTGGACTCTGTTAGCTGCCAGATGGCGTGAACCCTTGTTTGCTCTCATTACTTATGACAATTTGATGTATGTTTTTTTTTCCCCTCACTTGGTCTCATTGGAATATTAATACGTTAAATTTGATTTTTGTAATAATCAAATGGCATGTGTGGAATGCTCGTTGTCTGTTTAATTTACAGAATCAGGATGTGCCTCTTCTTACCATTATTCGAAGAATCGAATATGATTTGAAGGCCATATATTTTTCAGAGGCAGAGCATTTGCCGTCTGACTCTTTGTTGGAATTATGGACACTATTACCTTGGATAACTGATTCTGATTTTCCTGTTACTTAATTATTTTGTGTTTTATATTTTTCTCTGTATCATTTTTGTTTTTCTTTTCTGTTCAGTTGATGTTCAATAAAAACTTCCCCTACTCTTTTCGATAAGTGCCATGGGATCTTTAACATCCACCTGAACTACCACCAATCCAGGCAGATGGGACCTCAGTTTAACGTCTCATCCGAAAGACGGCACCTCAGAAGTGCAGCACCCCTCTCATTCTGCACTACAGTGTCAGTACTAGGATATTAACCCAAGTGCCAGATGTGGGAACTGAACCCACAGCCCTCTGATCTCCCGGCCTCAGAGGCGAGTGTGCTACCTACTGAGCCACTGACAGGATAAATCAGGATTTATCTGTAACTGTCAAACAGCAGACAATATTAAACATACCCTCTTCATAGTCGTTCTTGCCACCAAACATACCACTCCCCCTATCATATTAAGTTTAGATGCCCAAATAGCATTTAATAGGGCCTCCTGGGATTTTCTACACCAGACATTTGCCACATTTCATTTCCTGACACAGTTTATCTATTCTGCCCCACAAGCATCCATGAAGGTGAACAGATCACACTTCTTGCAATTCTGTCTTACCAGAGACACTTGAAAGGGGTGCTTCCTTTCACCCTGCCTCTTCACCTTATACGTAGAACCCCTAACACAACTTCTGAGGCAAATGGAATCGATCAAAGGCATTACTATAAGGGCATCTGAACATAAAGTGACATACTGTGCCGATCTGTTACTGTATATCATGGACCCTGACTTTTCTCTTCCCCCATCTCTGAGTGATCCTACGTCTCATGGAGCAAATGACACGCTACAAACCTAACAGAGACAAGACCAAGCTCTTACACATTCACTTCATCCCCTCAGAAAATTTGAAATTCCAATTCTCATTTCGATGGGGTAGACCACACATTAAATACTTGGGTATCCAAATAGAATCAGACTTAACATGCTTATATGAATATAATTACCCTAAATTAGTACAGGGCATCATAGCAGACATATGATGATAGTCCCTACTCCCAATGTCTTTACTGTCTAGAGTCCATGTGGTACATATAAACATTCTTTCACATCATCCCTACTGTTTTCAAACCATTCCACTCCAGTCTTCACAGAGGGAATTTCACAAGTGGAGCCATTCAATTTCTCAGTACTTTTGGGGAGTGAGACACTGCAGAATTGCTTACAAAAAACTACAGTTACCAAAGGTGATGCAAGGCCTTGCACTCCCTGAACAAAGTAGGACCTAAGGTGTTGTGTTAGGCAAGGAAAATAGGGCAGACTGGAGGGGCCTACCAGTCCTGTTATGCCAACACATTCTATCACCTGTCCTGGATTGGCCCCTTCCCCCACCTGTGATGGGTACATATAGAACATCAAACATCAGTTGCCTCAGTACAATTTTTCTTGTTTCTAACCACAACACATACTCTGACGTCCCATAGGGCACTTTCACAGCAGGATTGCTACAGTTGTGTCACGCTCTCCTAACTTAAACACAGTATCACAAAGAGGTACGCTGGCTGCGGATACCAGCATTAGATACTAACTTTACTCCTTCTGCCCTAGGCACTGCATTCCATGTTTGGATGAGATGGGGATTAATTCACACCTTACATTGCTATGCAGTGGGACATTTTAAATCGTATGCCTAACTCCAAACAGAATTTATTTTATTTATTTATTGAAATGCTTCACCAGGAAGGCACGCTGAACAACAAGTTGCTCGTCTCCTGGTGCCACCTGGGGGAAGGTATAGTTGGATGAAGAATTAGACATACACTTTACCATTTAACATATCCGAGAAATTAAACATTCAATTACATTTGTAACAAGACATACAGTTAAAAAATATAAATCATACAGTCGCATTTGTGACATAACATACAGTTAAATATATCATACCTGTGGAATATGCATTTAATTACAAGTGGCATATCTGAGTAACATAGTACAGAAAGTTAATGTAACCTTGGAGCCAAATCCTTACAGGAATGGATCACAGGAGGCAGATAATTTAGCAATTATTGAATGAATGAGTGCAGTGAGGGGACATCAAGGAGGGTAAGGGGTGGACAGGGGAAATCAACTGGGGGAAGTAGAGGATAAAGATGGGGGGAACAATGCCAGAGCAAAGTGAGCAAAAAATCAGTTGCGAGGGGCAAGTTAACATAGGGCTAGAGCAATCAGACAGAATAAAAAGTGCAAGTTATTATCTCAGGTGAACTGAGGTTGGGATAAGGGATAGGGTAGGGAAGGAAGAGTCATACCTAGAACTGGCCCCTTCAGAGTGCGGAGATCGCTGCCAGTGATGGAATGAGGTGAGGACTTAGAATAAGGGGCAGGAGTAGGCAAGGACAAGTTGGGTAGAGATAGTAGAGGGGATGGTAAAGGGAAGGAGGAGGAGGGGTTTGAGAAACTAGCCTAAGACTAGGCCTCTTCAGGATGCTGAGAACCTTACCAAAGAACAGAGTCAGGCGAGGACGTGTTAGGTAGAAAGGATGGAGGGATGGAAGAGCCATTTCCCAGTGATGGAACCACTCCAGGATGCTGAGAACCCTGCCAGGGGGCAGAACTAGGTGAGGACATATTGGGAAGAGAGAGAAAAGAAAGGATGAAGGGAAAGAAGGGAAGAGGAGGGAAAGAAGAAGCTTGCCTAAGACTAGACCACTCCAGGATGCTGAGAACCCTGCCAGAGCGCAGAATCAGGCAAGGACTAGTTGGGTAGAAAGGATAGAGGGGAAGGAGAGTGAAGGAAGAGTAATTGCCCAGTGTTAGGCCCCTCCAGGATGCAGAGAGCCCTGCCAGCGGATAAAATTAGGAGGACTAGCTGGGCAGAGGGAAATGGGGGGGGGGGATAGAAGAGGAAGGGTAAATAAAGGAGGGAGGGAGGAAACTTGCCTGAGAGTAGTCATCACCACGGTGCTAACAATCCCGACAGAGAGCAGATTTAGGCGAGGACAAGTTGGATAGAAAAGACAGAGGGAGAGGGGAGGATGAGGAGGCTTGCCCAGTGCTAGACCCCTCCAGGATGCTGAGAAACCTGCCAGTGGTCAAAACTAAGCAGGGGCAAGTTGGTAATGGAAGAAGGTTAGGGGTAGGAGCGAGGGGGTAAGCGGTGAAGGGAGAGTAGAGTGTGCTGAGAAGCAGGCTCGGGGGGAGGAAGGTTTAATAGGAGATGTGAGTCATGGAGAGGAGCAGAGGTACAGGAGGACGGTTAAAGAGGGTTAAAGCAGAAGCAGTTAGATGAGAGAAAGTTGTGTAAGGCAGAGGCAAGGGAGTAGGAGGAGGAGGAGTGCTGTATTTGGTGTGGGAGGGAGTTCCAGATTTGTGGGAAACGATGGGTGAAGCCTGACTGACTGATGAGAGTGGTTTGACGGGGGACCAACAAAGTAAAGTAAAACTTTATTTTTTAAGCGCTTTTCAAAACCAAAGCACTGTACAATCACATGAAAATCATACAATTGAATAGAATAATCAAAACATTTTAAAATCCTGCAGAGTAAGCTTTAAAAAACAAATAAGTTTTGAGCTCAGATTTAAAACTTGAGACAGTCAGGCATTCTCTTATCCAACGAGATAGAGAATTCTGCAGGGAAGGGGCAGCATAAGAAAATGCACGTGCCCCAGATGTCTTTAACTGAACCCTGGGAATCTCTAGCAATCCCTCGTCGGTGGATCGAAGTGAGTGGGAGGGGCAGTAGGGAGTAAGAAGATCTTGCAAGTACTGCGGTCCCTGTTCATGTAGGGCTTTATAGGTCAACAATCCAACCTTAAAGGTGATCCGCCATTGAACTGGCAGCCAGTGCAGTTCGTGCAGCACAGGCGTAATATGACTAGTCCTAGATGTACCAGTCAAAAGCCTGGCTGCCGCATTCCGCACTAGCTGCAAGCGACGGATATCAACCCCCGGCAGCCCTAGGTAAAGGGCATTGCAGTAATCAAGGCGGGAGGTCACAGAGGTGTGGACCAGTGTAGGAAGGTCAGCCGGAGAAACCAGGTGTTTCACCCGGGCGATATTCCTAAGATGATAAAAGGAAGATTTGACAACGGCAGACACCTGTGATGTCAGGGTCAAACTGTCATCAAAAATAATGCCCAGGTTACACACCCAGTCTGAGGTCAAGAGCTGGACACCATCAACCCATAAGCCTGATGGGAACCCAGCCCTAGGACCCACCTCAAGGTGACCAGGGTCCACAACCAACATCGCGGTATTATCCGGATTTAACCTCAGCCAGCTAGTGCTTATCCAATCTCTGATCTTGGCTGGACAGCTGTTAAGCACGGCGATCGCATCATCCTGTCCGGGAATAAAGGACAGATACAGTTGGGTATCATCTGCATAGCAGTGAAAACCCAAACTGTATCATCTAATGATTTCTCCTAATGGCAGCATATAAACTGCGAGCAACATGGGTGCCAAAATGGAGCCCTGCGGCACCTCACAGGAAAGGGAGAAGGTGTCAGAGGAATAAATTCCAGTGACAACCCTCTGTGTCCTGCCTGTAAGGAAAGATCGAAACCAACATAGAACTGTTCCAGACAGTCCACAGAAAAGCTGCAGGCACTCCAAAAGCACACCATGGTCCACAGTATCAAATGCTGCATAGAGATCAAGAAGGACTAGAATAGTATGAGCCTTTCGATCTCTCACAATTAGGAGATCATTTAAAACCCGGACCAGGGCAGTCTCAGTGCTGTCTTTTCCTAAACCCAGATTGGAAAACATCATAGAGATTGTGATTTGTTAGATGGTCATCCAGCTGCAGTGCAACCACCTTTTCAATAACCTTACCCACAAAGGGCAGGTTGGAGACAGGTCTATAGTTAGCTAAGCAGTCTGGGTCCAAGGAGGATTTTTTAAGGAGTGGTCGAAGACCGCCTCCTTGAGGGGGATCGGAAAAGACCCTCTGCTCCAAGGACTTGAAGACAATTTCAGCAAGGATCGGGCAGATAACATCTACACAACCTACTAATAGTGGTGTAGGGCCCGGATCCAAACTACAACTGGTTGGTCGTGCAGTCTGGACAGTCTTCACAATGTCCATAAATTCTGGCCTGCTGAAATCAAACCAGGCAACACGGGCGCTCGCCACCTCCCGCCGATCTCCGCAATCCCTTTAAGAGGGAGCTGGGCCAATACCCGATCTAATGCTGGCAATCTTATCAGCGAAGAACCGAGCAAGCTCATCACACTTTGTTTGTGAAAAATCTCTTCCAGGCTGCAGACAGACTGGATTGCACAGTCTGTCAACAGTCCAGAAGAGTTGAGCAGGTCGGTTCCGCGCAGCAGCAATCTCCCTGGACAGGAACTCTGCCTTCTTATGGGTGATTGCTGATTGATAGGCTACATAGTGGTCCATCAACCTAAGCCTGTCAGCATCAAGGCCAGATTTCCGCCAGGCCCTCTCTGGCCATCGCCCCACTCTCCTCAGCTCCTTCAGAGATCCATCAAACCAAGAGGTCCTCGGGCGCAAAGTGAGTGGGCGAACATGAACAGGAGCAATTAAGTCCACAGGGCATCACCCACCACCTTATTATAGGCAAGTACAAGATCCCCCTGGACTCATGCACTCACTTGATACACCCGATAGGTCCTGCACCTCCGATAGGCCCTCTGGGGTAATCCCCCTCAAAGGACGCTACTGGACCATCTCCATAGAGGCAGGCCTAATTGGGGGTGCCCTGAAGCTGAACCTTATGGCGTGATGGTCTGACCAACCGTTTGGTTCCACTCCCAATCCCATGATCTCCATCCCCAGGAGAAACACAAGATCTAGTGAGTGATCCCCTATATGGGTAGCAGAGGTAACCACCCGTGTAAGGCCCAACATAGTCATAAGTTGGAGGAGATTATTTCCAAACTGCGAGAGTTCATTGTCGATCCAGGCATTGAAGTCACCCAGGATTAACCATCTGGGCGACTCCCAATTCCACGTCGACAGTGAAGTCCGCAAACTCTTTCAGAAATTCTCCACCATCCCCCGGGTGGATGGTAGATGAGGAGAATCCTGAACCCTACACCTGCTCCCAGGATACACTCAAAAGATCGAGTGCAGCCCACTGGTACATCCACAAGGCCCTGCTCCATTTTAAAGAAAATGGCCACACCCCTGCCCCTGCGATCCAACCTCTGTGCGAGTGTCAGAGGATCTGAGGGAGTAGGAGGGGGGAGGGAGGGGAGAGAGTGAACATGAGAGGTAGGAAGGAAGTTCTCCTAACAAAAATTTAGAAGCAAGTCTGGCACAATGAGTGAAGCGCCTGTTGGCAAGCGGGGGAAGGGACAGGGCATGGTAGAGGTCACAGTGATGTGTGCGTGATGGAGCATCAAGGGCAAAATGACAGGAGGAGTTAAAGAGAGTGTCCAATCTGGTTAGGGAGGATTTGCGAGCAGCACCATAGACTACATCACAGTAGTCGAAAATGGGGAGGATCATGTTCCGGACTAGTTCACGCCGCGCCATAGGAGGAGTGCAACTACGGTTCCTGAATAAGGCATCAAGCTTGGGGTGCAGTTTTTATAGGATGGCGTCATTGTGGCCAGAGAAGTTGAGGTGTTAGTCCAACCAAATCCCAAGGTATCTGAATGAGGAGGTGTTCTCTAGGATTGTCCCAACAAGGGTATGGAAAGAAGGTAAAGGGTGGAGCCTAGAGAGTCTCTGCGTAGTGCCAAAGGTCATGGAGACAGTCTTTTTGGCATTTAGGAATAGTTGATGTGAGGCAAACCATAGCTGAACCTGGTGGAAGTCATGCTGAATTTCACCTGGACACAAGGGACCACTGCATATTTCTACCAAAACGCCACTATGTGCAGTTGACACTCGACAACCAAGTTGATGAAACAAACTTTCCATTGCTAATCCATTTCTGACATGGCCTACTACAAGGGTCCTGGCCAGGACACTTTATTTTAACATGCTGTCAGGCCCTGATGGCAGGCACCTTAGCAAATGTAGAGTACATAACTGACACTTCTCGCAGGGGGGAACTGACAGCCCATCTCTCCTCAAAAGATTGGACCACCAGAATATGGACTTCACAGCACAAGCTCACCAATTCGTATCAGTGGTGAGAATATGGGTGTAAGGTAGTCATTCAATATATATATACAGTGCATATATATATATATATATATATATATATTTTTTAACTCCACCGATCACAGCCAGATTTCATACGACAGATGCCTCCTGCTGGAGGGATTGTGGGACAGAATTTGCCACCCACACTCACATTTTTTGGCAATGCCTGGTACTTGACCAATTTTGGGAGAAAATATCAAAGGAAATAACTACAATAATACCAGCTACAGGCACATTGACTCTTCAGGCTGCCATACTTCTCCACCTCCCTACACAACTTAAGAACAACGCCAACATTTACTTAGTGGGGATACTATTAACTGATCAGGACACCATATGGGACATCTGTAAAATGGAGAAGCTTACAGCCCAACTCCAGAATACGCTACCAAAATTACAAAACAGATGGAACATTTGGCTTCTCCACGTTATGGGGAAGGAACCAGATATTATCCCATAATTACCCTTAAAAAGCAAAGTAAGGAACTAATTAGCTCCAAAAATCCGAGATATTCCCCTGCATAACCGTTTGCAGATAATAGGACAGAGCCACTTAACTAACAAGTAGAGGTGGACAGCAGCAGTTGAAAGACTAAGGGTGTCCTCATAGATCCCCCCTCGTATCACAACTCACTGCCACAGATCCGGGTTGAACAGAACTGAACAGAATAACTCTAGCTGACACTGATGCCTAATCATGGGGAGACGAGAGATGCAAGACAGTTTGAATTACTACTGTATTATAACGTGATGATACTAGTGGAAACACACTCTGTGTGAAAAACCACATTAAAATGATGAAACTGGTATGTCCAAAGGCTTTTCTAAAATGAAAAAAGAAAAGAGGGTCATGGGCTGAAATTGCTTGCACTCCCTCCTGTGTATCTTCCCAGCCCTCTTTACTATCCTCCGGAGAGCTTCTTGGTCCTGTTGACCTAAGTCTGTACTCTCTTGGCAAATGGGCTATTCAGCCTATGCCTCTGGCCAAAATGAAGCAAGGTTTTTATTCAAGATATGGCCTGGTCCCAAAGAAGACAGGCAACCTGTACCCCATCCTGGACCTCAGAGGCCTGAACAAATGCATTGTGTAGAAAAAAGTTTTGCATTGTCTCTCTTCAGTCCCTTCTCCCTCTGCCCTTGAAGGGGGATTAGCTCCGTGCTTTGTACGTGCAGGATGCATACCTGCACATTAAGATTTGACACAGCTATCAAAAAAGGCTATGCTTCCTTCTGGAGGGCTGGCACGATCAATTTTGTGTCTTGTCCTTTGATTTGCCCTAGGCGCTGTAGGTCTTCATGAAGTGCTCGGCTGTGGTTGTTGTAGTTTTATGCCATGAAACCCTATACGTAGTCGCTCACTTGAACGATTGACTCCTCAAGGAGCTGTTCAGGAAAGCGTCTCTACAGGGTTTGTTCCAAGTTGCTTGACCAACTCAGCATCCTGGTCAGCAGATCCAAATTAGTTCTGACGTCTTGCCAGCACCTTCAGTTTATTGGCACTGTCTTGAGCATGACTTTGGCATGTCAGCACTTTGATAGACCAGGGTATCAAAGCCCAAGTGACGCTGTTTACTTCCAGCATCCAGGGCCCGTCGCCATCCATGCGGCAGCTCCTGGACCTTATGCCAGCAGCTGTTGTGACTGTTCTCATGGCCCATTTTCTCATGCGCATTCCTCAGTGGATCCTTTGTGCTCCTTGAGCCCACGCTTTTAAAGGAAAACTGTCCTTATTGTTAGCACTCCCACCCCTGAACATTCTGCCCCCTGATTAAGCTTTTGCCACAGCAAAAAAATTGTTTTCTGCCGTTTACTTACATTATTTTTACTTTGTAAAATTTGCGATTGCCAAACATGGTAGACACTGCGCGGTTCCATTTCAGTACTAGTGCGGCACCGCATTGCTCACCCCAATACAGAATGTACTGGAGCGAGCGGTGCGGAGCTGCACTGGTACTGAAATGCAACTGCAAATCATCAGCCATGTTTAGCGATCGCGAATTTTACAAAGATGAAATAATGTAAGTAAACTGCAGAAAAAATTACTGTTGCTGTGGCAAAAGCTAATTGGGGGTAGAGCTTTCAGGGGTTGGAGTAATACAATAAGGACAGTTTTCCTTTAAACCCTGAATCACCCTGTTTTGGTCACAGATCCCTTACTCAGTATCCTTTGCTGGTGGCAAGACTGCTCACATCTGCTTCAGAGGTCTCTATTTCTACATCTACCCCCATGGGAGGTCCTAACCACAGATGCCTCCATGATAAGGTGGGGGCCCTTCTGGGTGCACTCAGTACCCAGGGTTTGTGGTACCCCTTGGCCCACTCTTTCTCCAAATCATCATTCTGGAGATGAGGGCTATTCTTGTCTGTCAGACCTTCGTCCCTCACATTCAGGGCCAACCTCCGCTGGTGCAGACGGACATCGCTTATGTCCTGCACTGCTGTAGTTCATCAAACGAGATATGCACTCCTCAAAGAAGGCATATGGAAAGAAACATAAGAAGCAACGGCAGAAAAAGACTTGAGATCCATCCAGATTGCCCTAAGTTGCTGCTAGTGTGGGAGTGGGCCCTAGTACACAATGTATACCTCATTATTGTGCTTCGGCCCAGCTCTCTGAATGTGCTGGTGGACACTCTCAGCAGGTCAGCTGCTCAGTACCACAAGTGGGAACTCCTGAAATATGTGGTTGAAGACCTATTCACCTGTCAGTGTCATCTCAAGTTGGACCTTTTAGCGTTCTCACACAACACAAAACTGCCGCATGTTTGCTCACTCGATCGGGCACCTGGAGTTTTTGGGTGAGACGCTTTGTCCTTCTCTTAGAGGGGGACGTTTCTGCACACCTTTTTCCCCAGTCTGTCTTGATTCAGAAGGTATTGGTCAAGCCTTCGACAGATGGGGCCACACTGATATTGGTGGCCCCCTCCTGGCCCAAACAAATTTTGTTCCATCTGCTCTGGCAGATTGTGGTATAACTGCCTGTCCAGCTCCCCCTCTACAAGTGGGTCTGCAGTTGCAGGAAAAGAAAAATTACTTACTGTGACTCCAGAACTTCAAGAATATCTTCTTCATTAGAGTACCATGTTTTGGTCTTACAGTGACAGGACCCTGTGGAAACCAGAACCCTTGGGGTCTGCAATGCAGGTGCTTAGCATTGACACATGGCATTGTGCACGCACCCCGCAGGGTATGTAGCGACGCCAGCCCCAACCACCTCAGTACCTTTTTTTTTGGGTTACAGAGGAAGAAGAGCTAGAATAGCTATCTAAAAAACAGTAACAAAGAACAGTAACACACATGCTAGCCATTGGTCCCTTTAAAAAGGGAAACATTTGAGGAAGGGAGGGAGGAAGACAAAATATGGGACTGAAATGAGTCCACAGGATGGAGGGTGGGTGAATGTGACTCGATGGAGATGTTCTTGAAGCTCTAGAGTATGGTACCTAACTTTTCTTTCTTTCGAGAATCAATCTTCTTCATAGAGTCCTGCTGTTTGGTCTTGACTAGAAAGTCTCCTCGGGGAAGCTGGAGACCTGGGGCTAACTAAGAGAGTAGGCTTAGTCACTCTGAAACCTACATGTTTCCCGGAATAAATTTCCAAAGCATAGACCTTGGTGAACGTGTGAATACTACTCGAGGTAGGGGCCCTACATATCTCTAAAATGGACCGAATGGATCAAAGCCATCAGGTTAGCCCTTGGTCGGATGGAATGAGCTCTGAAGGAGTCCTCCAACTGATTCCATGCAAGTGTGTAGCAAAAGAATGTAAGTGACAATTCAGTTCAACAAGCACTGTTAGGAAACTGGAAGTCCCTTTCAGTTGGGATTGAAAGAGACTTAACAGTTGAGAGGCTTGTCTGCTGTTCTTGATTCTACTGAGTTAGAAACTGAGGATTCTCTTGTTCTTGAGAGAGTGCAGCACCACTTCCCCTATATTCTCTGGTTGGAGGAAGAATGTTGGAAGCACCAAAGACCGATTAATATGAAACTCTGAAACTACTTTTGACAGACGTGTAAGATGTTTGGAGTATCACCTTAACTTTATGAAAAACTGTATACAGAGGATCTGTCATTTGGGTTTGTTAGGGCCTATAGTACAGAAACTCTGTGGAGCGGTAACTACACTCAAAACACCATTTTCAGACAAAATATCATGTCACAAGTAGCCACCAGTTCAAAGGGCTTACAGGTGAGCATGTCCAACACGGGACTGAGATCCCAGTTGGTGATGGGTTTTGTTATAAGGGGTCTCTTGTGTGGGATCTCTCAGAAATCTTCTGAAGAGAGGGAGATGAGCCAAGGGAATAGTTCTGAAAAGGATCTTGGAGTCCTTTGAACACAAAATGGAAAACACTTCCAGTTTCACCTAAAGCTTTCCTGGTGGAAGGCTTATGAGCTGCCAAAAGAACTTGGGAGACTTGCTGGGGCGTCTGAAACCTATCCACTTCTGTCTCCTCAGGAGCCAGGGCTGGAAATGCTGAGGTTGGAGTTTCAGATGCACTGATTGATCCTGGAACTGGGTCAGGAGAGTTGTCTTTAGAGGTAAGGTCCAGGACTGTTGATTCGCACGTTGGTGCAGCAACAGATACCAGATCTGCCTTGGCAAGCATGGGGCTATTAGATTCCTCCTTTTTAAAGTTTATTTTTATTACTTTTAAGCTGTATATTTATTTACAAAGGTATTCAGTGGCATGAGAACAAATTTGATGTAGGCTTCCATGCACATTCCCTAGCGTTACACAGGAGTGAGGGATTGAAAAGTAAAAACAGTGATTTACTATCAGCCAAATTCTGGTGGCACAGCTGCAACAAGACCTAGGGTAATATCATAGAACAGAGTCCCCACATACTGTGTCCTTTTCATGTTCTAACCAATCTAAGTGGCTTATTAAATCCCAGTTGATAATAAATTCAGCATCACGCTCAGTACACTGCTCTGGACAGCTCTGTGTTCCCGTGCTCAACCAATTTCCCAGTCAGTACAAGCTATAATTTGAAGCGTAACTAGCTCTGTTAAACATTTATTAAATTGTTAAACATGAAACATTCCATTAAGCATCTGAGAACAAACATTTATGCTACTCTGTATAACAGACTCTTGGAGCCAACCTGAGTTGTTACCAGTGTGTTTACACATTGATTGCACCAGGCAGTTTTGAAAAATGAATGGGAAGAGGTAAATTGAGGTTCCAGGCATGCTGACAGTTGAAAGCAAAACTGTCCCCAGGTGCCACATGTATTAGTCATATTGTGCCCCCTCAACCTCTGCCAAGAGAGCCATCTCAAGCCTCCTGGCCACTGCCATCTTCTGTGTAGATGCAAGCCAGACCTGACTCTGGTAACAGAAATGTAATGGCAGCCTCTACTTGCATTCTGCAACGTAGAACTTTAGTACATAATTAGATCCCAGTACAGTATTAACCATCTCGAGCTTCCAGTTCAGCTACAGTAGAAAACCATAAGTTCAAAGTTCATCCTCGGAATCTTGATCTCGCCCCTTCTTGCAAAGTCTGTCTGAATTCTTTCTGAACATCTCCCCTCTTCTGATGGGTCTCCAAAGAAAAAGGGCTTTCTGGCATGAGTTGCTTTGTTTTACTGGCAGCTGCAAAGAATGTACTATGTCCAGAGATGAACTCTTGTCATCCACTAGGGACCATTCATGAGGGTCTGCTACTGTTTGACCGAGATCATCTGGCAGGGCAGTTTCTACCTGGGGTACATGGGTCACCTGGGGAAGGATTTTGTGCTGTAAGCACCACTCCCAGACTCTCTATCACTACCCTGCACAGAGTGTAGGAGTGAGTTCCTCCTTGCTTGTTGATTAGAACTTGACACACTTGTCTCTCTCTGGAGATTACCGTACTTGTGGTAAACTTAGTCTGACAGGGCTTGTAATCTGACACAAGGTCTTTCCTGTCCAGCAAAAATGCTGTGGAAGTGACGTTCTGAGTCCGACCAAACCTCTTAGGTGTGGTGACCCTGGCAGTGCGCTCCCCACCCCACTAAAGGTGTCCATGATTATAGTCACCTACGTCTCCAGAAGAAAAAAGGGAAGCCTTGAAGGAGATTGTCCTTAAGGACCACCACAGGAGGGAACAAGTCAGAGATTCCGTCATTGGTATAGTCTGGTCCAGCTGTTGAGATGCCTGTGACCATTGTATGCTGCGCATCTGCTAGGATGTTCCATATGCAGCAAGGGGTACTGTGTTCACTGTGGCTGCCGTGAGTCCCAACATCTTCTGCATGGAGTGTGCTGTCACCTGAGTCCTTTGTGTGACATAACAGACTGTGCTCAATTACTTATTCATGCTGTATCCTCTGGAAGGAAGGCCTGGGCTTGAGTGCCCTTCAGGAGTGCCCCATGAACTGCAGTCTTTGGGTGGGACTCAGCTGTGATTTCTAGAGACTGAGTATGGCTCCTGTGGATGCCAGAAACTGGCATGCCAGGGTCACTGCCTTGTCTATCCACTCTTTATTATTACTATTATTATTATAATTATTACTTCAGTTCTGACTGAATTCAAAGTCCTAGATTGGAGGTGGGTAGGTCCTCTTGTTTATTACAAGGGCACTGTATTGTGGAACTCTGTACCGACTGTATTATGAGAGCTCAACACTAACATTAGAATGAATAATTTTTATTTTTTTTTAATTTTCATTTTTTGTTCCGTCTCCCCCCTTGAGCTCAGACCCTCCTGCCCTCTGCTCCCATGCCCAGGCTTGCCCCCCCCCCACCAGGCAGGGCTACTGGGAGTGCTCCGAGCCCCCTTCAACATGCACTGTGGGCAAAGCCCGGCTTACCCGAGTCGGGGCCATGGGAGCGGGACTAACACCCTCCCCAACAGATGTCGATGGCAGAGGATGGTGAAGAGGGCAGATCGTCATGCTGGGGGGCTGGCTTTTTCCAAGTGCTTGATCCTTGGGGGTGGGGACGTGCAATGACACCCAGTGTCCGCCTCCCCCCGACCGTGCTGGCGCTGGTCGCGGTGGTACCCCCAGCCTCCTCTAGGGGTCTGTGATGCACTGGACACTTTTCCCTCCTCCCCTGGAGAAAGAGAGCAGGCCCTAGGATGCTAGATCCTTCTTCACCACTGGCCTCCAACTCTCAGGTTGATCGCAAACAGAAATCAACAACTCAGCAGTGAGCTGGCTCAGAATGAATAATTTAAAGAAGTGGTTTGGTGAGCAGGCACACGTACCCCTGTTTTGTTGTATTGGCAAGGTCGCATGATTGAGATAGCTTATTTGTTGTGTCATGTCACTGAGGATGCTAATCTATTACTTTTACTGTTTTTATTATTTATATAAAGTTTACTGTGAGACATAAACTGTATTATCTGTAACAAGTGATCTTGGCATTTGGGGACCTCACTGAAAATTAATATTATGGTTAGGCTGAGCTGTAATCCCTGTTCATGCTCTTTATGAATAAAAATGTTACTACTGCTTCTGTTATGAGCCAGTCATTGAGGTAAGTGAATACCTACCTGATGCTAGCACAAAGGGCAGGACTCTGAACTAGTAATGTTCCACCAGCCACTCACAATAATGGAGGTATTTGTGGTGGATGGCCGTGACTTGCATATGCTGGTGTGCATCCTGCACATCTGGGGATGCCAGCCAATACAGGGGTCTTGGGTGCGTTAGGAGAGATCCAGAAAGAAAGTCTGCCATTGGGCCTGTCAGCTGACTCAGATTCCCTAGAGGGTGATCCGGAAGTTGCTTTATCAGTTCCAGGGAGTAACCATCTCAAGTCATCTTCAAGCAGCATTAGTGGTATTTCATTGCTGATAGAATAGGGCTAGCCCCCCCCCCCCCCACCAGAGGTGAATGATCCATCTCAGGTGGGGTAGACATGGGGCTAGCTAGCATCGTGTCGGAGGGTGGTGCTCATTACAACTGTTCTGCAGTCAGCAGATTGTCTAAGAAGCACCACATTTGTGATGATTCTGGTTCCATTCTAGGTAATCGGCTGAATAAAGGCATAGAGGGTAGAGTGAGGGGAAGGGAGGTTTACAGTCTGAAAGTGCCTGCTATACAGTTCAGAATCCTTAGTCTGATTGTACTTATTGTGAATAGGCTGTCAGGGGCATAGTGTGCACCTCCCTCCTTGTGCAAACACTTACATTTTCTATATGTAATCATTTATTTTGCTACCACTGATAACATTTTGGACAAGCATAGGATCACAATTCAACCCTGAGATTTATGACCGGGTCAGCTTGTCAAACACGCCAATGTGAACTTTCAAAATTGTCAGATTGTCTGTTATTTAAGCAATATACCATGACAGGGAGTGGGTATATTGGTGGATTTACCACACCTGGTGTGGTTCGGTCACGAGGCATAGCCGAGTGACTTAACCACACCAGAAGTGGTAAATCCACCCATATACCCACTCCCTGTCATGGTATATTGCTATTATACAATGTTCAACTTTTTTTTTGTTTTTATAATAATATAAAACTTTAACAGTGGGTATACTGGAGGATTTACCATAGTCATGTGGTCTGTTTTGACCAATGAGGTTACAGGATTTTCATACCCCATTGTATAATTACTAATAGAGTATGTTTTAAGTCTGGTTGTTTTTTTGTTTGTTTAAGGGCACTTTAGGTCTATTACCGCCATCTATTTATGCCCTGTTTACAAGGACCTTAAACAGAAGCGGGACCACATCCCAGTAGACTTTCCTTTACCATTGCTCTTTTTAAAAATGCCTTAGGCCAGAGGTCACTATTATATTAAGCTCCTTTGCTGTTTAATGCACTCCCTTCATATATTGTGAAATGTTCAACAGGATCGTCTTTTAAAAAAAAAACTTTCAAAAATGGCTTAATGATTCCAGTGAATGTACTTGTTTTTCATCATAGGTCCTGTACGGCTGCTTATTTTATTTAATATGTCTATGTTTGTTGTATTTATTCTGTGTAATGTCTGTTGTAATATTTTATGTTTTTTTGTACACTTGTCGCATATGAAAATGGGCAGAAATGCTCATTGTGCTTACAAGTATAAAAAATAAACCCAAACAAAAAACCAAACTTGGCAGATAGAAGCCTAGTGCCCCCCATACTGTAGAATCACTTTGGTAAGTAGTCAGATTTGGGGAGATAGGTGCTGAGTGCATCCCCCCATTCTCCGCCCCCCTCCACACACCCATACTGGTTGTGCTGTGTTACTGTTACTTTTGAATTTCTACTTGAACAGATTACCAGGTGTTGAGAGATACCACGTATGAACAATGTTATCTAACACGACCCTGTATTGCATTGTTAGGTGATTGGATTTACATCAGAAAGTGTAGCTGCATTTATCGCTGTGGTTGGGATCCTCTCCATACTGGCGCAGGTAAGCACTTGTCTTGCAGCTTGTTCTAGAGAACAGAGCATCCTATGTACAGCTGTAGTTGTACCCTGATATTGTAATGTAGTCTCCAACAAACCATTTATTCAGGCCGGTAGTCTGAATGTTACACCCCGAGTTGGTATGTCATTGCACCTCCTCGCAGCTCACCTCCCCTCGTTATGCCTTTTCAGACTGTGGTCCTTGGGATCCTGATGCGTTCCATTGGTAACAAGAACACCATTCTGTTAGGGCTGGGTTTCCAGATTCTGCAGCTGGCGTGGTATGGTTTTGGATCACAGCCATGGTAAGAATTGTGTATCCTTCTGTGTGTCTGTCTCCTGTGCATGCCAGTGGCTCTCTCAGTCACATGTCTGTCTGATCTCCTGGACCTTCACTGCCAACAAATGGATTTGGAATGTGAAGCCCGAAGGTTGAAAGGGTTTGTCGTTGTGCAGTTTGTGGGTGTCAGTTGCTTCTCTGCTTCTTTTGGGTGGGTGGTGGTGGTGGGGGGCTGAAGAGTTAGTAGAACTCAGCTGCGGTACTGCTTTCACTTGCACCGTGCGCTTGCGAACGTCTGACACTGCATCTCAGAGCAGAGTGCAAGTGGTACTGAACTGCTAGCACCTAACCTTAGTACTGGCTGTGGATTCATAGTTTGCTTCAGTTTTCTGGTCTCTCACTCACCAGCTGTTCCTCTAGTCAGACGTCTCCAGCTGCCTACCACCCATGAACTCCACTGCTTGTATCTGGTGCCTCTCCTGACCCAGACACTTGTGACATACACTGACCAGCTCTATTTCCCTGCTCGCTGTGGTGGGTTTCTCTCTCCTCGTTCTGCATAGTTGCCACATTTTTGAGATGGTGCAGAGAGAGAGATTGATCCAACAACAGTGTGTCAGCGGGGGAGGAAATGGCGTGTTCACACATCCTTTGTGTGTAGGTGGCAATTGACGCCATGCCTTTGTGCTGCCTGATAGTAGGAAGTTTTATCCCCATAGATCCCACCCTCCTCCCCTACATGTGCATGCTTGTGACCGCCGGCGGGGGCAGCACAGATGTCCGCAGTATCCTTCTTTTTTTTTTTTTCCTCACTTTGTTGCATGGATACTAGCGCTGTACCTGCTGACAATGCTGAATTGAGGGCCCCAGTGTTTGGTGCTAGTGCTGCTCCACCTACTCAAGCAAGCTTCTTGTGGCAGTGCTGTGGCCAGTGTGTGAAATAAAATGGCTGCTGTCACACAACGAGGTGACAGAGTCTACAAACCCCAGGTTTACTTAATGTGGCATTTCTCCTTTAATGTTTATGCTTGCCTGCCGCTTCTCTTGGTTCCCTCTGCCTCCCCACCCTCACTGTGTTTGGAGTAATTTTGAGATACTCCCCAGTACTGTGCCCTCTAACTGCTGTTATTTCCTTACCTTTGATTCCAGCTAATGTGCTCGCCTTTGTAACTTCCACCCTGTTGGTATTGTCGTTGTTACTCATATTCTTTTTTATCTAGTAGTAGTAATTCAAACAACATGAAGTCTTGCTATATTATGACAATTGCAGTTTGTCCCAGCCTTAGAACTGCTCCAGAGGTGAAAGAGTTAACTTCCATGCCAGGCATGGAACTTGGAGCGCGAGCTCGGTTAGAAAAGCTCTGTCTGTATAATTTCAAACTGAAACTGTCAGATTCTTTACTCCGCCTCACTGAACAGTCGCTCCGGAGATTCCTCCTACTGCTCGGTTCATTTCTCGGTTTAAAAGTGTTTTTCTCGGTTAAATTCAACCGTGATTATATTTATTTTAACCGCAAACCGATCGGTTCAAGCTCTGTCTGTGGTATTGTAAGTAATAGACAGGTTTTACTTTCTGTGTAGAACTTGTAAATGTGTTATCGGTTCGGTTTGAACCGATCAGGTTATTTTAAAACATTGTTCTAAAATCATTTAAAGTTATTTAGAGTGCGGTTCCGGTTCTTATCGGTTCTAAAAAAGCGGATTTCATTACGTTTTTCACGACCAGTGACCGGTTGGGAACCGATAAAGGGTGTCTTACCTGGCATTTGCGGAAAAGAGAAGTTTTGGTTAGGCTGGCATTATGTCTGAAACCCAAAAAAACACGGGCCACTGGGTTTCAACACTGTAGTGTCTTTGGGAAGCCTTTGCCAAGGCTGACCCACCTCACATGTGTTTATTGTCTGAGGTTTGACCACCTCAGTGCAGACTGCCAGATTTGCAAGAATTTCTGCAGCTACCCTGGATAAGAGAGTTGGTAGGCTCAGGGAGCGAGAGGCCAAAAGTCGGCTGACCGGATGGCCAGCCCGGTTCGGTGCCAACCAGACGGGAGAATCTCCCTCTGACCAGAGCGAGACTTCCTCGGGCAAAGCGAAAGCTGACTCAGAGGAGCCAGTTCCAGCAAAGAGAACTAGAAAATCAGCAGGTGTGGAGTCAAAATTCCTTCTCCAACTGCTGCAGATAGCCAAAGTGATCAAATTGTCCGATCGCTTTCCCCAGTTCCGTCCGAACCGCCACTATCTGGTAAAAGGTCGGTTCGGCCGGTTCCACCGATTCAGAATATGATATAGAGAGTTTTATGAACCGGAGGAGGAGGATGATTATGAACAGTGTGAATATGATTTTGAAAGTCTGGATGTGCCCATTGAACGGACATCTCCCCAGACAGACCTTTGGAGAGTCTCCCCTAGGCTTTCTGAGTCCCCTTCTCATTTTCTGTTTTATAAAAAATTGCTGAAACCCTCCAGCTCCCTTTGGAGGAAGCTGTGGATGAGCAAGAGGAGCCTGACTATGTGGAGATGATGGATATCCCAGAGTCCAGGAGATTGTCTATTCCTTTACATAAATCTTTTAGGAAACAAACAATAAAAATTTAAAAGCTGCTAATTCTGTGCCTCCTGTGGATAAAAGATGGACAGGAGGTACACTTTATCGATCCCTGATACAGAGTTTCTTTCACAGCAATGCAGCCATGTTGGGGTAGTGCAGGCTGTAGCCTGTGATAAACTAATATTCCCCTGGCTTCACATCCTCTGACAAGGACTTCAGGAAGATTGATGCCATGGCTAAAAACAATACATGGCAGCGTCCTTGGGACTCAGACAGGCAAATTATATGGCCTATGTTGCAAGATACCAGAAATCCAGATGGGATACTGTCATGGCTTTAGCCAAACAGGCCCCTAGCTAGCTTGCCAGGAGCTGGAACAGGTGGCTGCTGATGGCATTGAGGCATCTAAGGTGCAATTCCATGCTGCAGTGGATTCTAGTGGAGTATCCTCAAGAGTCATGGCTACATCTGTGGCTTTTAAGTAGATTGGCTTGGCTCAGGTGCACTAGTCTGTCACAGGATACCCAGGCTAAGGCCATGGATTTTTCCTGTGGTGGGAAGTCTCTGTTTGGGAGCAGACAGAAATTATATGAAAAAATGGATGAATATAGAACCACTTATAGGAGTGCACAAGCCAAGGAAGGCAAGCCACTCCTCAGAGGCAGCCAGGGGGTAGGGGCAGGCCTTTTCACAGGCTTTCTTACCAAGCCCAGGCCTCCTCTTCAGCTTACGTTCAGAGGGGGTTCTTCAGAGGGAGAGGCAGACGGGGTACGAGCAGGCCTGCTCCCACCCCTCAGCCTAAAGCCCCTGCCAAACAGGCATCCTGATGGGATGCCCAGGGCTGTTCTTCATTACCTGTAGGGGCAGGCTCGCTTACTTCATCCAGGACTGGGGTCTTTAACATCAGACAAGTGGGTCCTGGAAGTAGTAAGCAAGGGTCTAGTTCTCAGCTTAAAAAATTTCAAGATGAGAATCAGATCTTTTCCACCTGTAAATCCTCTAGAGACTCATGCTTTGGAAACAGAAGTCTCAACCCTCCTGGCTCTCAGAGCTGTAGAAAGGGTTTCTCCCCTACACCAGGGCAAGGGACTGTACTCCAGGTACTTCCTTAACCCCAAAAAGACAGGAGAATGGCGGCCCATCCTGGACCTAAGATATCTGAACAAGCACCTTTTAAAACCAAAATTCAAAATGGTGACTCTGGGAATGATTTTACCCTCCCTAAGGCCAGGGGACTGGCTAGCTTCCCTGGACCTCAAGGATGCCTACTTCCATGTTCTTATCAGAAGCTCCCACCGAAAGTACCTCAGATTCGAACTGCCCTCAGGCCATTATCAGTTCAGAGCAATGCCCTTTGGCCTTACCTCTGCCCCAAGGGTATTCACAAAATGCTAGGCGGTAGCAGTTGCTCACTTAAGAAGGCAAAACATTGCCATTTTTCCCTACCTAGACGACTAGCTCATTGTGGGTCAGTCTCCAGACCAGGTCAGATCACACCTGCAGGTTACCCAGCAGCTGCTTACCTCTCTAGGCTTTCTTCTCAATCTTCCAAAGTCAGTTCTAGAACCTGTCCAGATACTCACCTTCATAGGCGCAGAACTGGACACAAAGCAGGCCAGAGCCTTCCTTCCCTGGAAAGGTAAGGACCCTGGTGGTCCTGGCCTCCTCCTTCACCCTGCAGGTCTCTCGACCAGCAAGGCATTTTCTACAGCTCCTAGGACACATGGCTGCTTCCACAGCTGTAGTGCAAGGAGCAAGATTTCAGATGAGGGACATTCAGTTCCATTTGAGAGCCTTTTGGTCTCAAAGAAGAGATCCCCTATCCAAGTTGATCCCAGTAACTCGAACCCTGATCCAGGCCCTACAGTGGTAGCAGGATCAGAGCAATCTGAGACAAGGGTTCCTTTCATCCCTGTATCTCACTCCTTGACCCTTACTACAGATGCGTCCCTTTTGGGATGGGGAGCTCACATGGGCGACCTCTCCACCCAGGGATTGTGGTCTCCTCAGGAATCTCTGCTCCACATCAATGTGTTGGAGCTCAGAGCTGTTTTTCTAGCACTTCAGGTTTTTTCTGCATCTGTTCAGAACAAAGTGGTACAGGTCAGAACAGACTACACCACTACAATGTGGTACATCAACAAACAAGGGGGCACTCAGTCTTCGGCCTTGTGCACCGAGGCAATGAAGTTGTGGTCTCTGGCTTATTCCCTGAACACCTCCCTCATAGCAGTTCACCTCCCAGGCAAGGACAATGTCCTGGCAGATGCTCTCAGCAGGATTTCCCAGGGCCATCACGAATGGTCACTGGATCCCCCTAGTACTGGGGTTAGTTTTTGCCAGGTGGAGCACCCCCTCAGATAGATCTTTTTGCAGCCCCAGACAATCATCAACTTCCGCTTTTTGTTGCAGGCCCCAGTGTTGGGCTCAGTCCCCCTGGTTGCCTTCCTTCTCGATTGGGAAGGGAAGTTCCTCTATGCCTTCCCCCCCTTCCCTCTCCTGTTCAAGGTGCTAGTCAAAATCAGATCTCAACCCTGCAAGATGATTCTGATTGCTCCAGATTGGGCCAGACAGCCCTGGTACCCACTCCTTCTGCCCTTAGCAGTCCATCTTCCCCTGTGTCTCCCCAGGAACCACAATTTGTTAACCTGTGCCCAGGGGAGAGTTTGGTATCCGAGTCTCAAATCCCTCAACCTCAAGGCCTGGCTCTTGAGGAGTTAAGTTTGCTGACCTACACCTTTCTCAGGTGTTCTCAAAATTTTAAGCTTCTAGGAAGCCTTCCACCAGGGCTACTTATAACTCTAAATGGAAAAGGTTTTCCATATGGTGCTCTGGGAAGCATATTTCCCCAGAATCTGCTGATTTGCCCACTGTCTTGGACTATATGGTCCATCTAAATTCTTTGGGACTGAGACCAGCTACCCTGAAAGTGCATTTGGCAGCTGTCTCTGCTTTTATTTCAGCAGGGAAGCCCTCTTCTCTTTCTGCTCACCCTGTATTTTCCAAGTTTTTCAAGGGATTGCTTCATACCAATCCGCCATTCAGGGACCCTGCCCCTGCCTGGGATCTTAATGTTTGCATTGCTCAGCTGATGCAACCCCCTTTTGAACCTCTGTCTTCGGCAGAGCTTAAGTACTTGACTTGGAAAACTGTGTTTCTAGTAGCTATCACTTCTGCCAGGCGCATAAGTGAGTTACAAGCTTTGTCAGTGGAGACTGACTTTATCTCCTTTCACAGAGGATAAGGTAGTCCTCAGGACTAACAGAAGTTTTCCTAAGGTGGTTTCAGATTTCCACCTTAATCAATCTATTTCTCTTCCAGTGTTCTTCACTGACCATTCCTCCTCGGGCGAGAGGAGGCTGCTGAGCTAGATGTTAGAGGCGCTTAGTTACTACATAGGCGTTACTAAGGGTCACAGGTTTGACTCCCTCAACTCTTTCTCACTTAGTGGTGAGGTTGGGAAGGAAACCTGCCACTAAGAGATCCATTGCCAGGTGGATTGTCTCTTGTATCAATTTTGCTATCAAAAACTGGGTAGGTTCCCCTTCAGGCCTGAGGCTCACTCTACCAGAGGTACAGCTAGATCCTAGCTGCTGCCAGGGACATCCCTATCTTAGAGATATGTCAAGCAGCTACTTGGAAAACAGTACATACTTTCACTAAGCATTACTCCCTAGACATCCAGGCCAGGAGGGATGCTCGATTTGGCACAGCTGTGCTTCAGAGCCTATTTCCTAAGTAGGTTCTGTCCCTCCTCCATGGAGGTACTGCTATGTAGTCTGCAATTGTCATAATATAGCAAGACTTCATGTTGTTTGAAGAAAAAATTACTCACCTTAGTAATGTTGTTTCTTCTAATGGAGTCTTGCTATATTATGACCTCCCTCCCAGCCTGCCCCTCTCAGAACCTCTGCTCTGGGGATGGGGTGGGCAGTACAGTGTTGGCACTTATTGATGCCCATCTTGTGTTTTCCACCCCTTCTTTTTGGGGTGTTTGGGTGTTGTGTTTTATTTTATCTTATCTTATTTTCTGGTCCCCTGACTTGAGTCTTGGTGTTGGGACCAGGAAAATGTGTTAATATTTAAGTAGCCAGTTGGCTAGTGTAGGTTTACAGCTTCCACACAGAACCTTACTGAGTTTTGCTTGTAAAGATCTGACAGTTTCAGTTTGAAATTATACAGACAGAGCTTTTCTAACCGAGCTCGAGCTCCAAGTTCCATGCCTGGCATGGAAGTTAACTCTTTCACCTCCGGAGCAGTTCTAAGGCTGGGACAAACTGCAATTGTCATAATATAGCAAGACTCCATTAGAAGAAACAACATTAATAAGGTGAGTAATTTTTTCTTTTATTCTTAGAAAAGGGTAACACCTTGAGCCAAAGCTTGTTTTCAAGGGGGTCCCCAGCTATGTATGTATGGTAAATACACAAAACCCGTTGTGATAATATAAGTGTACATTCATTATGTCAAATTCAACAGCTATACAGTGATACTGTGACAGTTATACACTAGCAATCAGTAATAGATTCTTGCTGATATTTCATAAACCATTTAATAGCAGGACTGTCACAACATTGCTGTTATATTTTTGGTTACAGCCCCTTTTTGATTATACGCTTGTTATTAGCTTGTGTACTTGTACTTTTAACCTGTATATTTGTATTTTACGTGGTTCATATTGTATGTGAAGTCAGTTGCATTTTTATTTATTGCACTGTACTTATTTTTTCTACTGCTATCCCCCCCTCCACACCTGTATCTCCTTCCCCGGGGCACACCTTGAAATTAGAATTGGCTCTATGAGCCTTCTCCTGCTCACCAAATTGCAAGTGAATTAATTTATACAAGCTATAGGAGCTGCAGTGTCTCCATCTGACCACAAGAGAGCACTGGCTTGCTGCATGTAGATGAACTGTGTTCACTGTAAATTCCTGGGATTGAACCACGGCTGCATAATTGCTTTGAGTGATATAACAGTTCTGTGTTTCCGTGACAGAACATATGCAGCTCTTTAGCTTGGTGCTGGGGTTCAAATTTACTGTTTGCTGTCACAAATACAGAAGGAGTGGAAGTGTTTATATTAGCATTCAGCTTACTGGCTCCACAGATTTTCCACTAGCTTAACTGGTTTACTTCATAACATTTTACCTTCACCAATAAAATTTTGACCCCTTTGTTGAGGATAGTGGGTCCCTCAAACAGATATACAGAGATCATCTAGCTGGGTGGCCGCCCTTTGACTTTGTATAGCCAGTGTGGCTTCCAGGTATACAGCTGCAGCAGCTAGCCAGGTGTCCACCCTGTGACTTTTTGTAGCCACAGTGTGACTTCCAGGTATACAGCAGCAACAGCTAGCCAGGTGGCTACCCTTTAACTTCGTATAGCTACAGTGCGACTTCCAGGTGTACAGCAGGAGTAGCAGCTAGGAAGGTGGTCTCCCTTTGAATCTGTATTTATTTAATTGTTTGTTTGTTAAAAGTTGGTGACCAGGAAAGACTCACTGAGCCGAGGCTCGTTTCCAGGTGCGACCCGGGGAAAAGGTAACGAAGAATCATTAACACAGATAGTTACATAAATTAGAAGTCACAGTATGCCTCCAGTGCATACAGCAGCAGCAGCTAGCCAGATGGCCACAGTGTGACTTCCCGGTATACAGCAGCAGTAGATAGCCAGGTGGCCACCTTTTGTTTTTAATTATTTAATTTATAGTTTGTGGCCCTCTGGCAGATGCTTCACCCCCTCAGCTGGCCCCACCCCCAGACACCGCACCACCACGGAACTTCCAACCTCATGAGTTTACCCCCTCATGGTGGAGCCGTCCTTTGGGACAGTAATGCCCAGGGTACCCTGTGCCAGTGATGGTCGGGGTTAGTAGCTGAGCCAGGAGGTCCGAAGCCTTGGGGGGGGGGGGGGAGAATTTGCTTGTTACAGTGGTTTCCCCAGGAGGGATGTGCTGTGCCATGATACCAAGATGTTGGCCTGCACACCCACAGGAAGACATCAGCATCTACTTGCCCCTTCACCTGTAACTTGACAGGCCCTTAGCACTTCGTTAGAGGTCAGGCATGCACTGAGTGCTGCAGTCCCCGCCCCCACTCCACACCAGAGGAGGAGAGCAGTCCTTTGGATGGTCAGTCCTCCACATCCCCACCCCTGGCCAGCCCTTCAGCTTCCTGAGCCTGCATCTGAACTCAGGTCACCAACGTCGTAAGTGTTTGCACAACCACTTTGCTGGCGGGCTAGCCACATTGCCACCCTTTGACTTTGTATAGCTACAGTGTGACTTCCAGTTATACAGCAGCTTCAGCTTGTCGGGTGAACCCCCCTTTCATTTTGTATAGCCACAGTGTAACGTCCAGGTGTACACCAGCTAGTTACCCTTTGACTCTGTAAAGCCACTGTGTGACTTCCAGGTATATAGCAGCAGCAGCTGGCCAGGTGGCCACCCCTTGACTTTGTATAGTCACAGTGGAAGGAGGCAGTATAGTGCAGTGGACTAAGGCTCTGAGCTGCAAATCTGGAAACCTGGGTTTGAATCCCACAGTCCGCACTTGCATACTGTGTGACCCTGAGCAAGTCACTTAACTTCTTTGTGCTCCCAGGTCACACCTGTAAACAAACTTCAGCTTAATGTGTCTCTCCTGGTTAAAACAAACAAAAATACAAAAAAGAAAGTGCGACATCCATGTATACAGCAGCAACAGCTAGCTAGGTGGCTACCCTTTTAATTCTGTATAGCCACGGTGTGATTTCCAGGTATACAGCAGCAGCAGCAGCTAGGAAGGTGGTTTCCCTTTGAATCTGTATAGTCACAGCATGCCTTCCATGTATACAGCAGCAGCTAGCTACCCTTTGACTCTGTAAAGCCACAGTGTGACTTCCAGGTATGCTGCTGTAGTAGCTAGTCCGATGATCTCCCTTTGAATCTGTATAGTCACAGTATGCCTTCCATGTATACAGCAGCAGCAGCTAGCCAGGTGGCTACCCTTTGACTCTGTAAAGCCACAGTGTGACTTCCAGGTATACTGCTGTAGTAGCTAGTCCGATGGTCTCCCTTTGAATCTATAAAACACTACTGGCCCTTCCCACAAGCATTGCACTTGCTTTTGGCTTTCCTTGCTGAGCGCTTTCCCGAGCTCTGCTTTGGTCATCCTTTTTTTAACCAGTTCCTGTTGAATGTATTTTATTTTAAGTTTGAATTATCTCTATGTTACATCTTATTACATCTTGCAATGTCTGTGTAACTCGTTCCGAAACCCTGTACATCCTTTCAATCGCCTCTATATTTCCTTGTGATCTCCCGAGTCGCACCTGAAAATAGGCATTTGTTTTTGTGTAGTGCGCTTACCTGGTTAACAAAAACAAAATAAATATAGTCGCAGTATGCCTTCCATGTATACAGCAGCTAGCCAGGTGGCCACCCCTTGACTTTGTATAGTCACAGTGTGATGCCCAAGTGTACAGCAGCAGCTAGGAAGATGGTCTCCCTTTGAATCTGTCTTTTCACAGTATGCCTTCCATGTATACAACAGCAGCAGCTAGCCAGGTAACTACCCTTTGACTTTGTATAGCCACAGTGTAACATCCAATAATACAGCAGTAGCAGCTAGCCAAGTGGCCACTCTTTGACTTTGTATAGCAACAGTGTGACTTCCAGGTATACAGCAGCTAGCCAGATGGCCACCCTTTGACTTTGTATAGCCACAATGTGACTTCCACATATACAGTAACAGCAAGGTTCCAGCCATTAAATATTGTCCACAGTAGCAGAGAGGGTTTCATGGGAGAGTTGGCTAGTTGCCATTGTATTGCAGAGGGATTGCTGGGAGAGTTGGCTGCTTACAACACACTGTGATCTTGTGATTCTCCTCAGGATGATGTGGGCAGCAGGAGCTGTGGCAGCCATGTCCAGCATCACCTTTCCAGCAATTAGCGCCATTGTGTCTCGGAATGCTGATCCTGACCAGCAAGGTAGGACTCTGAACAGATTTTTCTGCTAGTCACATGTCTTTGATGCTGCTGTTTTGACCAGATATAAGGAACTTTCAGATAATAGGACTGGGGAGGGATGGGCTCAGGAGATGGGGGAGCAGGCAGAGGTACTAAATAAGTACTTTGCCTTGGTATTTATTGAAGAAGACAGGGGATCCATTCAGCCAGAAGGGAGGGAGGGGGAGACAGCTGAGAGGAGTGGTCAGATGGAGATGAGAGGACCAGAAGAGACTGGGGCACCAGGTGGGCCAGGCCTAGAAGGGGATGGGTGCTTTGTTGAATGGAGGGGATAAGGGAAGGTGAAATCACAGAGGACAGCCTGATGGAGGCCCTTCGGGCGCTGAAAACTGGAAAGGCACTGGGACTGGATGAGCTGCATCCCGAGAATTCTGAAGGAACGGGTGGACGAACTAGCAGCTCCACTAGCTGCACTTTTCAGTGCCTCTCTGCAGACAGGATGGGTGCCTCAAGACTGGAGGGTGGCTCATGTGGTGCCTATCCACAAAGGGGGGTCTGGGGAGGAGATGGGAAATTACAGGCCTGTCAGCCTAACGTCGGTGGTAGGCAAACTAATGGAGGGTTTCATCAAGCAGAAGCTCGGGAGGCAACTGGAAAGGTTGGGGCACATGGATGACAAACAATATGGTTTTGTCCTAGGGAGATCGTGTCAGACCAGCCTCATAGATATTTACGACTGGGTGACAGGGACCCCGGTCCGACAAAGATCGGTGGACGTCCTGTACCTGGATTTCAGTAAGGTGTTTGACTCGGTACCCCACATCGGGTTGTTGACAAAGTTGGGGGGATGGGGGTGGGAGGACAGTTGCTTAGATGGGTAGAAAATTGGCTTACAGATAGAACACAGAGGGTAGTGGTTGGTGGGATAGTCTCCTTCCCTAGGAAGGTCTTCAGTGGGGTTCCCCAAGGTTCGATACTGGGGCTGCTCCTGTTCAATGCCTATGTCTTCGATATAGGGAGGGGGGAGTCAGGAGTAGGATGAGCCTCTTTGCGGATGACTCAAAACTTGGAGCACTGGCTGACTGGGAGGAAGTGAGAGAGACAATCCAGAGGGATCTGGATACCCTGGAGGGTTGGTCAAGGAGGTGGGGACTGAGGTTTAATCCAGGGAAATGTAGGGTACTGCATCTGGGGGTCAGAAACCCAGGTCATGTATACACCCTGGGAGATGTCTCACTGCAAGCCACAATGAGTGAAAGGGACTTGAGGGTGGTGGTAGACACCAGAGTGAATAACACTGAAAACTGCCGAAGATCTGTGGCAAAGGCAAACAGGATTCTGGGCTGCATAGCCCGAGGAATAATGTCCAGGAGGAGGGAGGTGATCCTCCCTCTGTATAATGCCTTGATCAGGCCGCATCTTGAGTACTTCGTGCAGTTCTGGAGACCTCACCTTAGGAAGGACATGGCATTGTTGGAGAGGGTTTAGAGGAGGGCAACCAGGATACGAACATGCGAACATACAAAATTTGCCAGCAGATAAAGGCCTAGAGGTCTATCAAGTCTGCTCGAATGTGCAGCTAGCAACCCTTATTCTGCAGCTGCCCCTCCATTCCACCCTTCCCCTTCATTAACCCACCCCCTGTCTTCCTGTCCCATCCTCGTTTGAAGCAGTCCACTGTTCTACTGCATACCACTTCAGCAGGTAACGATTCCACCCAGCCACCACCCTCTCTAAAAAGTCTCCTCATCTCCTCCTGAACCTTCCTCACTCCAGTCTCATATCATGGCCCCTGGTGGCCCTCCCTCCTTACTTTGAACAGCCCTCTGTAACCGTCTTGTTTATTCCTTTCATGTATTTAAAGGTTTCAATCATGTCACCCCTGTCTCTCCTCTCCTCCAGTGAGTACATGTTCAACTCCTTCAACCTCCTCTCGTATGATAAGTTCCCCAGCCCCTTGATCATCTTTGTCGCTCTCTTGCACCCCTCCAGTAACTTAATGTCCCTCTCCAATCCGACGCTAGTACTGCACCCAGTACCCAGGTGTGGTTCAACTAATAATGGACCTATAACAGTGTGGAAGAATCACCTCCTCCCTCCCTCGAGATATACCTCTTGCAATACAACCCAGCATTTTGTTGGCCTGCAGCTGCCTTCCTATATTGTGCCGAGTTGTTCATTGGACCCCAATGAGCACACCCAGATCCTCTCTCCTCCTCTGTCTGGGCTAGCTGCACTCCCCTAGCTGGTAACTCCTCCTTGGGTTCTTCATCCCAAAATGCAGCACCTGCACTTTTGGCATTAAAGCCCAGTTACCAGGTGTCTGACCAGGTTTCAAGCTTTTGCCAGATCATCCTGCAACCCCTGCCATCCCCTAGGTCATCCACCACCGCCTTTACCTTGGTATCATCAGCAAACAGACTGATCTTGCTCTTGATGTCCCATGATATGTCTGCAATGAATATCCCAAACAACACTGGTCCCAACACCGAGCCCTGTGGAACACCGCTCGTCCGCTGCCCTTGGGTGTGAGAGCTCCCCACCCACCACCACCTCTGTTGCCTTCCTGCAGCCAGTTTCTCACCCATCTCACCAGCTTTGCACCCGCCTGTGCCTACTAACTTCCTTCCCAGCCTTCCATGTGGCACTGAGTCGAATGTCTTACTGAAGTCCAGATACAGGACATCCACTGCATGGCCCCTGTCCAGTTGCCTAGTTACCCAGTCATAGAACTTGACCAGGTTGGTTTGGCAGGATCTGCCATGTATGATGCCATGCTGTCTGCTGTCCTGTAGTCCTTTGGCCTCTAGGAGGGCCACCAGCCTCTCCTTCAGGATAGTCTCCATTAGCTTACCCACGATGGATGTGAGGCTCACTGGTCTGTAGTTTCCTGATTCGGGATGATTCAGGACATGCGTGAAAGAACCTATGAGGAAAAGCTGGAAGTCCTTGGGCTGTACTCACTGGAGGAGATACAGGGGGGACATGATTGAGGTATTCAGATATGTGAAAGGGATTAACAGGGGTAGAGCCAAAGAAATGTTCAGGCTAAGGAAAGGGGGCACAACCAGGGGCATGAGTAGAGGTTGGGGGGGGGACCTACAGGGGAGAACGTATGAGGCATTACTTCACTGAGAGGATGATGGGGCCATGGAATGCATTGCCTGGTTGTCTAGTGGAGCAGGGCACAGTGGAGGGCTTTAAGAGGGGGTGGGACAGGTGCATGGGTATACTGAAGCTGAAGTTGACCCTCTCGGGGGCTGGGGGGAAGGAGGAGCAAGTGCCAAATAGGGGCTGGCTACCAAGCAGACACGAAAGACCGTTAGGCCTATTCTGCTGGCTTTTAGTATGTTAATATAATGTCCAGCTTGGGCACATCTCATGTCTCTTGATACCAAGGAGCAGAGATTCTTGGACGTCAACTATTTCATGTAATCCTGCTGGCCTTCCCAGTGGCAGATCTGTATATGGACTGATCCCATTCTGCTACACAGCATCTGCAGTCATACTGCCTGCTTTATCCCATCAAATCTCAGAAGCTAACCATGGTTGGGTCAGGTCAGTAGTAGGATAGCCAGTACCATTCAGGGTCCCCAGGCCTTGGCTGCCCTGTCTGTTCAGGCCCATGTCAGATTACTCCCAGTACCTTCCTGCTGTTGCTAATGACATCTTATCATCACACGGGATTCAGGGCAGCAGCGGTGGTGCTTTTCCTCATGCTGGCTACCACCAACCCGCCCCGGGCTACCAGCAGGCAGCTACACATCAACCTGTCACCCTCCCTCCCTGGGCTGCCAGCAAGCAGCTACACATCAACACATCACCCTCCATCCCTGGGGTGTCAGCAGGCAGCTAGACATCAACACGTGACCCTCCTTCTCTGGACTACCATCAAGCAGCTAGACATCAACATCACCCTCCTTCCCCAGGCTACCAGCAGGCAGCTACACATAAACTTGTCACCCTCCCTCCCTGGGCTGTCAGTAGGCAGCTGCAAATCAACACGTCTCCCTTCCTCCCTCCCTGGGCTGTCAGCAGGCAGCTAGCTACACATCAACACGTCACCCTCCTTCCCCAGGCTACCAGCAGACACCTACACATCAATACGTCACCCTCTTTCCCCGGGCTGCAGGCAGGCAGCTACACATCAACATGTCACCCTCCCTCCCCGAGTTGTCAACAGGCAGCTACACATCAACACATCACCCTCCCTCCCCGGGATGTCATCAGGCAGCTACACATCAATAAACAGGCAGCTACACATCAGCACATCATCCTCCCTTCCCAGGATACCAGCAGGCAGCTACACATCAACACGTGACCCTCCTTCTCTGGACTACCATCAAGCAGCTAGACATCAGTATGTCACCCTCCCTTCCCAGGCTACCAGCAGGCAGCTACACATCAACACGTCACCCTCCCTCCCCAGGATGTCAGCAGGCAGCTACAGATCAACAAACAGGCAGCTACACATCAGCACATCATCCTCCCTACCAAGGCTACCAGCAGGCAGCTACACATCAACATGTCACCCTCCCTTCCCAGGCTGTCAGCAGGCAGCTACACATCAACACGTCACCCTCCTTCCCCGGGCTACCAGCAGACAGCTACACATCAACACGTCACCCTCCTTCCCCAGGCTGCAGGCAAGCAGCTACACATCAACACGTCACCCTCCCTTCCCGGGCTGTCAGCAGGCAGCTACACATCAACATGTCACCTTCCCACCATGTGCTGTCAACAGGCAGCTACACATCAACACATCACCCTCCTTTCCCGGCTACCAGCAGGCAGCTACATATTAACATGTCACCCTCCCTCTCCATGCTACCAGCAGGCAGCTACACATCAGCACATCACCCTCCTTTCCTCCCCGGGCTACCAGCAAGTAACTACACATCAACACGTCACCCTCCCTCCCTGGGCTGTCAGCAGGCAACTACACATCCTCACCTTACTCTCCTTTTCCAGGCTGTCTGCAGGCAGCTACACATAAACATGTCACCCTCCCCGGGCAGTCAGCAGGCAGCTACACATCAAGGCGTCACCTTCTCTCCCTCCCTGGGCTGTCAGAAGGCAGCTAGGTACACATCAACACATCACTCTCCCTTCCCCGGCTACCAGCAGGCAGCTACACATCAACACATCGCCCTCCCTTCCCGGGCTGTCAGCAGGCAGCTACACATCAACACGTCACCCTCCCTCCCCGGGCTACCAGCAGGCAGCTACACATAAACATGTCACCCTCCCTCTCCGGGCCGTCAGCAGGCAGCTACGCATAAACATGTCAGCCTCCCTTCCTGAGCTACCAGCAGGCAGCTACACATCAACACGTCACCCTACCTCCCCGGGCTACCAGCAGGCAGCTACACATCAACACATCACCCTTCCTTCTCGGGCTGCCAGCAGGCAGCTACGCATCAACATGTCACCCTCTCTCCCTGAGCTGCCAGCAGGCAGCTACACATCAACACATCACTCTCCCTCCCGGGCTGTCAGCAGGCAGAAAAACATCAACACATCACCCTGCCTCCCCAGGCTGTCAGCAGGCAGCTACACATCAACACGTCGCCCTCCCTTCCCAGGCTGTGAGCAGGCAGCTACATATCAACACATCACCCTTCCTGGGTTGTCAGCAGGCAGCTGCACATTAACACATCACCCTTCCTTCCTTCCCAGATTGACAGGCAGCTACACATCAGCACATCAGCCTCCCTATCCGGGCTACCAGCAGGCAGCTACACATCAACATGTCACCCTCCCTCCGTGGGCTGTCAGTAGGCAGCTACACATCAACATGTCATCCTCCCTCCGCGGGCTGTCAGCAGGCAGCTACACATCAACACGTCACCCTCTGTCCTGGGATGGAGGGTGATGTGCTCTATAATGACAGCCCAGGAGGAGGGAGAAGATGAGTGTTGATGTGTAGCCTGACAACCCAGGAGAGTGTGATCATGTTGAGTGTAGCTGCTGCTGGTTGACACTCATGGAGGGAGGATGACATGTTGATGTGTAGCTGCCTACTGGTTGTCAGCAGGCAGCTAGCTACACATCAGCGCGTCACCCTTCCTCCCTGGGCTACCAGCAGGCAGCTACACATCAAGAAGTCACGCTCCCTCCAAGGGCTGTCAGCAGGTAGCTGCACCTCGAAGTGTTACCCTCCCTCCCCGGGCTGTCAAGAGACAGCTGCACATCAACATGTCACCCTCCCTCCCTCTCCGGGCTGTCAGCAGGCAGCTACAAATCAACATGTCACCCTCGCTGGGCTACCAGCAGGCAGCTACACGTAAACATGTTATCCTCCCTCTCCTGGCTGTCAGCAGGCAGCTACACATAAACATGTCACCATCTCTTCCCGGGCTGTCAGCAGGCAGCTACATGTCAACATGTCACCCTCCCTCCCCGGGTTGTCAGTAGGCAGCTACACATCAAAACGTCACCTTCCCTCCCTCCCTGGGCTGTCAGACAGCAGCTAGCTGCACATCAACATGTCACCCTCCCTCCCTGGGCTACCAGCAGACAGCTACACATCACCCTCCCTCCTTCCTTCCCTGGGCTACCAGCAGGCAGCTACACTTCAACACGTCACTCTCCCTACCCGGGCTACCAGCAGGCAGCTACACGTCACCCTCCCTCCCTCCCGGGCTATCATCAGGCAGCTACGCATAAACATGTCACTCTCCCTCCCTCTCTGGGCTACCAGTAGTCTGCTACACATCAACACATCACCCTCCCTCCCCTGATGTCAGCAGGCAGCTACACATCAACATGTCACCCTCCCTCCCTGAGCTACCAGCAGGCAGCTACACATCAACACATCACCCCTCCCTCCCTCCTGGGCTGTCAGCAGGCAGCAAAATATCAATGCATCACCCTGCCTCCCGAGGCTGTCAGCAGGCAGCTACATATCAACACGTCATCCTCCCTTCCCAAGCTGTCAGCAGGCAGCTACATATCAACACATCACCCTCCCTGGGTTGTCAGCAGGCAGCTGCACATCAACACATCACCCTCCCTTCTCGGACTGACAGGCAGCTACACATCAGCACATCACCCTCCCTACCCAGACTACCAGCAGGCAGCTACACATCAACATGTCACACTCCCTCCCTGAGTTGTTAGCAGGCAGTTACACATCAACACGTAACCCTCCCTCCCCGGGCTACCAGCAGGCAGCTACACATCAACTTGTCACCCTCCCTTCCCGGGCTGTCAGCAGGCAGCTACACATCAACATGTCACCCTTCCTTCAGGTCACATAGACTCTCAAGGAAACTGGGCAGCTAAGGGGTGGGTCCGAAGATAGTGAGCTGACTAAGAAATTGGTTGATAGAGCTGACCCAGTGGCACAGAGGGTTGAGACGCTGGCAGCGTTGTACCTCTCACATGCTAGCAACGTGAATTTGGGAACGAGCTTCATTTGCCGAGGGTTGGTGGGGGGAGGGCTAGGGGAAAAATTGAGCGGCCACCTGGTAGCTGTCCTCTCCCAGACTGGGGAGGTGAGTCATCTCTGCTCCTGGCTGCCCCCCAGTGGAGGCCTGGCAGTAGTACCAATGCTCGGGATGCTGATGAAACTTGGGTGGATGGAAAGGGCTGGCTGTTACAGAGTGCATGTGTGCCTCCATGTACATGCATCCTCCTTGTTTGCCGTAGCACCGAAGGGGAAGGGGACTAAGGAGGAAGAATGGAAGGGGACTGGGCGATATGAAGCCCTGCCCAAGGTGACACAGCCCACTCTGCTGCTCCAGTAGACAGAGGGGTACTTCTGGAATGTGAGTCACCGGAGGGAGGGAGGCCCTCCCACTGGCGCCACCTCGGAGGGGAATCCACAGGGAAGTACCCCCCAGAAGGAGAGAGGCAGCAAGGCTGACCAGTGGCACCCAGGGACAGGGCTGAGCAGCTGTCTGGTCAGTCCAGGAGGTTAAAAACCTTTACGTAACAAAAAAAAAGAAATTGATTGATGATAGGTAACAAAGGCTGGTGGTAAATGGGGTTCACTCTAGGGAAGGGAGGGTGACCATTGGGGTGCCACAGGGCTCAGTATTGGAACCAGTTCTCTTTAATGTCTTTAAAAGTGACATTGCTGATGAACTGGAAGGGAAGGTATGTCTCTTTGCAGATGACACTAAAATCAGCAGTAGGGTAGACACTCCAGAGGGGGAGGAAAGAATGTGCAGAGACCTGAGAAAACTCAGAGTGGTGAAGGGCATGGCAACTGGGTTTCAGTGCAAAAAAAAGTGCAAAATCATGCACTTAGGCACAGAAACCTAGAGATGGAGTACAAAATGGAATAAGAAGTATTGACCACCCCAAATAGGAAAGGGACCTGGTGGTAAATATATCTGAAGACCTTGTGGTGGTGAGATAGTGCGACAAGGCAGAGGGTAGGATGAGTGGCTGCTGTGGTGCATAGGGAGTGGTATTACCAGTAGAAAGAGGGAAGTGGTGTTGCCACTGCATAGACTGCTCCAGAGGAGGGCAGTTAAAATGGTGTAGGGGTTGCATCAGAAGACCTGCGGGGAGCGACTAAAGGACCTGACCCTGTAGGGGGGGTCATGATGGAGACCTATAAATACCTCATGGAGTTAAATAAGGTATAGGAGGGGAGTACGATTCACAGGAAAAGATGCTCAAAAAAGGGGTCGTAAAATGAAACTGGATGGAGGAAAATTTAGGAGAGATGTGAAGAAATATTTCTTCACTAATGAACGGTGGATGTCTGGAGCAGTCTTCCAGCGGAGTTGGTGGGGGTGAAAACAGTGGTGGGCTTCAAGCATGCATGGGGTTGGCATGCGGGAATCTTGGTTGGGAAGAAGGGGGGAGCCGGAGATCAAGTAAGGTCTGCATTGACAGGATGGGTAGGCAAGGGAAAATGGGCAGACTGGGTGGGCCAAGTGGTCCTTAACTGCCGTCAAGTTCTAGATTTCTGTGTTTCTGTGCTACCAGCAGGCAACTACACGTCACCTTCCCTCCCTCCCCAGGCTGTCAGCAGGCAGCCACACATTAGCATGTCACCCTCCTTCCCCAGGCTACCAGCAGGCAGCTACACATCAGCACGTCACCCTCCCTTCCCTCCCAGGCTGTCAGCAGGCAGCTACACAGCAACACGTCACCCTTCCTTCCTGGGCTACCAGCAGGCAGCTACACACTCAACATGTCACACTCCCTCCCTGGCTTGTCAGGAGGTGGCTACACATCAACACTTCACCCTCCTTCCCTGCTGGACTGTCATTAGGCAGCTACACATCACCCTCCATCCCAGGGGCTGCCAGCAGGGAATTACATATCAACACCTCACACTCCCTCCCCGGGCTGTCAGCAGGCAACTACACATCGACACATCACCCTCCCTCCCCAGGCTACCAGCAGGCAGCTACACATCACTCTTCCTCCCTGGGCTACCGGCAAGCAGCTACACATCAACACGTCACCTGCCTCCCAGGACTATCAGCAGGCAGCTACACAGCGACATGTCACTCTCCCTCCCCGGGCTACTGGCAGATAGCTACACATCAACAAGTCACTTTCTCTCCCCGAGCTACCAGCAGGCAGCTAACACATCAACATGTTACTTTCCCTTTCTGAGCTACCAGCAGGCAACTACACATCAACATGTTACCCTCCCTCCCCTGGCTACTGGCAGACAGCTACACATCCACACGTCATCCTCCTTCCCCTGGCTACCAGCAGGCAGCTGCACATCAACATGTCACCCTCTCTACCCGGGCTACTGGCAGACAGCTACACATCCACACATCATCCTCCTTCCCCTGGCTACCAGCAGGCAGCTGCACATCAACATGTCACCCTCTCTCCCCGAGCTCCTGGCAGACAGCTGCACATGAATATGTTGCTCTCTTTCCCCTGGCTGGCATTAGGCAGCTACACATCAACACGTCACCCTCCCTCATCAGGCTACTGTCAGACAGCTACACATGAATATGTTACTCTCCATCCCCTGGCTAGCAGCAGAGAGCTACATGTCAGCACAACATTCTCCCTCTCCAGGCTGCCGGCAGACAGCTACACGTGAATATGTTAGCCTCCTTTCCCTGGCTAGCAACAGGTACCTACACATCACTCTCCCTCCCCAGGCTACCAGCACGCAGCTAGCTGCAAATCAGCACATCACTCCCCCTCCCCGGGCTACCGGCAGACAGCTACACATGAATGTGTTACTCTCGATCTCCTGGCTAGTGGCAGGCAGCTACTCATCAACACGTTACCCTCCCTCCCCTGGCTACCGGCAGACAGTTGCACATGAATATGTTACCCTTCTTCCCCTGGCTAGCAGCAGGTAGCTCTACAAATCAACATGTCACCCTCCCTCCCTGGGCTACCGACAGACAGCTACACATGATGTGCTACCCTCCTTTCCCTGGCTACCAGCAGGCAGCTACACATCAACACATCACCCTCTCTCCCCGCTCTACCAGCACGCAGCTAGCTACACATCAGCACGTCACCCTCCCTCCCCGGGCTACCAGCACACAGCTAGCTACACATCAACACATTACCCTCCCTCCCTCCCCGGGCTACCAGTAGGCAGCTACATGTAAATATGTTATCCTCCTTCCCCTGGCTAGCAGCAGACAGCTACACATCAACACATCACCCTTCCTCCCTGGGCTGCCTGCAAAATGCCACACATTGATATGTTGCCCTCCTTCCCCTGGCTACCAGAAGGCAGCTACACATCAGCACATCACCCTTCCTCCCCGGGGCTACTGGCAGACAGCTACACATGAATATGTTACCTTCCTCCCCCTTTCTAGCAGCAAGCAAGCTACACATAAACATGTCATCCTGCTTCTCTCCCTGGGCTGAGAGCTGACAGCTGCATATCAATACATTGCCCTTGCTCCCTGGGCTACTAGCAGGCTGCTACATATCAACACATCGTCCTCTTTCCCTGGGGTACTAGCAGGCAGCTTCACATACACGTCAGCCTCCCTCCCCGAAGATGGAGTGCGTCAGCACAGACTGCACTCTGGCCTTCGCATTTTGACTGGGATACTGTGTTTCTGGAATTGAACCGAGATCCCCCACATGGTTTACAGCATTGTGTGGCCCCGAGCATGACACATTAACAAGAAAACAATTGCTGTTATTTTTGTTGCCCTTTGCATTGGTGAGATGCAGAATTTATGCATTGGAACCATAGCATACCTCGTAAATCTCAGTTGTTTTCTTTCTTGCTAGATGTCCTTCTGCAGGGGGTATTGATTTTACAATTACAGCTGTGATGGTGTCTAGTAGGGCAATCAAAAAATTGGTCCTACAGTTTGAAATAGCTACTTGCTGCCGGCATGCAGCAGGTAGTGAAAGAAAGGCTGCGCCTCCTGGTCCTGCTGATTTTACAGGCCAGTGATTGCTTGTGCAGTAGGCAGGCTTCCTCATGCAGTAGAGTATGATTGCATTGTCTAATTTAGAAACTGGAATACATAGGTAGTAATAAACAGGTAAATTGTTGTAAGGGGACTGAAACAGCCGTGAAAACTGCTTCATGTTGTGACATTTTGCTGAAGTCATAATTCAGAATCTTTTAAGACTCCATCTTCTCCCTAGAACCACACTCTTTGGTCATAGTGTTGGAGGGAGCAGGCCCCATGGGATGTAAGACTTCTCGAGGCGGTGGTGTGCACACGGCACGGGTATTCATGCCATGCACAGTGGCGGTATTCCACAATCATGCGCACGGCGGAGTATTCTATGCACATGCACACAGCACGAGTATTCTACACACCATACACACGGCGCCGGAGTATTCTACGCACCATCACATGGCATGGAGTATTGTATGCGCATGCACCGCGACACGGGTATTGTATGCCAGCATGCACACGGCCACGGGTATTCTCGCACCATGCACACGACGCGGGTATTCTATGCACCATGCACCGCGGCGCGGGTATTCTCGCACCATACACGACACGGGTATTCTCGCACCATACACATGGCATGGATTGTTGTATGCAGCATGCACACGGCATGGGTATTCTCGCGCCATACACATGGCATGGGTATTGTATGCAGCATGCACCGCGACGCGGTATTCTCAGCATACACATGGCATGGAGTATTGTATGCAGCATGACTGCGGCATAGGTATTCTACGCACATACACATGGCATGGGTATTGTATGCAGCATGCACCGCGACGCGGAGTAGTCTACGCCTCCTACACATGGCATGGAGACTGTATGCGGCATACACGCACGGAGTATTCTACACCATACACATGGCATGGGTATTGTATGCAGCATGCACACGGCATGGAGTATTCTACGCACCATACACATGGCATGGAGTATTGTATGCAGCATGCACACGGCACGGAGTATTGTGCCACATGCACCGAACACATAAATGTGGTGCCAGCCCCAACCAGCAGAACTTTGGGTTTTGCCCGCATGAGCCTGTTAAGTTTCTAGTGTATGGTTATTTCACTTGCAGTGTGTTATTTTTTTCTCGGCCATGGAGTACATGATTTATTTAGCTTTTCTCGGCACCATCACAGATCTATAAGTTTTTCTCAGTCCTGCATGGTTCGGCCAGTTTGTTGCCAACAGTTATGTCAGATAGGGTGCTTGCCAAGGCTAATCTGTTTTTGGATACCGCTCCTCTCTAGCTGAGTGTCTCAGTACCTGACAGGGTCATGCCTTGGAGGACTGGTAGTCTTCATAAAGTAATGGTCCATACCCCACTTATGCTCAGCACTGGACCCCTGGGATGACCACGACCATGTCCTTACACAAAGAAATGAGGACACAGATCCTGGGATAGTTCTTTCCAGTCTGCCTCGAGGTCATCGGTACTGTGCTGTATGTGCTGTATGGGAGTGGTGTCAGTGTCCCTCCTTCATCTTCCTCAGGGAGCAGGGGAACTCATTGCCTGTCTTCTTCATGCAATGATGCCAGCATCTGTCTCCGACATCTCTTCTGCCTATATGGATGTCTTGGATGAGCACTTTGGCTATGGACTATGGCTTTTGGTCCCTCTGGGCTTCCGCCACCTAGATTCTGTCTCTGGACAATCTCGCCTCCACCAGGGTTTCTGCAGCAAACACAGGAGTCTGTGTTTTACAGACATGATTACTGCTGTCTCAGTGCCGTCTGGTGCCAAGTGCTGTGGCTATCCTCATCAGGCAAACCTGTCTTCTGTAGACTTCATGGTGGAGCTCCTCACTGCTGGTGACAGTTCCAGCCATGGTGGCAGCATCACTGCTTGCTTCAGTGCCAGTGTCACTGTTCACCTTAATTCCATTGTGTTGACCTTCAAGTAGCTGATGTTGGCTTTGGTGCCAAGCTTTCCTGGCTTCAATTTTACACAGTGTGCATTTTATTCACTTATCATGATTTTCTCATAGTACTGTCTGTTTACATGAAAGCCTGCTTTTCACGCAATTTGTGATTTTCCATGCAGTGTGCGTCTCTATTGCTCATTTTCCATGATTTATATGCAAGTCTGTGTATATTTCACAGAAGACCACTTTTTCATGCAGTTTGAGTTTTTCCATGCAACTGTGTGTGTATTTGTTTAACTCAAGCCTACTTATTCATGCATTTTGGGTTTTCATGCAGTGTGCATCCTTTCTTATGCATCTTAGAAACATAGAAACATAGAAGTTGACGGCAGATAAGGACCGTAAGGCCCATCCAGTCTGCCCATTTCTTTTTCTACCTTATAAATGTGCCATCGGCCTTTGCTCTGTCAGTGACCTATCTATTCATAGTCATTTGTATTGCTCCCTTATGCCTATCCCATGCCTGTTTGAAGCCCTGCACTGTATTCATAGCCACCACTTCTTGTGGTAAGCCATTCCATGCATCTACCACCCTTTCTGTGAAAAAGAATTTCCTCACATTCCCCCTTAATCGGCCTCCCTCTAATCTCATGCTGTGTCCTCTTGTCCTGCTATTTTTCTTATATTTAAACATGTTAGACTCTTTCACCTTGTTTATGCACTTAAGGTGTTTAAATGTCTCGATCATATCACCTCTCTCCCTCCTTTGCTCAAGGGTATACATATTGAGCTCCGTTAATCTGTCCTCATATGTCTTCTGATGCAGTCCCTGCACCATTTTGGTTGCCCTTCTCTGGACTGCCTCAATTTGAGTTAATGTCCTTGTGAAGGTGTGGCCTCCAATACTGCGCAGTACTCAGATGGGGCCTAACCAATGTCTTGTACAGAGGGATTATTACCTCCCTCTTGACTTGTGATACCCCTACTAATACACCCTAAGCCCCCCTAGCCTTACCTACTGCTTTAGAGGTCTGCTTGGATGATTTTAGGTCATCAGTGATGATGATGCCCAAGTCTCTTTCTTCCTTTGTGACTGCTAGCAACTCCCCTCCCAGCCTATAAGTGGCTTCAGGGTTTCTCTTCCCTATGTGCATGATTTTGCACTTCTTTGCATTAAATCCCAGTTGCCACTCTTCTGACCATTCTGCTAGTTTATCCAGATCTCTTCTCATTCTGCCCACCCCATCTGGATCATCTACTCTGTTGCAGATCTTGGTGTCATCTGCAAACAGACAAGCCTTACCCTCTAGTCCATCTGCGAGGTCACTAATGAAGATGTTGAATAGGACTGGCCCCAGGACTGATCCCTGAGGTACCCCCACTTGTGACTTGCATCTCTTCTGACTGTATACCATTTACCACCACTCTCTGTTTTCTGCCAGTCAACCAGTTTGCCACCCAGTTGACCAACTTCTGACCACCCAGCCTACCTAGCTTATTTATCAATCTTCTATGTGGAACAGTGTCAAAAGCTTTGCTGAAGTCAAGGTAGGCTTACATCAACTGCCCCCTTGGTCCACCACTCTGGTTACCCAGTCAAAGAAATCTATGAGATTAGTTTGACAGGACCTTCCTTTGTAAGCCATGCTGTCTTGGATCCTGTGCCCCTATGGATTCCAGGTGTTGCACTATCCTTTCCTTAAGGAGTGCCTCCATAATCTTGCCCACTACTGAGGTAAGACTGACCGGTCTGTAGTTCCCGCCTCCTCCCTGCTACCACTCTTGTGGGTGGGATCACATGAGCCCTTCTCCAGTCTTCTGGGACCTCTCCTGTGCTCAGAGACTCACTAAACAATTCTGCTAATGGCTCTGCTAGTTCCTCCTTTAGCTCCTTAAGTACCCTGGGATGTATGCCATCAGGTCCCATTGCCTTATCCACCCTGAGCTTAGCAAGCTCTTGTAGGACCCTTTCTTTTGTGAAGGGAGTAGTGCTCACCTCCCTCCCCCCTGTGTCCATGATGCTGAGCGGTGGGCCCTGCCCTACCTTCTCTTCAGTAAATACTGAGCAAAAGTATCTATTTAGGATAGATGCCTTTACAGGGTCCTCCTCCTCACATGCTCCCTTTTCTCCATTAAGCTTAGCAATACCCCCTCTGGACTTTCTCCTTTCACTAATGTATCTATAGAAAGTCTTGTCACCTTCTTTTACTGTTCGTGCTAGTGTTTCCTCAGTTTGGGACTTTGCCTGCCTTACTGCCTTACCTGCTTCCCTTAGGGCAGTTTGGTATGCCTCCCTATCTTCATCCCGCTGTGTTCCCTTATATTTTCTGAAGGCCAGCCTTTTGGCTCTGACCTTTTCTGCTACTGTATTTGAGAACCAAAGTGGTTTCCTTCTTCTTTTGCACTTCCTTTTCTGTCTAACACAATGGGATGTTGCTTCAAGTATTGTATCCTTAATGCTTGCCCACTTTGCCTGTACCTCCTCACCTGTGTTTCTTTTTGCCAGGGCTAGCTTAACTCTGTTGGCCATCTTATCAAAGTCAGCTCCTCTGAAGTCCCATATTTTTGCTTTGGAATGGGATGATTTAGATGTAGTAGCCAAATTGAACCATACCATGTGATGGTCACTGGCCCCAGGTGACCTTCTACCTGGAGATCTGTGATCCTTCTTTGTTAGTCAGTACTAGATCTAGGATAGCCCTGTCTCTTGTGGGTTGCTGTACCAGTTGTTTGAGGCCCTCCCCTGCAGGGAATCCACTATGAGTCTAGTTCTGGCAGATGTTCCTGCTGGTATTGACCAATCTGTATCTGGCATGTTGAAGTCTCCATTATCAGAACCTCCCTTTAGCTGTCATGTTTTGTATATCTTCTAACAGTAATGTGTCTATGTCCTCCTCTGGTCTGGGGGCCTGTAGACAACCCCAGTTCTTATGGCTGTCCCATTTCCTGTTTCCAGGGTGACCCACAGTTCTTCTTGCTCCTTATGTGTATTCTGAATTTCTGTAGCTTGATATTTTCATTAACATACAAGCCCCTCCCCCTTTTGCACCTCGGTCTCTTCTGAACAATACATAGCCAGGTACTGAAGTCTCCCAAGTGTGGTTACTGGTAAACCACGTCTCACTAATTGCTACTATGTCCAGTTTAGCCTCTGACATAATTGCCTGCAGGTCTGGGATCTTATTTCCCAGGCTGTGAGCATTTGTGTACATGATTTTCCATTGGCCAGATTTTGGTGTGTTAGTTGTTGGGTGAAGTTTGGCATTACCCCAGTGCATCGTATGGGGAGACAAACCTTTTTTCTTACCTGGTGATGCAAATGAACGGCAAACACGCTGAATTCCTGTTTGACCACTAGCTGAGGGGGGAGGGGTGTTCTTCCCATTCGACGTATGGGGTGCTGCACCCCTCTCCCCATCTTGTGCTATTTCCCATGAAAACCTCCATTATTTCCTTGTCTTCAGCACCATGTAATTATAACATGCATTGGTCTCACACATAAGCATTATTTTTTATGCAAATCTGCTCTGTGTTTTCGCATAAGTAATATCACACAAATTACCACTTTTTCTCGCATCATGCATTATTTGTCACGCACTTCCCAGTTCTTTGCCATGTAGTTGTTTATCATCCAAGTCACCCTGCCAGCACCTTTCCACTGGCATCCTCAAGCCCCGTCACCACCTTCCTCAGGATGTACCTCACCACTTACTCAGGATCAGCTTCTGGTGGGAGATCGGCGTGGTTGGTGGTGTTGGTCCTCCAAGGGTGGTGTGGGGCCTACGAGGGTGGTCTGGGGTCTACGAGGGGGGTGTGGGGCCTGCGAGGGTGTTGTGGAACCTGTGTGGGTGGGATTGGGCCTGCGAGGGTGGTGGTGGGGCCTGTGAGGGTGTTTGGGCCTACAAGGGTGGTGGTGGGGTCTGTGAGGATGGTTTGGCCTACGAGGGTGGTGTTAGGGTCTGTGAGGATGGTTGGACCTATGAGGGTGGTGGTGGGGCCTGTCAGGGTGTTTGGAATTACAAGGGTGGTGGTGGGTCCTGCGAGGGTGGTATTGGAACTGCAAGGTTGGTGGGGCCTGCAAGGGTGGCAGCATCATCGTGCCTGCTGAGGGTGGGTCCTGTTGTGTTTCTACTCCGAGGGCTGTCCACATGCAGTGACATGCTTTGATGCAGAGGCGCACACACATGCTGTCATCCACAGCCAGTTACCTCTCCAGTCCCTCAGGATCATCCACACTCACTGACTCGGCCTATGGAGGTGACCCCCCCCCCTTCCCAACCGGTACTCCTTGTCCCTGTTTTTTGTCAACAAGGTTGAAAGGGTTCAGACCTTCTCAAGTTAAGACTGCACACTTCTCTATTTATGGGACAGCTTGCTACTCCACCAAGAAGGGGTCTCCACGAAGAAGACTGTTCTTAAAAGATAAGAAAGTCACTTACCGTAACTCAATCTTCAAGAGGCAGAACTTGTCTTGTCTGGTCTTGGGAACCGAGTAGGCAGATTAGTCAGTGGCCTTTCCTCAACCATTCCTCACTTCACACCGCTGGAAAGCGGGACTATTATACTGCTTCAGCTACCTTTTTTCCTGCAGCAATAGAGACCTTTTCATGCAACAGTAGAGACCAGGGCACTGAGTCTTAGAAACTTTATTAAACTCAAGGTTGTTTTTGCACAGTTTTCATAATTAGTTCTCCAGAGTATACATGTTTAAAAAACCAAAACAAAACAAAAAATCTACGGAACACTTATCTTGCACCCTTGACCTCTTTGGTGGATGGATTCACAGTTTTCTCTGTCCTCTGCTGGGCTTGTTTTTCAGTCCCCTGGCTTCGGCCAGTCTGGCCCTTAAGTGAAGGGTGTTCATTCAGAGTAAATACCGTAGAATTAGTTAAAGAGGATAGGAAATCATTTCTAAATTGCAGCTGTTTATAAAGTTCTTATTCTCAGAAATGATATGCATTTGTCTAAATTATCCACATTTAACTGGGGAATATGGGTGTGGGCAGGACAGTAGTGCAGTGGGTAGGTAACTGGCTGGGCGGCAGGACACAGAGGGTAGTGGAAAATGGCTGTCGCGCCACAGAATGAAGAGTGACCAGTGGGTAACACAGGGATCAGTGCTGGGACTGGTCCTATTCAACATCTTCATCAGTGACATTGCGCAGGACCTAGAAGGCAGAATTTCCCTGTTTGCTGATGACACAAAGCTGTGTAACAGAATAGACACACCAGAGGGTGTAGACAGAATGAGAAGGGACCTGCAGAAACTTGAAGAATGGTCAGGGGTTTGGCAGTTGAAATTCAGTGCAAAGAATTGCAAGATTATGCATATGGGGCACAAAAACCCTGGCACAGTATATCAGTTGGGGGGGTGAGGATATAGCATGCACCAAGCAGGAAAGGGATCTTGGGGTTATCATCTCTGATGACCTCAAGGTAGGGAAACAGTGTGACAAGGCAGCAGGTAAAGCAAATAGGATGCTGGGATGCATAGGCAGGGGCATCACCAGCAGGAAAAGGGAGGCCATAATTCCACTATACAAGACACTAGTGAGGCCCCACCTGGAGTACAGTGTACAGTTCTGGAGACCTTACTTACGTAAGGACATAGACAGGGTAGAGAAGGTTCAGAGGAGGGCAGCAAAGATGGTACATGGATTGCATCACAAGTCCTATGAGGACAGGTTGAAGGAATTGAATAGGTACTCCCTGGAGGAGAGGAGGGAGAGAGGGGATATGATAGAGACATACAAGTATCTTACAGGGAGGAACAGGGTGCAGGAAGACACTATTTTTAAGCAAAAAAGATGTTCCAGGACTAGAGGGCATGGGATGAAGTTGCAGGGAGGATGATTCAGAGGAAACGTGCTGAAAATTTTCTTCACAGAATGGGTGGTGGACAAATGGAACACCCTGCCGGAGGAAGTGGTGGGGGCTGAAACAATCACGGGATTTAAGAATGCATGGGATAGACATAAAGGAATTCTGGAGGTCAGGGTTAAGGGGCGCCAGACTTCTAGGAAAACATAAAGTAAAGTAAACTTACAAGCTCAAATGGGCAGACTGGGTGGGCCATAGGCACTTATCTGCCGACACTGTCTATGTATCTATGTAACTGAATAAAAAGTTATATGAAAAATTGTATTTTGTATTGTTTTGTTTTCATGGGCAGCATTCCAATACAGTTCTCTTCATGGACCCAATAACTTGGAGTTTTATCTATGTCATGGTTTGTGTATAGAACTTTACGCATAGTTCTGATAGGTCAACAGCTCATAATTAGCATTCTGTGCACAAACCGTGACATAGTAAAAACTCCCAAGTTATTGGTTCCATGAAGTACTGTAACATAATGCTGCCCATAAAAAGAAAACAATGCAAAATACAGTTTTTCATTTCACTTTTTATTTGAGTACAATTAAATCTGGATAATTTAAAGGAAATCCATATTGTTTCTGAGAATAAGAACTTTATAATCAGCTGCCAGTTGGCACACATTTCCTGTCCCCTTTAAATCTGTTGGAATCCTCTCTGCATTTCCCTTTAATGAAACTTCGGATTCAGATTTTTTCTTCTGTCTGGAGAGGTTGTGTCAAACCCCTTGCAGCTTCCTTCCCTTTCAGGGTTGGTTGTTTTTTCCCTTTCCGAAATCCTTTCTAGGTTGCCGTAATCTAGATTTTGGTTCTACTTGTGTTAGGTCACAGGATATTCTTCTAGACTCTCTAGAGACATTCGGTTCCTCAGATCTTCATCCTTTTCTAAACATTTATTTATTGTAATGCAAACATTTTTACTTGAAAATAGGTGTTTTGCTCAAACATATACAGTCGTATAAAAAAATATTTTATCATCATCATTTAAAAAAAAAAAGGCAATGTATTTTTTTAGAAAGTGTTTTTCCTTCTCTCTCCTTGGAAAAAAAGAAACGGGCGAAGTTGTGGCCAGCACCATTGTTTATGCCGCTGTTGCACATGGCACCAAGCTCGGTGATGTGCGCATGTCCGTGGTGCATGCCAGCCCCCCAAATTTTAACTCCTGTGGGGTCCTAGTGCCTGCAGTCTCAAATCGAAGAGTGCGGCTCTATGGTGAAGATATTCTTGTAGATCTAGAGTTACAGTAAGTAACTTTCCTTTCTAGAATGATTGTTCCTCCTCCAACTCAGACTCCAAATTAGGGATTTACGCCATGGTTAACTGCGAGTGTGGAACCCTGCTAGGATACTGGACAGACTATAGAGGAAATGAAATACAGACACAGCTCAAATGAGGTTAGTCCTTGACTGCAGATAATTCATTGTTAGAAAGGCTTCTGAAGTTAAAATTAGAGGCAACACGTCATACAAATGCAGTGTTACACTGAATATATTATTGTAATTGAAAAATGCAAAGTAATCCACTAGAAGCTATTAACACTTGCTCCTACCAGGTCCACCCTTCAACGCCTTCATATCCAGGAAGATAAGTGACTCATCCGGCTTACCAGGCCCTGTATGTAGCAACTAGCTTTCAGTTGAAGCTCTGGGGGTGGGAGTGCCAGAAACCTAAAAGATTCACCATGTTTCCCTCCAAGCTGCAGGAAGTCTGAGGTCACAGAAAAAGTGGAAATAGTCCAGTTTTTGTGTGTCTTGATATTGCTAGCTTCAACCCTGAGAATTCCTAATAACCTGCTTACTATGTTAGTCTAATGTGAGCATGTCTCATCAGGGAAGTCTAAAAAAAAAAAAAAAAAAAAAAGAAATGATTGGACACTTTGTCTCAGTACCTTTTAACTATAGACATGTTACCGTACTGATGGGTCCATACCACTGAGAGTGCAGAACAGTTCTAATTAAGGAAGTCCTCCTTCTCAACAGGTTTTACATAATGGTCTCCATTTTAAGGAACCCATAGGGCAGCTCAGGGGGCACATTAGTTTGCCCTGTCACTGGAGAGACCAGGGGCCTTGTGTGAGCCATGTCACTTGGGAAACCAGGGGCACGTCTGAGCCCCATCACCTAGGAGACCAGAAGACGCATGTGCGCGCCATCACCCGGGAGACCAGAGGTCACCTTTGGGCCCCATCACCCAGGAGACCATTTGTCACTTGTAGGCTCTGTCACTGGGGAGACCAGTGGTCATGTGTGGGCTCTGTCACCTGGGAGAGAAGTGGTTGCGTGTGGGTCCTGTTACCCGGGAGATCAGGGACAGTGTGTGGGCCCCATCACTGAGGCTGCATATGGGCCCCGTCTCCCAGGAGACAGGGGTCATATGGTAGCCCCATCACCTGGGGCTACATGTGGGCCTCATCAACCAGGAGACCAGGCACTACTTGAGGGCCCTGTCACCCAGGACATCCTGGCTGCGTGTGTGCCATGTCACCTGGAAGATCAGGGGTTATGCATGAGCCCCGTCACCTGGGGGACCATGGTCATGTCTGTGCCATGTTATCTGGGAGACCAGGGGTCGCATGTGAGCCCTGGAGTCACATGCTAGGCCCATCTAGGTGCCAAGTACATCACAGATGTGAGCTGCTTGGCTCCAGGGGAGGAAGAGCATGAACTGCCCAGCAGCCACTGTGTCAGCAACTCCTTGCTTGCTCTCCCAGCTGGCTGAGTGGTGCTGCTATGGCTGTCCCCATCGTCCGGGTAGGGGAAGAGGAACCCTTTCGCCATGTTAAGTTTGGAAAAAGATGGGCTCATCACTAACTGTACTCATGCTGTCTATTCACAGCGATGAGCTGTTTCCTTTTTAGCTGGTGCAGTTATACTTAGTTTTAGAGCTGTTACTGGAGGAATTATCCTAGAACGTTTCATTCAAGACCTGCGTAACATTTATTTATTTTCTAACCAGGTGGATGCATTTGACAATAAGTGCCAGTTTCCAGGCCTGGCCTGGGAGAGTACAAAGCAAACATTTCGAGACAGTTGTAGCATACAGTAAGCAAATAGCACCAATAATACATTGCAAAATGCACAGCATATTACAGGCAGTAACTTATCTAATAACTGAATGGCTCTCTTATATAACAGTAATAGTCCCTTGAAAAAGCCAAAGCATGTTTTGATAGGTAGGTGATTGTAATAAAACTATCTGTCATACCAAACAGGAGTCACGTTATCCTGAACAAGGGTGGGACAGATTAGGTACCCAGGTGGCCAGTAGTCCTAAACAAATTGGTTTGGCTATCAAATTTTGAAAGTTACAGGCCAGCTGGCTACCTGCCCACAAAGGGATTTTTGAGCCCTTAAAATTGATGGCTACTAAAAGTACTCATTTGGCTACTAGATTTTGAAAGCTGGTGGCCAAACTGACCACTAGCTCACAAACCGAGTTGTCCCACCCTGTCCTGAACACCTTATTATTGGCCCCTTCCACAGCTGAAGTATGTTGAAACGGTGGTGACAGTGCAGAGATTTGTCAGTGTCACTCTACATTTCGGGCTCAGAGTCTGTTCCACAAGGCTGGACTTGTAACACTTTGATAACCGTCCAGGTGGATCACAGATTGAATAGTAATACAGTGAACTATCTGTAACCCCATCAGCATAGCTGCCAATACATAAAACAGCCTGTTAGAGAAACAGAGATGGATAAAAGGAAGAAAAAAAAGTTTACTTGCTGTAACCTCAGATCTTCAAGAACATCTTCTGTATAGAGCCACGCTCTTTGGTTTTAGGCTGGACATGCTGGCACCCTGCCAGAGTAAAACTTTTAGTCAGGGTGCCAGTAATGATGATAGCACTGGTGCATTCATGACACTGCGTGCAGTATCCAGTGACGGTTGACAACGCTCTAACTGATTCCAATCTGTTAGCAAGGAGAGTGAAGGAACAAAAACAAGTACCATGCTTGTAGTATGAGAAGAAAAGAAAAAGGGTATAGACACCGCACCAGTATTGATAGCTCAACCTGCACCGACAGCAGCACCGGAGCTGGTGCCAACAGCCAAGGTCACCATAGGAATGGTCGACACCAAAGCTGCAGAACCTGGCACAAAGTGGTGTGGTGCCAAAGGCTGCTGGACCATGGTGGTTGCTCCTTTAACATCCCAGAAAGTTGAGATCCTCCCAAAACCTCCACGTGAGACTCCACCACAACCCGAGCTTTGTGGAGGAAGGGAGAGCTCAGTACCTCGACCAATTTAATGAGCAGTCTGAGAACTTACATTGCAACCGCCAGGTCAGTACCTGCCTGTGAAGCTGGGACCGGCCATCCCAACTTCAGCACTCAAATCTCCATCTTGTAGTCTGAGGAGAAGCAGGCATCTATGTCGTGGCTTGGCCCAAAGCAAAAAAAGCACAACGTATTGCCAGTCAGTGCAGGTGGCACCACACCCACAGTGCCGGAGAAGTGGCCCAGAAGGTATCAGTGCACACTCAATGACCGTTGAGGGGACACCGTCAGCCCCCTTGAGCCTCCAATTGTCCCTAGTTTAAAAAAACATTTTATGATTGCTTACATTCTGTAGACATTGTGGATGTCGCTGGAAGTTTGTTAGATTTCTTTTTTTTTCCTATAGGTTTTTATACTCCTGTCTATGATGGGGGAGGGGCTCCCTTCTGCTGACCTCACTGCTTTCCCTCCACAGTCCATAGTCTTCTGGGAGTTATGTTGCAGCTCGGGGGCCCCCCATGGTTTGCCCCCCCCATGGCAGGGTCAGGAGGGGGAGGGTCATCCCCCATGCCTGAAATCCAGTCTGTCATTGCAGGTCGTCCTGGTGACAAGGCGGGTGGGAGTGCAGCTGGTGGGTGTCATACACCCCCTGTCATGTTTTCCATTTTTCCTTGCTTTCTGCCCTCCCTTCCCCAGCTGTGGCATCTTCGTGGAGCACATATGCGTGGAGGTGCGCATGAGTACCAAGATTGCAACTTCCTCCCTCTGGCTAACATCTGCCTCCTGATGCTCCTGTGAGTTACCACCAGACCTCCACCTGGTGGCAACCAAGAGCTGGTGCAGCCAGTCCCTCTCCCAGCCCCGGCCGACCCCAGCAACCTGGGCTCATTCCGAACCTGGGTTTCTGGTGTGGCAGGAGGCAAGATGATTAGCGTCTGAGCTCCCCACACCACTGGCCAACTCGTTTCATTTAGATTTAGATTTTCTTTTCAGAAGTGAAAAATAGATTGCGCACTGTACTTGTGTTACCACACAAAAACGTGTTTGTTTTCAGTCCTTGAACAACTTCCATTGCATCTTTCCTGGCACTCAAGATGCAGTGGGAGGAGATGTGACTATTGTATCATGAGTGGCTGCACTGTTTGAGGTAGCCCTTAATGTTCTGTAAGTATGCAGTAAGAATAGTTATAAAATGGATAGGCTATATCAGCCAATCAGAATGCTAGCTGTCCATGCATGAAATATGTTTCATGCATGGGTAATGACTAGTACTGAAAATCAGAACCGCGTTACAGAATCAGTGTGCCATTAGAATGGTGATGTATTGAATGCCGCCATTTTTATGTTGGCACGCTTGCTCAGCCAACTTCTTGCGACAGTGGGGATTTGGAGGTGCGGTCACTGTTGGGCGAATGCAGGGCACGCATCAGTAGGTGCCCCCCTCATTCCCCAGTCAGCCTGCATGCTGGCACCACACCATGCATACTAATGTGGTGAGCACATCTAAGGAAAGGTCCGCTGCAATCCGAGCAAAGCTCGTCAGACCATGATGGATCCTTCCTGCATGCTTCGCCACATTGTCAGCATGCGGTGATGACTGCCTAACTGCCGACTTCAGGGTGTCCAATCCCCTGCTGGCTTACTCTGACTGCAAAACTTTGTTGATGGGGCCCTGCCCGTCGGCATAAAGCGTCCCCATTTCTTTTATGCCGAGGGGTGCCCAATCCCCCTTGGCTCTCTTGCCTGTCCCACGCTTTCCTTGTGTGGCGGACGGGGTGCCCAATCACTGTCAGCATAAATTACCCCCACTTTTGTTGTGTCGCCATTGAGGTGCCCAATCCCCGTCGGCAGCAGCAACTCCCAAACAGTTAGGTGGCATGCAGGGCCCACCCCAACGTGCCAAGTCCCGGAAAAAAAAAGAAACTGACCCACAATGTTATTTATCCCCGTAACGTAAAACAGTCCCTCGTAGTCTCCCTAGAGTCCCTACCCCACCCGCACCCTTTCACTGCGTGCCCTGCCTCCCCACCCCCCACCCCATACTTACCTCCAGTGTCTTGCGACGATCTTCGGTGGACCGGGAACACGTCTGCACTCTTCGAAGCCGCCTGCTAACTGAGGAAATGGCGGTAAGCTGTATAATGGGATAGATAGGGGTTTTTCAACTTTGCTGCATATCTCAGTCATTTTTTGGAATCTTTGCACCAAATTTTCATCATTGGGTTTTTGGGACCCCTCCTCATGAATTCTGTTACAGTTATGACGTTACTTGGTCCCAAAAGGTGATTCCACAGTCACTGTCGGAATCACCTTTCGAGGGCAGTCTTGTGAGGACAGTGGCAGTGTTCATGAGGTGGGCTGTCAAAAAGCCTATGTTGCAAATTTGGTGGAAAAAAATCCAAAAAATGGCTGTTTTACGAGCATGCATTGCGCAGTTGCTATGCATGCTCGTAGCTTCGCGAATTTGCAATATTTTCATGCCAGATTTTCAACATTGTCATTTTTCTACACCTCCTTGTGAACTGTAAAGCTGTCATTTTTCACATCCTGGCCGAAATGTGTTTCTGCACTTCTGACGCACAATACCGCAGTTGCTGTGGGAAATCAGTGTTCTGGGCAGATTATGAAAATGACAGTTACACTGTTCATGAGCAGAGGTCCTACAATGCCTATGCTGAAAATTTGGTGACGATGCTCCATAACGTGACTGTGTTATGAGTGTGCGTTGCGCAGTTTGCAAGCACGCTAGAAAGTTCACGAATTTATAATATTTTCACTCCAGATTTTCAACATTGCCATTCTTCAGCACCTTCTTATGAACAGTACAGCTGTCATTTTTTCACATCCTGACCAAAATGTGTTTTCACAGTTCCGGCGCAGAATAGCGCGGTTGCTGTGGAACGTCCGTGTTCGATACACATTATGGAAATGACAGTGGTACTGTTCATTAGCAGAGGTCCTAAAGTACCTATGTTGAAAATTTGGGGCCGGCAGTCCATACAATTAATGTTTTACGAGCGTGTGTTTACAATTAGTGTTTTACGAGCGTGTGTTGTGCAGTTTGCACACCCGCTTGTGACTTCGTGCATTTGTAGTAATTTCACTCCACATGTTCAACACTGGCATTTTCCCACACCTCCTTATGAACAGTACAGCTGTCATTTTATATATCCTGCCTGAAATGTGTTTTCGCACATCCAGTGCAGAATCGCACGGTCCCTGTGTGAAATCAGATTTCGGGGCAGTTTGAGGGAATGACGATGACACTGTTCATGAGCAGAGGTCCTAAAATGCCTATGCTGAAAATTTGGTACCGAAAGTCTAGAAAAATGACTGTGCTGCAAGCGTATGTTGCGCAGTTTCCACGCAGCCTTGTAACTTCGTACATTTGCAATATTTTCATGCCACATTTTTACCACTATCATTTGTGCACACCTCCTTATCAACAGTACAGCTGCCATTTTTCACAGCCTTCCCAAAACGCGTTCCTGCAACTGTGGCGCACAATGGCATGCTCGCTGTGGGAAATCACCTTTTGGGACACATTGACAAAATCACATCGCCATTGTTTATGAGAGGAGGTCCCAAAATACCCAAGTTGAAAATGTGCCTATAAAACTCCCGCAAATAATTGGGTTGCGGACGTCTGCTGCGAAGTTTGTATGCATGTTCTTTGCTTCACCAATATTTCATATTGCCACTCCAGATTTTCAACGTTGCCGTATTTTACGCCTCCTCATGAACAATACAGTTGTCATTCTCCACATCCTGCCCAAAACTGTGTTTTCGTCCCTCTGCCACCAAATGCCACAGCCGCTGTGCAAAGCCACCTTTCAGCTAACAAAGTGATTGTGCCGCTTTTCATGAGGTGGCCTGACAAGCAGCCCACATTGAACATGTAGAGTGAAACTACCACTACATGCCTACGGTGTTAGGGTTTCCAACTGCAGCACCCCACCAGGTATGGGCTGACAGGCATCAGGGCTGTGACTTGGGATCATCAGATGTAATGCTCACGCCATTCCACCCCAACCCCTCGCCCACCATGCAGCTACTGACAGGCATCGTGGTGTGTCTTGCACTGTTCGGCCACAAACTTCGTCCCACGCTCCTATACTGCACCCATGTCAGCATATTTCCTTATGGAATGGGGTAAGTATAATGGCCAAAGACCCCAAAGCACACCATGATACTTGTCAGTGTCTACAGGGTAGGGTGAGGTACAATGGCATGAGCATTATGCCTAATGACCCAAAGGTACACACCCCTGCCTGTCGCTCTCTACAGGGTGGGGGTGGGGTTGGCGCCACTTCAATACTTCATTGCCATTCCTATTGTGCGCCTCTAGCTCCACCACTGCCAATGCCAGCATGACAACATTCGGCATTGACAAATGCTCGTTTTACTCTCGCTAATGCAGCTTACACAAGACATATCGACTGAATGTAAAAAGTCTCGTGCTGTCCCCTCTTCGCCTCTTTCAGCCAAAAGTTTAAAAAATGAGCCCTGCTGTAGTAGTTTGCTTGTGATTAAGGGACGCACTTACCGTTTGTTTCTCATCCCTGAATCAGAGTGCTGCTCCTGCTCTCTCTGCTGTCAACCATGCTCACACCTCGCCACACTAGAAAACAGTTTCAGGCAATATCATTTTATTTTAATAGTGGCTCAGTTACACACAACGTTGGGGGATTACTTCTATACATTCCCCAGGAAAGAGAAGAGCCATGCTCCGTTTGTGTGCATGTACCTGCTCACTGCTGTTCTATAAAAGAAAAAAAAAGGACTTCCGGTTCCGTCGTGCTCGTGAAAGCTGGTTGAGTTCTCAGCTCCGTCCCCACCAAGGCCAAAATAGATAAATTCAAACATTAGAACTCCAAACCAGGAGATAATAAACTGCTACCTACTGAAGAAGATGCCGAAACATAAGCGGACAACCCAAAATCGCGCACCAGGTCTTAGCAGAAAATGACGGTAGTGCTCTGATAGCGACTGCTCACAAGTTTAGCGCCGAAGTGAAAATGCGAAATCGACGGGGGAACCCAAACATTTCCAGACAGATGGATTTGGTGTTGAAAGAATTGAGAGACTTCAGGAGGGAGACTCGACTAACATTTGCAGCCCTCAGAACTGATGTTGGGAAAATTGAGAAACGGATGGACGATCTAGAGGAACAGGCGACAGTATCAGACTCCCGGTTAGACGAGGCAGAATCCGCCATCCTGCAGCTACACCAGGAGATTCAGGGCCTGCATGAGAGAGCGGAGGATGCAGAAGCCCGTAGCAGGAGGAATAACCTCCGCGTATCAGGGTTCCCAGACAGGGTGGAGGGCAATGATCCGCTCCGATTCATGCAACAATTTTTAAAAAAAGCATTAAATCTTCCAGAAGACTCACAGCTGGAGATGGATTGGGTGCATTGCACGCTGGGCCCTCAGACGCCTAACCGTCCCTGCGCAATTCTCATCAGATTCCTGAGATACCAGGAGAAAGAACTGATTCTCCACAAATCCTGGCAGAAGGGTGAACTGAAATATCAAGAGCAGAGAATCTATGTTGACGACTACCCCCCAGCCATTGCTGATAGGCATCGCGCATATGCCCCGCTGCTAAGAAAACTCAAAGAGGCAAATATTAAATTCCGAACGCCTTACCCGGCTAAGCTCGTGATGCAATTCGGGGATGGCCCCCAATCATTTGATAGCGTGGAAGAGGCAGTACAAGGACTGGCAAAGGAAGGGATCAGGGTTACACTAGAACAGAAAACTTCAAGCAAGACGCTGGCTGCGAAATTAGCAATGAGGGCCTGGAGTCGAATCCCTCAAAAGGAACAGCAAAGGATAGAAGGTGCCTCGACCCTAAAGCAGATTGTGTCCGGGCTTCGCGGACAGGCCTCTGCCAAAAATAACTCAGACTCTGCACCACCAGCGGTGAAATGAACTGCCTACCAGTGACTGAGAGGCTGAGTGTGATCTGAGCAGGTAGGCCGGTCGAGCTTCCCCCCTCGAATAGTTCTACCCTCAGGCCCCCCCCCCGGCTTTCCCCCCTCTGTCCCCCCTGCCTTCCTTCCCCATTACAATGCCCTGACCTTAATTCGGACAAAATGGGCTGACTTCTCTCGCCTATCGGCGGGTGATGAGACACCCATAAAGAATAAAGTCTGGCTGGACAGGTCACGAAAGCGGCCTGCCCAGTTGGACAGTGAATAGACGGATGAAAGGCGGGCCTCTGGTGATCGCCTCAGGAAGGTGGGGATGCGGGAGGGGGAGATGCGGGGAGGGAGATGTGGGAGGTAGGATGGAATGGGGTGTTGGCTGACCCAGCCAGGGAGCTCCGCTTGCGGCTCCCACAGTAGCCAGATCTCTCCTCGTCGCTGCTGTTACCTGTCCCCCCATTAGAAGAGGGGGGCGGGAGAAGAGTGGAGGCATCGACTAGAGACATAGCCTGGGGCCTTGTGACTCAACACCCGGATGACTCATCACTATACAAACTGGACTGTATTCCTCCCTTTTTCTTTTTTTTTTTTAGGGATTGAAGGAGAAAGGGAGGAGGTGAAGGGGGAAGGAAAAGGGTGGGGAAGGAGGAGGAGAAATAGGGGTTAGCTGGAAATACTGATGGGAAGACTCACATTGAAAGAAGATTGTTTTATAAGCTCTCCTGGGTTTAAGGAGTGGAGTGCCATCTCTTGGCTGTTGCCCACCCCCAAGTGCTGGAACAGTTTTCTAGGCCGATTTTGAGGGATAACCAACAGCTACTGTCGGGATTGGGCGGAGCCAGACCCTCACACACCTTTAATGCTGTTTAGGGGCTCTGGACAGGGGAATGTGAGTGGAGCTCCCTGCAGTGCTCAGAGATGGAGCAGCAAAGATATGATCCTCCTTAAGATCGGTGCACATAATATTCATCTCCAGGTTATAGAATAACCGAAATACACAACTATTTGAAACCTAATTGAAGTTACTGACCACTGAGCTCATAGGCCCGGTTGGGACATGAACTGCTTCTCCCGCAGAGACATTTCGTCAGGTCCTTCCTAAGACTAGGACTAAGCCAAAATGGGCAAGCCTAGTTCTGGGAGCACGATAGTACCCAGAACCACGGAAGCCACCAGTAGTTGGGCAGACCAATCCCTGTTGGAATGGAGCTGCGCTAAGTGGTATTTTATGACCACTATTAGATTTCATTTCTTGTTGTTAGAATTTAATAACTTATTGTTGGAGGGTGATTTTTTTCCCCTCACTAGTTTATCGGCCGTCACCTAACCAGTTGATAAATGCAGAAACGGGCAAAGCTACAGTCGAGTGGGCCACTATGGGATTTAGTAAAACAATCATAGACTTTGATGGAATATGAATGGCTAACCAACCATTGCAAGTTTTATCCCTGAATGTGGACGGGCTGTGTAACCCCGTTAAACGTACCAGAATGCTTACAATGTTAAAAATGAGCAAATCAGAAATTGTTTACATACAGGAAACTCACATGACTGGAATAGAACGCAAAAAACTTACCACACGGAGATTCACACAGGTTTTTTCATCCTCATTTAGAGGAGGAAGAAGGAGGGGGATCGCCATCCTGATCCCCAGCCATACACCTTTTCAGGTTACTAACGAGTGGGCAGATTTGGAGGGCCAATTGGTGATAGCCAGGGGTTGGCTCCAGGATAGGGAGGTAACTTTGGCGAATGCTTATTTCCCTCCAGGATCCTCCTCCCAGACAATTGATTTTCTACTAAGGAAAATAATAGAAATGTCTAGGGGAATCCTAATCCTGGCAGGAGACTTTAACATAACCCCGAGCCCAACATTGGACACTACTAAGATGAACAAAAGTAGGCAACCTGCCCCACACAAATTTTTTAAAAGATTTATCCAGGAGGTGGGCTGGGTAGATGTGTGGCGATCCCTCCATCCCAGGGAAAGACGTTATTCATTTTATTCAACTGCCCACAGTACATATACAAGAATCGATTACTGCTACACCCAAAAAGAGCACCTGGGGGCACTTGAGGATGCTGCCATGGGGGATATAGCTCACTCAGACCATGCACCAGTGATAACACGTTGGGATCTGGGCTTGGATAAACGGAACACTTTTTGGAGGCTTAATCCAATACATTTTAAAAGTGAACCTTCCCGGAAATATGTAACTGACAAAATGCAAGAGATTCTGGTAGACAATGATACACAAGAAGTCAGCTCAGCAATTAAATGGGACACACTGAAGGCGTTTATGAGGGGTCACCTAATACAATATACATCCGCTTTGGCGAAGCAACGTCGAGAGAGGCAATCACAGTTAGAACAGACTCTGGGCTTTCTGCAGGTGGCCCATCAGCAGGGTGACCACTCGGTGGAGGCCCAGTTGAAACAAACTAAACTAGAGCTGGACAGACTATGTACGCAGCGTACTGAAATTACATTGGCGTTTCTTCGTCAAAGATATGGGGAGGTGGGCCCTAGGGCATCCCGTCTACTAGCCTACCGATTTAAGATGACAGAGACGCCTCTCCACCATAGCGTCCATTAGAGACCCTACCACAGGTACAATTCATACCAGACTGAATCAGGTGACGACAGCATTTTGTAACTATTATAAGAAGTTATATACTCTGGACCACCCAACAGAGCAAGACACAATTGAGACTTTCCTCTCCCCTCTAGCCCTTCCCAAGCTTGATAATGAACAACAAAAAAAAACTCATGACATATATTACCCCATGGAACTAAGAACAGCTATCTCAAACCTCAAAACCATGAAGGCCCCGGGTCCTGATGGATATGGGCCAGAATTCTATAAACAGATGGAAGCAAAGGTGAGCCCCCTCCTATTAAGGGTTTACAATGACCTGCTGTTAGGGCAGGGTGCCCCACCCCCTAGTTGGTCATATGCAAATGTCTTTGTCATACCTAAGCCAGATAAGGATCCACAGTCATGCAGTTCATACCGCCTCATATCAGTACTGAATGTGGACTACAAGATCTTAACGGCTATCTTGGCTAAACGATTAGACTCAGTCCTCCCACACTTGATCGCATTAGATCAAACAGGTTTTGTTAGCTCGAGATCAACCACTGACAACACCAGAAGTGCCTTACATCTAGTCCAGAGGATGCAAATGACGGAAGCCCCCTCAGTCCTTCTCAGCCTAGATGCTGAGAAGGCATTTGACAGGGTCTCATGGCCCTTCCTGTTTGCTACTATGTTAAAAATGGGAATCCCTCCTGTATTCATCACCCTGATTAGGGCCCTTTACTCCTCCCCAAAGGCATGTGTGAGGGTGTCCGGTCATCATTCTGAATACCTTCCCCTATATAGGGGTACTCGCCAGGGCTGCCCCCTGTCACCTGGATCGTTCGCCATCTTTATCTAACCTCTGGCTCAATCAGTTAGGCAATCACCCCACATTGCCGGAATACTCTGTGAGGGGGACGAACACTGCATAGCCCTTTACGCAGATGATGTGTTGCTATTCCTCGCTGACCCCCTGCATTCAGTCCCTGCCGTAATGCGGATCATCTGGGAGTTTGGGAGAGCCTCGGGATACAAGCTGAACACCTCTAAGACGGACACCCTAACATTCCACTTTAAACCCCCTAAGATCTTTAAAAACTCATACCCCTTCCGTTGGGAGCTCGACAAACTAAAATATCTGGGCATCTCCCTTTCTCGCTCAGTGAGACAAACTATTCGGAGTAACTATGATTCCTTTAGCTCGCAGCTTCAGGAGGACCTCACGAGGTGGGATGTCCTTCCTCTTAATCTGGTACAACGAGTCGAGATGATCCAGATGGTTGTCCTCCCCCGGGCCTATACCTCTTTCAAAATGTCCCAATAAACATACCCGCAAAATGGAGTCAATCCTGGAATAAGGCAATACTAAAATATATATGGGCAGGAAAACGTCCCCGAATGAAGTATCAAATACTCTGTCTTCCCCGACAGAATGGAGGATTGGCACTTCCAAATCTAAAATTATATAATTGGGCCTCCCATCTCTCGTTCCTTGTAATCCGCCTCGCACGCAGCCATTTGGCCAAGTGGAGGGACATGGAGGAGGGTTTACTCCCATTCGAGGACTTAGTGAGGGCCACCCTGCACAAAACCGCACTAGTGCCGCCCAGGATGAATCCTAGTCCATGGATAGTACACCAACTCAAAACATGGGGGGCAATTCGAAGACAACTAAATCTTATGCCCTTCCTAGTGTACTTGTGTCCCCTGGCTTTGCTGGAGGATTTTGCCCCAGCACTGCAAGACCACACATTCCGGCAGTGGGATCGACTACGAATCTATTCCCTCCTTCAGTTACTAAATGGGAATGAATTTAAACCTTTCCAAGAACTGCAACAGATCTATGGCCTAAGGCGGGTAGATTTTTATAGATATTTACAACTTAGACATTACTTCTACTCTCTTCCTGTGGGGTTCCGTGGACCCCTTGACATTCCCCCAGTAATAGCTCTGCTACAATTTACCCTGACATCTAGTAAGATCCCCCACGCTATCTACTTTTTATAAGACACTTAATAGTAACAACATAGCTAACACCTACGAAGTACTTGAGAGATGGAGGGAGGAGATAGGTCAGGATTTTACGGAAACACAGTGGGACGGGAGCTGGCTTACCTCAGCAAAGCTTACCTGTTCTCACACATGGAGGTTGTTCTCCTGGCAACTAATGATTAGATACTTTCGTACCCCAGTCATTACGGCACATTACTTACCTACTAATGCAAAAGGGTGTTGGCGCCAATGTGGGGAGACAGTTGCACACCATACACATATCTTCTGGTCCTGCCCAGCTCTTCAACCCTTTCTAACCACACTACAACAAGAACTTACAACTATTTTGGGACATACAATTGACCTGAATGCTGAATGCTTCCTACTTCTTCTTTTCCCACATGAATTTAGGGATTTGCACATTAAATATCTGTTAGGCATAACCCTCATGGCAGCAAAAAAGTCCATTACTAGGCACTGGCTCACCCCCCAGGTGCCCACCATCACGGAATGGAGAGAAATAGTGAACTAAATTTATAGGTCAGAGAGAATCACTTACCAATAAATGATAAAGCAGAGCTGTGCTCTAGAAAATGGACGAGATGGATCCTGTACATTATGGCCTGGGATCCTGACTTTGTCCCTTGAACCTAACCATTTATGTTCTGAAGCTGAGTAAGAGAGATGTGATGAGCAGAGCATGGCAGGGCAATGATGGGGAATGTAGGATCGAATGGGAGTGGAAGATAAATCTGTTTGGTTTTATGACTCCTGACATGTAACACTTGTATATCAACTTAGTAATGTATTAACTACTAAATGAAAGAGGAGCTGTACTGTGATTGATTCTAATAGAGTTTTCTAAATGCTATGTATAATGTCTTAATTTATGAAGTATGTAAATAAGTGACTGCCGATAACTCCCCCCCCCCGAAATTGTAAAGAAAACCTGTTAATAAAAACTATATTAAAAAAAAGAAAAAAAAAAAAAACGTTTTCTCTTTCTCTTCCATCCTGTGTCCTGGAACCCTTTCCATAAAAAAACAAAAAAAAAAAAAACCTCAACAGTACTTGTGAGAGAGTGTGTGTGTGTGTGTGGGGGGGGGGGGGCACTTTGTCCAGCACAGAAATAATGATGTCATTATGACATCATTCTGTGGTAGGCGGAAGGACTATTTTATCTTAATTCAGCATAAGACAATCTTATTTTCAACACAACAATTATTTTTCTAACTGTAAAAAGTTTTTTTTTTTTAAACTAGCCCATTTTATAATTTAGTTATTTATTTATTTATTACTAGGATGACAAATACCTTTGAACAAAGGGTTCTTTTACAAAGGTTCCATGGCAGCAATGGGTGCAAGCAAAACAGTGGTAAGGTACAATACAAGTCAGGAGGTTAACATAGAAGCAAGCAGAGGTAAGATACAGTACAGGTCAGGAGGTTAACTTAGTAGCAAAAGACAGTACATGTGTATAGACTAGCACAGTAGCAAATAGTCAGTGGCAAATAACCATGCTCAATTAACAATACGGGTGTGTATATATAGCAAGATGATGGTGATGTATTGAGTGCCGCCATTTTTTTTACTGTCACTAAGTGGCTTAGTAGGTAGCACACTCGCCTCTGAGGCAGGGAGATCAGAGGGCTGTTGGTTCAGTTTCCATATCTGGCACTTGGGTTACTATCCTAGTACTGACACTGGAGTGCAGCATGAGAGGGGTGCTGCACTTCTGAAGTGCCGTCCTTCGGATGAGACGTTAAACCGAGGTCCCATCTGCCTGTATTGGTGGTAGTTCAGGTGGATGTTAAAGATCCCATGGCACTTATTGAAAAGAGTAGGGGAATTTTTATTAAAACTGGAAAGCAAAACATATACACAATAGTGTTACAGCACACAAAATCATAATACAAAACAAAGAGAAACATAAATAAGTATTACAGCATACATTCAAACAAAATATCAGTGTTTTAGAGTCCCAGAAAAATAATAAATGCTGAACCCCCCCTACTGAAAGAGTAGGGGGAAAAACTGACAAGTAAAACATATACATAATCGTGTTACATCACACAAAATCATAATGCATGAACAGGGATAAACAAAAGAAGCAATAAAGCAAATAACAATGATATATACATTCCAAAACAATACATAAGGACAGGACCCCTATAAAGGAAAGCAGGGAAAGCATTTTGTTAAACTTAAGGTAAAACGTAAACAAAAAATAGTGTTGCAGCACACAAAATTAAAAGGCAAAACAATAATAATAAAGATAGTATTTCAACATACATGTAATACAAAATCTAGATCATTAGGGCTTGAATTATGTGTAAAGTTGAGCACTCTCCCTACAAAGGGTATAGGAAAGATCAATGACAACTCATATACATACAAGTGTTACTGCACACAATACAGAATTATGCAAAAAACAATAAATGCATACGATCAAGTAATTCATTATATCTACAACCCAGTGCTATCAATCAGTCCTAAATTAGAGCAAGAAAATGCTAAGCACCCCCAAAAATTGAGGAGGGAGGGTAAGGTCTTAGTAGACCAAAAACCCAAACCTATAGACATAATATTGGTACAGTATATAGTATCAGTTTTAAGGATGAACTAAATTAATAGTACAACATACTTTTGAATAGCAAAACAATAACAATAAGTTGATGATACTGTACTCGTGCTAATAGAAATCCAACAAGCACCAACAAGAAATCTTACATCAGACAAGAGCTCAACTAATAGAGCATCGCTTAGAACTACACAGTCTCCTACAACTCCCATAAGAGAATAAACAGTTGGTTCCCAAACTGTTTTTACAGTGCAACCGTATGTTTCATACTCTGTCAAAACACACTAAGGTATCAACACCCCAAAGTATGCAGCTATTTATAACCAGACTACTGATTCCCATCTAGATTTAAAAAGAAGAGGTGGTACCGTATTCAAATCGTTAAGCCGTATACTATTAATAGCAGTGTCCACCATATGGAACAATTCCTCAGTTGTAAAATGACATTGTTGAATAGTGAGCCGACAGCCACATACCAGATATAAAATTTGAAACAAACCAGAAACAACCACATTGTAACCCTATCATGTTTAGTCCATAAATAAGGCAGAATCCCTACACATAATATTTCTAAGGAAAGATGAAAAAATGGGGATGTTGGCCATTTAAGTTGTACAGTTCTCCAAAACTCCAAAATAAATGGACATTTCAAAAATAAATGTTCCATAGTTTCAATTGTGACAGAACAGGTTTCTCTTGGATAGTATCGTTCAGAAATCTGTTTATGCTTCAAATTTCCTCTAACGTTAAGTTTACCATAGAGCGATAACCATAAGACATCCCACATATGACGTGGGATACTTGGGGAGGTCAACATATTACCAATTAACAGTCGTCATTGGGGAGAGTAGATATCAAAGGGAGCCACATCTTGAAAATAGTTTTGGATTATAAAATCATACAATTCTTTTCTTCAGAACTGAATAAAGGAACCTTTTGAAATAGCCCATAATTTAAGTTTTCCAAAACATACTCTCATGGAGGCAGGAAAATTAACTATAGGCCGTTGTCTAGGGATCTGAGCATGCTCTGGCCAAATAGAAACCATATCTCCCACAGAATCTAGAAGCCACGGTACCCAGCTTTTGGTTATACAAGCAATTACAGGCCTCAGATTCATATAAAGGAACATGGTAAAAAAGAAAACAATAGGTTGGATCATGTTTAAACCTCCCTGTTTTCGATCTCGAAAGAGTAAACTGTGTTTTTATAGGGTTTAGCCTACTACCCCAAATACATGAGAAAAAACAGCTATATATCTGTGTTTCCAGACTCAAAGCGAGACTAAACACTGAACTTAAATACAAAATCCTGGGTAACAGGAAAGTTTTAATCATAAAAACCCGCTTCAATTTGGATAACTTCCACGTATTCCAAATATTTACTTTAGCTTGAGCTTCTTGTAATTTAAACTTCCAGTTTATATAGTCCAAATCACCTGCCCCAAATAGAAGGCCTAGAATTGTACAAGTTTCCCGTATAACTGGTATACCTGTAACAGTCGCAAATTGAATGTCTAAAACCCGAAGAGGTATGCAGTTGCACTTGTTATAATTTATCGTTGCTCCTGTATACAAGAAAAAATCCTGTAGAACCTTCTCTAAACAACATGCAGAAGACAGATCACCTACAATAAAACATATATCATCTGCATATGCTATACATTTTATTTCGGGATCACTACTCGAAAAGGAAACACCATGTATATCTAAAGATTTATGTACGGTTCTAATCAAAGTGTCTAATGTAAATAAATACAAAAGCGCACTTAAGGGCAGCTCTGACGAACACCTTGCAACACAGAAAACTTTTTACCCAACCAACCATTGCAATATGCCTGTGCCGTAGCCTGAGCATAGCAAGTCCTTAACCATTTGATGAAAATGTGTGGTATTCGATAGGATTCTAAGCAATCCCATAAATATGTATGCCTCACCTTATCGAAGGCCTTAGCTTGATCCAAGCTAAATAAAAGGCCTGTAATTTCCCCCGAACTCCTTTCTGCATAATTTCACGTAAAAGGATTAAGCTATCATTGATTTTCCTATCAGGAATAGAACAAGTTTCTGAGGGGTGTAGAAGAAAATTAGCATTTATTAATAATCGGTTGTTCAAAATTTTAGCCAAAATTTTAAAATTGGTATTGAGTAATGTAATAGGTCTCCAATTCAGCAGGTCTTCCCGTTCCCCTTTTTTATATAAAAAAATTACCAAACCTTCATTCATACTATTAGGTAAAATACCCGAAAGCAAAGCACCATTCAAAACTGCAGTAAATTCTGGTAATGGAATGGAAAGAATTATTTTATATAATTCATACGGAATACCGTCCGTACCTGGAGCTGTTCGTGGCTTAGTTTGAGAAAAGGCCACTGTCATTTCTAAAGGGGTAATGTCAGTTATCAACATCTGTTTACTATGAACAAATAACTGAGGTAAAGCACACTGAGTCAACCAAGGTGTATGTGAGACAACAGGGACATCTGGGGAACTAAATAATTGTTGTGTATGTGACTCAACAGCAGAAAGAAGGTACTTCTGAATCGTGCACCTTTTCCTGTTTTGGTTTTTAATAACAGACATATATTTTTGCTGTCTCTGATAAGCACAAAACTGAGAGGGATTCATAAAAGCTTTATCCCCTTGAGTCCCGAAACTTCGTTCGTTATCCAAGAATTTAGAATGATCAGATTGTATATTCATTCTTTCCCGAAGTGCATGCAATGTAGGGAGAACCGAAACATTCCTTCGCTGCTTGGAAATGTGCAGCTAAAAATTGTTCCCTAATAAGTGTATATTCGTCAGATTTATGTCTACCATTAATCTTACCTATACATGAAAAATAAAGTTTAGTATCTTGCTTTGTATCCATCCACCACTCTTGGTATGTGTCATAAAGGCAAAATATCGATTTTCTGGCTTTCAACAATGCTAAAAATCCATCTTCTACTGTAGGAAGAAATAATTCTAAATTTAGTCTCCAGTAGCCCAGTCCACGATGCAAACTGTTATGGCTGGAAACCATGGCCTCTACAATGGCATGATCTGAAGGTGCCACAGGTGTAGTTTTAACGTTTATGACATTTAAGGATTCAGACAGAAACCAAAAATCAATGCGGGTTGCTTTAGTACCCTGACAAAATGTCTTACCAGGAGTACCCTGTAAGGCCATAACATCTGTTAAACCTGTTTGTGTCAATAAATCATTAAGGCAATGCACATCACAAAATATTTTGTTTGTGCGAAGGCCATGATCCTTATTATACCTACTGCAATTAAAATCTCCACCCAAAAAGACATGTTTTGACGTAAACAAGTAGGGCAAAATTAATTTAAAAATCCCAATTCTATCAGATTTTGTCTGTGGGGCATACACATTTATAAAACGACACTGTAAACCACTAACCTCCGAATCCAACAATAAATCACGCCCAGGAAAAAGATCCACCAGGTGGGACAGTCTAGCCATAGGATTGTTCACCGCAATGCCAACACCACTGCAGACGTCCTCACCAAAGGACCAATATGTAATCCCCCAACACCACCCAGCTGTTGCCTGATTCATGTCTTCCTGAGTATGTAAGTGTGTGTCCTGTAAGAATACCACATCATGGTCTCCCTTTTCAAACAGGGAATATATTAACAACCGTTTCCTCTCTGATTGAATGCTATTGACATTCAGAGAGGCCACAGAAAGATTATAGAACCCAGACATACATAGGAAAATGATGAAAAAACACAGCTGAAAAATCACCCTAAGCAAAAAATATTAACAATAACCCATATAGAATTAATTTCTTCTTACTGGATTTCCACATCCCCAATTTATTTCTTTTCTTCTTAACAGTATCCGAATGTTCAAGGGGTGGGTCAATATCAGAAGTACCCTCCGGTTGTGATGATTGTACAGAGGCTGAATTAGACTCCGTTCCAACATCATCTTGAAGTACCTGATAGTTATTCCGAAGGACTAGCTGAACAGTATCAGCCGCAGCTTTCCCTACACTCCTAGTTCGGAGGCTACGGTGTCTAGTGCATACCACCGTAAAGTCTCCTTCAGGAGGCAAAGGTGGAGGTATGGAAGCTGAGGAAGTAGAGGGTTCAATATTGGACACCTCAGGAGGCAAAGACACGGTTACGGGTACAGGGTCTACAGCTACTATCTCAGCTACAGCCAGATTGTGCACAAAGTTAGATTCTTGCGCATCATGAGGTTGTGGCCTAGCTCTCTCCGGGGCTCTGTCTCAATGCAGCCTTAACCGCTGTATTGATATTAAAATCCTGTATGCAAAAATCCCCATTAGACTTATTTTGAACCGCAAAACGGCAGTCTGCATAAGCATGAGCATCTTCACAGACGGAACATTTTATCGGATGATGACAATCAGTAAAAATATGACCTACTTCACCACACTGTACACATTTGACAGTTTCACAAATCCTACTAAGGTGCCTGGAGAACCACATTTGTAACAATGCCGTGGCTGACCTGGGTAGAAAATAAACCCCTTATCCCGACCCAGGTAAAAACAGCTCGGCAAGTGTTGTAGACCATCATCTGTTTGGAGCAAATTAACCCCATACCTCCATCCCCCATTCCAAGAACCTTCAGTATCCAAAATAGGTTCTGGGTGACCCTGAATCATACATTTCCGCTCCAACCAATATGTAATGTCCTCCACATTTACCCCCTCATTCCTGAATAAGACATTTGTCACCTTAAAAGATTGTTTCGTAAGAGGAATAGCCTGAAAATGTGACCAAGCTGGATTCGTTTTAAGCAAGGCATATTTCATCCAGAAACGATTTAAGAGGTATGGGTACGAAAGCTAATATCATAGCTATTATCCCCTGGTGAATGTATAAGTGCTTAAACTTCTCTAGGAGAGAAACCTAGCAATTGTTTGATCAAAACCTTGCCAACATAATAGCAATCTGGCATATCATCAGTAGATCCCAAAAAACGCAGACGACCCGCATTCCGCCGTTTAGCCAGTGGCACAGGTTTTTTGAATAAACTAGCAAAGGTAGCAGAAGGCACTGTTAAGCTAGCTAGCTCTCGTTCAGGAATAGTAGCAGACACTGCCATTCCCATATCATTACCCATAGCTTGAACATCATCTAGCTGTGAGTTTGTAAGTGGGGAAAAAGAAATATGCCATTTGTAGGGACAGAGTTCAGAGGTACGAGGACTGTATCAGGTAAAGATGTTGGTTCAACTGTGGCAGGAGAGGCTAGAGAAGCAGGATGCGACATACTCTGCGATAGTTTGTCATCAGAGAGGAGATTTTGTTGGGAAGGTAAAACCTCTGTCAGAGTATCTGTTAGTACAGCCTACTCACCCACCCCAGATACCCCAGGGATCGGAATCTCAGGATCAGCGACCCAGACACCTGATTCTATTCTAATCCATCCTGCATCCTGTAGAGCCTGTTGCGGGGACCAAGCATCTCCGAAAGGAGAGGTCAGGGGTGGGAAATGTTCAATGTTACTTGCAGCAGAAAAGCCTTTCAACACTTTGCTAGTGTTACCTGGAGGGCCCAAGGGAGAGTCCGACTCAGGCCGTTTACGTTTTTTCTCCTCCTCCTCCATATGGAGTTGAGCTTGCCGGTAGTCTGCTAAAGCGAGCTCTAAAACCTGTCACTTGTGTTCCAGTTGTTCAGACACATCCACAAATGCAGGAACTCTAGTGTCTTCAGGAAATGTAGTGCAAACACCATCTGATTCAGTTACAACTCGAGTCGCAGGCTCCGCCCGGTGAACTGGGCCCTCACCTGTTGTAGCGGTTCCGATGACTCCTGCATCATAAAACAGGGATGCCTGCTGCGAGGGTATAGGTACGTTAAGTTGGCCATCACACGGATGCATTCCATCTGTACCATTCCCTTCGCTCGTAGATTCTTGTAAAGGCATAGCAGCCTTCTGACCTCCACTACTCTCAGCCGCCATCTGGACAGTGATTCACTCCGTTGGCTCCACAGTGCCCACAGCCAACAGAGATGGGGAATTTCCCTGGTGTCCTGGCCAAATTTACCTCATTCACTAAAAATACCACCAACAGCTTAATCTGGTTCAAGGTCAGTTGGCATTCATCTGTATCCCCCTCCTCTGGGTCGTGCCTGAAAATAGGCAGGATTTGTCTAGTGTACTTACTCGGTCAACAAAAAATAAATAAATAAAATAAAAAGACACAGATACAAATGAAAGCCATCCTAGGGCTGACATAAGTGGAGCAAGGGGTGGGGATAAGAGGGGGAAGGGTGGGGAAAACTGGGTAGGCAGTCAAGGATTTGACATTGTCATAAGTGCAAGAACAGAAGGATAAGTGCTAGGTAGTCTGGGGGTGGAGCAACAAGAGATAGGGTGATAGAGAGGGGGAGACAGGAGGAGAGGAGAGGGGGTGGAATGGTAGATGGGAGGTGGGAGAGAGAGAGAGACAGGGAGTCAGTAGCTAAAGGCACTCGTCCAGGGGCTTTGTGCCTTATCACGCCCCTTGCCATGCGGTAAAATATGTTCCATGCACACCCTGTCCTGTCTTATTGCTTACATAAAGCATTCAACACAAAACAAGGTTAGGTGTAATTACACCATTAGCATGCATTTTAGTTCTGCTAAAAGGAAACAGATAAAACAACAAGCAACATCAATAAATATCAGAGGAGAGAAGCAATCATAAAATGTGGGTTTTCAGCTAGAAATAATATGATACAAAAAGAATTGATTGAGTCTCTTTAAAACAGAGCTGGGGGGCGGGGCCACCTGCTAACTGGATTCTCGATGCTTATGAGAGCTCTGGTGCTGAACGAATTAAATCAGTCTTTTTGCTAATTTACCTGAAAGCAAACTATCTACATCATGTACAACTTCTTAGATCATCTCCCACTCAACAACTAGCTATAATTTTTTGCATTTTTGGAGATGGTGAAACCATGCTAGACTGCAAATCAGGAAGCCAGGAAAGGGAAGCAACAAAAGCCACAGGAGGTCCCAGGCACGAGCGGCACAGCACAGGAGGAGAGCTGGGGGTTGAAACCTTGAAATGGCATGCTCCTAAAAGTGATCAGGGACTTGGACAAGAAGGCAGACAGTCTATCAAATAGCTTCACATTAGTGGAGACAATAGTGGTGTCGGTATTGGTAGAAGCGAGGGCTGCCACCGACTCAGTCGCTAAATCAGCAGTGACGGTTTTGGGAGTGCTGGTTGAAAATAGACTGTTTAGGCTGAGAGTCGAGCACTTAGAAATGGGGGCTCGACTCCCTAATGTTTGCTTGATTGTGTTTGCCTAAAGAGGCAGAGGACCTGATCACTTATATTCAGGACTTAATCTGGCAAACTTTGAATATTGTCATTTCTGGGCGGTATAAATAAAGTCTATAGCGTAATCACAAGAAGTTCAATAGGGTCAGACCAGCCATGGACAATACTTATAATAAGTGGACAACACATTAAGGAGAACATTTTGATGGTGTCAAAGTGGAGGACGGAGATCCAGCTTGAGGATGGAACACCACAGCTTTGCTATGAGGCAGTGCCGCAAGAGTTTTGAGGCAGTTTGTACTGGGCTCAAAGCACTGGGAGTTGCACATAAGCTGCAGTTTTAACACCTAAGAGTCCAGTATGCTGGTAAGATCCTTATTTTTAATAACCAGAGTGAAGCCGGGAAACGGCCTTAGCATATCAAGAAAGAGACTGCTCAGCAACACCAAGCCCCTGAAACAAAAGAGGAAGACTGAATATTTACACTTTTGCCGTTTATGTTCCCATGTGTTCTACTGTTTACTCATACAGGAATTTGCTTCTGCTGCTAATAGAATATGAACTCTGCTATATGATAAGTGATTTTGCTCTTGGCACTATTAAAATGGTATCCTGCTATACTACAAACTGAGCATGTAAGGATGAGATGATCAGAGGAGGTTAATAAAATCCCAATTCTGTGTGATTTGGTCGGCAGCTGCCCCACTGGGGGTTAGGGAAGTCTTGAATGGTAGGGAGCTGCACTCTCAGGACGGCCACCGCAGTGTGGAGTGTCTGTAGTGTGCTACATGCATGCACAGCTCCCCAGTTCCTCATGTAGCAAGGGCAGAGGCCCACTGAGTGAGGTCACGAGATTTGCTGCCTACCCGAAGGGGGATCTAAACGATCTGTTATGAGAAACTGTTCGATGTGAATACTGCCCTTGTTAATTTCCTGACAGTCGGTGTTAGTTGCAGTTATTGATAAAAGTTTAGCAATTACTGTAAATTCTTCTCTAGAACTCTGTTCAAACCAAAGCTAATTGCTTTTACAAAACGTTGGTTGCCTTCTAGTTTATTAGCAAAATATATAGGACCTTTTGGTTCTGAGTTGTCTCTTGTTTATGAAATGTACTGGTCAGCTCTCACCTATAAGTCATATACATTTTTTGGAACATTTCCAGGTTACCTAGCACAGACTCTTTATCACACATGGTGGTGTTATTAAAGTGACTGATAGTACAAACGTGGACTGATCGGACTTTTAACAGTTCTAGGACTTAGTCTGTGGTCTTGCAGAGTTTTTAGCTAAACCCTTGCATATACTGTTGGTACAGTAGGAATCTCTTCCCTTCATTTCTCATTGTCCTCCAGTGTAGTAACAATGGAAGAGTGCCCTGTATGAATGTATTCCATGATGTCTACTATATACTGTACTCCAAACCTTGAATGTAATTATGTGATTTTCAGTATCTGAAATTCAATAAAAACAAAGCTGAAAAAAGAACTGAGGCAATTAGGGCATTGTCAGTATTTATTGGATGTGGGCACCATGTCATTCATGCACCGGTGCCATCACTGTTGCTGGTGCACTGAGTAAAAGTGTTACTACAGCGGAATTGTATTGTCTCTGGCCTAAGACCAAAGAGTGGGGCTCTGTGGAGAAGATTGAATCTTGGAAGATCGAGTCGTTTAGCACATTGAGGAGAGATTCTTGTGCATCTTGACCATTTGTTCCATGTTGTGTTCGCCATACTTAACAGTTAGATGGTTGTTGTCATGTTGTACGTGGTCATGAGTGGAAATTGATAGGAGGAGGTTCAGAAGGGACATGAGGAAGTACTTGTTTTTTTACGGAAAGGGTGGTGGAACCTTGGAACAGTCTGTCGGACGAGGTGGTGGGTGCAAACATAGTCAGGGGATTCAAGCAGGCATGGGATAGAATGAAGGGAACAGTGGTCACCCGAGGCGACAAGACCAGGGATGAGAATGGGGATAGAATGGGGAGGGTCAGTGCCATGGAGGAACAGTAGGTTGTAGGGAAGTTTCCAGGGATTATAGGGAACATGGGCAGACTGGATGGACCTTTGGTCTTTTTCTGCTATCATGGTCTGTTTCTGTGCAGTTTATTAGTGATGCTTGGTAAATGGAAACTAACTAGTCTTTTCTTTCTGCCTCCCAGGAGTGGTCCAGGGAATGATCACTGGGATCAGAGGGCTCTGCAACGGACTTGGACCTGCCCTCTACGGCTTTGTCTTCTATCTCTTCCATGTAGAACTGAATGAAATGGCAGACACTGACAATCTAGACAAAAACACCAAGTCAAATATGGCTAACCCCACAGATGAGGTGAGGTGATAAAAAAATGATCTTTGTTCTTCAGATTTTAATTTTTATTTATTAATTTGTTAATCAGGTGGGGACACTGAACTGGAAGGTCCTTTTTCAGGTCCGACCCAGAAATACAATGCAAAAGTACTTAACAAAACAAAACAATATATACTCTTGAAAAGTACAAAATCGTCTGCATATGTGTATTTATATACATATGAGGTACAAAACGTTAGGATTTGGCAAGTCAACACCATAATCAACTTCCTGGTCAGAATTTGAAAATAAAACTGCAAATAACAAGTGTAGTAATTGTAATTATTGATTTTCTCTTGCAGAGTTCTATTATCCCAGGGCCACCCTTTCTGTTTGGAGCATGCTCAGTTCTGCTGTCAATATTGGTTGCCTTGTTTATTCCTGAACACAGCAGCCTCGCTATGAGGTCTGGCAGCCATAAGAAACACAGTAATGGAGCCCAAAGCCACACCCACAGCCCGCAAGCTGGAAGCTCGGATGGAAAGGAACCATTGCTGGAGGACAGCAGCGTATGATGGGAAATTGTCCCTGCCCCTTTTCAACTCGGCGGAGCTGAAGGACTGTACCACTCGAGCTGAAGGGGCATGGATAGGAAAACCGTTCCGCTGGAAGCTACAGAAACGAAGGACTGTGCCCTCAGTGAGGCAAACATGTTGGTGTGCCCCAACTAGAGTGAAAAGATGTACTATACCACTCAGAGTGCCAAGTGGGGCAAGGTCCTGACGAGGAAGGAGCAATGTGTGTTATTTATTACACAGCAGATGGGCCAGTGTACTCTAGCCCTCCTACTTCTGTGTGAGAGGTTTAGCTGTAACCGTGGGCTTATGTCAGTTCAGTGAGATGGATGGGTTAACTTTAATGATCAGACAGGTATGAAGAGTGTCTTCAACCATCTGGAAGAAAAGACTAACATTACTGTAAAAAACAAAAAGTCATCTAACACTTTTCTCAGGCTTAACACTTGAGAGACTTCAGCACACCAGTTTTGAACTGTGCCACCTAGGGTTCGTAGGGTGCTACGCCTTTGGAATCTGCCATTTGAAGTAACCACTGTTGCACCACTGGAAGCAAAACCACTTTAGATAGGACACTACTGCAAAGAGCCTCTTGAACAGTCTTGGTTCCACAGGGATAGTTATCCACCCTAATGGGAATTGGCATCTTCAGAAGTTGTCCTATAATTGCCTACAGCCATGTTTGTGACATTACCAGCATATCAGTGCTACCCAGGTTGTTTGCATGCAGTCAGTGGTATCCAATGCATTGCTTTTAAAGCCCATTTAGAAACTTTGTTTATGAAACGCACAGTATTGATCCAAATTCTCTTCTCATTTGTTCTAAACATGTTGGTGTCTTTTTTAGGCCAGTCCGAGGCATTGTTTTAAAAAAGGTGACTTGGGCCTTTCTTGGCCAGCAGGCACAGAATGTTACATTCTACAAGTTGTATAAAAAAAAAAAACATTTGTTTAATCTAGCAGCTGTTTCTTGGCTACTGCATTCGAAGCCCTTATTGTCGTCCCATCCCCATCATAGGGTTTGCTGTCTAGGCTCATGTAGGATTTTGCTGAAGCCTCTAGGAACTACATTAAGTTTCTGTACTGGCTGAAGTGAGCATGCCCAGAAACGAACACTCGCAGAAAGTAGAACAATTTTAAAAAGGCATTTCAACAACAAGGTCTTCTTCACGAATGATCTGTAAAAGAAAAGGTAAGAACAGCCAAGCTTTAATCACACAAAATGCTTACTGTTTCCTTTACACATCAATTCTGAGAGAATTATCTGATCAAACTATCCAAACTTTAGTTTCCATTGTCATTGGCTGTTGTCCTAGTCTCCATTAAAAGTATGGACTGTAGAGTTCCTGCTGTGCTACTGTGGCCTGTAGATGTCCTGGTTGGCTCTCTTGATTCAATTTTTTTTTTGGGGGTGGGGTCTTGCCCTTATCATGTGCAAGGTACACAAGTCTATATCTGCCTTCCTACCTCTGTATATGAGTTGACATTGCTCCATACACTGGATAATTTTTGTGTCTAGTTTGTAATTGTTTAGAACACTGCAGAGTCTATAATATATACTGGTGTAGAGCACTGAAGATTGTATTTTATTTATATATATATATATATATATATATATATATATATATATACACACTTATCTATATATGTATATATAATATATATATATATGACAGCTATATATTTATAGATATATTAGAATGGATATGTTTCCATATGGTTTTATCTATGATTCTGAGCGTACTCACAGTGCAGTGGTGGTAATGAATTCTGGACAGGCAGTTCTGTCACAGTGCTGGTACTAGGTGGCAGCTGAGTCACTGGAAGTCGACTTGTTTGCTTTCAGGGTATCGTGTACTTACAGCAAAGTCGAATATTACAGCACCCGAATGAAGAATCTCTGTTCTGAGGGGTGAGTAATTTTGTAATGCTCTTTTGGGAGCGAACACATATATTTATGCCCAGCAGTTAATTTCTTGTTGGTGCTCCCATGCTGTATATTATGGGACCTGGGCATTAACACTGTTCATAAACTGACTTTCTGGTGTATTGCACTCTCGACAGACCTGAAGTCCATGCCATTTCTAATGATTTATTTTAGCATTTTCATATCTGTTTGTTGCTGGGATTTAAACAAGTGGAAAGAAACAGGGAGGTGGTGTTCACATCTTATGGGCTGATATCCTGAAATACAGCAGAACAAATATGAGCAGGTGTTACACAGCAGACTGCACGCAGCATTGTTAGATACATGAATTTTCAGAAACTAAATATAGGCATAAATCCCACTAGCAGCTAAGTACAGAATTTCTCAGTGCATCACTTGTAGTCTATGTAATGTACCATTAAGGAGCAGTGCATCATAGGTAGTCTTCCATTAACATGAAGGATCAGAGCATCATGGGTAGCCTATGCACATTACCATGAAGGAGCATTGCATCATGGGTACAGTGCACACATCAACACGAGGGGGCAGGGCATTATAGTTACAATATGCATATTATCATGATGGAGCAGTGCATCATGGGTAGTCTTTGCATATTACTTTGTCGAACCAGTGTATTGCAGATAAGTTGTGTACATTATAATGAAGGAGCAGCACATCATGGGTAGTCCGTGTACATTATCATAAAGGAGCAGTGCCATCCTGAGTACAGTGTGCACAGTTCAGTGATGGAGCTGTGTATCATGGGTAGTCTATGCACATTACCATTAAAGGAACAGTGTATTATGGGTACAGTGTGCACATCAACATGAAGGAGCAGTGCATCATGGGTAGTCCGTGTACATTATCGTAAAGGAGCAGTGCCATCCTGGGTACAGTGTGCACATTAGTGATGGAGCTGTGTATCATGGTTAGTCTGTGCACATTACCATTAAAGGAACAGTGTATTATGGGTGCAGTGTGCACATCAACATGAAGGAGCAGTGTATAATGGGTAATCTGTGACCTTACTGTGAAGGAGCAGTGCACCATGGGTAATCTGTGCCAGCTCACAAAAGAGCTTGGACTGAATAGGATTTAGACAGGACTGTAAAGTGCCAAAGCCTCCACAAACAGTCTGGAACTTCTGGACCACCAAACTACACGTTTTTCTTTCTTCATGTTCATCAGTATAGTGTGGTCTTGTGTCAACCCAGTAAAGTCAGCAGCCAGCCAGTTGATGACTTTCTGGGTCAAGGTGACTCAAAAGGGGTAAAACTATTATAAAAGGAAAAATTCCTAAAGTTAGGCACAAAGTCCTTTGGCTGTAAAGCCATAGTTTGTATGAAATACAGCACAGAATTACACACATGACCCAGATGCAGTGCATTGTGGGAACCAACAGTTACATTTTAATTTGAACATGCACATAATTTAAACATGTATGGTTCTGTGTGGTACAGAGTCAGTCAGGAAAAAGTTTCCCTTTACGGCAGATTACTGTATCGTGTGAGGCATCACTTCTGTTTGTTTCATATGTATGTACATGCATACAGCTTTAGAAGGTAGAGAAGAGCACTGGTCCACTGTGTTCCTTCCTGTCACTATCTCAGTAGGGATGCAGTCAGACCCTTTTTTGAAACTACCTGTCAAGTCTTGAGTTTGAAGATTCTGCTGATATCAGTGGCCCGAAAATTTTTTCTAACTTCCACTACACCTTCTGCCTGACATTTCCCTTAAATTGTCCTCCTTTCAGTGACCTTATATGTCCCTTTTTTCGCTCATCTGTTTGCTTCCCATAGAGGTGCATGTGACCTGGCATGGTAGCACCATAACAATACTCTGTAAACAGCCGCCCCACAACTGGGTGTGCTTTTAGGAAAATTACACTGCAAATCTCAAAAACCAACACTTCCCACCACCAGAAGGAAAAGGCATATGACACAATATATGTCCAAACATATGCAGTTAATAATATCAGGAAGAGGCTACTGCGAAACCGGTAGAAGTCAGTTGGGACCTGCCCTGTTTTCCCAGCCTCTGCTACCAGCATGTGTGAGGGTTGTGTTGTTTGCACCATTTGTGTTTAATGCTATATTATTAACTGCATATGTTTGTACATATATTGTGTCATATGCCTTTTCCTTTGGTGGTGGGTAGTGCTGGTTTTTGAGATCTGCAGGGTAGTACCATAAGCCATACTCGGGTGAGAGGAAACTTTTTCATGATCAGCACTGTATGTTGTTTTATTTTGCATGCCAAGTGGAAGTACTCTTCCTCTTTGACATTAACAGTTTATCTGACTGTGCTCCATCATTGCTTTGGGGTTGAGGAGAAAGAACTGTTTTCTTCTCCCCTGCATTCATGGGTTGACACTATTACTAACCTCATACACAGTAACCATGATGTTAGTCCCTTGTTGGATTAAAAAAACATTCTTAGAACTAGCAGGGGGTGAGCTCTATGGGTTTTAGAGAGCCTCTACAGTAATTGTAATCTTATTCATTGGAAGAACCTCAGGGAGCAGCGAGATAAGCTCATACGTTACTAGGAACTCCCAGGCTGTTGGTGTACATGGAACAGTATACAGTAAGAAGGATTTTCACAGGGACACATTTATTTCAATATGAGTTCTACCATCTGGATGGATTGTTTGGTAGGCTGTAAGGCTTGTTTGAATTGGACATTTCAGAGTTGAAATGATTAAAACAAGAACATCTGGAAAATAATTCTGGCTTATCAGAGCAGGCCATAGCCATTGTTCCCATCCTATTTTTTTTAAACTCCTGTTTGGTTTTCTTTCAAGTAAATTTTAATTAAAAAAAAGTCTAATTTTGAAATCAGTCGTATGAAAATGTTCTGAGATATCCCGGCCTCTCCCTGGTGTGTATGAGTTCCTGAGCCTTGTAAATGCAGGCAGTCATTATACACTCATCACTAGAAGATGGCTAAATGTAAATTGTTCCAGAAATCAGGAATGTTGAATAGACTTCGATGTTGTCACACCCTGGTGACAAAAGGTGAGAGAGGTTGCCTTTTAAAACCACTGTCTGTACCTTCATCAGAGATTCTTCTCTTTTATAAATCCATTTCTGCTTTAGAAAAAAAAAATTGTTTATGTTCCCATGCCATTTGCTGCACATGGTATTAACTTCTGGTGGTAACCTGTGATTACAATATTGTGCATCTCTCACTGTATATATATATGTATATACTGAATAAGACATGACCTGACTCTTGAGTAATTATTTATTGAATAAAATATAAATTTCCTGCTGCAGGTATCATGTGCTGTATTCCTTTTTGATGCTCCATATTCCATGCACAGGAAAAGCTAATGTATTACTTCGATGTATACCCACTGACATCATCGCAGTGGGGTAGTTTCCCACATGGATACCCTATGAAGCGTACTGTATAGCTGTCCTTCTCTAGACAATGACTTCACTAGTTTGAAGACTATAATGTCCCTACTTAGCCTTCTTTTCTCGAGGGAGAAGCATTCCAGGCAGGCCCCATGGCACAGCTTCATCCCTGGGTAGGCCCTGTGGCACAGCTTCATCCTTGGGCAGGCCCCATGGCACAGCACCATCCCTGGGCAGGCTCCGTGGTACAGCATTATTCCTGGGCAGGCCCCATGACACAGCACCATCTCTGGGAAGGCCCCATGGCACAGCTTCATCCCTGGGTAGGCCCTGTGGCACAGCTTCATCCTTGGGCAGGCCCCATGGCACAGCACCATCCCTGGGCAGGCTCCGTGGTACAGCATTATTCCTGGGCAGGCCCCATGACACAGCACCATCTCTGGGAAGGCCCCATGGCACAGCTTCATCCCTGGGCAGGCCTCATAGCACAGCACCATTCCTGGGCAGGCCCAGTGGCACAGCACCATTCTTGGGCAGGCTCCGTGGCACAGCTTCATCCCTGGGCAGGCCCTGTGGCACAGCACCATCCCTGGGCAGGCCCTGTGGCACAGCTTCATCCTTGGGCAGGCCCCATGGCAGGCACTGTTCCTGGGCAGGCCTAGTGGCACAGCATCGTCCCTGGGCGGGCTGCATGGCACAGCACCATCCCTGGGCAGGCCCCATGGGACAGCACCATCCCTGGGCAGCCCCATGGCACAATATTGTCACCAGCCAGGCATAGTGGCACAGCACTGTAATGGGGCAGCCCCCATGGCACAGTACCATCACCGGGCAGGCCCAGTGGCACAGCACCATCCCTAGGCATTTTGATAAGTAAAAATGCTATAAACGGGGGTTGGGGGAGCTCCTTCTGAAGCACAAGTTGAACATTTCCAACAGCTGGAATTAGTATCTGTACTTAAAAACAATTTTTGAAGAATATTTGAGAAGGGTTGGGGAGTAAAATAAGCAGTACTCATCTTTTCTGTAACACTGCTCTCTGAGGCCATTAAGAAAGCAGACAGCCCCATCATGTGGGTGAAGGGTGGTGGGAGAGGAGACCAGGAGCTTGGGCAAAACAGCATGAGATACCCCCCCCCCAACAGACCCTGTACTGCTGACCATGGCTCCTATCTCACCTCTTAGAGTAGGATCCAGACCCTGGAGGAGAAAGGAGGACAGCTGCCCTTGCTGGGGGGGGGGGGGACTGCAACAATGCACAGACTGGGTAAGTCCTGGAGAAGGTTGGTTCAGGGAGTGGATCAGCCGGACAAAACTCTCTATGGGGTGATTTATTTCAGAGAAAGGTTGCTAGATCTTTGCAACAGTGCCAGATGAGATAGTAGAGTCTGTTGGTATTGCAGCATGGAAAGTAAAATTAGACTGTGCCCTGGTAAAGGATAATACGACAGGCTGGTCCCACTGAGTCGAACAAAAAAAAAGTGCACTTAACTGAAAAAACAAATAAGGCATTCAGTCACCAAAACGCTTTGCAGAATTTATTGTCAAGTGACCACACTTTGAACAAATTCATATATTGCTGATCCATACTCAGAACAAAAAAAACATGCTGCCAGTCTAGCCTGACTGAGGCTTTTAATTGCAGTCTTGGCTTAAGGAAAACAGACTAGTGTGGAACTCTAAGAAGACTGTTGCCATGATCGTCGGCTCTGCGCCTAGACTCAAAGCCTGTTTGTCCACTATAACCATCCCTGGTCCACATGGAACTCCTCTTGATGTCGTGCAGCCCTTTAAGTACCTGGAAATTACCCTGGACCTATATCTGGACTTCAGCCTCCATCTATCCATTATCTGCAAGTCAATAAATGTAAAATTAGGACTTGCCTATAAAATTAGATGCACCCTCCCCACATCTGCTAGACTAGCTGTCGCACAGGGTGTCCTGCATCCAAGCCTTACATATGGTCTTATTACCTACCTGGAAGCCAGCAAGAAGGTCCTAAGCAAATGAAATGTGCTGACAGGCAACTCCTTGATGTCCCTAAATGTCTGACAAAGATGGGTGAGTAGGCATTCTCAGTATTTCCGCCCAAACCGTGGAACTCTATCCCTGTAGCAGTAAGTCTCACTCAGTCTCACCAGGTCTTTAAGAGTGACCTATGAAAACACCTCATGAGCACTGAGCTATGTTCGTGTAGCACATTTCTGCGTAATTCCACTTAGCCTAACATTACCACTTGCCAACAAGTCTATGTGCACTTAACCCACTTTGTATCCGAACTGCTTTTACGTTACTATGTCCAAGGTTAGCTATCCTGACCTGACCAATGTTAATGCCTTGTGCTGCATTTCTCCAACTATTGGTGTGTTGTATTACCTTTTATCTACTGCTTACACTGTCTCTAACTCCTAATTGTGATGCACTGCCTGCCATGCTTTGTGCAGTTGTAGTCACCTGGTATTTTGTCGCCTAAACTGTCACCATTTTTGCATCACCTGTGCGGTCCGTAACTCCCAGGTCGTGCCTGAAAATAGGCAATGCCTTTGTCTAGTGTACCTACCCAGTTAACAAAAACAAACTAAATAAATCCTCACTCGGAACAAATCCATATGCTGCCGATCCACACTCAGAACAAACAGAAAAAATGTACTTGAAGCCTTCTGTGAAACTGCTTTAAAATACTTTATTGCGCAAAGAGGTACACAAGCAATGGTCCCAACCACAACAGCTGGCCCCAATGTTCCGCACACGTGCGCTTTGTCAAGAAGCTAACGTTTTTACAGGAGTTTCACAGCAGGCTTTGAGTGCGTTTGTTTTATTTTTTCTCTATGTTACTAGTTTAAAATGATGCTCCCGATTTCTTGAGCTGCCCTTTCTTTCATTACTTGGAACAAATACTGTATATATGCTGCCAATTCACACTCAGAACAACTACTTACACTGCCCTACACTTAGAATAAATACACGTGCTGCCGATCCACACTCTGAAACAATACGTATGCTACCTATCCATACTCAGAACAAATCCATATGCCACCAGTCCACACTCTGAGCAAATAAATACACTGCCGAGCCACACTTGGAACCAATCAATATGCTACTAAACCACACTCGGAACCAATCAATATGCTACTAATCCACACTCGGAACCAGTGCATACGCTGCCGATCCACACTCGGAACCAATCAGTATGCTGCTAATCCACACTCTGAACCAGTACATACGCTGCCAATCCACACTCGGAACCAGTACATACACTGCCGATCCACACTCGGAACCAGTACATACGCTGACGATCCACACCTAGAACCAGTACATATGCTGCCGATCCACACCTAGAACCAGTACATATGCTGCCGATCCACACTCTGAACCAGTACATACGCTCCCGATCCACACTCGGAACCAGTACATACGCTGCCGATCCACACTCGGAACCAGTACTCATGCTGCTGATCCACACTCGGAACCAATCCATATGCTGCCAGTCCACCCTCGGAACCAATACGTATGCTGCTAATCCACACTTGGAACCAATACACATGCTGCTAATCCTCACTCGGAACCATTACATACGCTGCTGATCCACACTCGGAACCAGTACATACGCTGCTGATTCACACTTGGAACCAGTCCATATACTGCCAATCTACACTTAGAAACAATGCATATGCTACCAGTCCACCCTCAGAACCAGTACATATGCTTCCAATCCACACTCTGAACAATTACATTCACTGCTGTTCCACACTCTGAACCAGTACATATGCTGCCGATCCACGCTCGGAACAAATACATATGTTGCCGATCCACACTTGGAACAAATACATATGCTGCCAGTCCACACTCGGAACCAATACATATGCTGCCAATCCAGACTCGAACCAATCCATATGCTGAAAATCCACACTCGGATCCAATGTTTATGCTTCCAGTCCACACTCAGAACCAATCTATATGCTGCCAATCCACACTTTGAACCAGTACATACACTGCCAATCCACACTCAGAACCAGTATTTATGCTGCCAGTCCACACTTGGAACCAATACACACGCTGCTGATCCACACTTGGTACAAATACATATACTGCTGATTAACGCTTTAAACAAATGCACATGCTGCCGATCCACTCTCTGAACAAATACATACGCTGCCGATCCACACTTGGAACCAATCCATATGCTGTCGATCCACACTCGGAACAAATACGTATGCTGCCGATCCAGACTGAGAACAAATTCATATGCTACCGATCGACGCACAGAACCAGTTCATGTGCTGCCGATCCTCACTCAAAACATATACATATGCTGCCGATTCAAACTCGGAACAAATATACTTATGCTGACAATTCACACTTGAAACAAATGCACATGCTGTCTATCCACACTTGGAATCCATATATATGCTGCCAATCCACACCTGGAACAAATGCATACGCTGTTGATGCATACACTTCTGATGCACACTTGGAACAAATATGTATGCTGCTGATCCAAACTTGGAACAAATCCATATGCTGCTGATCCTCACTCGGAACAAATGCATATGCTGCCGTTCTACACTCAGAACAAATACATACACTGCCGTTCTACACTCAGAACAAATACATACACTGCCGTTCTACACTCTGAACAAATCCACATGCTGCCAATCCACACTTGGAATCCATATACTGTATATGCTGCCAATTCACACCTGGAATGTATACATACGCTTCAGATCCACATTTGGAACAAATCCATATGCTCCGATCCACACTTAGAACAAATCCATATGCTGCCAATCCACACTCGGAACAATTCCATATGCTGCCAATCCTCACTCGGAACAAATCCATATCCTTCCGATCCACACTTGGAACAAATAGAAAAAATATAACAAAATGTACTTGAAGTCTTCTGTGAAATTGCTTTAAAATACAGTACTTTATTGCGTAAAGAGGAACACAAGCAATGGTCCCAACCCCAAAAGCTGGCCCCAATGTTTCGCGCATGTGCGCTTTGTCAAGAAGCTAAAGTTTTTACAGGAGTTTCACAACAGGCTTCGAGTGCATTTGTTTTATTTTTTTTCCATGTTACAAGTTTAAAATGATGCTCCCGGTTTCTTGAGCTGCCCTTTCTTTCATTACTTGGAACAAATACTGTATATATGCTGCCAATTCACACTCAGAACTACTTACACTGCCCTACACTTGGAATAAGTACACATGCTGCCGATCCACACTCTGAAACAATATGTATGCTACCTTTCCATACTCAGAACAAATCCGTATGCCACCAGTCCACACACTGAGCAAATAAATACACTGCCGATCCACACTCGGAACCAATCCTTATGCTGCCGATCCACACTTGGAACCAATCCATATGCTGCCTATCCACACTCGGAATCAGTACATACGCTGCCGATCCACACTCGGAACCAATCAGTATGCTGCTAATCCGCACGCTGAACCAGTACATACGCTGCCGATCCACACTTGGAACCAATCAACATGCTGCTAATCCACACTCTGAACCAGTACATACGCTGCCGATCCACACTCAACCAGTACATACGCTGCCGATCCACTCTTGGAACCAATACATATGCTGCTAATCCACACTCTGAACAAATACATACACTGTCAATCCACATTCGGAACCAATACATATGCTGCTAATCCTCCCTCGGAACCATTACATAGGCTGCTGATCCACACTCGGAACCAGTACATACGCTGCCGATTCACACTTGGAACTAATCCATATGCTGCCAGTCCGCACTGAGAAACAATGCATATGCTGCCAGTCCACCCTCGGAACCAGTACATATGCTGCCAATCCACACTCTGAACAATTACATTCGCTGTTGATCCACACTCGGAAACAGTACATATGCTGCTGATCCACACTCGGAACAAATACATATGTTGCCGATCCACACTCGGAACAAATACATACACTGCCAGTCCACACTCGGAACCAATACATATGCTGCCAATCAAGACTTGAACCAATCCACGTGCTGAAAATCCACACTCAGAACCAATGTTTATGCTTCAAGTCCACGCTCAGAACCAATCTGTATGCTGCCAGTCCACACTTAGAACCAGTACATACACTGCCAATTCACACTCAGAACCAATACGTACACTGCCAATCCACACTCGGAACCAGTACATATGCTGCTAATCCACACTTGGAACAAATACATATGCTGCTGATTCACGCTTTAAACAAATGCACATGCTGCCTATCCACTCTCTGACCAAATACATATGCTGCCGATCCACATTTGGAGCCAATCCATATGCTGTCGATCCACACTCGGAACAAATACATATGCTGCTGATCCAGACTGAGAACAAATCCCTATGCTACCGATCGACACACAGAACCAATTCATGTGCTGCCGATCCTCACTCAGAGCAAATACATACACTGCCGATTCAAGCTCGGAACAAATACACTTATGCTGACAATTCACACTTGAAACAAATGCACATGCTGTCTATCCACACTTGGAATCCATATATATGCTGCCAATCCACACCTGGAACAAATGCATACACTGTTGATGCATACACTGCTGCTGCACACTTGGAACAAATATGTATGCTGCCGATCTAAACTCGGAACAAATCCATATGCTGCCGATCCACACTCAGAACAAATGCATATGCTGCCGTTCTACACTCAGAACAAATACATACACTGCCGTTCTACACTCTGAACAAATACATACGCTGCCGATTCACACTCGCAACAAATATACTTATGCTGACAATTCACACTTGAAACAAATGCACATGCTGTCTATCTACACTCAGAACCAACTACGGCTGCCAGTCCACACTCGGAACCAATACTTACGCTGCTGATCCACACTCAGAACCAGTACATATGCTGCTAATCCACACTTGGAACAAATACATATACTGCTGATTAATGCTTTAAACAAATGCACATGCTGCATATCCACTCTCTGAACAAATACAAACGCTGCCGATCCACACTTGGAACCAATCCATATGCTGTCGATCCACACTCGGAACAAATACGTATGCTGCCAATCCAGACTGAGAACAAATTCATATGCTACCGTTCGACACACAGAACCAGTTCATGTGCTGCCGATCCTCACTCAGAACAAATACATACACTGCCGATTCAAACTCGGAACAAATACACTTATGCTGACAATTCACACTTGAAACAAATGTACATGCTGTCTATCCACACTTGGAATCCATATATATGCTGCCAATCCACACCTGGAACAAATGCATATGCTGTTGATGCATACACTGATGCTGCACACTTGGAACAAATATGTATGCTGCCGATCTAAACTCGGAACAAATCCATATGCTGCCGATCCACACTCAGAACAAATGCATATGCTGCTGTTCTACACTCAGAACAAATACATACACTGCCGTTCTACACTCTGAACAAATCCACATGCTGCCAATCCACACTTGGAATCCATATATATGCTGCCAATCCACACCTGGAACAAATGCATATGCTTCAGATCTACACTTGGAACAAATCCATATGCTGCCGATTCACACTCGGAACAATTCCATATGCTGCCAATCCTCACTCAGAACAAATCCATATCCTGCTGATCCACACTCGGAAGAAATCCATATACTGCTGATCCACACTCTGAACAAATCCTTATGCTGCCAATCCATACCTGGAACAAATACGCTTCTGATCCACACTTGGAACAAATCCATAGGTTGCCAGTCCACACTCGGATCAAATCCATATGCTGCCGATCCACACTTGGAACAAATACGTATGCTGCTGATCCACACTTGGAACAAATCCATATATTGGCGTTCTACACTCAGAAGTAATCAGTATGCTGCCAGTCCATACCTGGAACGAATACATATGTTTCCAATCCACACTTGGAACAAATCCATAGGCTGCCAATCCACACTCGGAACAAATCCATAGGCTGCCAGTCCACACTCAGAATAAGTACATATGCTGCCGATCCACATTCTGAACTAATACAGATACTGCTGATCCCCACTTGGAACAAATCCATATGCTGCCGATCAACACTCTGAACAAATAGATATGCTGCCTGTCCACACTTGGAACCAATCTATATGCTGCTAGTCAACACTCTGAACCAATCTATATGCTGCTAGTCAACACTCTGAACCAATGTATATGCTGCCGATCCACACTCTGAACCGATCCATACTGTATGTTGCCAATCCACACTTGGAACCAATGCATAAGCTACTGATCCACACTTGGAACCAATACGTACGCTGCCAGTCCACACTCGGAACCAATACTTACGCTGCTGATCCACACTCAGAACCAGTACATATGCTGCTAATCCACACTTGGAACAAATACATATACTGCTGATTAATGCTTTAAACAAATGCACATGCTGCATATCCACTCTCTGAACAAATACAAACGCTGCCGATCCACACTTGGAACCAATCCATATGCTGTCGATCCACACTCGGAACAAATACATATGCTGCCAATCCAGACTGAGAACAAATTCATATGCTACCGTTCGACACACAGAACCAGTTCATGTGCTGCCGATCCTCACTCAGAACAAATACATACACTGCTGATTCAAACTCGGAACAAATACACTTATGCTGACAATTCACACTTGAAACAAATGTACATGCTGTCTATCCACACTTGGAATCCATATATATGCTGCCAATCCACACCTGGAACAAATGCATATGCTGTACACTTGGAACAAATATGTATGCTGCCGATCTAAACTCGGAACAAATCCATATGCTGCTGATCCACACTCAGAACAAATGCATATGCTGCTGTTCTACACTCAGAACAAATACATACACTGCCGTTCTACACTCTGAACAAATCCACATGCTGCCAATCCACACTTGGAATCCATATATATGCTGCCAATCCACACCTGGAACAAATGCATATGCTTCAGATCTACACTTGGAACAAATCCATATGCTGCCGATTCACACTCGGAACAATTCCATATGCTGCCAATCCTCACTCAGAACAAATCCATATCCTGCTGATCCACACTCGGAAGAAATCCATATACTGCTGATCCACACTCTGAACAAATCCTTATGCTGCCAATCCATACCTGGAACAAATACGCTTCTGATCCACACTTGGAACAAATCCATAGGTTGCCAGTCCACACTCGGATCAAATCCATATGCTGCCGATCCACACTTGGAACAAATACGTATGCTGCTGATCCACACTTGGAACAAATCCATATATTGGCGTTCTACACTCGGAAGTAATCAGTATGCTGCCACTCCATACCTGGAACGAATACATATGTTTCCAATCCACACTTGGAACAAATCCATAGGCTGCCAATCCACACTCGGAACAAATCCATAGGCTGCCAGTCCACACTCAGAATAAGTACATATGCTGCCGATCCACATTCTGAACTAATACAGATACTGCTGATCCCCACTTGGAACAAATCCATATGCTGCCGATCAACACTCTGAACAAATAGATATGCTGCCTGTCCACACTTGGAACCAATTTATATGCTGCTAGTCAACACTCTGAACCAATCTATATGCTGCTAGTCAACACTCTGAACCAATGTATATGCTGCCGATCCACACTCTGAACCGATCCATACTGTATGTTGCCAATCCACACTTGGAACCAATGCATATGCTACTGATCCACACTTGGAACCAATACATATGCTGCTTAACTGACTTGGAACAAATACATACTCTGCCGATCCACACTCGAAACAAATGTACATATGCTGCTGATCCAGACTCAGAACAAATCCATATGCTGCCGATCCACACTCAGAATCAATACACACGCTGCAGTTCTTCACTCGGAACAAATCCACATGCTGCCAGCCCACACTTGCAATCGGTATATGTGCTGCCGATCCACACCTGGAACAAATACATATGCTTCAGATCCACTCTTGAAACAAATCCATATGCTGCCAATCCTCACTCAGAACAAATCCATATGCTGTCAGTCCACACCTGGAACAAATACGCTTCTGAACCACACTTGGAACAAATTCATAGGTTGCCAATCCACACTTGGAACAAATCCATAGGTTGCCAATCCACACTCGGAACAAATCCATATGCTGCCAATACACACTCAGAACAAATCCATATGCTGCCGATCCACACTCGGAACAAATCCATATGCTGCCGGTCCACACTTAGAACAAATCCATATGCTGCCAATCCATACCTGGAACAAATACGCTTCTGATCCACACTTGGAACAAATCCATATGCTGCTGATCCACACTCGGATCAAATCCATATGCTGCCGATCCACACTTGGAACAAATCCATATGCTGCCGGTCCACACTTAGAACAAATCCATATGCTGCCAATCCATACCTGGAACAAATATGCTTCTGATCCACACTTGGAACAAATCCATATGCTGCCGATCCACACTCGGATCAAATCCATATGCTGCTGATCCACACTTGGAACAATTACATATGCTGCCGATCCACACTTGGAATTAATCCATATGCTGCTGATCCGCACTTGGAACAAATACATATGTTAGTGTTCCACACTCAGAACTAATCAACATGCTGCCAATCCATATCTGGAATGAATACATATGTTTCTGATCCACACTTAGATCAAATCCACAGGCTGCCACTCCACACTCGGAACAAATCCAGATGCTGCTGATCCATACTCGGAACAAATCCATATGCTGCTGATCCACACTCGGAACAAATCCATATGCTGCCATTCCACACCTGGAACAAATACACATGCTTCTGATCCACACTTGGAACAAATCCATATGCTGCCAATCCACACACTGAACAAATGCATACACTGCCTATCCACACTCGGAACCAATCCATATGCTGCTATTTGACACTCTGAATCAATGCATACACTGCCAGTCCAGACTCTGAATCAGCATATATGTTGCCAAGCCACACTCTGAACCAATCCATATGTTGCCAGTCCACACTCTGAACCAATCCATATGTTGTCAGTCCACACTCGGAACCAATCCATATGTTGTCAGTCCACACTCGGAACCAATCCATATGTTGCCAGTCCACACTCTGAACCAATCCATATGTTGCCAGTCCACACTCTGAACCAATCCATATGTTGCCAGTCCACACTCGGAACCAATCCATATGTTGTCAGTCCACACTCGGAACCAATCCATATGTTGTCAGTCCACACTCTGAACCAATCCATATGCTGCCAGTCCACACTCTGAATAAATATATACGCTGCCGTTCCAGACTCAGAACCAATAAGTATGCTGCCGATCCACACTCAGAACCAATACATATGTTGCTGATCGACACTCGAAACAAGTGGAACAAATACATACGCTGACGATCCACACTTGGAACAAATACATACACTCCCAATCCACACTTGGAACACATGCATGTGCTGCTGATCCACATTTGGAACTAATACATATGATGCTGATCCACACTCTGAACAAACACATATGCTTGCAGATCGGCAGGATATGTATTTTGTTCCGACTGTGGTCACGTGACAGTAAATTTTGCAATGTTTTGATGACTGAATGCCTTTTTATTTTTGTTTCCTTAGTTGACTGTGCCGAATTTTGTTGTTTGTTTTGAGTGTTGGGGTAGAGCTCATAATCCCTAGTAGTACCATCGACCAGCACTGGACGAGCGCAGATCACTTTCTTGGTTTCTTGGGCCCACTGAGTTGATGGCAAGGACTTGATGTGAATACAGGTTTTCTTCTCCCTTCTCAATAGTCCTGTTTAATTTCACCCTGGTCTCTTACAAAGCCATCACTGAGATCATCTCCTCAACAAGAGGCACATCCTAGCTGGCCCAATGGCATGGAGGGTTGAGGTGCTGGATGCCACACTGGCAACCCGGGTTCAGGGATGGACTTGGGCCGATGGGGGTTGGCAGAGATGGGAGAGGATTGAGCGTCTGACGGGACTGCTCTCCTCTCCAGTGGAGGGTAGCGGGTTTCGCACTGCTCGTCAGCGGCCCCCGATAGAGATTGGGGGCACTGTAGATAGCGGTGCCAGTACAGGGGAGGAGCGGCGCATGGACGCCATTGCACGTTCGCACTCCGGGGTGTAACAAAGGAAAAATCCTCGCCGGTGGGGATAGGCGATGGCACCGTGAGCCCAGGAGCCACCCTGCAATGCTGGGCACTTCTCCTCACTCAGCCCCCGTCTGGCTGGCATATTAGATTCTAGATAGAACACCCTGGGTGGATAGGGCGGCCGTACCTCGGAGAGTGCAGAGCCGGGGGGTCTGCCAGGTCAGACGGGGGAGGAGAAGAGTGCTTCAGGCAGGAGGTAGAGCTCTGGGTAAGTGGCTGCCAGAGAGAGTTCCCCACAAGCGGAGCAGAAATAAAGTTAACAAAAAAAAAAGGGCAGATCCATTCTTGATCCTGTCTGCACAGGTCTGTCTCCTAGCTGTCTGTCTCCACTGGTCCTATATGTAACTGGTACAACTGATGACTCCCTGGCCACTGTAAGTGTGCCTTACACCTGAAAATGGCTGTTGTCCACTCCTTAAGAAACCGATTTTGAACTCCTCTACAAGTTCAATGCCATATCCAACCTCCTCAGGAATGCTGTAGGAGGTGAAAGTGATTACCCAGGGGATGTCCACTTCATGTGAGGAACCCAGCATGCTGCAAGTGTGCCCCTTAATGTCCCAGAGAACCATAGGTGTGCAATGATAATGTGGATGAGGCATGGTAATGGTGTGTCATGTGCATTGACACATCTTTGGTAGGGGAGAGGGAAAAAAAGGGCCTGAAGTAGAGGACACCATTCCAGCCCAATGTTCAATGAGTTTCCTGAGCTGTTGATGCCTCTCCAAAGGTGTCTCCTTCCCTCACCTCCCAGCTTGCTGGACATTGAGTGGTACTGGCTGTGGAGTTGGCTTGCTTGAACTGAAAGAGAAGCAGCAATGGTCCAGTGCATCAGTAGCTGGGTGGCTCCTTAGATGAGAGCAGAAATGAAAATACACCGTGTCCCAAACTGCTGTACAATTGGGACTAGCCTGCTGGTGCAGCGATGGCGCTACCTCTCACAATGCCAATGACCTGGGTTCGGGAATGAGCCCGAGTTGTCGGCGGGCCGGCCGGGGGAAGGGTGTATCCCAGAGGACACTATCAACCTTGGGGAGGAAGGGTGTTGACTCCGCTGCATTACCACCCCCTGGGGTGACCATAGGTGGCCGCACATAGGAGCGGAGGAACTGGGAGAATGTTGACACACTTCAACACACATTGCATGCTTCTGCATCAGGAGTTCATTGTCCTGAGGCAGGGAAACAGGAAAAATCACTGACCAGTGCAGGATGATGTCCGCCTCTTACCACAGCCCCACACTGCTGACCATGGCTGTCTTTTCACTCGTACCTAACAAGTTTCTGTTTTGGGCTAGGGTCCACCCCCAGTGGCCCCACCCTGGATGACTAACCAGGGTGCATTGGAGAAGAGGCAAGTCCCAGGGAAGGCGGATGATGGGTTGGGGGAGGGCAACGGGGCCGGTCGGTTAGTAATGGGAAAAGTATGCCAAATTAAATAAAAAAAACACTGCTGTTCAATCCACAAGATTGGTGGAGGTTCAGGAATGCCCATGAGGAATATGTATAGGGACAAAAAGGGAGCGAAATGAGGTTAAATGACTTCCTCAAGGTCGCACAGTAAGTGGTCATGGTGGATTTAAACTGTGCCTCCATCTTCACAGCTCTTTGCTTTCACCAGTAGGCTGCCAGCATCCTGGGGAGGTCCTGACTGGAGAAGGTAGTAGGACCATAAAAAATATACTGTATATCAGGGATCCCAGTCTCCCAGGTTTCCCTGTGACTTAACTCACCCACTTTGAGATGCAATTTTAAATTAAGGTTAAGCCGTGGAATCCTCGGACTTCAAACGTGCAACTGGAGCTGGTGTTTTTTTTTTAATTATTTGTTGATATCTCAGATTACAACACCTTTTAGCTGAAAGCTCTTTTACAAAGGTTCCACATCTGAGCAAAATAGGTAACATACAATAATGACATGGTGGGACAAAAAATGGCAGGATACATAGAGAGCTGAAAGTAGTACAGTCAGTTTGAGAGTGACACTTCAATTATAGAATTTAGTACATGTAATTAAGCTATGAGGAGCCAGGGGGCTTTGCCAGTGTTAGAGAGGGTGCGGGGTGAGAGACACATGGGTGCATGGGGGGAGAGGGTGAGGTGAGTAAGGGATAGGGTGTGGGTGAGGGTGGTTGGGAGGGGTACAAGGTCAAGGGCAAGCAGTATGTAAGTGCTTATAGTTACTAGCAGGAGGTTGTACTATAGAGTGCAGTCACAGCCACTAAGAGCAGTGAGGTGTTGGCAAAGCTTACGTTTAAATACTCCAGTCTTTGGTTCAACAAGGATGTCCCAGGGGAGGCCATTAAGCCAATCGGGGGCATGGTAGGCGAAGGTCCTTTGTCCCTGGGATGCATGGTGGAATGGGACCTGGTATGACTGCTTGGACTTGCCCTGAGTCCTATGAGGGTTTGAATGTTGGGGTGAGGAGATGCTGGGGGTGGGGGTTGACCTAGACATTTTTTTGGTGGTTGACAGGTCTGATATTTTACCCGCCTTATAGGTGCAACCAGTAGGACTGAGCACACAATTCACATGCATGCATCAGTCTTTGCGTACCTGTGACTGGTTGCAGGCTTTGTTTAATGCAGTGGTAACCCTTTAAAGCATGGTGTCTGATGCAGTGCTATAGATGACTAGACCATAATCTATGATGGAGATTATGCTGCTGTTGACAGCCGTACGGAGTGCTTCAGTTGTCAGGCAATGTTTATAATAGTACAGCAGACCTATTTTAATGTTGACTGCTTTGGCAACGTGGTCAACATGGTGGGTGAAAGAAAGGGAGCAGTTAAGTGTTAGCCGTAGGTATTTGTAGGTTTGAACTATTTCTAACGGGGTGTCGACATTATTACGGATTGTTAATTGATATAATTTAAGTTTATTGTGGGGGTTTGCAAACAACATAACCTTTGCCTTTTTATAGTTCATGAGGAGTTTATGCTCCATGAACCAGGCTTTAACTGCAGTAAAGTTACTCTGGAGTTGTTTCTCCAGAGTAGCTGGGTCTGTACTACTGGCAAAAATAACTGTAGTCTGCATAAAGAAGAATTTTGTCGGAACAGACAAGGGGGAGGCGGTTAAGGAAGAGGCTGAAGAGCAACAGGCTCAGTATAGATCCTTGAGGAACTCTTGAGCTTACCTCTTGGCTGTCGGATAGGACTTAGTTTATTTTGACCTATTGAGTCTGTTCTCTAGATAGCTATTGAACCACCCCATGGATTCTTCCAAGAGCCCAGCAGCAGTGAGTTGTTGAAGTAGTAACGAGAGACTGACTGTATCAAATGCTTTAGTAAGGTTGATGTAGGCTGCTTCCACCATCTGGTCACAGTCAAGCGCATGGTGAATGAAACTGGTGAACTCCAGAAATGCTGTGGTGGTGGTGGTGGTGCTGTGCGACTTATGAAAACCATGCTGTTGAGGGCACTGGATCAGGTACTTTTTGAAGTACTGTCAGCTGGTCTGTGACAATGCGCTCTAGTGCTTTGTGGGTGGGGGGGTAGTATTGATATGGGGTGATAGTTGCTGTGCAGAACTCTATCACCACTTTTATGGACTGGAGTTACCATGGCAGCTTTCCATTTCTGGGGGAATTGGACAAGTCTTAGTGACAGGTTAAGCATTTTGGTCAGGGGAGTAAGCACTTCATCCAGGGTGAGGGCAATGAGTTTAAAATCAAGGGAGTCAACTGGGCTGGTTTTACTTAGTACTCGCTGAAGGTATCTTCTGGCTTCAATTTTGCTGATGACTTTGAAATGGAAGTGGGAGCATGCTGGTGCACCTTTACAGGCTTTACCAGAGGTACAAGTATGCTCAAAAAAGAAGGGGTAGGACACTAGTAAGGTCTGTGAAAGCACTGTTAAAGGTGTCTGCTATTCTTTCAGGTCCTGGGAGAGTACCACATTGACCTCCAGCATGGTTGGCAAGTCTTTTTTGGGCTTCTCTGTCAGGTCTCTCAGGTTTCCCCAGAACTTCCTGCAATCACCCCAGGATTTGGTGAGCTTATACTTAAAATGGCAACTTTGCGCCAGGCTATTCACGGATGCAGTCATTCCTGACCCTTTTGTATAGCTGAAAGTCAGCCTGTTTGCCAGAGGCATGTGCACGATGCCATATGTTATCTCTCGTGGACATGAGGTTGAGAAGGGCCGAGGTGATCCATGCATTGCAAATGCCCTTAAGCCTGCGTTTCCTAATGGTATGGATGTCACAGGCAGCATTGAATGCATTGATAGTGATCAAGTGCACTGTCCACATCTTTGTACATATCGATCTGGGACCAGTTGTGTCATCTGAGGTGGGTTTTAAGGCGTTCTAGCTGCCCTTGTTTTAGGACTTGGCCAGTGATGGTTCTGGTTGGGGGTGTAGTGGCTTTGTTAGACCATTTTAGCAGAATAGGGGAGTGGTCTCTTGTAGAGTTGGGGAGGATGGAGAGGTTGGTGAGACTTTCAGGGTGGTTGGTAAGCACCCAGTCAAGCAGCGTGCTTGTGCTGGTGTGGTAGTTCCGTCTGGTGGGGTTGTCTACCTTCCTGTGTCACGTGATGAAGGAGATGTTCATGGATGTTGATGGAGGGTTAATAAGGATTATTTAGTCTGCACAGGTTGTGTACCACAAATACTTGGAGGATCATCTGACCAACAACAATATCTACGATGCTCTCCAATCTGGATTTAGGAAAAGGCATAGTACCGAGACAGCACTTGTTCGGGTACTAAATGACCTCCTAAAAGCGAGAGATCGTAGGACCCATTGTATCTTGGTTCTTCTTGATCTCTCTGCAGCATTTGACACTGTTGATCATGGTGTGCTGTTAGAGCGTCTGCGGTCCATCTGTGGACTATCTGGTATGGTCCTCAGGTGGTTTAGATCTTACCTCGAAGGTAGGACTCAGAGGGTGGTGTCAGGAATTTTTTCCTCTGCATCAGTCTCCCTGCCTTGTGGGGTACCACAGGGCTCTATTCTAGCGTGTATGTTATTCGAGGTATATATGCTGCCGTTGGGAGCGATTATAAGACGATACGGTCTGGGTTTTCATTGCTATGCCGATGGCACCCAGCTGTATGTGTCTTTTGTGCCCGGTCAGGATGCTGCCTTGTCGATATTTAATAACTGCCTTGCAGAAATCCAAGATTGGATGAATGGGAGTTGGTTGAGGTTAAACCTGGAGAAAACTGAGGTGTTGGTTGTGGACAAAGGTCGCTGTGAGGCGGGTCTGCCAGCTGGATTGCACTCTGGCATATGGCTTGCAGGCGTTCCGCTGACGACCTCAGATCAGGTGCGGAATCTTGGTGTAATAATTGACGCACCACTTGACGCTTAAAGCTCAGGTGTCAGCGTGGTCAAAACTTCTTTCCATCTGAGGAATATCGCCAGGGTGAAGCACCTGGTTCCTCCAGAAGATCTTCCAACGTTGATCCACGCCTTGTTACCTCCCGCCTTGACTATTGCAACTCCCCGTACCTAGGGGCTATTGGGGTTGAGTCGCTGCCTGCAGCTAGTGCAAGAATGCGGCAGGTTGTTGACTGGTTCTTCTAGATCCAGTCATATAATGCCCATCCGTGCTCCCGGACTGCACTGGCTGCCAGTATTTTGGCGAATCACCTTCAAGGTCGGCTTGTTGACCTATAAAGCCTACATGACCAGGGACCAACTTACCTGAAAGAGCTCCTTTGCCCCTACTGTCCTCCCGCCTCCGATCCACTGACGAGGGATTGCTGGAGATTCACAGGTCCGCTTGAAATCTTCAGGGCTAGGGTCATTTGGTTTTATGGCCCCGACCCTGTGGAATTCTCTACCTCGTCAGGTGTGAAATAGTCCGACTGTCCTGAGCTTTAAAGGAGCCTTGAAGACCCACCTTTTTAGTATAGCTTTTAATGACTTATAATAGTTTTAAAATTCTGTCTATTGTTTTATGATATTGTGCAGGCGCTTTGGATTTGAGAAAAGCGCCTTTTTATAAATAAAAGTTGATTGATACTGTAAAACTCTTGGAGAAAGTCCAACAGCAATCACTCCATTTTCAATGTGATTAAAAAGAAATTTAGAACATATTTTTACAGATTGTCTCCATCCAGCCCCCTTACAGAATATTCTCAATTTATGTTTACGAATCAGTAGATGCGTGTTGGGCAGCAGCTTTCTGGGAATTAATGCCGTATAGCCCCTGGTTCATGATTTGGACTGAAAGCATTTCCTTTCCTGTGATTTCCCCCAATGCCATTTTTCCTTTACCTTTGGCACAGACAACTTGCCATGAGAAAAACATAGTTCGCTGCTTGGCTTCAGAGATGCCTTTTTTAGTGTGATGTAAGTGAGTCTCCATCTTCTGTGACACTTGTGATCTTGAGCCATGGCTGTACATTGATACAAAGATGGTTACTAACAGAAAAAGCCTGCAAGTCCCAGTGAGTCTAGACTTTTTGTCACTCGTTTTGCACGTTCTCTGCAACTTTCACAGTGTGAGGGCCTTTGCTCAGTCTCTGTATTGTACTTAATGCAGTGAACAAGGTAGGTCAGCTGGTAGCACTCCTGCCTTTGGGTCAGGACGATCACATGGTCATGGCTTTGAGTCCTCCACCAGGAACTTAGGCTAGCACTGAGCATGGACACTACAGTGTTCCACTAGGAGGTGCTGCACTATTGTAGGTGCTCTTCAGGTGAGAAGTTGAGCTGAGATCCCCTTTCACCACCTCTGCTGACTGCTCAGTTGGGCACTAAAGATCCCATGTCACTTTTCAAAACAGTTGAGTTTTTCCTGGTGTTCTCCCTAACATTCCCTCTCAATCACACAAGTTATAATGCAGATTATACAACAGCAAGAATAAAGCCTGAAACCTGATTGGTCAGCTGAGACATCAACCCTGTGTTGTTATCCCACCACAACATCATGGATCAAGTCCTGACACACAAGACCACATCAAATGTTACATCACTCCATATGCCATGTGCAAGTGGCCCACATTTAGCATGGCTACTGTGCCTTTTGCAAGTACTTTGTTTTTTAAAAGTCAATCCCTCTGACCCAGTGCCATCAAAAGATCTTCAAACCATGCTAAATCAGTGTATTGTGTCCAAACTGACCCTTAAACTCTTAATCTCCCCTTATCTGCCTCCTTTGCCCTGCAGTTTGCCCCTTGCTGCAGAGTCGTCAAGATGGATGCATGCATGCATCCTCTCCGGCACAGAACCATGTTGGGAGGCAGGCTTTTGGTGTGGAACCAAAGTACTGAGCTGTATTTCAGACAGTGACAGCACAGTGTTTTTCCCCTGTTGTCTCCTGCAGTGCTCTTTTATATGAGTGCCAATGCTGTGATCCCTGAATCCTCCACCTCCCCAACTGTATGCTGAGCTTCCTATAAGCCTTGCATGTTGCAGCATGTCTGTGCCAGACAGCTTATAGCACGAAGAGTAGGCTCCCAGCCCACCACAGAGGTCATTATAGTGGTGGGCAGTGTCACTCCTCCATGTGCTGGGACGTAGTACACTAGGCAGCGTGACACCCAGCATCACAACCCAAGTCAGTGACCTTGGGCCAATCCTCTGTCAATGGCATGGAAGCACAGCATGCTTCCACTGGATCACTGGGCTTGGCGTACTTCTACTGGTTCACTGGACTTGGTGTACTTCTACTGGATCACTGGGCTTGGCGTACTTCTGTTGGATCATTGGACTTGGCGTACTTCTACTGGATCACTGGGTTCAGTGTGCCTCCAGTGGATCACTGGGTTTAACAGTTCTTTCACTGGGCTCAGTTTGCTTCCACTGGATCACTGGGCTCAGCTTGCTTCCACTGGATCACTGGGCTCGGCTTGCTTCCACTGGATCACTGGGCTCGGCGTGCTTTTACTGGATCATTGGGTTCAGCGTGCTTCCATTGGATCCCCGCTCACATCTTGCTTCCATGCTTTCACTGGATCGCAGGACTCAGCATGCTTCCACTAGATCACTGGTCTCAGCTTGCTTCCAGTGGGTCACTGGGCTCAGCGTGCTTCCACCGGATCACTGGGCTGTCCCTTTGTGCTACGTTCTGTGAGTGCATTGCTGGGACAAGGCTTGAAATTATTGGTCCTGATACATTGAGTTATAAGGGGTGCCTTTCTGTGGACTGACAGTGTTCCTGGCTCCATTACTTTCTGTGGGCTGACAGTACTTCCGGATCTTTTACTGTCTGTGGGCTGACAGTACGAACATACGAAACTTGCTAGCAGAAATTGGCCTCGCGGTCTATCAAGTCTGCTTGTATGTGTAGCTAGCACCCTATATTGCAGCTGCCCCTCCCCCAACCCCCCACACTTTCCGGAAATGCCCAGTGTTCTTCATCCAGCCTCCCCGGCCTGTCCCATGCCCCTTTGAAGCTCCTCACTGTTCTGCAAGCCACCCTCCTCTAGCAGAGCATTCCATTTTGACACCACCCTTTCAGTGAAATAATGCCTCCTCATCTCTCTCCTGAATCTGTCCCCTTCCAATCTCAACCCGTGCCCCCTGGTGTCCCTTCCCTTCCTCAGCTTGAACAGCTCCTCTGTGCCCAATTTGTTGATCCCCCTCAAATATTTGAAAGTTTAAATCATATCCCCCCATCCCTTACTGTATCTCCTCCAGGGTGAACAAACTCAAGTGACTCAACCTTTCTTCGTAGGATCTACCTTGTATCCCATGTATAATTTTCATCGCCCTGGTATGGACGCCAGTGTTGCACATAGTATTCCAACTGTGGCCTGACCAAGGACCTGTACAGGGGCAGGATCACATCCTTGTGTCTGGACAAGAATCCTTGCGCAATGCATCCCAGCATCCTGTTGGCCCTAGCCACGGCCCTCCTGCATTGGGCAGAGTTGCTCATGCTCCCCATTATTATGACCCCCAGGTCGTCCTTCTCCTCCTCTGTGACCCCTAACTGCTCCCCACCCAACCAATATTCCATCCTCTGGTTTCTCACCCCAAAGTGCATAACTTTGCACTTCATTGTATTAAATCCCAATTGCCACCTTGCTGACCATTCCTCAAGTCTGGTTAGGTCACCCTGTAGCCTCTGCCACCCCTCTGTGTCATCTACTACAGTTCCTAGTTTGGTGTAATCTCTGAACAGACTGATCCTGCTTCCAACCCCATGTGCGGTATCTGATATAAACAGAGCAAACAACACCAGCCTCAGCACAGAACCCTGTGGCACACCACTGGTCATTGGCTTGGGAGATGAGTTTGCCCCCCCCCCCCAACCACCCATTGCAATCTATCTCCAAACCAATTCCTGATCCAGCCAGCCATCTTAGCCCCCACCCCTACATGCTCCAGCTTTGCCCCCACTCACCCATGAGGGACTGAAGCAAAGGCCTTGCTGAAGTTCAAGAATAGGATGTCCACTGCATGGCCCTTATCCAGTTCCCTTGTCACCCAGTCATTGTATTCAGTGAGGTTGGTCTGGTAAGATCTCCCAAGACAAGCCCATGTTGCTGTCCATCCTGTAGATCATTGACCTCCAGGATGGTTACCAGTCTGTCTTTCAAGATTGTTTTCATGAGTTTCCCCACTATGGAAGTGAGACTGACAGGTCTGTAGTTGCCTATCTCGTCCTTTGGGCTGCTCTTGTTGATGGGCACCACATGAGCCATCCTCCAGTCCTGCAGCATACACCCCATGTCCAGGGAGGTGTTGAACAGGTTGGTCAGCGGCCCGCTGGGGGGAGAAGGATTGAGTGTCCTCACGCTCCATTACTTTCTGTGGGCTGACAGTACTCCTAGCTCCATTACCTTTTGTGGGCTGACAGTACTCACAACTCCTTTATTGTCTGCAGGCTGACAGTGCTCCTGGCTCCTTCACTTTCTGTGGGCTGACAGTGTTCACAGCTTCATTACTTTCTGAGGGCTGACAGTGCTCCTGGTTCCTTCACTTTCTGTAGGCTGACAGTACTCACAGCTCTATTACTTTCTGTGCATTGACAGTACTCACAGCTCAGTTACTTTCTCTGGGCTGACAGTACTCTCGGTTCCTTTACTTTCAGTGGGCTGATACTGCTCCTGGCTCCTTTACTTTCTGTGGGCTGATACTGTTCCTGGCTCCTTTACTTTCTGTTACCCGACAGTGTTCCTGACTCCTTTACTTTCGGTGGGCTGGCACTCCTCCCAAATCCTTTACTTTCCAAAGACTGACAGTGCTCCTGGCTGCATTACTTTCTGTGAGCTGACACTGCTTCTGGCTCCTTTACTTTCCATGAGCTAACAGTGCTTCTGGCTCCACTACTTTCCAATGCTAACAGTGCTCGCAGCTCCTTTCCATGGGCTGACAGTGCTTCTGGCTCCATTCTATTCCATGGCTGGCACTGCTCCCGGCACCTTTACTTTCTGTGACTGGCTGAAGTAAAGGTGGTCAATCTTTTTGTGTTCTTTTTTTCTGCCTCTATCCACCTGGGTGGCCTCCCAGACCCACCCATACCTTCTCTGTCACTGCCTCTTACCCTGGGTCTCTGGTGGTGTCCATGAGGAGTTGGTGGTGATTCCCTACCAAAATATCTCTGTTCTGGAAGGTGGTGGGCAGTTGGCAAGTCAGAGCCCAAGAATGCCCAGCATCATCGTATGCCCCTATGGGGTTTTTCACTGTTTTCTCTGTCCCTAGGGGTGCTAATAGCAAGGGCTTTGTGACCTGCTCACAGGCTTAAGTGTGGTTACACGTGTTGGAGCCAGTCAGTGTGGTTCATGAATGGGAATTACTGTCCTCCCTGGTAAACAACCTCTTCACAAGAGGGCGTCTTCCAGAGCTAGACCTTTTTGTGTCCCCCAAACAATGCATGACTTCCATGTTTCTGCTCACTCACGGATCTGGAGTGTTTTTGGCATGGTGCGTTGTCCCTCTCCTGGAAAGGGAAATTCCTATACACATTACCCCCATTCCCCTACTACAGAGGGTTCTGCTCAAGCTGACGGTGGAGAGTGCCACTCCTATCCTCATTGCTCCGGTCTGGCTTCGCCAGATATGGTTTCCACTCCTTCAGCATCTGACAGTGGGGCCTCCTGTCCCCTTACCCCTATGTTGAGGTCTGTTGTCACAGGACAAAGGATCTCTGGTCCATCCAGACCTGAAGTCCCTACATTTGCATGCATGGCTCCTAAACACAGCCATTGCACATTTCAAGGTATCCTCTAAGGTTGCTGATGTCCTGATTGCATCTAGGAAGCTTTCTACCAGACATTTTTTTTTATTTAGTTGTTTAACCAGGTATAGCACACTAAGCTGAAAGCTTTTTTACAGGAGCGACCTGGGAGCACAAGCAGGTTAAGTGACTTGCTCAGGGTCACATGGTATGCAAGTGGAAGCTGTGGGATTCAAACCCAGGTCTGGTCTGCTGGATGTCACCAAATTTGCAGCTCAGAGCCTTAGACCACTGCGCTATACTGCCTCCCAGACATACAGACATACATAAGACATACTTATTCCCTGAAATTGAAGCATTTCACTTTGTGAGCTGCTTCTCAGAAAATGGACCCTTTTACATGCCCTGCGAATTCTGTGCTGGAATACTTGCTGTCCTTGTCTGACTCTGGCCTGCAGTATTCCTTGATTAAGGTGCGTTTGGTCACTTATATCAGCTTTTCATGCCCCTAGTGATGGTCATACAGTTGCCCAATTAGAGGTGTCCTGTTCATTTTGGAGAGGTATTCTTTATATAAAACCTATCTATAATCCAGTCCCATCCTGGGACTTGAATTTTGTGCTTGAGATATTGATGTTGGCTCCTTTTGAGCCTGCCGTGAGTTGTGGCTTACATTTTCTGTCATGGAAAACGTTGTTTTTAATTGTGATGACCTCTACTCGAAGGATTTCCAAGCTTCAGGCTCTAATGTGTGAGCCTCCTTGTTTGATTTTTCACAGACAGTCTCTCTGCATACGAATCCTAAATTTCTTCCGAAGGTGATATCTGAATTTACACAGAATCAAATTATGCACCTTTCTGTATATTATCCTCAGCATGTCAGTCACGGACAGGCACTGCCCCATACTTTGGATGTACGTAGAATACTAAGATACTATATTACTCACAGCAAGGACTGCAGAAAGTGCTCTCAGCTTTCTGGATTGTTCACCTTTGGAAAGAGGGTGCTCCTGTGTCTGAACAATGCCTATCAAAATAGCTGGCACATTGTATTATGTTCTGTTATAGGAAATATGGTAAGGGACTACCTGGTGCTGTTCGTGGTCACTCCAAAAGTGGTACGGCCACTTCTGTTGCTTATTTCAAAAATGTCCTTGCTGCTGACATATGTGCTGCAGATACATGGAGCACTGTTCACACTTTCACTAAACATTACATTCTGAACGTTGTTTCTCATAGACGTGCTAGTTTTGGGCTTGCTGTACTGCAAAGCCTTCTGTGTTGACATATCAGACTGTACCGTTCTCCCAGTTTACTTTGTACTGCTTGGGAATTATAATAATTCTTTATTTTTATGGCGCCTTTCTACAACCAAGGCACCTAACAAACAAAACAATTGGGTAATAAATTCAAAACATCATAAATAGTATAAAATGCAGATAATGTGACTAAAACATGGTTTAAATCAATCACCATATGCTTGGTTCCACAAGTGAGTTTTAAGAGTTTGTTTAAATCCCTCCATGGTCATGCACTCCTGTAACTGACTGGGTAGAGGATTCCAAAGGAATGGGGCCGCATGCATAAATGCCTGGGCCCCGGAAGATTTTAAGCACACCCTTGGAACCTCTAGCAATCCCTCGTCAGCCGAGTGGAGCGATCGCCCAGGGCAGTAAGGGACCAGATGCTCTTTCAGGTAGTCCGGGCCCTGTCCATGTAGGGTTTTATAAGTCAGAAGTCTGACTTTAAAGGTGATTCGCCACTGTACTTGCAGCCAGTGCAGTCCGCGCAGCACAGGGGAGATATGACAGGACCGAGAGGTTCCCGTCAATAACTGGGCTGCCACATTCTGCACCAGCTGCAAGCGGTGGATATCCACCTCAGGTAGCCCTAGGTATAGGGAGTTGCAATAATCTAGGCATGAGGACACAAGAGCGTGGACCAACGTGGGAAGATTGCCAGACGGAACGAGATGCTTAACCCCAGAGATATTCCTCAGATGGTAGAAGGAAGACTTGACGATGGCTGACACCTGCAAACATAGAGTTCGCCCTTCGTCAAAAATTACCCCCAGGTTTTGCACCCATTCAGAAGTCGGGAGTGGCAAGCCCCCAAGACAAAGTCCCGAAGACAAGTCTACTCCGGCCCCTCTATCTGGTGCCCCAGGTCCTTGACCAGCACCTCAGCCTTTTCCAAGTTCAACCTCAGCCAGCTCGAATTCATCCAATCCTGGATTTCTGCGAGGCAGTTATTAAAGACTGAGAGAGCTCTATCCTGGTCAGATGCAAAAGAAAGGTAGAGCTGGGTGTCTTCAGCATAGCAGTGAAACCTCAGCCCATACCTTCTTACAATGTCTCTGAGGGGTAGCATGTACACTGCAAACAACATGGGGACAACACTGATCCCTGAGGGACCCCACATAATTGCGGAAGTGGGTCAGAGGAATGAATCCCCGACACCACCCTCAGATTTTTCTCTGGTGAGGAAAGATGTAAACCAGCTGAGGACAATACCTGACAGTCCACAGATGAACCTCAGGCAACCGAGCAGAACCCCATGGGTCCACAGTGTTAAACGCAGAAGAGAGATCTAGAAGAATCAAGATGGAGCATTTTTTCCAATCTCTTGCCATCAGGAGATCGAGCACCCGAACCAGCGCTGTCTCAGTACTGTGCCTCTTTCGAAAACTGAACTGGAGAGGTTCATAAATGTCATGGATGGTTAAATGGTTCTCCAGTTGTATGGCCATAACTTTCTCTATCACCTTCCCAATAAAAGGAAGGTCTGAGATTGGTCTGTAGTTTGCATGGCAGTCTGGGACCAAAGAAGCTTTCTTCAGGAGGGGTGTTACCACTGCCTCTTTCCGGGAGCTAGGAAACTCTCCTGTTTCCAAGGAGCACCAGACTATCCATGCTAGGACCAAACCAATGATGTCACTACAACCCATAATCAGGGTAGTTGGTTCTGGGTCCAAACTACAGCATGTAGGGCACATACCCTGTACAATCCACATGGCATCCCTGAACTCTGGCCAGTCAAACGTACTCCAGGAAAACTGAGGAGTAGCAACTGAGCGCCGATCCAAGGCAACACCCATAGAGTGTGCTGGCTGGAGCGCCGCCCTGATGTCAGCCACCTTAGTCGCAAAGAATCGAGCAATCTCATCGCACTCTACTTGAGAAGAAGCTTTTTGAAGCTGCAGACAGGCTGGATTGCACAGTCTGTCCACAGTTCGGAAAAGCTGAGCGGGTCGATTCTGAGCGGCTGCAATCTCCCCGGACAGGAACTCTGCCTTCTTATGGGTGACTGCAGATTAATAGGCTTGATAATGGTCCATCAATCTAAGGTGGTCAGTATCCAGAGTGGATTTCTGCCAGCAACGCTCTAACCTTCATCCTAATTGCCACATCTCTCTTAAAGTCCCATCAAACCAAGAGGACCGAGGGTGAAGGGGGAGAGGATGAACTCTGACAGGAGCAACGACATCCAGGGCCACAGAAATGGCCTTATTATAGGCCATCACTAGGGCCTCTGGGTCGCTGTTTGCCAGTGGAAGGACCAATAGGTCAAGCGCTGCCGCTGCCAGGCCTTTGGAGCTTACATCTCGAAAAGGGCGGTACCTGACCATCTCCAGAAGGGTAGGCCTACGAAGTGGGGCATGGAAACTGAATCCCACAGTGTAATGATCAGACTGTCTGACTGGTTCCACCCCCAAATCCAAGGCTTTGATCCCCAGGAGGAAGACTAGGTCAAGAGAATGACCATATTTATGGGTAGCAGTGATAACAATCTGTGTAAGGCCCAGAGATGTCATCAACTGGAAGAAGTGCTGTCCAAATTGCAAGATTTCATTGATGTGGCCTAATGGAGGAGAATTCCTCTAAGACAGAACAATTACAGAAGAACTTACCATAACAGTAGATCTTCGAGAGAATCTCCTCCATTGGGCCATGCCATCCCTCCCTCCCTCCATCCCCCTTTTGCTTTCAGTGAAGGTCATATCAGATGTTGTTCCTAAAACCGACTCCATACATCCTGTCTCCAGCCCCATGCCTCTCCTGTATATCTGGTGCTGGCTCATCTCCTGGTTCTCATGGTTCTCAAGCCTAATCTCTGGTAGAGAACTGAGGAGTGATGGAGCATCTACATTTATACAGTATATGCATAGATGCTGCATGTCATTGTGCCCAGTTCCAGGCTAATAAAAGTTTCCTTGAGGTCTTGATGCTGATGGCTTACAGTTCCAAAGCTGTGGCCTAATGGAGGAGACTCTCTCGAAGAGCTACTGGTAATAAGTTATGTAACTGTTCTTTTTGCCACTGCTGTGATCCCTGCAGTGGGCCAGGAAACTTGCCTCCTCTGCATGGAGATAGTTGCGTTTCTGGCCTACTGTGACAATGCCCAACATCAGGGAGATAGCTGCATGCATGGCCTATCATGACAGTGCCTGGCATTAGGGAGATAGTTGCATGTGTGGCTATCATGACAATGCCCAGCATCAGGGAGATAGCTGCGTGCATGGCCTATCGTGACAATGTCCAGCGTCGGGAAGATAGCTGCATGCATGGCCTATCATGACAATGTCCAGCATCAGGGAGACAGCTGCATGCATGGCCTATCATGACAATGCCCAGCATCGGGAAGATAGCTGCATGCATGGCCTATCATGACAATGGCCAGCATCGGGAAGATAGCTGCATGCATGGCCTATCATGATAATGTCCAGCATCAGGGAGACAGCTGCGTGCATGGCCTATCATGACAGTGCCCAGCGTCGGGAAGATAGCTGCATGTATGGCCTATCATGACAATGCCCAGCATCAGGGAGATAGCTGCATGCATGGCCTATTGTCACAATGCCTAGCATTGGGGAGATAGCTGTGTGCATGGCCTATCGTGACAATACCCAGCATCATGGAGATAGCTGCGTGCACAGAAACATAGAAACATAGAAGTTGACAACAGATAAGGACAACAAGACCTATCCAGTCTGCCCATTTTTTCTGTTTTATGAATGTGCTATAGACCTTTACTCTGTCAATGTCCTATTTATTCATACTCATCTGTATTGCCCCCTTATGCTTATTCAATGCCTGTTTGAAGCCCTGCCCTTTATTCATATACACCACTTCCTGAGGTAGGCCATTCCACGCATCCACCACCCTTTCTGTGAAAAAGAACTTCCTCACATTACCCCTTAATCGGCCTCCCTCTAATCTCATGCTGCATCTTCTTGTCCAGCTATTTTTCTTATATTGAAATGTTAGACTCTCTCACCTTGTTAATGGCCTTAAGATGTTTGAATGTTTCGATCATATCACCTCTCTCCCTCCTTTGCTCTAGGGTATACATATTGAGCTCTGTGACAGTGCCCAGCATTGGGGAGATAGCTGCGTGTGTGGCCTATCGTGACAATGCGCAGCATCCGGGAGGTGGGAGTAGATTTGGGGATAACAGAGCAAAGAGACAATTCCATGTCTCCCACACCACCAGAATGACAGCAGCCGGTACTCCCAGGCCTCATACCGGGTAAATTTCCAGTGGCCTCAGCAGTAGGAGGAGCAGCCGATGGGGCTGGCAGGTTGCTGGTGGGAAAAGACTGAAGGTAGGAACAGGTAGTAGTATGTGGGCAAAAAGCAAAAGGAACGCAACCGCAGCGGCTTCGTTATTTAGGTGGGAAACCAGGGAGGAGGAGGATCAAAGGAAAAAATAATTAAAAGAAAATAAAGGTTTTCATGGTGATGGGACATGTGTTTTGACTGTTTAAAACCTTGGGTGGAAATGGTGAGTTTTGGGAAAAAGCAGTTGTGGAATTCTGGGAATAACATTTGCGAAAATCCCCTCTGCTAACCAAACATATACATCTGTGGCTTGAGAGGCACTACTTGAGGATAGAAGATGCTGCCTAAACTAAAAATATAAACAGCAGTAAATAATGTCCTTCAAAAATGGTCCAGCACCCCTGGGACTTAATTTCATTTAATAAAGAGAGAAGGAGGTATGGCACCAGTTTGAAGGCACAATTATCGGAATAAACATTGAAAATAGTTGACCTGACATATTTTGATTTACTGTCTCAGGAAGCAACCCACTAAGGCGATAACAGAAGCCTAACACTCCCTGCTTTTCATAGGGCATTGTTCTTTTGCTCAGGCTGTCTACTATAGCTGTAAAGGAGGACTTTGTCTAAAAGGTTTTTTCCAAGGTATAGCTGGCATCATGGAGACAGTTATGGTAAATCCTTAGGAAGTGGGGGGACAAGGAAGAAGAGGCTCATTTAAATTTTGCATGTGTCACTTCCCACTTCCAGATAGAAACAAAAATCCCCTGCCCTGCATACAGCAGATACAAAAATCATGAGATTGATGGGCTGCTGGCTCACACGTGAAGGTCAGAGATGAAGGTTTGTGTTTCCGAATGTTGCTTCTATGCTTTTTTTATTGATGTGTTTTTTGTCCAGTCATTCTCCCCATGTCTAAGGCCAAGGGTTATTCTCTGGCCATTAAATAAGTCTATAAAGGTTGACAGCCCAAAGTTTTTTAGCCGTGCAGGTAAACGTGAAGTAATTGCTGTCCTGTGTAACGACTGGCAATGTATTTTCTGTATACTTATTTGTGTGATATCAGGCTACGTACACTAGACCAGAGCCCTCTTGACAAGTATGACCACAGCCAGACAGGCACATGAATGTGGTACATTACCTCAAAGGTTGAGTTATATTCCTTTACCCACTTCTGCAACTGATGCACAGCAATTTTTGGCTGCTTGATCCCCTTCAAGAATCTTCCAGGATGGGCAAGGTGTTGGGTCTGAGAGTACTGGTGCATCTCTCACTGGGCAGGGTTTTTCACATCTTTCTCCCCTCCTGTAGGAGAGGTGTTCCTTATTTTAACTCCTCAGAACCCCCTGCCCAAGCTTTTCAACTTCCCACATTAGGAGGGATGTCCCTCACTAACCTCTCAGACCTTATCCATCCTTAATTCTCAACTGTCCAGCATTAGGAGCAGCATCCCTCATTTTGTTTTTCGAAACCCCTCTGTCTGGCCAGCCCATTGGCATAGCAGTAGCACTACTGCTTGCGATGCCAGCGACCCATTTTTTTTTTCCATATAGCTTTTTCTCCTTGGTTGGCATGGGCAGGCCCTCAAACCTGTCCCTGCCCCCATCCGGTGTCATGTCACTCCTGTATCTCAGGCCTAGGATCCCCATGAATTGCCCCCATGGTGGGGCTGGGAAGGAGGGTCATCCTCCCAACCAGAGAACCACATCTAGACTGGGCGAAGGCATGGGTGGAGCTAGGCGGGCAGGGGTTCATGTGTCCCATGCCAACCATTTTCCATTTTCTCCCTTCCCATTGTGTGGGCATGGTCAAGCGTATGAAGTGGAGATGTGCATGCTTGTGGAGTCCCGCAGCACCTCCCATCTTTAGCGCCCATAAACCCATACTACCCAAGGATTCCACCTAGTGGCACTCATTTGGCGGGAATGACAATACACCCTCTCTGGGAGAGGAGAACTGTCTTCTGAATGCTCAGTCCTCTCCCTCCCCAGCTGACCCCTAGCAACTGGCAGTCATCACCAAACATGAGTCACCAGTGTGGCAGGAGGTAAGGTGCCAGTGCCTCAGCTCTCCACACCACTGGGCCAGCTGATGACTGGGGTTGTGGGAAGACAGTTGGGGAGGACGATCGAGCATCCCAGAGGATGCTCTCCTCCTCCCCCTCCTCCTCTGGGGAGGGAGGACTGTGTGGTCTGCTATGCACTGCCATCTGGGTGACCACAGGGCAGTGCAGCAAGCCACAATGGGTGAGTGGAGCACTTCCTGACTAGGACTTCAGCACACATGTGTGCATCCACCTAGTCCTAGCCCACAAGGTGCTCGGGGGAGGGAATCTAAGGAGAACAAGCCTCCCTGCACTGTAGCAGCATGATGCGCCTCTCTCTCCCTGCACTGTAACAGCATGACACCACCTCTCTCTCTCTCCCTGCACTGTAGCAGCATGATGCCACCTCTCTCTTTCCCTGCACTGTAGCAGCATGATGCCACCTCTCTTCCTGCACTGTAGCAGCATGATGCCACCTTTCTTCCTACACTGTAGCAGCATGACGCCACCTCTCTCTCCCTGCACTGTAGCAACATGACGCCACCTCTCTCTCCCAGCACTGTAGCAGCATGACGCCACCTCTCTCTCCCTGGACTGTAGCAGCATGATGCCACCTCTCTCCCTGCACTGTAGCAGCATGACGCCACCTCTCTCTCACCCTGCACTGTAGCAACATGATGCCACCTCTCTCCCTGCACTGTAGCAGCATGATGCCACCTCTTTCCTGCACTGTAGCAGCATGATGCCACCTCTTTCCCTGCACTGTAGCAACATGATGCCACCTCTCTCCCTGCACTGTAGCAGCATGATGCCACCTCTCTCCCTGCACTGTAGCAGCATGATGCCCCTCTCTCCCTGCACTGTAGCAGCATGATGCCACCTCTCTTCCTGCACTGTAGCAGCATGATGCCACCTCTTCCTGCACTGTAGCAGCATGATGCCACCTTTCTCCCTACACTGTAGCAGCATGACTGGCCGTCTCTCTCCCTGCACTGTAGCAGCATGATGCCACCTCTCTCCCAGCACTGTAGCAGCATGACGCCACCTCTCTCTCCCTGGACTGTAGCAGCATGATGCCACCTCTCTCCCTGCACTGTAGCAGCATGACGCCACCTCTCTCTCCCTGCACTGTAGCAACATGATGCCATCTCTCTCTCTCTCCCTGCACTGTAGCAGCATGATGCCACCTTTCTGTCCCTGCACTGTAGCAGCAGGCCACCTCTCTCTCCCTGCACTCTAGTAGCATGATGCTACCCCTCTCTTCCTGCACTGTAGCAGCATGATGCCACCTCTCTCTCCCTGCACTGTAGCAGCATGATGCCACCTCTCTCTCCCTGCACTCTAGTAGCATGATGCTACCCCTCTCTCCCTGCACTGTAGCAGCATGACGCCACCTCTCTCTCTCTCCCTGCACTGTAGCAGCATGATGCCACCTCTCTCTCACTGCACTGTAGCAGCATGATGCCACCTCTCTCTCCCAGCACTGTAGCAGCATGATGCCACCTCTCTTTCAAACAACATGAAGTCTTGCTGTATTCTGACAATTGCAGTTAGCCCCAGCCTTTAAACTGCCCTGGAGAACATAGGGTTAACTTTTCTATGCATGGCATAGAATGTTCATCTCGAGCTTGGTTGAAGCCTCTGCCTGTTGTTATTTGAACTGCAACCGTCTGATTCTTTACTGCGCCTCACTGAACAGTCGCTCCGGAGATTTCTCCTATTGCTCGGTTCAAAGTCGGCTGAAGTGTCGGTTTTTCTACCGAAATTGTTGTTTCCGCTTAGTCGGTTCAAGTCTCTGTCTGTGGTACCGTGAGTACTAGATAGGTTTTGTTCTGTTTTCTGTATGGAACTTGTAAAAGTGTGGATCGGTTGGCTGAACCAATCATTTTGAGGTAAAATTTGTACTTTACTTTAGTGTGTGGTTACCGGTCCGTATCAGTTCTAAAAAAAAAACGGGGTTTAGTATGTTTTTTTCCAAGACCCGTGACACGGTCAGGAACCAATAGGGGAGTCTTGCCTGACGGTTGCCGAAAAAAGGGCAAGTTTGGTTAGGTTGGCTATGTCTGAGAAACCCAAGAAAAAAAACGGTCCCACTGGGTTTCAGCACTGCAGTTTGTGTGGGGTGGTCTTTGCTAAGGCCGGTCCCCACACCACCTGTGTTTATTGTCTGGGGTTTGACCACCTTGATTCAGACTGCCAAATTTGCAAAAGTTTTCCCAAATCTACTCTGGAAAAGAGATTAGATAGACTGAGGGAAAGGGAGGCCAAGAAGTCCGCTGACCCGGATGGCCAGCCCAGTTCGGTTCTGACCGAACCAGAAGGAGTGCCATCTGACCAGTGCGATACTTCGGGCAAAAGGAGTGCTGATTACGAGGAATCGGTACCGACAAAAAGAAAACGAAAAGACAAGTTGACCGGTTCGGATCCAGAATCTCATACTCCGACCGCCGATGAAATAGCCAACGCAATTCATATTGTGGAATCGCTTCGATCGGTTCTGACTGATCCGGCACCTTTTGGCAGGGGCTCAGTTCGGTCGGTTCCCCCAATTCTGGATTATACCCTGAAAGAATTTTATGAACCGGAGTTTGAGGAGGAAGGAGATTTGGTAGATGATTATGGTGATGGTGAAAGTCTGGATGTGCCTATTGACCCGGACATCTCCCCAGACAGACCTTCAGGTGTTTCTCCTCCTAGGCTTTCTGAGTCCCCTTCACACTTCATGTTTTACAGAAAGGTGGCTGATACCCTCCAGCTTCCTGTGGAGGAGGCAGTGGAGGATCAGGAAGAGCCTGACTATGTAGAGATTCTGGACATCCCAGAGTCCAGGAGACTGTCTATTCCCCTCCACAAATCTTTTGGGAAACAGACACAAAAAATTCTTTAGTCTCCCAATTCCATACCTCCTGTGGACAGAAGAATGGACAAGAGGTATACTCTTTCAGGCTCAGATACGGAGTTCCTTTATCAGCAATGCAGCCATGTTGGAGTTATACAGGCTGCTGCCTGTGAAAAGACAAGCATTCCCATGGCATCACACACCCCAGACAAGGACTCCAAGAAGATTGATGCCATGGCAAAGAAGCAGTACATGGCATCATCCTTGGGACTCAGGCAGGCTAATTATATGGCCTATGCAGTCAGGTACCAGAAGTCCAGGTGGGACACTGTACTGGCACTGGCTAAACAGGCTTCCCGCCAGCTTGCCAAGGAGCTGGAGGAGGTGGCTGCAGATGGGATTGAGGCATCGAAAGTTCAGTTTCATGTTGCTGTAGACTCCAATGATGTGTCATCAAGAGTCATGGCTACATCTGTGGCTCTTCGGAGAATGGCTTGGCTCAGATGTGCTAGCCTCTCACAGGATACCCAGGCTAAGGCCATGGATTTTCCTGTAGTGGGTAACTCTCTGTTTGGGGAGCTGACAGAGAATTACATGAAGAAAATGGATGAATACAGGACCACTTACTGGAGTGCTCAGGCCAAGAAAAGGCAAGCAACTCCTCAAAGGCAGCAGTCCAGGGGCAAGGGCAGGCCTTTCCAAAGGCCTTTTTACCAAGCACAGGCCTCTTCTTCCTTTTCACAGAGGGGGTTCTTCAGGGGGAGAGGCAGAAGGGGGATGAGCAGGCCTGCATCCACCCCATCAGCCTAAAGCCCCAGCCAAGCAGACACCCTGATGGGTCTGCCCAGGTCGATTCTCCTATCCCAGTAGGGGGCAGGCTGGCTTACTTTGTCTGGGACTGGATGTCTCTTACATCAGACAAGTGGGTCCTGGAAATAGTAAGCCAGGGTCTGGTTCTCAGCTTCAAAAAATGTCCCAAGCTGAGAGCCAGATCTTTTCCACCTGCAAATCTCTCAGAAACCCTTTCCCCTAGAGGCAGAGGTTTTTTCTCTCCTAGCTCTAAGAGCTGTAGAGAGAGTATCTACCCTACACTGGGGCAAAGGATCATACTCAAGGTACTTCCTAACCCCCAAAAAGACAGGAGAGTGATGACCCATCCTGGACCCAAGATACCTGAACAAACATCTTTTAAAGCCAAAGTTCAAGATGATAACTCGGGGAATTATCCTTCCCTCTCTAAGGCCAGGGGACTGGCTAGCCTCCCTGGACCTCAAAGATGCCTACTTTCACATTCCCATCAGGTGCTCCCACAGAAAGTACCTCAGGTTCAAGTTGCCCTCAGGCCACTATCAGTTCAGAGCAATGCCCTTTGGCCTAACATCAGCCCCAAGGGTCTTCACAAAGTGCCTGGCAGTAGTTGTTGCCTTCCTAAGAAGACATAAGATTTCCATTTTTCCATATTTGGACGACTGGCTCATAGTGGGCCAGTCTCCAGACCAAGTCAAGTCACACCTGCAAGTGACCCAGCAAGTGCTCACTTCTTTAGGATTTCTTCTCAACCTACCAAAGTAAGTTCTCGAACCAGTGCAGCTCCTCACCTTCATGGGGCAGAGCTGGATATGGTAAAAGCAAGAGCCTTCCTTCCCCTGGAAAGGGCAAGGGCCCTCATGGAACTGGCCTCTTCATTTAGCCTTCAGGTGTCTCGACCAGCAAGGCATTTCCTTCAGTTACTGGGCCACATGGCAGCTTCTACAGCAGTGGTCCAAGGTGCAAGATTCCAAATGAGGGTCATTCAGTTCCACTTAAGAGCTTGTTGGTCCCAAAGAAAGGATTCCCTTACCAAACTAATTCCAGTGACTCGAACTCTGATCCAAGCCCTGCAATGGTGGCAGGATCAGGACAATTTGAGGCAAGGGGTTCCATTTGTCACTCAGTCTCGTTCAGTGGTCCTCACCACTGATGCTTCCCTGCTGGGCTGGGGAGCCCATTTGGGGGGAACTTACCACCCAGGGACTGTGGTCGCCTCAGGAATCTCTTCTACACATCAATCTCTTGGAACTCAGAGCAGTGTTTCTGGCTCTGCAAGCTTTTTCCAAATCAGTACAGAACAAGGTGGTTCAGGTCAGAACAGACACCACCACCATGTGGTACATCAGCAAGCAAGGAGGCACTCGGTCTACGGCCTTGTGCACAGAAGCAATGACGTTGTGGTCCCTGGCCTATTCCCTGCAAACCTCTCTGATAGCAGTTCACCTTCCAGGGAAGGACAATGTTCTAGCAGATGCACTGAGCAGAATATCCCAGGGCCATCATGAATGGACCCTAGATCCTCTGGTGTTGAAGGTGATTTTCTCAAGATGGGGCACTCCAGAGATAGATCTTTTTGCAGCCCCAGACAATCACCAACTTCCTCTTTTTTGTTGCAGACCCCTAGTCTTGGGCTCAGTCCCCTGGATGCTCTGATTCTGAACTGGGAAGGGACATTTCTGTATGCTTTTCCCCCCTTCCCTCTCCTGTTCAAAGTGTTAGTCAAGATAAGATCACAACCATGCAAAGTGATTCTGATTGCTCCAGACTGGGCCAGGCAGCCATGGTATCCCTTGTTGCTGTCCCTAGCAGTCCATCTTCCCCTGTTTCTTCCCAGGAATTACAACCTGTTAACATCCTCTCTGGGGAGGATTTGGTACCCAGATCTTCAGTCTCTCAATCTCAAGGCTTGGCTCTTGAAGAGTTAGAGTTTGCAGATCTGCATCTTTCCCAAGGGGTTCTGGATATCCTTAATGCTTCTCGAAAACCCTCCACCAGAAAGACTTACAACTCCAAATAGAAAAGGTTCAGCATTTGTTCTAAGAAGAATATTTCTTCAGACTCTGCTGAGTTGCCTACGGTTCTGGATTATATGGTCCATCTCAATGGCCTAGGTCTCAGACCAGCTACTCTCAAGGTACACTTGGCAGCTGTTTCTGCTTTCATGTCAGTGGGCAAGTCTTCCTCACTGTCATCCCATTCTGTATTCTGTAAGTTTTTCAAGGGATTGCTTCACACCAATCCCCCCTTTAGGGATCCTGCTCCTGCTTGGGATCTTGATGCTTGCATTGCTCAGCTTATGCAACCCCCTTTTGAGCCTTTGTGCTCAGCAGAGCTTAAGTACTTGACTTGGAAAACTGTGTTTTTGGTAGCCATTACTTCTGCTAGATGTATCAGTGAATTGCAAGCCCTGTCATGGAACCTGATTTCATCTCTTTTCACAGAGATAAAGTGGTCCTTAGAACTAGCAGAAAGTTCTTGCCTAAAGTAGTTTCAGATTTCCACCTGAATCAGTCTGTATCTCTCCCTGTTTTCTTCACTGATCATTCTTCCTCAGGAGAGAGGAGGCTACACAGTTTGGATATTAAAAGAGCCTTTAGCTACTACATAGAGCGTACCAATGGTCACAAGTTTGACTCCCTCCAGTTGTTCCTCACTTATGGAGAAGTTGGGAAGGACAAACCTGCCACCAAGAGATCTATTGCCAGGTGGATTGTTTCTTGTATACAATTCTGCTATGAAAAACTGGGTAAAACTCCACCCTCAGGCCTAAGGACTCATTCCACAAAGTACATCTGCTCCTGGCTGCTGCCAGGATATCCCTCTTTTAGAAGTTTGTCAAGCAGCCACCTGGAAGACAGTCCATACTTTTACCAAGCATTACTCTCTGGATATTCAGGCTAGGAGTGATGCTCGTTTTGGCACAGTAGTACTTCAGAGCCTATTCCCAAAGTAGGTTCTGTCCCTCCTCCATGGAGGTACTCCTTGGTAGTCTGCAATTGTCAGAATACAGCAAGACTTCATGTTGTTTGAAGAAAAAATTACTCACCTTAGTAATTACGTTTCTTCTACTGGAGTCTTGCTGTATTCTGACCTCCCTCCCCCGCCTCCCCTCTCAGAACCTAGATTTTTGGGATGTGGGTGGGCAGGAGCAGTGTTGGCACCCTAGAGGTGCCCCCTTTTTACACCCTCTGTTCTCTTTGGGTGGAATGTTATTTCATTTGATTGTTTTTTTTTTTGGGGGGTCCTGACTTGAGTCTTCCTTTGAGGACCCAAAACATTTTTTTTTTGCCAGTTGGCTAGTTAAAAATGTTACAGTTTCCACACAGAACACCTAGTGAGTTTTGCTCGTAAAGATCTGATGGTTGCAGTTTGAATAACAACAGGCAGAGGCTTCAACCGAGCTCGAGATGAACATTCTATGCCATGCATAGAAAAGTTAACCCTATATTCTCCAGGTCAGTTTAAAGGCTGGGGCTAACTGCAATTGTCAGAATACAGCAAGACTCCACTAGAAGAAACATAACTACTAAGGTATTTTTTTCTTCCCTGCACTGTAGCAGCATGATGTGCCTCTCTCTCCCTACACTGTAGCAGCATGATGCCACCTCTCTCTCTGCACTGTAGCAGCATGATGCCACCTCTCTCTCCCTGCACTGTAGCAGCATGATGCCACCTCTCTCTCTCTCTCTCTCTCTCTCTCCCCCTGCACTGTAGCAGCATGACGCCACCTCTCTGTCCTTGCACTGTAGCAGCATGATGCCACCTCTCTCTCCCTGCACTGTAGCAGCATGATGCCACCTCTCTCCCTGCACTGTAGCAGCATGATGCCACCTCTCTCTCCCTGCACTGTAGCAGCATGATGCCACCTCTCTCTCCCTGCACTGTAGCAGCATGATGCTACCTCTCTCTCTCCCTGCACTGTAGCAGCATGATGCCGCCTCTCTTCCTGCACTGTAGCAGCATGATGCCACCTCTCTCTCCCTGCACTGTAGCAGCATGACGCCACCTCTCTCTTCCTGCACTGTAGCAGCACACCACCTCTCTCTCCCTGCACTGTAGTAGCATGATGCCACCTCTCTCTCCCTGCACTGCAGCAGCATGACGCCACCTCCCTCCCTACACTGTAGCAGCATGATGCCACCTCTCTCTCCCTGCACTGTAGCAGCATGATGTCACCTCTCTCTCCCTACACTGTAGCAGCATGACACCACCTCTCTCTCCCTACACTGTAACAGCATGACGTCACCTCTCTCCCTGCACTGTAGCAGCATGATGCCACCTATCTCACTGCACTGTAGCAGCATGACGTCACCTATCTCCCTACAGTGTAGCAGCATGATGCCACCTCTCTCTCCCTGCACTGTAGCAGCATGACGCCCCCTCTCTCTCTCCCAGCACTGTAGCAGCATGATGCCACCTCTCTCCCTGCACTGTAGCAGCATGATGCCACCTCTCTCTCCCTGCACTGTAGCAGCATGATACCACCTCTCTCCCTGCACTGTAACAGCATGACGCCACCTCTCTCTTCCTGCACTGTAGCAGCATGATGCCACCTCTCTCCCTGCACTGTAACAGCATGACGCCACCTCTCTCTCCCTGCACTGTAGCAGCATGATGCCACCTCTCTCCCAGCACTGTAGCAGCATGATGCCACCTTTTTCTCCCTGCACTGTAGCAGCAGGCCACCTCTCTCTCCCTGCACTCTACCAGCATGATGCCACCTCTCTCCCTGCACTGTAACAGCATGACGCCACCTCTCTCTCCCTGCACTGTAGCAGCATGATGCCACCTCTCTCCCTGCACTGTAGCAGCATGCCGCCACCTCTCTCTCCCTGCACTGTAGCAGCATGACGCCACCTCTCTCTCCCTGCACTGTAGCAGCATGACGCCACCTCTCTCTCCCTGCACTGTAGCAGCATGATGCCACCTCTCTCCCTGCACTGTAACAGCATGACGCCACCTCTCTCTGACTGCACTGTAGCAGCATGATGCCACCTCTCTCCCAGCACTGTAGCAGCATGATGCCACCTTTTTCTCCCTGCACTGTAGCAGCAGGCCACCTCTCTCTCCCTGCACTCTACCAGCATGATGCCACCTCTCTCTCCCTGCACTGTAGCAGCATGATGCCACCTTTCTCTCCCTGCACTGTAGCAGCATGACGCCACCTCCCTCCCTCCCTACACTGTAGCAGCATGATGCCACCTCTGAGCAGCATGATGCCACCTCTCTGTCCTTGCACTGTAGCAGCATGATGCCACCTCTCTCCCTGCACTGTAGCAGCATGATGCCACCCCTCTCCCCCTGCACTGTAGCAGCATGATGCCACCTCTCTCCCAGCACTGTAGCAGCATGATGCCACCTCTCTCTCCCTGGACTGTAGCAGCATGATGCCACCTCTCTCATTACAGTGTAGCAGCACAACATCACCTCTCTCCCTACACTGTAGCAGCATGATGCTACCTCTCTCTCTCCCTGCACTGTAGCTGCATGACGCCACCTCTTTGTCCTTGCACTGTAGCAGCATGATGCCACCTCTTTCCCTGCACTGTAGCAGCATGATGCCACCTCTCTCCCTGCACTGTAGCAGCATGATGCCACCTCTCTCCCCCTGCACTGTAGCAGCATGATGCCATCTCTCTCCCAGCACTGTAGCAGCGTGATGACACCTCTCTCTCCCTGCACTGTAGCAGCATGATGCCGCCTCTCTCATTGCACTGTAGCAGCATGACGTCACCTCTCTCCCTACACTGTAGCAGCATGATGCCACCTCTCTCTCTCTGCACTGTAGCTGCATGACGCCACCTCTTTGTCCTTGCACTGTAGCAGCATGGTGCCACCTCTCTCCCTGCACTGTAGCAGCATGATGCCACCTCTCTCTCTGCACTGTACCTGCATGACGCCACCTCTTTGTCCTTGCACTGTAGCAGCATGGTGCCACCTCTCTCCCTGCACTGTAGCAGCATGATGCCACCTCTCTCTCCCTGCACTGTAGCAGCATGACACCACCTCTCTCCCCCCCTGCACTGTAGCAGCATGATGCCACCTCTCTCTCCCTGCACTGTAGCAGCATGACACCACCTCTCTTTCCATAGGCCCTGCACCACTCACCAGGCTGCCGACCGCAACCCTACTCTTCTCTTCTCTTAACTCCTTCCAGGCTTGGGGAAAGCCATGGAGCCCCGTCACGGAGGGAGGGTAAAGTGTGGGGCACTGTACAGGTCAGAGGTGAATCCTGGGGAAAGCTGGTGACAGAGCTAGGAGAGAGGTGGCCGATTAGAGTATGTAAGGGAAGAGAAAGTACAGTAAAAAAAAAAAAAAAAAAACTGTCCATACCTCTTGAGTGACCTGCATTAGGATGGCTGTCTGTCATTTTGCTTCTCAGAACACCTCTAGCCATACCTCTTGACTGTCCCTCATTAGGAGAAGCATTCATTAATTTACCCCTTGGAACCCTCTCTCTACACCTTTTAATTGCCTCACATAAGGAGGATCGTCCCTCATTTCGTGCCTCTGAAACTCTCCACATACTTCTCGATGGTCCTACTTTAGGAGGGTTGTCCCTCATTTTGCTTCTCAGAAGCCCTCCATCTCTCCCTCTCAACAGCCCCACGTTATAAGGGCCGTACCTCATTTTACCACTCAGAACTGCTCTGCCCACACCTTTCAAGTGCTGCGCATTGGAAGGGACATCCTTTGCTGTTTCAAGCCCCAGAACTCTGCGTTACATACGTCCTTTGTTTCCCCCTTCAAGAAACTCCGCCTTGCATAGAGAAGCTACTGCTTCACATTAATGCAGATTCGGACTACCTTTAGAAACATGAACGCCCTAATTTTCACAATATAGAGTTTCTTGTCCCACATGTTGCATCCCCCATTTAGTCTGTTTCCCCACAGTGTGTGTGAAATGAAGGTGACAGGAGGTTGCCTTGCAAGCAACAGCAGAGCACAGCTCCTTTTCAGGTGTGACAAGCTGATCAATAGCTCTTTTAACCCCATTATGCCCTGCACTACCTTATGCCATAAATCAAGGCTCTCCCTTGAAGCATTGAGGGGGTTAACAGTACTATACAGTGTAGAATACTGGGGAAAAGAGAGAGTTATCACATGACACCTGACCTACTGAAGCACAAATACCGTCTGTATTACTTGACTGTTTTGCTAAGGGGGTAGCATCAAATGTAATCACTGTGTGGCTGAGGGGAAGTATCGCTGGGTGACAGAGAAGCTGGGTGTACAAGAATTGCTCATGCTCTACAGTGCATAGATCCCAATGTTGCTGCATGGAGAAGCACTCCTGAGACAAATAAGAGAGACCAGAGTGAAACAGCAGCACTCGGACCAGTGTATGTTACCATCGTTGTTTCGCTGTGTAACATACTTATAAATTACTTGACAGGCAACGCTGTATTAGATCTCAGTGCTTTAATTTTAACAAATTATAGCAAAGTGAGTAGAATACAAAACCACCACCACTTCCACAACCAGTTGTAAGGATGCCTATTAAGTTTGTAACCCTTTGCTTAGAGTCAGGAAACAGGCCTCTTACAGGAAGACTGCAAAAGAGGCACACATTTTTAAAGTATCAGGATATCCTACTTAAAGTTAAGAACGAACTGATACACAAAATGTATGAAGAAACAATTAGGGCATTTCCATGATTTACAGAATACAAGACACTCTCCCAGCTAGACATGTAAGCTGGAAGTGGTTTAGACTTTCATGAAGATTGATTGGACTTGCATGTGACAGATGTTTGCTTTAGACGATAATAGTTGGAAGGATGTTTCTGGAGGGTGAGGTTTTTTAACATTATTTTTTGCTTCTTATGCCACACTGATCAGAACCACCTTCCATCATCACCAGGTACCGCCTTCTCAGCACCTGGGTTCCATCAAGTCACACCTCCCTGAGGCACCTCTGCCTAGCACAGCCCTTCTGTCCTCCCAGATTGTTGCTCCCTGAAGTAGGGCCTAGAGGCAGGCAAGCCAGGAATTTTTCACCTAGTGACAAGCCAGAGCTGAGCAAGGGGTCTGCCTTGACTCTACAAGCCAAAACATAAGCTGAGCCCTGAAAGTAAAGGTTGTTCTCTACATAGGAGTTGAACATTCCAAATACTACGCTAACTGCTCAGGCTGACAAGAATGCCTACTTTGATTGTAACTGGTTCACCTTGACTGTGGCTCTCAGTTGCTTATGTAACCCCTAGGCTGCGCTACTCCAAGGGCTACTACCCCTGCCTACTACCCGGGATGTAGGTTGAGGGGCCTGGGTTCCCAAACTTAAACTTAAACTGGTTCTTTTCCAAGGTGTTACATTTGTGCAGTGCCTCCACCCAGAGTATAGCTTTAAGTGGGCTAGATGTTACCTGGTACAACCTTCTGGGATGTCATACCACCCACTATTATCTTTAGCCACCCCAACACATGACCCAATAACATTTCCCTACATTTCAGACAATTCATTAATTAAAGACTCTCTAATAATATGCTCACGGCACCAATATTTGCAAAAACAACAACAACAGTATTTATTTGGGGGGCATTGAGATTAGGAATGGGGAAACAAAAGGAGTAGAGGTTATGCAATTACAGTTATTATTATTTACAAAATGTACATTTGAGTGGGTTGATTTGGATTTAGGTGCTGGTGAAGACCCGCCAGTTGGGCAGATACCTGTTAACAAATCAGAAAAAGCAATCACTTTGTACCAACGTTGATATCCAGAGCCCTGGCTATCTAAACTGCATTGAATCAGATGGAACACTTTATCATTTTTACCCACAACTGGTACCAGTTCCCCTCGAGTTAGTATGAGTCCCACAATCCCACACATTTTACCCTGGGTACCCAGTACTTTAAAGTTTTTGCATGTTGCAGACCTGGTGAAAGTTGCAGCTGTACATTGGCTAGTTTGATTTAAAGGAGAATTAGTGCTTAAACTTGGAACAATTAAACAACTTATGATTCTTAGAACCTTTGGGGTGTGCAGGGATTACCCTGCATGTTGCAGTCAAGAACATTGGTTCGGTGCAACCAGTCAGTCACACCGGGTTTGGAAGTCTAGTATTTCTTTCTGAGCGGTTATCACATTTATATGATTTGGTACACTCAGCACATTTATAGAAGGGATAGCACCTTCCACCAGGGGCCAGTATGGCTGCCCTGGTATGTTGTACAATAAACAGTCCCTTTCAAATAAAGTAAAATTAGATAGATCTGAGGTCTCAGTCCTATCTGTGGTACACGGCTGTAGCTTGCAGCCTCACTGGACATCTTGACTGGAACTAATTAGCAGATACTGGACCTCTCAGGCAAAGTCAGATTGAGCCCCGGATCTGAGTGCTCCCCTTCCAGTCCTGTAGGCTCCATAGCAGACATTACAGATCAGCACATTTATACTATGTTCTGGGCTTGCATGGGTCCCCCAGAACAGTCACATTCAGCAAAAAGTTTCAACAGAAGGGTCCACCCATGCTGGGCTAAGGTTAGGCGCAGCAGTTGCAGGGTGCAGACCAAAGAACAATCTCACATAGCACAGTCACTTGAGCATAGGCAGCCCCAGTTAAGCAAGTTTTCCTTCATTCATGCACCAGTGGGTACAAAAATACTCACTCAGGCTCCTCACGGTAGAATCTTCGCTATCAAGGTTCCTGAATTCTTCAGTTCTCTCACAACTGAGGTACGATCAGCTCTCTGACAGCTGGCTTGAAGTCATCAAGTTGCAGGTCCACATCTTTTCCCGACATGGAAGGGAGGGCTAGCACCTTGGGGACATTCTGGCAACCCCCCAGACTAGCAGATACTACATAAACTAAATTACTTTAAACTTATAATGGCTAAAGAAGGCAAGCACCCCCTCCTGAATGGAGAGGATCAGTGGGATCACCAGGCCCAGTTGCATGGCTAGGGGCCTGAGCCCCGACCCTTGTGGGGACTCCCGCTATAATCTGGGAAAAATTGCTGAAAACAGTCTCGCTCTCTCTCTCTCTCTCTCTCTCTCTCAGGGCTCTTCTGAGGCTCCTGATTGGCTGAAGCTATTGGGTGATTGGCCTCCAATTGGCTGGAGGGCCTGTCAATCAAGAAAATCAATTATTTATGAACCTCACTTGATGTACAGTTAGTTTGCTGTTTTGGCACCTGAATTAGGTCCATGCAGTTCCCCACGAGCACCTGGAAGTTTCCCATGAGTTTTGGCTAATGCTCACAAGTCCTGGCTTTGATATTCTAGCTTTCCAATTGGTTGTGCTGCTTTGAAAATGGCTGCTGAAACACACAGTCCCTTAAGCAGATCAGATACAGTCCCAACTCAAAGTCCTGGTGCAGCCAGAATAAATTAAATATGTGCCCAATTGCCCCACAGTTCAATAGCCCAGGATGTGCACTTGCTTTCGCTGCACAGATTAAATATTTTGTTTGAGTCCCAAGCCTGTTGCTGCTGCCAATATTTAACCGCCCATTGCAGCAGGCAGGTTGTCTCTCCGAGTCCCAATATTTACTAGTGCAGCCAGGATGAATTACATTTATTCAAACATCATTCCCCCTTTTGAACATTTCCCCCCCAAACATGCAGTAATCACACTTATTTATTTAAATATTTATTTTCTCTTTCTCGGTCATGGCCGAAATACAGTTTCGAGGCAGAACAGACCCTTAGTAATATTCATGATGATCGGGGCTCTGGCTCATTAATATTCATGAACCCCGATCATTACTGCCTTGTGAATTTTCTTATTTTTTCCCAAGAGCAGGCACTCAGGGCCCTGTCCATGGTCACTGTGTCCCACTGATCAGGTGGGGACACCGGGACCACTGAACACTTTCTCTGTTCAACCACAAATGCGAGTGGTCGAACATCAAAGGTGCCGCTCATGCCTACATGATCCCCACTGCACCAGAATGCCTTTTGCAGCATGGAGGATTGCGGTTCTACTTTTTGGAACCCCGGAGTGCTGGATTAACAGTGGAGCTGAGCTGGGGCACGAAGGACACAGAAACAGGACTTGGGCCAGCATCGGGGAACCAAGAAAAGAAATGCAGGCATTTCCTGGAGGTGCTAAGAGGAGAACAAAAACAGGAGCAAATGAGCTGCAGATAAGCCCCCAAATTGGCAGGGGGGGGGTTACACTTACAGAGATCAAGCTAGGCACTAAGCTCAAGCCAGGCTTGTGCCTGCTCTGGTTTGCCCACCTCTAGTAGGGCCCTGCCTTTAGTGCCATGGCAGGTGAAATCCCATAATCTAGTCAGCATCTGTTGGGATGCTAGTGTCCCAGTAGCCTTCCAGTGGCAGGAGCTGTGAATGCTGGGAAGGCCACTGGGGGGGGCCTTCATCTGTCCAGTCAGCTGCCCCACTTCAGTTTTTTCTCCCACCCCATAGGGTGTGAGCATTGGTGTCGTGTGCAGTTATTCCTGATGTAACTACACTGGTCTGCGTAATCTCTTCTCACCTGACTGCTTGCCTTTTTTAAAAATTATCTTTATTTCTTCCCCTCAAAGACCGGCACCTTGTCTCACTCCCAGCATGTCCCAACCTCATCTTGATCAATTAGTTATCCATTGCTAACCCACCATAACAGATCCACCTACTGCTCCCCTTGGCAGGTAGAGTTTATGATAAGTTTTTGAACTAGGTGGGGGCAAAGGCTATGGGGAGGCAATCTTGGAGCCAGGTACCTTCTCTAGAAGCCATTTTTCTTCCCTCTGGCTTCTATGATGTTAGTGTGCATCTGGTCTCTGATGTGTGCACACTCACAGCGTGTCCTCCCCCTACCTTTGTCCATTGCACCTGTCTTCTGGTCTCCAGGCACTACTGTGTCTAGAGCATTGGCCCATAATGTACTAGACAGCTCGTGGCCCACTCTAAGAATCACCTTTGGAGCAGAACAACGTGTTCCCTGTCCTCAGGGAGGAAGAGTGCTGCTATAGGCAGCACATTTCTCCTAGCTGTCAGAGTGCAGGGATCTAAGGTCATAATGTGAACCCAGGTTGGCCATATGCTATCTGGCAGCATCCTCCCTGTGTTTGCTGTCCTCAGCTGCACCACTACCTGAGGCCACCCAGGTGGCTGTATTACAGTGAGACACACAGCCCCCTCCCTCCCACCTCTTCTGGGACACTCTATGGAGTGTGTGTTTCTAATCTAGCTTAATATCTACCCCACCCCGGTAGGAGCCAAATAAACCATTAGCTATTGGTAGTAAAAATGTAATTTGAAAGTCAACATCCCTTTCCTCATATAGACAGCACAAGCTGCCCCTGCTCTATCATACTGTTAGAGCAAGTTTGTAGTGTCCAGGAAAACAAAAAAATATTCCAACAAAATTCATTTTTTTAATAACAATTTATGCCCCCTTGCTGCCTGCCCTCACCCCATGCAGCCCACTGTGGCCTCTCTCTCATGTTGCAATCCCTCAGTCTCTCCAGTCCTCATAGAGCTTCTGATGTATCTTCTGCACCATTTTAGTTGCCCTATGGACAGCCTCTACCCTATGTCCTTCCTGAGATGTGGTCTCCAGAACTGGACACGGTACTCCAGGTGGGGTCTAACCAAGGATCTATGCATTGGTAACAACACATCTCTCCTTCTGCTTGTGATACCCTTCCCTGTGCACCCCAGCATCCTGCTAGCCCTCCCAACTGCCTTGTTACATTGCCTTGCCACCTTGCGGTCATCCAATATGATTACTCCAAAGTTTCTTTCCATTTTTGTGACCATCAATACCTCTTCCCCCATGTTATACTCTGCCTCTGGGTTTCTGTGCCCTAGGTGCATGATTCTGCACTCTTTCATATTGCAGTCCAGCTGCCATACCCTTGACCACTCCAAGTTTTCTCAGGTCTCTTCACATTTTGTCCACCCCTCTGAAGAGTCTGCCCTGTTGCAGGTTTTGGTGTCATCTGCAAAGAGTCAGTGCAGTGTCAGTGGTTCAGCAGGTTGCACACTTGCCTCTGAGGCTGGAAGATCAAAAGGTAGTAGGTTCTAACCCTACACCAGGAACTTGGGTAGAACCCAATACTGACACTGTAATACAGCATAAGAGGGATGCTGTACTCCTGAGGTGCCATCTTTCTGATGAGACATTAAACTGAGGTCCTGTCTGCTTGTTCTGGTTGTTGTTCGGGTAGGTGTTAAATATCCTATGGCTCTTCTGAAAAAGAGTAGGGGATTTTTGGTTAAAGGAAAACAAAACAATACAGACCAAATCAACATATACAGTACAAATTGCCTAATTTTCCTACATGATTCTAGAAATTACACAGGAAAATCTGATTTTAAAAACACAATAAATAATACTTTTCTATTCTATGTATTATTCATTTTATAAACTCAAGTCATGGATTTCCAGAGAGTGGCATTTATGCAAAGAGAAAGTGTTTCGTCCTTGAAAATAAATATGTAATACAAATGAAGAAATCATTATTTCTAAGTCAAAAATAGACACTTGCCTTTGCTGTAAAACTAACTGGCATCTTACTTACGAGACAAATAATTTTATGCAAGCAAACCATACACATAAAGATCTAAAATCATACTTTCCCCAGCCCTGACTATAAATTTTAGTATATCATACTATATTGAAAGAAAAGAGTAGGGGAATTTTTATTGAAACATCTTGTTATGAAAATACAACATTCAAAAGAAAACTCAAATTCACATATGACAATTAATTACACAAGGAAAAAACAAACTACTCCAATAATATTCATAATACATATAATCATTTAGAGAGATAAAAAAATCATCATGGGGGAAGATTATTGTATTTTTCATTCTCAACAGTGAAAAGCTCCCCACCTATCAGTAATAATTATATCTGCAATTGTTTGTTGTTCTGTCTCTTGGATTAAAGTAGTTTATGTAGAATTGAATGTAAAAGCTCTTTTTATGTTGTCTGTTGCTGCTGTAACACCAATTTACATCTAATTTGCCAAATACAGAATTTGAAACATGCTAACATACTAACATACTAATTGCCAGCAGATTAGGCCTTATGGTCCATCGAGTCTACCCGAACCTCAGATCCCTAGTTGGGTACCGAGGCTCTCCCCTTCCCCTTGTGTTCCAGAAACCCCTATCATCCATCCCCACCCCCCTGGGCCAGGCCATCATCTGATACATCCGCTTTCTGTGTCTGTCCCACCCTCTCTTGAAGTCCTCCACTGTGGATCTCTGAACCAGCTCGCCAGGCAGCACGTTCCAAGGACCCACCACCCTCTCAGTGAAAAACCTCCTCCTCTTTTCCCCCCTCACCCTTCCACCTTCCAACTTCAAACCATGCCCTCTGGTGATACCTCCCTGCTTTAGTCTAAAGATCCCCTTCATGTTTACCCTATTTATTCCCTTGAGGTACTTGAAGACCTCAATCATATCCCTCATCTCTCCTCTCCAATGAAAACAGGCAGAGCTCCTCAAGTCTGTCCTCATACGTCAAATCCCCTAGTCCTCATATCATCTCAGTTGCCCTCCTCTGTACCCTCTCCAGGAGCTGTATGTTCCTCTTCAATTGTGGTCTCCAGTACTGTACACAGTACTCAAGGTGTGGTCTAACCAATCCATTGTACAGCGGCAGAATCACTTCCCTGCTTCTAGAGGTGATTCCCTTACGATGCATCCCAACATCCTGTTTGCTTTGGTAGCCGCTCTCCTGCACTGCTCAGAGTTATTTATACATGCATCCACCATGACCCCTAGGTCTTTTTCCTCTGTTGAGGCCTCCAGCACCTCCCCTCCCAGGGTGTACCAGTGTTTAGGGTTTCCCTGCCCAAGATGTAACACCTTACACTTGGTGATATTGAAATTTAATTTCCATGTGTGAGCCCACCTTTCCATGGTGTCCAGGCCCAATTGCAGGGCCAACCTCTCCTCTTCCCCCTCAACAACTGCTCCCATCTTGGAGTCATCAGCAAAGAGACTCATTTCACACCCTATACCTTCCCTGATGTCCGAAATGTATGCATTAAACAGGATTGAACCCAGGACTGAGCCCTGCGGTGCCCCACTACTGACCTCTTTAGGGTTTGAGAGCTCCCCACCAACCACTACTCGCTGAGTGCGTCCAGCTACCCAGTTTTCAATCCATCTGACCGTCAAAGGGCCTACTCCCAACCCCATCAGTTTCTCCACCATACCATTGTGGGGGACAGAGTCGAATGCCTTGCTGAAGTCCAAGAATAATACATCCACAGGCTTTCCCCTGTTCAGTTCTGATGTTACCCATGCTAATACAGTTCTCGTACTACTAAGGGTATAAGAGTTCCAGGCTGGTGAAAAAATGCCCCAAAAGAATGGGAGATAAGTTCAGAAACATTTTTGTTTTCCATCTTTTAAAAAGAAATTCCCAAAACTCAATAACATAAAGGCTTGCCATAAATAAATTATTCATTTTTTCTAACACAGGTTTACATGATGTTCGAGAACAATATCCCTCATTCAACTCCTTATTGTTTTGGTTGCCGTTTGCATTTAGCTTACCATGTGCACAAAGACAAACTATATCCCACATTTATTTTACTTGGGGTTCTTACACCTATTAACAGAGACCCAATCATATTTTGTTCATCAGTTGAATAAGTAGAAAAATGTGGGACTACATAAAATTGCTTCTGCATAATAACTTCATATTGTTGTTTTCCTGGTACTGCTCATATTTGACTGGTAGTTATGCCCCATTTCTTAATATTATCAAAAGAGTTTATCCTATCAGGGCATAATTTCTATTTCCATTTATTCTTATGTACAAATTTACCAGATACCCATTCTTGTAAGATACCCGAAATAATGGGTATTACTCATTTAACCCATTCCTTTGTAGATTTCTGCAGCACTGGTACCAAATTAGCATAAAAGAAAAAAGAGTAAAAGAAAACTATCAGGTTCACCGTCCCCAACCCACCATCCTTTATGTCTAAATAAGTGATTCCTCTTTTTAGTGGATTTAGATGACTGTTCCACAGACATTGAAAGAAAGAACTATATACAGGTGTCTCTAATTTTTTGGGAAAGGGGTAAATATAACTCAAGTATAAGAACTTCGGGAGTAAATATGTTTTGATTATGTATATTCATTTCTTGCTCGTGCGCCATAGGTTCCATTTTGTAACTCTGTTTTCCTACATTTAGCTACTTCTCCCAGTTATATGTTGCCATATCTCCTATTGCAAAAATCACTTCCAAAATTGTACGTGGTTGTGCCTCCACAAGTACACCTGCTACTTCCAGGGTTTCATTTCTCCTATTTCTATACATTGTTTTTTGTGTAAGTTAATCAGTGATCCCGTTTCTTCTGAAAATGCCTGTATTAAGCCACTAGCCACATTCCCTGACTAATTCCTACTAGGAGACATAGGTTGTCTGTACATGCCACGGTTTTTACTTCTGCTGTATTGGCTGAGTGTACCCCTTGTATCCGGGGAGACAGGTGTAATACTCTAATTAGGGGGTCTACTGCTAAAATATACAAGAGAGCAGGGCTTCAGAAATTTGTTTTTGGTGAAAGTAAAGTACTCTCATGGGTTGAAATTTGGAAGTAACTTCAGTTTTACTGGAGTTAAAATACATCCAGCTGTCAATTTTTGGAAGTTAAAATAATTCCAGTCCACAAATTTTGGAAGTCGAAATACTCCAAGTCCTATAGTTTTTGAAGTCATAAGCCTTCTGAACACCCCACTGTAACTCCATCCATGGCACATCCTCAGAAATACATTTCTGAATGAGTCTAGGAAAGGAAACATGCACAGTAAATCAGTTATGTATCTGTTTATTTTCTGAATTGTTCTTGCAGTTCCAAGAAACCTCCGTCAATCTTGTGCTCAGTTGCTTGCAGTTAGGTGCCTGCTACATTCACACACAGTCCACTCCACCTCTCATTCCTTATAGCCAGCTCATCTAAACAGTCAAGTTTTGTGCAACACACACACACACACACACACACACACACATGTCCCCCCTACCCTGTGCATAGGTGTGTCTGAGGGGGGCCCACTGGTCGCTGTCCCCTTCCCTGAGTGAGTGTCATTTACCACCAACCTCTGTCACGTATCCATCAACCAATTTCGTAGCCAGTTTACCACCCTAGGACCCACCCTCAAACTGCCCTGTTTCCTTATGAGTCTCCAGTGTAGTATAGTGTCGAAGGCCTTGTTGAAGTCCAAGTAGACCACGTCCACTGCCCCACCCTAATCTATTTCTCTGGCCACCCAGTCAAAGAAATTGATCAGATTCATCTGACATAACCTCCCTCCATGAATCCATGCTGTCTCAGGTCTTGTAACCCACTGGAGTCAAGATACACCACAAGCCTTTCCTTTAAAAGCATCTCCATTAACTTCCCCACCACTGATGTCAGGTTAACCAGCCTACAGTTGCCAGCCTCCTCCCTGCTGCTGCTTTTATGAAGGGGGACTGCATCTGCCCTCCTCCAGTCCTCTGGTGTCACTCCTGTTTCCAGTGAGTTGTTGAACAGAGCTGTCAAAGATGTAGCCAGTACATTCCTGAGGTCCTTCAGCACCCTTGGGTGTCCCCTGTCTGATCCCATAGCTTTATTCACTTTCAGATCTGCAAGTTCTTTCAGGACTTTTTCTCTGTGAGTGGACTTGTGTCTAATTCCCCCGCCCCATGTTCCTGCTGTTTTATATGGTCCATGGCCTTCCCTTCCACTGTGAAGACTGAACAAAGTATCTGTTCAGGATATCTGCTGTTTCCTGATCTTCTTCTTCTGCACAGTCTCCCCTGCCCTTCTTAAAGGGACACATTCATGCCTAGTGGCCACCACCATCTGAAAGTCCATGAAAATCTTTTTCAAATGAGGTAATGGGCTCACCTGTAGTTTGAAACTCTCCAGAGATATGGATGACCAAGTCTGTTCAGTATTAATACTACATTACAGCCATTTTTAGAGCCTGGTGATGTCAGCGATGAACAAGCTGTGCTTAACTCAGTGCAATTAAGAACAGCTTGTTTGTCACTGACATCACAAGGTTCTAAAAATGTCTGTAATGTAGTATTACTATTGAACAGAGTAAGTAATCTAAATCTCTGGAGTGCTTCCAGCTATAGATTTGCCCAGTACCTCATTTGAAAGATATAGTCATGTGCTTTCAGATGGTGATAATCACTGAGGCATGAATGTAATCCACTAACTTCCCCTCCCTTGTCTATCTCCTTTCACATATGTACCTGAAAAGGTTCTTGTCCCCCCTTAGTTATCCCTATGACTATCCTTTCCGCAGTTTGTGTTTTTGCACCCCTCACCACCTTCTCTGCTTCCATCTGCTTCTCCTCATACACCTCCCTATCCTCGTCCCTCTGCATCTCTTTGTACCTCCTGAATGCTACCCTTTTAGCCTTGACCTATACAGCCACGTCCCTTGAGAACCATATCACTTTTTTCATCCTATTTTTGCTCACTTCTTTTGTGCAGAGGTTTGTTGCCTCCTTTATGCCATCTCTTAATTTGGCCTACTGTTCCTCCACCCCACCCAGGCAAGCCTCTCCCCGGTCATCTCTGAGGTATTCACCAATTTTTGTTTTTAAATCTGCCCTTGTGAATTTGAGTACCCTCATCCTTGTGTGGTTTGCTTGTTGCTGTCCTTATGAACGGTGATTGATGGTCACCAAGTGGCCTCCCAACTTAACATCTACAATACCGTCCCTGTTTGTGAGCACTAGGTCCAGTATTGCCACATCATGAGTGGGTTCCCTGACTAGTTGCCTGAGAAATGCCCTTTTGCAGAGAGGCTAGGATGTCCCTGATTTTAACTGAGGCCATGACTGGGAGGCTCCAATCTACATCCGGCAGACTGAAGTCCCCCCACCAGCAGCATCTCCTCTTTTTCTGGCTTTCCTCAGTGCTTTATCCAATTCCTCCCCCTGTGCTGGAAATCTGTACATCACCCCAGTGTGATCAGTGGGTCTAACTCATGTGTCCAGGGTGACCCACAGTACCTCCAACCCAATGTGCGATGTCCGTCAACCTGCCAAAGCCTTTGACTTAGTAGACCATGAAATTTTGACTGCCAGATTAAAGCAGAAAGGATTGGCTTCCCATTCTATTGGCTGGTTTGCTTCCTGTTTTAGTCAGAGAAGGAAGCAGGTTGTTGTGGATGGTCAGCTATCAGAACTAGGATAGTTAACAAAAGGCATGCCCCCAGTTTCAATTTTAGGACCATTGTTGTTTCTGATTTATATAAATGAACTTCCAAATCACATTAAAAACATGAAAATCAGGTTTTATGCTGAATTACTGATGTCACTATTATACTAGCCATGGCAAACGATCACCAGTCAATGGTAAACAAATTGCAAACAGATGTCTGTATGCTGCAAAACTGGTTCTGTGAGTCAAGATTGGTTTAGTCCTAAAAAGACACACGTTATATATAACCCCCCTACAAATGGTGGTTCCTTAAAGCCTTTCCGGAGCTTGCCTAAGTGCTGCCTGTCTACTGGCATTTGGCGTAAGGCCGCTTAAGTGTGGGCACTGTGAGTGCTTTTAGAGCCTCTGGTACTGTCTCTTTAAGAGCTGCCTGCTTGCAGGCTTTATTAGATTGTGTAGGGGGACTGTGGGTTTACTGCTCGAATCCCACTCGAGTGGTTGTTTGAATTGCTCCATTTCTGCAGTCGCTAAGAGAGCAGAGGGAGCTTGGTTAAATGATGTAACTGTTTGCTGGAAAACATGTAGTGCCATCGCAAAAATGTAGTTTTTTTAACCTGCCTTATTTGCAGCTGGGACTCTGTGTGTTCAGCCCCTCCATTTTGGACCTGAACTGATGAGATGGGTCAGTTGTGGAAGGGAGACCTTAAAATGGAGACCGCTGGAGCCAATTAGAATTTGGACTCCCACTGGGAGTTTGCCTGAAGGGGAATATATGGCAGGTACTCCTGGGAAGTGTAGTTTGGACCCTGGCACCTTTTTTGCACCAATAGAGGGCATATGGAGTGACTGACAAAACAAAGCATCCAACCGGAGCCCTGTGGAGGAGAGGAAGCTGCCCTGCAACTGTCCTGGAGGGGCAGAGTCATTGGTGATCGTGAAGATAGAAGGAGCTCTGGCTCCTGCGTTGTGGAAGTCTTTGCGTGGGAAGCGCGTGTGGCAGGCCAAAAAGTCAGGCGATAGTATCACCAGAAGGAGCGGACAAGATCCGTGGAGGAGTACAGGCGGAGGAGGCTGTACGTTTACAGCTACCTACCAGGCTCACCCTGTAGAGGACTGGAGAATCTGCTTCAATCACGCTCGGTCTGTCAGAAAATGTGAAGCTGTGTCGTTTGGCCCGGTTATTGCAGTGAAAGCAATCGGGGAGTATAAAGCAGCTGCCTGGTATGGTACCCCTCTGCTCTTCATATAAATGTGTGGAGAAGTGTTTGGATCTCAGGCTCGGTCCTGCGAGTGGTGTGAGAGCGATCTTTCTGCAGGAGTCGTGCGTACTCAATCAGGGTAGCTCCCTGTCAGATGTTCCTTAGGAGGGCAAGATTTGTCTGTCTGCTGTACTGGCTACACGAACTGAGCCTGCTGGATCTGCTTAATCCATTTAGGTATCAAATGCTTGTTTTCTGTGTCAGGGCCCCAACCAGCTGCACCAGATGGGCTAGCCTTCTATTGCCTGGGTACCTAGAGACAGTGACTTATAGGTTTGGCCTGTGCACAGTGCCCTAGGTTTTTATATATATTAGAGTGTTAAGCTAATCAAACTGATCTCCCCCGTCCTTGTTACTTCTCCCTTAATAAATCAGATTTGTTGTTGCAAGGTATACCGTTTGAACTGCGTGTTTGTGCTACCCTTTTGTGCTTGGGTTATTGTATAACTGCACCTTATTTTAGAGGGGGTCCTCAGCACCAAGTTGTCCGTCTCGACCTCGGGGTAAGTGTAAGTTATAATGACAGTGTGGGAATCACTGGTGAGCCACTAGTGGGAAGAAAGGGGGGTTGCAGTGATCCAGAGGGCTGTGACCAGGTCACATCTGACTGTTCCACCCCCGACATCTGGGTGGAGGCATCCACTGTTGGACCTAGGCCCCTCAACCTGTCAGTAGTCAGTCAGGCAGGGTAGTAGCCCTTGGTATAGCACCACATGGGGGTTACATTTTGGAGGCACTGCTGAGATTAGCGTCCCCTAGTGGCTGAATATACGAACTAGTCCAACATGGCCAAACCAAAGGAAAAATTGTAGGGGGCTATCACGACTAAAATTAAGTTAGACCCTGTTAAGATGATGGTGCATAAACTGATGCGGTGGGGTGAAGCTGAAGAGTTGGATTCCCAGAAAATTGTGTTACTACTGGATGTACCTCTGGGGATAAAGAACGCTGACCTTGTTTCTGCAATTGAGCTTGTTAAATGTTTGGGCAAGGTAGAGGTGAAGGGGCGAATGACCGACCTTCTCGTCCAGACCTTACAGGTGCTACTATTATGCAGTATAATTATAGACCCAGAAAGGGTGCCCCCCCGTGATTTACCTGGAAGGTGCTCCAAAGGGGTGGAGGGTCATTCATGTCCGGAGTGGTTCAGTCACCCCAGGGGGTACCCTAAGACTAATAGCTTCAAAGATAAATTGCTTAAACTGTTAGCTGCAGAAGGGAGGACCACTTAGGAATTACTACAGGTGTTAGACCTTTCCAGTAATCCTACCCCTCAATCGTCCCTGGGTACATCTCCGGGTCCTCCAAGAGCTCCATCCTGGCTTCACCACCTATAGTTGTTCCCCCCCATACAGTTAGACTCCTATCGGAGATTGAACTTTTTTCTTGTGCTGTGCCTGTGCCCTCGGGAGAAGATGATTTGGAGACTTGGATGGACTATGCTACCCCTTTAGTCCAAGAGCTTCAGAAGCCATCCGTTTCTTGCAGGCTACTAGGCCCGAAGCCACTGCAGTAGAGTACCTTTCTGCCTTGGAGGGGGTGTTTGGGAGTACAGAAACTGGGGAAGACTTGTGGAAGTTCAAGTCAGCTAAACAGTGGAGGAATGAGAAATTGTCAGCCTTTGTTACCAGAGTGGAAAGGGCACTGCAAAAAGCTTATCACAAAGTGGGGGTAACTGCCCCTGCTTTAAATCAGGTCCGCCTTGATTATATCTTGAAATCTGCCAGGTTCTCCAGTGTGATATTGTTGAAGCTCAAACTACATGACTGATGGGCTGCCCCTCCCGAATACTGCCAATTGATGAGAGAGATTTGAGAAGCTGAGACTGATGAAGAGGGGTGGGAACCCTATGTGGGGGTTGTGAATCTATGCCAGACCCCTGAGCCCAGTGAACCAGATGAGACCCACTCGAGGGGACTGAACAAGGGATCTGATGCCTTTTCTGTGACCCCAGAGGCCCAGGGTGGAGTGGGGGTGCATGCTGCTTCCTCTCATCCCCGGGTGGAGAGTGATTTGAAGGCCGAGATTAGAGACTTACCGGAAATGGTGAGAGAATTGAAACAAACTGCTGCCAACCCCTCCAAATTTGGGGAACCTGAGTTATCTAGAAACAAATGACCTAGTCAAGAGGAGCCCTCCAGAACCCCCGACACCTCCGGCAGGCGAGATATCTTCCTCCCAACAAAGACCCCCGAGATACTTAGTTCTGCTACCACTGTGGGGAGGATGGACACTTTCAGACTGAGTGTCGGTTACCAGAGAACTTAAGGAGGGTTAACAGCAGGCTAGTAACCTGGTATCGCAAGGCCTATACCAGACCTCAGGGAGGGCCTACTCAGAAGAGTTTTGTTACCCGGGCCAATGCCCAAGCAACCTCTAAAACCATGCCCCCTGAATGGTCTGACATGGTGGGTCCCTCAATGGAGACCACCGTGAGAGTGAATGGAGTACCCACCCAGGCTGTGTTGGACAGTGGTTCCCAAATGACCATTATGTTTCAGGACTGGTATCGGAAGCACTTGCCTGAAGTGCCTCTGCAGCCTTTGGAGGGACTACGTGCTTGGGGGCTGAGTGATAAGGCCTACCCTTATTCTGGGTATATCTGGATCTGGTTGTCTTTTCCTACTTCTGTGGCTGGAGTGGCTGAACAAGTGGAAACCTTGGCATTAGTGTGTCCCCCCACTGGACTGTATGATGGGGTGCCCTTGTTGATCGGAACCAATGCTCATATGTTTGGTCACTTAGCGCAGTTGTGCTCCGAAAAACAGAGGTCAAGAACTGGGCAAGCTCTCAGAATTCCAGCCTTGATTCAGAAGGCCTATGAGACCCAGAGAAAGGCCAGCCAGGTGGAACCTGAAGGCCTGGTGGGTATTGTCTGGAAGAAGGATCCAGAGTCTTTGCTGCTAGCCCCGAATGCCCAGTGTGTTCTCCAAGGAGAGGTCCGTATTAAGAAGGATGTTAAGAATAAAATATTGATGCTGGATGCACCAGGTGATGGAAAATTGCCAGAGTGGTTGCTGGTTAAACCCAGCATTTTGCCTGCTAGAGCCCACGCTTTTGCCAGAAGAGTAATGGTTCAAGTGCACAATGTATCTGATCGAAGATTTGAGTGAAGCGAGGTTGCACTCTGGCTACGGTGCACTGCGCAGATACTGCTGTTCTGCCCAGCAACAAGACTTTCGGGAGGAGTGACCGAATGCCCCCCGATTGTTTGATTTTGGTCACTCCCCACTGCCAGCTGAATGAAAGAAAAGGATTAGTGAAAGGCTTACTCGGAGGGAGCAGGTGTTTTCTTTGAAGGAGTGGGATGTAGGATGTGTGCAAGGAACCGAGCACCACATTCGGCTACAGGATAAGCGACCTTTCTGTGAGCGATCTCGATGCCTGGCCCGTGCTGATATAGATGATGTGAGATGACACCTGCAGGAGATGCTCGCAGCTGGGGTGATACAAGAGTCTAGAAGCCCCTATGCTTCACCTATTGTAGTAGTGAGGAAAAAGAATGAAAAAGAATGGAGCTGTTTGGATGTGTGTGGATTACCGCACTTTAAACAGGTGAACCATACCCAATCAGTATACCATGCCATGCATTCAGGACGCCTTGGACTGTCTAAATGGTAGTAAATGGTTCTCAGTGTTAGACCTTTGCAGTGGGTACTACCAGATCCCGATGGCTCTGGAGGATCGAGAGAAGACTGCTTTCATTTGCCCATTAGGCTTCTATGAGATTATGCGGATGCCCCAAGGGATTTCAGGTGCCCCTGTTACCTTCCAGCGCTTGATGGAGTGTGCTGTGTGGGACATGAACTTACTCGAGTGCTTAGTCTACCTGGGTGATGTCATAGTATTTGGCAGCTCCTTGGAGGAGCATGAAAGCAGGTAGTTCAAAGTCCTGGATCGACTGGAAGATTTTGGTCTCAAATTGTCTATAGATAAGTGTCAATTCTTTCTGACATCTGTGAAATATGTGGGGTACATAGTATCCACTGAAGGCATAGAGACTGACCCCATTAAAGGGGAAGCTTTAACTAACTGGCCTCAGCCAAAGAATCTTAAGGAACTGCAAAGGTTCCTGGGGTTTTATGGGTATTATAGATGATTTATCAAAGACTATTCTTGAGTGATCCACCCTCTACTCAGCCTCACTCAAGGGTATCCTCCAACCCACAAAAAGTATAAGAAAGCTGTGCCCTCTGAGACTGAGAAAAAATATTTCCATCCAAATGATGTGTTTGGAAACTGCTGGATTACTGATTGTGAGGTAGCTTTCCATGATATTATATATCAACTTACCCATGCCCCAGTGCTGGCCTATGCTGACCCTGCCAGGCCATACATTCTTCATACTAATGCCAGTTTACAAGGATTGGGGGCTGTGTTATATCAGGAGCACACAAATGGTCTAAGACCTGTAGCATTTGCCAGCAGGAGCCTAACTCCTTCAGAAAAGAACTATCCAGTGCACAAGCTAGAGTTCCTGGTCTTGAAGTGGGCCATTGTTGATCAATTTCATGACTACTTGTACGGTGCTAAGATATTGGTGAAGACTGATGACAATCCCCTAACCTATGTGCAGACCTCAGCTAAGTTGGATGCCACTGGCCATAGGTGGCTTTCTGCGTTGTCTACTTATGACTATGCTGTTGAGTACAGAGCAGGCCTGAACCATATAGATGCGGATGCTCTCTCCCGGAGGCCTGTGTCCCGAGACAACTGGGTCAGGTTGTCCAAACCTGACATTAGAGCACTTTGCCAAATATTTGACAAGGAGGAACAAGTATCTCCTGATGCCGTGGATTGCATGGTGGATTGTTTGGGGCCCTCTGAGAACTGTATACCTGCTGCTTACTGTCATTTCTCTGCATTAGACACTAGTGCATTACCCCAGTTCAATAATGATAGTCTCTGGCTGGCTCAGTCCCGAGACCCCATGATAAAAACTGCTCTGGAAGCTTTGCACGTGGGGAGAGATGTGTCAAAAATGCATTCCACTGACTTGAGAACTGCCCTGTTATACAAAGACGGTCCCAAGCTGAAACTGATTAATAGACTGTTACATAGAGAGACAGTAGATAAAGAGGGGCAAGTAGACAAACAACAACTGGTGCTGCCCACTGCTTTTAGAGAACTGGTGTTGAGGTCACTACACAATCGCATGGGACACCTCGGCATAGACAGAACCCTCGACTTGGTGAGGTCCCGGTTTTATTGGCCCAAAATGGGTGCTGATGTGGAACAGCATATCAGGACTCCATAGATTTTCATAGATTTCATAGGTTTCATAGGTTTATACGGGCCGAGGGTAGATAAACCTACCCTATTAGGCTCGCCATCCTTTACTAATTTAAAAAAGGAATTTACTATCTCCAAAATACAAATCAACCCCATTTTTAAACTCATTCATTGTGGGACTGTTAACAATTTTGGTGGATAATTTATTCCATACTCCAACTATTCTTAGACTAAACCAATTTTTTCTAAAGTTATGTGCCCAAGTTTGGTGACGTAATTGTGTTGTATGTTTCCTTGTGCTGGTCCTACCCTGATTAAATCTAAATCCCAAATCCTGAATTAGTTCAATGTCCTTGATATTTTTGTACAGAAAACATAGGTCTCCCCTCAACCTACGATAGTACAATGAATAAAGGTTTAAACTAACCAATCTATCATGATAATTTTTATTTTTTAATCCTCTTATTTGTTTAGTTATTCTTCTCTGTACTCCCTCAATAGAATATATATCTTCCCTATTTTGGGGACCATACCTCGCACAGTACTCCAAATGGGGTCTAACCAATGCTACATACAGAATCAAGACTTTTGCTTCTCTGTTAGCTATATGTTTCAAAATGCAATTTAAGATCCGGATTGCTTTCTTAAGTTGATTTCTACAATGTATTCTAAATTTTAGGTCATTTGTAATTGTAATGCTTAGGTCCTTTTCCTCAATAACTACCCCTAAATTTATTTTGTCCAGTGTGTAAACAGCTTCCTCATTATTCTTACCCAGGTACATGACCTTGCATTTAGATTTGTTTAATTCCAATTTATTAAGATTTGTCCATTTATTAATTAAATCTAGAGTTTGTTGAAAAGTTTCTCTCTGTTCCTCACTGTTAGAAACTACACCCAGTCTACAATCATCAGCAAATTTATATAGCCAGATATTCTTATTATTGATTTCAACGAGGCAATATATAAGTTGAATAACTAGGCCCAAAACTGAACCCTGGGTACCTAATCAAACCGGGCCCACTCTGAATATTCCCCATTAATAACCACCCTCTGCCTCCTATCCTGCAACCAACTTGAAACCCATCTACAGATGTTACTGGGCAATTTTATTTTTCCAAAACTAGCAATAATTTTTATAGGGCAATTTATCAAAAGCCTTGAAAGTCTAGAAAAACCACATCCACAGAATTCCCAGCATCCAATTCCCTGTTCACTTTTTCATAGAAGGATAATAAGTTGGTCTGACAGGATCTATTCCTTACAAAACCATGCTGAGAGGGATCCTGAATATCATGTCCTCCATATGTACCATAAGTATATCCTTAATTATTCCTTCCATAAGTTTTCCCAGTATTGAAGTCAAACTAATGGGCCTAAAGTTTTCTGGGTAGGGTACTGGGTCCTTTCTTTAAAATGGGTACTATATTTGCTACTTTCCAATCATGAGGTACTAATCCCAAGTTTATTGATGTTTGAAATATACATGTTAATGGTTGGACCAACGTGTTGCCAATTCCTCAAAATTCTAGGGTGCATACCATCAGGACCAGAGGTTTATTTATATTTAAACCCACTATTTGTTTATAAATGTTCTCTGGGTTCAATATTATAGTTCCTGGTTCAGAAGCCATAGTAATATTATCCATATTAATTTCATTTGGTATATATACTGAACAAAAATATTTGTTCTGTATGTTAGCCATTGTTGATTAGTTGCTAGGTGTCCTTCTTCAGTGAGAAACGGACCTATACTGTTAGGGGTCTTTCTTGGTTATTAATATAAGTAAAAAGGCTTTTTGTTATCTTGAACTCTATTAGCTAGATTAATCTCATGCTGAGCTTTTGCTTTTCTGATATTTATTTTAACTTTTTAAGGCATTCCTTGTATTCAGCATTTAATTTATCTGAGTAAAAGGCTTTCATCTTCTTATATAACCTATTTTTTTATTAATTAGTTTTTATTGGTATAGTTAACCAAGCAGGTTTAACAGTTCTAACCTTATGGTATTTAATGATAGTAGGTACATATTTAGTTGTTAAATTTTGTATTTTAATTTTGAGAGAATCCCACGTTGATTGTACAGGTTTATTAGCAAATTCTAATCTCCAGTCCCAATTACCCATATCCATTTTCATATTTTGGAAATCAGCTTTCCCGAAGTTCAACTTAGTGGTGGTTCCCATAGATTTACTAAGTTGGATTTCCTTAATTTTGAATAAGACAGTGTTGTGATCGTTGTTTCCCAGAGGGGGGCCTATTTCCACTATATTTACTAGATCACCCATATTAGTAAAGATTAAATCGAGAATATTATTACCTCTTGTACTCTCCATAACCAGCTGCTCAAGTCCCCCTTGATCCATAGCATCTATGTACTGTCTCTCAAGAGGGCACGTGCCTGTACTTTTAACCCAGTCAATATTGGGTAAATTAAAATCGCCAGTTAGTAATATCCTCTTAGTGGGGTCCAGATTTCTAAGAATACTCAGTATAACCTTGTCATCTTCATATGACATGGACGGGGGTCTATAAAGCAGGCCCAGCCTAATTTTTGGCCTATTTATAGGTAATAACTGAACCCATAATAGTTCCAACTGCCCCATATCCCATTTGATTTCCTCCGACATAATATCTTTATGGATATAAATTGCCAATCCTCCACCCTTTCTATATTTCCTACAATAGGAATATAATTTATACCCGTCAATTTCTTTTTCCCATGCATCCATTACATCCCACCATGTTTCCGTAATAAGGGCAATATGCACATTATTCCTGTATAAAATTATGTTAAGCTCATCATAGCTCACTTGTAGCTGATGTTTACAAAGAAAGACCCTGCCCCAGAGGGCTGCCCCCCCCGGTTAACATCACTACTAGTGCCCCCATGGAGTTGGTCTGCATTGATTTTCTGAGTCTAGAACTAGATCAGAGAAACATCAGCAATATATTGGTAGTTAATGATCACTTCACCCGATATGCACAGGCCTTCCCCACTAAAGACCAGAAAGCAACTACGGTAGCTAAAGTACTTGTTGAGAATTTCTTTGTCCACTATGGGGCCGCTCAAAGAATCCATTCCGATCAGGGGAGAGATTTTGAGAACTGCTTGATTAAAGAAATGCTATCCTTGTGGGGGGTACGAAAGTCAAGAACTACTCCTTATCATCCCCGGGGGATCCTCAGCCTGAAAGATTTAACCACACGTTGCTTGACATGTTGGACACCCTGCAACCTAAAGATAAGCCTAGATGGAGCCAGCAGATTAGCACCCTGGTACATGCTTATAAATGCACGAAAAGTGATGCCACTGGATTTTCCCCGTATCGACTGATGTTCAGGAGAGAAGCTAGACTGCCAGTGGATGTGTGTTTCTGGGGCCTCTCCTGATGGGGTTTAAGCAGCTAATCACCTACAGTATGTGCAGAAGTTGAAACCCAGCTAAATCATGCCTACCAACTGGCCCAGACCATGGCTGCTAAACGAAACCTGGCCAACAAGGAACAGTATGATAAGAAAGTGAAAGCAATGGAGCTGAGAAAAAGGGATAGAGTTCTACTGAGGAATCTGGGGCTGCATGGCAAGCATAAAATTGCTGACAGATGGTATCACCTCCCTCATATTGTTGTGGAAAAGTTGAAAGATTTACCTGTATACAAAGTGCGGCCTGAGAACAACTCAAAAGATGTGAAAACTGTACACAGAAATCATCTGCTGCCAATTGGACAGATTTTGATAGAGGCTGAACCTCCCAATACCCCCCTCCAGGCCTGTGACTAGAGCTGCTGCCAAGAAAAAACTATGACCAGTTGATTCCCCAGACATTAAACTGAAGAAGCTTTCTCCGCCCCCCCTCTGTTGAAATTGATGGTCAGTCTGTATCTGAGGACAGTGAGAATAATCCTGAGTACTACCCCTCTTATGAACTGAGCCAGTTGTTCAGGGGCAATCCCCTAATCAACCCTGGGGATGAAGTTGGGTTTCCTGGACTGTCTGAGCCCCCAGCTTTGTCTCTGCAGCCAATGCTCCCGGAGGGAGAAGTGAGTGGTATTAAATCCGAAGATATGAGCTCATTGGGACTGGCTGAACTGTCTGATTTCTCAGATGAAGGAAGTGATGTGGGGGAGGCAACTGGGGATATGCCAGAGCAAGAAGAATATTTTGAGTGCCCTGATAGTTCCCCGCCAGTACCAGAAATGTCCCTAACTGAGCCGGGTGGGGTGAGTTCAGAAATAGAGGGCTCTGTCCCCGAAGGTACCCTGGACTCTGGGTCCCCTGCCCCTATAGAAGTTTCCCTGACCAATCCAAGTGGGGTTGAAATGGAGTTGGAGCCTTCAGAAATTTTATCTGAGACCCCAAGATGAACTGGCCTAGAAGTATGGCCTGTAGTGAGATTAAGTTATGAGTCCTTGGGCCAGCCTGTGGATCTGCCTTTGAATACGGTTCATAAAGGGGTTTATGTGTCCCTGAGCTCCTTGCCCAAACTAACCCTGGGAGATGACTCCAGACTGTTAGTATTGCCCTCTGAGTGTGGTACCCCTGCCCCAGTTAGCCTGCAGGTAGCTGATAGGGGAGGGCCCCCTCTTTCCAGGTGTCCTGGGCAGGAAGTAATGATCTGATGCTAAAAGAAAAAGGTTGTCTGTATGTGTAATATTGTATAACCAATAGTAAACTGTGTAATACAGTGCCAATGTATGTAACAAAAGGTCTAATGTCTGTCAGTTTAAAATAATTTTGCCTTAAAGTGATTTAAGGGTAACTACTTGACGTGGATGCCAAGTTCTTTCCTGGCCAGGAAGGGTGTAACCCCCCTACAAATGGGGGTTCCTAAAAGCCTTCCCGGAGCTTGCCTAGGTGCTCCCTGCCTACTGGCGTTTGGCGTAAGGCCGCTTAAGTGTGGGCGCTCTGAGTGCTTTTAGAGCCTCTGGTACTGTCTCTTTAAGAGCTGCCTGCTTGCAGGCTTTATTAGTTTGTGTAGGGGGACTGTGGGTTTACTGCTCGAATCCCACTCGAGTGGTTGTTTGAATTGCTGCGTTTCTGCAGTCGCTAAGAGAGCAGAGAGGAGCTTGGTTAAACGATGTAACAGTTTGCTGGAAAACATGTAATGCCCTCACAAAAATGTAGTTTGTTTAACCTGTCTTATTTGCAGCTGGGACTCTGTGTGTTCAGCCCCTCCATTTTGGACCCGAACTGATGAGATGGGCCAGTTGTGGAAGGGGGGCCTTAAAATGGAGACTGCTGGAGCCAATTAGAATTTGGACTCCCACTGGGAGTTTGCCTGAAGGGGAATATATGGCAGGTACTCCTGGGAAGTGTAGTTTGGACCCTGGCACCTTTTTTGCACCAATAGAGGGCGTATGGAGTGACTGACAAAACAAAGCATCCAACCGGAGCCCTGTGGAGGAGAGGAAACTGCCCTGCAACTGTCCTGGAGGGGCAGAGTCGTTGGTGATCGTGAAGGTAGAAGGAGCTCTGGCTCCTGCGCTGTGGAAGTCTGTGGAAGCGTGTGTGGCAGGCCAAGAAGTTGGGTGATAGCATCACCAGAAGAAGCAGACAAGATCCGTGGAGGAGTGCAGGCGGAGGAGGCTGTACGTTTACAGCTACCTACCATGCTCACCCTGTAGAGGACTGGAGAATCTGCTTCAATCACGCTCAGTCTGTTAGGACATGTGAAGCTGCGTCGTTTGGCCCAGTTATTGCAGTGAAAGCAATTGGGAGTATATAGCAGCTGCCTGGTATGGTACCCCTCTGCTCTTCATATAAATGTGTGGAGAAGTGTTTGGATCTCAGGCTCGGTCCTGCGAGTGGTGTGAGAGCGATCTTTCTGCAGGAGTTGTGAGTACTCAATCAGGGTAGCTCCCTGTCAGGTGTTCCTTAGGAGGGCAAGATTTGTCTGTCTGCTGTACTGGCTACACGGACTGAGCCTGCTGGATCTGCTTAATCCATTTAGGTATCAAATGCTTGTTTTCTGCGTCAGGGCCCCAACCAGATGCACCGAATATGCTATCCTTCTATTGCCTGGGTACCCAGAGACAGTGACTTATAGGTTTAGCCTGTGCACAGTGCCCTAGGTTTATATATATATTAGAGTGTTAAGCTAATCAACTTGATCTACCCTGTCCTTGTTACTTCCCCCTTAATAAATCAGATTTGTTGTTGCAAGGTATACTGTTTGAACTGCATATTTGTGCTACCCTTTTCTGCATGGGTTATTGTGTAATTGCACCTTATTTTACAGGGGGTCCTCAGCACCAAGTTGGCCGTCCCGACCTCGGGGTAAGTGTGAGTCATAACGACAGCGTGGGAATCGCTGGTGAGCCACTAGTGGGAAGAAAGGGGGGTTGCAGTGACCCAGAGGGCTGTGACCAGGTCATATCTGACTGTTCCAACCCCAACCTCTGGGTGGAGGCACCCGCCGTTGGACCTAGGCCCCTCAACCTGTCAGTAGTCAGTCAGGCAGGGGTAGTAGCCCTTGGGATAGCGCCACCTGGGGGTTACATATAGTATTTCATAATAAGCAAACCAAAAGTAGTTCAGTAACAAACTCTTAGACATGTGAAACTCACATAAACACCATAATTAGGAAAGCAAATTCAAAAACTGGGACACCGAGAAGATCAGCTTTCACAAATACATTTAAAATGCAAAACGCCATTGCAACACAGCTCATCCTGCCTGTCCTAGAATACGATATGCAAACCAAAAATCACTTGATAGAGTAAACTTGACAGATAACAGATTGGCAAGATTTGTTTTATGATGTTCTTATACAACTCATTGTCTTATGTATCAAAAACTAAAATGGGATAGTTTGATAGTGCTATGCAAACACTGGTTAGCTTTGATCTTTGAGATATAAAATGGACTGATCAAAGGAAACTTTTAATGAGAAAAATGAACATAGATATCCCTGAGGGATGTCATTCACAGAGGAGTAACTATCCAAAATTTATGGAGTAAATATGAATAAATGACACTACTTTATAATATTGCCAAATTATGGAATAAAGTACAACAAGAAATATGTTAAAATTAAGCACCTTTGTGCAAGCTGTAAGTGCGTCTCTAACTGAATATAAATTGATTGAATGAGTTTGTCTATGCACTATGTAGTAACAGATGGGACTGATTTGTTATCTCTTTTGGGAGGTTTTTTTCCTTATGTTTTGATTATGCTGAATTTATATGGCAATGTCTTGTACTGTCTAGACATGGTGAGCAAATAACTGTGAACCATCAATAATTGCAGCATCTGTTCCTAATGTCTGTTTGTTTGTTGTAAGGAGCGGTAAATTGTAGGTCAAGAACTGTACTGTAAGATTATATATATAATCACTTTGTTAAAATTCTGAAACCTATGTGTACTTTTTATGTCAAATGCAGGGCAACTTTGTAAAATAGGTCCTGCGAACCTAAAGTTTTTATCCTGTGGAAAAACAAAGATTTTACTACAAATACTACTACAATATCTAGGTCTGCCTCTGCCATGATGGCTCTAGGTCTGGAATGTTATTTCCAAGAATCCTTGCATTTGCACACATGGCCATCCACACCTTACTCCCACTCTGTCTGCACCTCCCCCCTTCCTCCCACTTCTGTTTTTACAACTTTTGTCCCCATTCCCCCTTGTCCTCTACTTCATTGCCATTCCCATTATCTTGCTCCCTTGGAGATTCTCCACCCCTCAGCTTTTCCTTCCCGACTGCTTCAGTCTGTGGGGGAAGGGTGCAGTGTACACCTCCTTTTGTCTTTCCACCCCCTCACAGCTAGTTTAAATGGTCATCAAGGTAATCTTTAAACCACACCTGGAGTACTGCATGCAGTACTGGCGTCCGTATCTGAAGAGGGACATTAAGTTACTGGATGGGGTGCAGCACAGAGCGACAAAGATGATCAAGGGGCTGGAGGACTTATCATACGAGAGGAGGTTGAAGGAGTTGAACATGTACTCACTGGAGGAGAGGAGAGACAGGGGTGACATGATTGAAACCTTTAAATACATGAAAGGAATAAACAAGACGGGTACAGAGGGGCTGTTCAAAGTAAGGGAGGGAGGGCCACCAGGGGCCATGATATGAGACTGGAGCGAGGAAGGTTCAGGAGGAGATGAGGAGACACTTTTTACAGAGAGGGTGGTGGCTGGGTGGAATCGTTACCTGCTGAAGTGGTATGCAGTAGAACAGTGGACTGCTTCAAAGCGAGGATGGGACAGGACAAGGGAGGGTTAATGAAGGGGAAGGGTGGGAGGGAGGGCAGCTGCACGTTCGAGCAGACTTGATAGACCTCTAGGCCTTTATCTGCTGGCAAATTTCGTATGTTAGTATGACTTTGAATTCCCTTCCAGACAGATACAGGCCATCATCTTTGTTTAGGTTCATATCCCTCCGAGTTGGTCCCCAGTCCCCAATGTACCCAAATCACTCTTCTTTGCACCATTCTTTTAATCATGAGTTGAACCTCCTGGTGCAGAGTACCCAATCCTTCCTCCAGTCATAGACAGGCAGTACCTTGGTAAAAGCCACTGTGTGTGCTACTTGCCTTAGGCCCTCCCCAGTTCCCTGAACTCTCCTTGCACAGGTCCACCTCGTCACTTGCTAGGTCATTAGTCCCTAGGTAGACAGTGGCATCGAGCTCCCCCCTGCCCTGCCGCCCTAGCAGTCCTTAGGATCTGCAGTCCATTCTTCCAAGCCATTGTACCAGCCAGGCACCTTACCTCACTCTTTTGCCTTCCCCCAGATCTAGCCCCATAACAACTGAGTCCCCCACCAGAAGCTGCTTCCTTCCCTGCTGTACAATACAGCAAATAATTTAATTTAAACAAAATGTATTTTAAAATGCTTTCTAGGAGACTGTAAAATCATTTTAATTTCTCAGGCTGCTGTCTCAGGTAAGTAGAACAGACTAAAAAGATAGATTACTGACCTGTAACCATTGTTCCAGGAGTGGTATAGAGTTCACATCCACACTCTGTCAGTTCCATTGGAAGTGTTGATTCATTGGATGTCTTTAAGCTGAGCCCCTCCCACCACCTGGATGGTAAATCCTCTGGCTCCACCCTGTGATGTCAGATCTTTACATGCTGGAAACAGGGATCCAGGTGCCACATTGCCAGGGGAGACCAAGTGGGTTGTGCGGATGTCAACTATATACCACTCCTAGAACAATGGTTATAGGTTAATAACCTATATTTCTAGGGGTGTGGACGCAGTTCACTATCCATTCTCTGGCAGACTCCTAGCAGTTTTCTGGGAGGAGAGGGCAAGGTAAGCACCCATACTTAGCAAACAGAGACCAGAGAACCGAGGTTGCAAAAGCAACATCCTGATGAAACTCTAGGTTGATGCTGTAATGGGAAATGAAGGTGTGTGCTGAGTTTCAGGTAGCAGCCCTGACAGATTTCCTGTATAGGGATGTCTCTGAAAGCAGTCCACTGGGATTTAATGCAAAGAAGTGCAAAATCATGCACATAGGGAAGAGAAACCCTGAAGCCACTTATAGGCTGGGAGGGGAGTTGCTAGCAGTCACAAAGGAAGAAAGAGACTTGGGCATCATCATCACTGATGACCTAAAATCATCCAAGCAGACCTCTAAAGCAGTAGGTAAGGCTAGGGGGGTGTTAGGGTGTATTAGTAGGGGTATCACAAGTCGTAAGAGGGAGGTAATAATCCTCTGTACAAGACATTGGTTAGGCCCCATCTGGAGTACTGCGTGCAGTATTGGAGGCCACACCTTCACAAGGACATTAACCAAATTGAGGCAGTCCAGAGAAGGGCAACCAAATGGTGCAGGGACTGCATCAGAAGACATATGAGGACAGATTAACGAGCTCAATATGTATACCCTTGAGCAAAGGAGGAGAGAGGTATGGGATCGAGACATTTAAACACCTTAAGGGCATAAACAAGGTGAAAGAGTCTAACATGTTTAAATATAAGAAAAATTGCAGGACAAGAGGACACAGCATGAGATTAGAGGGAGGCCGATTAAGGGGAATGTGAGAAATTCTTTTACAGAAAGGGTGGTAGATGCATGGAATAGCTTACCACAAGAAGTGGTGGCTATGAATACAGTGCAGGGCTTCAAACAGGCATGGATAGGCATAAGGGAGCAATACAAATGACTATGAATAGATAGGTCACTGACAGAGCAAAGGCCGATGGCACATTTATAAGGTAGAAAAAGAAATGGGCAGACTGGATGGGCCTTGCGGTCCTTATCTGCCGTCAACTTCTATGTTCTATGTTTCAGTCACCGAGGCAGAAGTATGTCTGGTGGAATGAGTCCTAAGCTCCTTGAGAGCCTTCCTACCAGCCAACCTATAGCCGAGATCAATGCAGGATGTTATCCACCTGCTACTCATCTGGTTTGCTGCTGTTCTGCCAGGTGTGGCTTCAGCGTATGTTACAAACAACTGGAAAGCCTCACCCTGAACTCCAGCTATGTGTTCATTATAATAAGAAAGTGCCCTCAGTAGGTCCAGGGTATGGAGCCTGCAGTCAACCTCCAAAGAAGGGTTGGTAAAATATACAGGAAGGTTCATTACGCACTTAAGGTGGAAATCCGATACTACCTTTGGGAGGAACTTTGGGTGTGGGTGGACGACTTTGTCCCTGTCGAAGACCAGATAAGGAGACTCCACCAAGAGTGCTTGGAGCTCACTCATCCTTTTGGCTGATGTGATGGCCACCAAGTAACCCTTCTTCCATGACAGATGTGACATCTCACACCTGTGCATACGCTTAAATGGCTTTCCCAAGAGCATACCCAGCACCAGTAATAGGTCTGTTGATGGTGGTGATTCATGCAACAGAGGGGACAGGTGGTCCAGGCCTTTGAAAAAGCACACAACCACCATCTTCTGGACCTCCATTGGCATACCAGCTCATGCCCGGTATGCAGAGATAGCTGCCAGGTGCACCTTAAGGGTCGTTGTTCACAGCACCAACTGAAAGAGGGACTAGAGCTACTCTAAAACACTAGCCATAGAGCAGGCAACAGGATCCAGCTCCTTGCCCTGACACCAAATGGAAAACTTCTTCCATTTAAAGGCATAGCACCAGCGAGTCAACTCATTATCTGAGGCCTCCACCATGCGGAGCATAGCTTCTGAAAGGCCCAAGGCCTGGAACTCTAGCTACTCAGGAACAAGGCCATGAGGTGCAGGGACTGAAGGCCTGGGTGCAGGACCTTCCCCTGTTGTCTGGACAGCATGTCCGTATGGCGAGGCAACTGCCATGAAGGCTTACTGTTGGATTTGATTGGATGGCAACGTTCAGTATGGACTCATCTCTCTGAGCTCTGTGGCAGCCTTCTTCCCTCAAATATATACTTTTAGTATTTTGTGGCTTGTTTGAGAAAAAAACCCAAGCATACCGATAGTTACCGGGTATTCAGTCTACCTTCCATCTCACTTATTAACGACATTTGCAAACATCAAATCATTACTTATGATCTCTCCATCACTCACACTGTGACTGCAGGCTGTAGTACAGCGATCTCAGAGAAATGCCTCAATCTACAGCGTACCTCTCGCTCCTAACCTGTGTGAAGGGAAAAAACTCCCAACAACAAAGCAGATCACCAGCTGATATTCACACATCAGCGCTGGTAAAATATTGATATAACACATTACAAGAATTTCCTACTAGCATATTAACCTAATTAAACAATATAGAAAATGGAGTCAGATGACAGTTCAGTTACCATGAGAGATGAGATTAGTGCCATGAAACGCCCCTTGCCTGACTCTGTCAGCAGCTTTGTCGACCAAGACAAACATGCTTCTAAGAAGTCTGCTACTGCAGCTCCTTTAACAATCACTTTGACCTTATTATGTGTGAGACTACAAGCTTAAGCTTAAAACTGTCAGGCATGCATGCTGATTTAAAGGAAGTAAAACAGGAGCTAGCATCTCACCCTATGCATTTCTGATGCAGAAACCAGGATTAGCATCTTGGAGGATACAGTAAACAAAGACCATACAGATAGGGTTAATGATAATCACAAGATAAGCAAACTCAAAGCTAAATTGGAAAACCTTGAAAATAGAAATAGAAGAAACAATCTCAGGATATTCGGTCTCAAGGAAAGCATAGAAGGTTGGCTTTTGCAAACTTGCTACTGACAAAAATAGCTGGTCCCCCAGCTGACACTAAATTTTATGTGTTGGAGAGGGTTCACAGGTCCTTGAAACTTAAGCCAAACATTGGGGAACATCCAAGATCATTTGTTATGAAATTCCTTAACTTCCAACAGAAGATTCATGTTCACAAAATACTCGGAGACAAAAATAACATTAACTTTGAAGGTTGTAAAATCAAATTATTTAACGACCTTGCTCCTGAGACCATACAAAAACGAGACGCCTTGTTTCCAATAAAAAAAAATCTCCGACAAGCAGGCCTAAAATATAGTTTGTTTTTCCCAACTTTACTGAAAGTCTGGTCTCCTGAAGGTACAAAGGAATATAAAGAATTTGCTGCAGCAGAAACAGGTCTAAAAGCTGACTTCCCTGCTTTATTCAAAACATTTGACTTCCAAAGTTAAAGTGCTCGTTGTACATTATTTCATATTTATCTTTTTTTTAAATGAAATGATGAGTTGCCAATCTCATTAAGGTTCATAAAGCTGTTAAATAACCAATAGTGATGCTGATGGTTCATTGAGAAATGCTGCATGTAGGAGGGGCATGTTTATCTGCCTTCCCCTCCTCTTTACTGTGCCATTAGAATGCTAATTGGTAAGGGGGTTCCTTCAAATGAAATGATTGATTAATCTTTCTCATCCCCTAATACAGAGTGACATGGCTGATGAAATACATTCAAATGTGGAGGGTTCGCTTTTTTCGTGGACTGTTTGTTTTGTTGCTGAGTCTTCCCATGGCCTAGCTAGGAATCAGTACTGCTTATAGGCTTTCTCTTCCTGGGCCCTCCTGATAAGTAGGCACTGATACTTAGAAAAAAGGGAAGCTTCAACTTGGTTATGCTTGCTGTGCCACGGGCAAAAAATTGGGTGGTGGTCGGGCTTTACACATAAATAATAGGTGCTTTTGCACTTGTAATTTGGCTAGCTGATGATAGCACTGCACAATACTAAAGGCTACAAGGGTATCCTGGTAATATTGCCCAATATCTATTTTTGGTTCTTTTGTGGACATATGATTCCCTTAAGGGCACTTACTGGTACATGCAATATCTGGCCTATTACATCACGTAGTGGATAGAACAGATGCAGCCTTCAGCATACAAAAACATTGTAGATATGCAACAAAGCTTGACCACTGTTTTCATATGGGGCTTGACACAAGAAAATTAGCTATATTGTGGCTTCCACGGTCATAATCTAGTAAAGTCATATGGGAGCATTTGGCCGATTCCTGGGCAGTTATTTTATTTATCTACTGTAATAAAGTTGCTTTCTTTGTGCAGTGCTTTTGTGGGGGAAGGGAGAGCAGATACTATTGGCTACATTCTAGGCTAGTGTGCATGGGGATTTGCAGATTGCACTCAACGATGCACACTTCAAAAATAGAAATTCAGCCATTTTTTTACCTCACCTATTCAAACTGCCTCAAAGTTCCACAAGTTCCTCCAACGGACTTTCCATGGGGTTCTAATGTGGCTCGTGGCTCTGCTTGCTGGTGATTCTCAAGCTGAGCAACCATGTAATCACATGATGGCACGTACGTCTCCTTCTTCCCTTTTTTGACCTTTGTACTGTAGCCAATAAGCTGGGAGATTGGTGCATTCTGGGAGGGGAATGGTATTTTTTTTTTAATTAGATTCGCGTCACCTCTGGATTACCAAATCATCTAAGGCATATTGCAGTAGGTGTTTTCAAACTGAAATAATATACTCTATTCATAAAGCTTAGGAGCTGTTTTTCCTCTACATTAAAGAACCTAACATCGAACAAGGTATGGGAGGGGCTCTGCTTGAGAGACCCTCATGTTTTTTTTGTTGTTGTTTTTCTTCAGGGGGCCTACTCAAGTTAGTTGGAGTTTTTATTACAACCCTTTCCCTTTTTTTGTTCTTGCCTCTGTTCTGTATTCACATCCAGGACTACAGCGATCTTCCTGAATGAGAAACAGCACTGTGTGGCACGCATATCCGGTTTTCAGTGGAGCATGGACCTAAGGGTAAGAAACCTTTTTCTTGTGTAATAACTCAAAAGGAGATCCCCCTGAAACTTCCTTATGGTAATCCTGAAGAAAGGGAAAATAAATATGGGGGTGACTACCTACACTTTAAATATGACAGAGATGGAGGTTGCAAGAATTTTTGCTAGTGTTGAAGTTAACATATTACAGAGAGCGCTGCTACTACTGAGGGAAGAAGGGAGGGGGTCGTATTCAAACCAACCTATTCCAGAATGCGCTGTTTGGTCATGTTAATGCATTTGTGTTTGATAAAACATTTATTGTTAGTTGTTAGACAGATGCAGATTATACAATATTTTTCTCTTTTTTACTCTAACTATTTTGTTGATTGTTACTTGCTTTGTGAGTCATCTTATTTTTTCTGGTAGACTCAAACTTTCCTACTTTTATTTCTCATGCATCAGCTTACTTTACTCAACCTTAATATCTTTTCTTGTTCAATGGGAGAGGGGGTCTGGAGTCGATTGATATGCATTATTTTCTGGATTTGACTTTACTTACAGTGGCGTGAAAAAGTATTTGCCCCCTTCCTGATTTTCCATATTATTGCATATTTGTCACACTGGATGTTTTCAGGTCTTTAGACAAAATGTAATATTAGATAAAGGGAACCTGACTGAACAAATAACACTTGTTTTTTTTTTACTTATTTCATTTATTTAATAGAAAAGTTAACCAACACCAACTGGCACTGTGTGAAAAGTAATTGCCCCTAATTAAATCAACCCAATTAAAGGGATAATTAGAGTCAGCTGATTGAACACAGCCAGGCTTGATTACAACCAGCCCTGCTCAATATAACCTCACTTATTTTGACCCTACCATCAGAGTCACGTTGCCAGCACAAAGATTCAACAAGCACATTATGCCACGATCAAAGGAAGTTCCTGAAAAGATCAGAAAAAAAGTTGTTGCTATCTATCAGTCTGGAAAGGGTTACAAAGCTATTTCTAAGGCTCTGGGACTCCCATCGAACCACAGTGAGAGACATAATCCCAAATAGAGAACATTTGGAACAGTAGTGAATCTTCCCAGGAGTGGGCGCTGCAAAATTACTCCAAGGGCGCAGCGTAAAATCATCCAGGAAGTCTCAAAGGATCCTAAAACAACATCCAAAAGAACTGCAGGCTTCTCTTGCCTCAGCTAAGGTCAGTGTTCATGACTCCACAATCAGAAAGAGACTTGGCAAAATGGGCTTCATGGGAAAGTAGCAAGGTGGAAACCACTGCTAACCAAGAAGAACATAAATGCTCATCTCTCATTTGCCAAGAAGCACCTGGATGATCCACAAGCCTTTGGGAAAATGTTCTATGGACAGATGAGTCAAAGTGGAACTTTGGACGACATGGATCCCATAATGTCTGGCGTAAAGCATACACAGCATTCCACAGTAAGAACATCATACCAACAGTCAAACATGGTGGTGGTAGTGTGATGGTGTGGGGATGATTTGCTGTCTTAGGACCTGGACGACTTGCCATAATTGTAGGAACCATGAATTCTGCTCTGTACCAGAAAATTCTTAAGGAGAATGTCCGGTCATCCGTCCGTCAGCTGAAGCTGAAGCGTAGTTGGGTCATGCAGCAAGACAATGATCCAAAACACAAAAGCAAGTCCACATCAGAATGGCTGAAAAGAAGTAAAATTAAAGTTTGGGTGGCCTAGTCAAAGTCCAGACCTAAACCCAATAGAGATGCTGTGGCAGGACCTGAAACAAGCAGTTCATGCTCAAAACCTACCAATGTTACTGAATTAAAGCAGTTCTGCGAGGAAGAGTGGGCTAATTCCTCCACAGTGATGTGAAAGACTGATATTGATTTATAGGAAGCGTTTGGTTGCAGTCATTGCAGCTAAAGGTGGCGTAACCAGTTATTAAGTGTAAGGGGGGCAATTACTTTTTCACACAGTGCCAGTTGATGTTGGTTAACTTTTTTCATTAAATAAATGAAATAAGTAAAAAAAAACAAGTGTTATTTGTTCACTCAGGTTCCCTTTATCTAATATAACATTTTGTCTAAAGACCTGAAAACATCCAGTATGCCAAATATGCAATAACAGAGAAAATCAGGAAGGGGGCAAATACTTTTTCACGCCACTGTACCTCAAAATACTCAGGTACTATTTACTTGAACAAAACGAAATATGGCAGTAAATGATAAACTAGAAATTGTTACTTGGAATGTCAGAGGACTGAACCACAAAATTAAAAGACACTCTGTCTTAAGACACCTTAAGAAGCTAGACACCTCAGTAGCTTTTTTTACAAGAGACACACCTCAGAAAAGAGCATTACACCCTGATGCAGAGAGAATGGGTAGGACAAGTCTTTGGAGCTGGAGATAGTTCTAAAAAAGCAGGAGTTTTGGTACTATTTAAAAGGGGCCTACATTTTAATTCTGGGGTAATCATAGAAGATTCTTGAGTCATTTTATTATCATCAGTGGCAGATTGGGGGAGGAATGCTTCACATTCATAAATGTGTATGGCCCCAATTCTGCGTCACATGAGGTATTTAACTAAATATTTGTCCAAACCAATACCCTACTAGACAGCACTATTATTATTGCAGGGGGCATGAATAGTACACTGGATCCTGTCCTGGATACATCAGCTTTTCGAACACAGAGATCCAGGGTTGATAAAGACCTTAATGATCTAGTTGACAACCTGGTACTGGCGGATACATGGCAGGTTTTCAATACAAATGGGAAAGAATACACCTTCTGGTCTCAATGCAATAATTCAGACTCTAGACTAGATCATATATATGCTCCTTGCACTTTTATTCCAAGAATTGGTAAAGTGACAATTGAGCCACAAGTAATATCAGATCATTCCCCAGTATCTTTATTATTTAATGTTTCAACCAACCCACATAGAACATGGAGGTGGAAACTCAATAACTTTATACTAGAGAACACTGAGATACATGACAAGGTTGAAACTAACATTGAGGAATTCCTGTCTTTCAAAGATACTGGGGATACCGCGTGGAATATCACATGGGCCTGCCTTAAATGCTGTTTGAGGGGGGGTCTTAATACAGGAGGCAGCTATTTTCAACAAAAAGAATAAACAGAAACAGCAGGATACTCTAGAGAAAATTAAAGATCTATAAAGAATATTGGCTAATTCCAACTCACCAGATGATTGGCCAGGATGGTAAAAACTCAAGTTAGAATATAATTAGTCCTTAAGAAATGAGGCAATATTTGCCATCAGGAAAGCAAAATTAAATTATATAGATTCAGGGCCCAAAGCTTCAAAAATACGGCCATACGCCTCTCTCAGAATAATAATGCCACTGGCATTAAAGCCATTAGAAATAATTCCTCTGGTAACATAATGATGGGTTATCTTCAGATAAATGAAGAATTTCTTAAATTTTACAGAGATCTTTATCACAAGGAAGAGGGAAACACAAAGATGTCATTGGAGGAATTTTGTAATTGTATCAACATCCCTAAAGTTCCAGATTCCCTTCAGGAAGGGCTGGAGACACCCATGAGAAAAGAAGAGATCTTAACAGCCATCAAACAGCTTAAAAAAAACAAGGGACTGGGCCCAGATGGCTTCTCTGCTAATTTTTATAGAAAGTTCGATACAAAACTAGCCCCTATTTTAGTGGAAGATTTTAACCAAGCAGTGGCGAATGGTAGACTTTCCCAGAAGATGACCAAGGACTTGATAACTTTGATACATAAGCAAGGCAATGACTCCTTAGACTGTGGAAGTTACAGGCCAATCTCCGTAATAATGAAATGGGGCATTTATTTCATGATATTCCCATGATTTTTATTCATATTAAATTGAACATTTGAATTTTGGGCCACTTTGAAAAGAGCATACGCATAACACTATTTTTCCGATCCTGTATGGTTGGAGATATGACCTCTAGCCAATATTTTAAAATAATATGTCTGACAGAGAACAGAAATGTACACTTCTTTTGATAGGTGCCTCTGTCAGACATATTATTCTAAAATATTGGCTAGAGGTCACATCTAACCATACAGGAATGGAAAATAGTGTTTAAATCTCAGGTTAGAAAATTATCTTTATCCCTAAGGGATAATACATCTAAATTTCATTACAAATGGGGCACCCTTTTTAGATTATTTTGTCCAGATGTTCTCCCCAGTTTACTACTTAAGGCTGTGCTCTATTTTGTTTGGGTTCTGGCCTCTTGTGACTATATGCAATTATATAACGATAAATTATTAATGTAAGTTGGTGATGCTGTCAGTTTCTCAGATCACTCTCCTCTCTTTAACTTTTCTTTTATTGCTCCTTTTCTCTCTTCTATCTCTGTCGGTATTGATTTAGGGTCTATATACAAATGACTTCTTTCTTGTTAATGTAATTTATTGAATGAGGTTTTTTTTTCTTAAATTGACATGACACTACATCTGTTTAAGTGTCCCAGGGATGCTGCATAGAATAGTCATTATCTTATAGTGCTACTTCTCGGCACTTAGCATATTTATGAATTTTCCATTCCTGAGTACCTCAATATTTAATTCAAATAAGTTATATAATGTCTCTCTACAAGTATAGCTGTTTAATTATTTATATACTTATTTACATTTTGATGATCTCTTTGTTATTATTTTGTAAGCTACATACTCATTAACTATACTGTTCATTCAGAATTAACATTCAGTATAATACCAATGGTATTTAATGTTTGAAAGGTTAGGAGTACATAAGCATAGCATCGTAAAAGTAAAAAATAAACTATTTATTTATTTTATTTTTTTATTTAGTTTTTGTTGACCGGGTAAGTACACTAGACAAATCCTGCCTATTTTCAGGCACAACCCAGGGGAAGGGGGATGCAGATGAATGGCAACTGCCCTTGAACCAGATAAAGCTGTTGGTGGTATTTTTAGTGAATGAAGAAAATTTGGCCAGGACACCGGGGAAATTTCTCTACTCTCCTGAGGGGGGGGACTTTGCGTCTGAGATGGAGGATCCGGAAGTTGATCTGGCTGTGGAGGAGATGGCTGGTTTGCATCCCCTGCATGACGGCCAGCACGGAGTCTTTGAGGCTGAGATCTCGTCAGTATCTAGTGGACGATCTGAGACTCCACAAATGACAGCACATAGCTCTGAGGTTCGATTGACACATCTTCGTAGGAAGGAGGGTGCTGAAACTCCACAAATGGGGGACCTAACATCATGATTGCGACTTGTGGAACAATCTTACATTCTTTTTACAGAAAAGCTTTCAACAGGTATGTCGACTCACTCTTTGAAGGAACCCTTAGCTCCGACTCGATGTATAGCTGCACCGACAGCTGCCAGTTTTTTTCCGAATTATGCTGATGCCTTGCAGTCTAATGGTAGCAGTTGTGGAGCGGGACTTGCTCAATCTTCTGAAGGGGAAGAGTAGAGCGCTAGGACTGTGTTGGAGAGAACTGGATGGATCCAAGATTCAGTCGAGACTTGGCTCCCCGATCCATTGATTCCACTTCCGGGTTCATCCCTGGTCATGTTACAACCTCACACAGCAAACACTGGGGCTGCAGGAGTAGCTACTGGAGGTGTGGATGACAGAATTCCCTGTATTTTGGCAAGACGCGATGAGCTGCCTGTACAAGATGTGGACATGTGAACTGAGCAGATGGACACAGACTGTGGTTTCCCACCGAGTGCAGGACAGCCGACTGGTGTGGCCGGGCTGCAGGGGGCCCGGGACTCTCAAGGTATTTCTTACTCCACGGTACTGTCTTCGAACAATATCCTTTGTGAAGACTTCTCTACAGTAGTATCACCCAATATGGATGTTATTAAGGACACTGAGGGGCATGATTTACCTAATAATGGGGATATGCTTTTTGATGGGCAGGTGCCAGTAGGCAATAGAGTTACTTATGCTAGCTTATTGAAAAAACTTGAACAAGCTAAAAGACAGTTTGCGGTACGATTGAGATATGTGGGAGGTTTAGAACTACCTCCAGATAGGGCTTCTGTTGGGAAATGTTTAATTAAACAAGACCTGAGTTTTACACCTTCAGAGGTGTACACATTAATACATACCCTGGAGGAAGCCTCTTTTGATTTAAGTTTCTGTTCTTCCTCATTGTTGGATAGATTTTGGCTTCTGTATAATGCTCATAAACGTACCCCTATGGGCCCCTTTTCAAGTGATTCCACTTACAAAACCAACCTTTAAGATAATTACCATCCTCTTTAGGAATGAGGGGGTAAACGTCACAGATATTCTTTACTAGTTGGGAGCAAAGTGTGACGTAAAAGATACTCCTGAACCTGTAGTGGATGAGGAGGGTTTTTGGACAGGGGGATGGAAAGTTAAAAATCAGCTTTGATGGGATGATTTTGGGATTAAACATTTACCTAATTGCTTTTATCTGGTGTAACCCCCCTGTTACCTGGGGTTACTAGAATCCCAGTAAGACCTAGTGGTAGGCAGGGAAGGCAGCTTGTGAAACTCCAGTTAAATGGATTTCACACTTTCTCACTCTATTCTCAGTCTCAGCTGAGACTGAGGGATGACATCATTTTAGAACTGTCGCAGCTGCATAAGCCCCTCTGGAATGTTGCAGTTGGAAGTTAGAGTAGAACGTTGGGGAATCTGAAGCCAGTTCAGTCAGTCTGTTGCAGTCTGTAGTAGAGGTGCTCTGCTGTAAGCAGGCCCTCAGAGCTCTAAGCTTTGTCAAAGAGCTATTTTTTGGTATAGATGTGTGTGCTCACCTGAAGAGGAACACAAGAAGAACACGTTGAAGTGGTAGAGACCACTTTCAGTGGTTCAGGACCCCATCCCTGCAGGGATGTGGGGAAGGAATCAGCCTGCTTCCAGGAACCCCAGTCCGGCTAGGAAAAGAAGCTGCCTGATTTAAGTTCGTGCTGAGGCACCAGAAGTTCTGGATGAGATTTCTTTTGAGGAGAAAATGCCTGTGGGGCATCTGCAACCAAGGGGTGAGTTCGCTCTGCTAAAGGGCCATGTGTTTTCACCTGAAACAAAATGAAACTAAAGTGACTGTTACTGTGGGGTCAGGAAAAGACAGCTAAGTACAGTTTGGAAGATGTGGGGATTGGACTGCTTAACTCTGTGGGGGGTCTAGAGTAATGGACTCAGCCACTTATTTAAGTATGTTTAAGTTCAGCACAAATGGGATGTAAAGACAGTAGACTAAATGTGAATACATTTAAAAAGAATCTACACAGCAAAGTGTTTTAAAGGATGAGGTGTTACAGTCCAGAGAAATGGCTGGGTATGAATTATGGGAGCAAGAGGTGGGAGACCCCCAATCAGTAGTAACCAAATTCACCTCTACGGGTTTACTTTGGGACACCAGTTGCTTTCTATCAGGTACTTGGCCAGTGCCTGAGAAAAGAACCCAGACATGGGATTGATGAGGAAGATTCCCTGATGGAGCAGAAGTGCTCATAGTTGGTTTAGGGAGCCACCAGTAAATGTTTCCATGCTATATGGAAAGTGTCCAAGTGGCTGGCAAGGGAGCCGAGCCAGGGAAAACCCAGAGCAGAATAGAAGTGCGTTCTGTGTGCCCAGTGTGTTTCAGAGCCTGAGGGCTAAAGTGAATGAGGATGTGTTCTGATCTCCATAAATCTGCATTACCAGGAGTGTAGCCCCATGGAGGTCCATCTATGCTTTGTTTATTCTATTGGATGTGAATAAAAGCCACACTTTAGAATCCCATTTATGGTACTGGACATTACAATTATTGCTTCCTTTGAGTTACTTGGGTGCCCCTGTTGCAGAGTAGCCAAACCTAGCCAATGTGTCGAGTGACATATTCCTCTCTGAACCCAGCCCACCAGGTAGAGCTGTCAGATAGAAACGGCATACCTGGGTGGGGGTTACACTAGGGAAAGGCAAAGGGGTGCTATTTTACCAGGGACAACCCAGACAATGTTATAAGTGTGGCTGTTCGAGACACCTCAGTAACACTTGTGAGACTCAGAGATGTTTGCATTGTGATAGTTAGGCGCATACCAGGTCAGAATGTACAGTTCCCCCTGTTTGACATTTATGTGATGAAGTAGGTCACTCTATTTTCTCTTGTCAATGGGCATCTCATAATAATGGAATGGAGACTTTGCTGAACACGATTTTTATATCAATAGAGCTACTAGAAAGGACAGTGGCGCTCATCCCCCTCCCCCCAGACAGAAGAGTGCAGCTCCCCCCCACCTGCCCAGACTGCAGCAGCTACCCCTACATCTAGATAGAGAGCTACAGCTCCCCCTGCCAACTAGTCCGCAGGAGGAGCCGCCGTTATTGTTGACATGGGCCCAGATATTCAAGGGTTTAGCATGGCGGCAACAGTGTTACAGTGTCGCCATGCACAACCCACTGATGCAGCCTGGTCGCGATATTTAAAGGGAAAATTCGCCTTACAAATCCCGATGCGGAGCATCAGTAATGTATGCAGGCACAGGTGGGGGCGTGCCCATGCATAACCTGCACAGCCCAATATTCAGCCCAGGCTGTGCAGAGTCATGCATGCGCAACCCCCCTGCGCCTGCACAAAATTCGCCCTAAGAAAAAAAAAAAAAGTGATGGCCACCCACAGGTGAGCTGCCGCGTTGCGGGCGCAACACAGCAGCTGCCACCTGTGGGTGGCCACCCAGTTCCTGCCACTGGCGGCGCCCCATGCCCGGTCGCGGGCATCACTGCATTCCCCCAAGTCCAATATCCCTGGTGGTCCAGTGGACCCGCACTGAGCCGATCACGGGCATCATTAATAGGACCCCATGTCCAATATCCCTAGAGATATAGTGTACCCGCCCACTGAGCCCCCACCACCCGCTCTCCCCCATTAGCCAGCGAGGGCAGCACCACTGCCGCCCTGCAGCCCACCCGACTGACAGCTTGGTGGGGCTGCATGCCCATTGGTTCACAGCATAAGCCAATGGGCATGCACCCATACCGATTATTGGTCCAGATATGTGAATGAATTCACATATCTGGACTGAGTAGTACAGTATAAGCTGCATGCCCATTGGCTTATGCTGTGAACCAATGGGCATGCAGCCCTACTGAGCTGTCAGTCGGTGGGCGACCGGGCGGCAAGCGCGGTGGGTGCTGCGCCCGCTAGCTGACAGGGGAGCGGGTGGTGGGGCCTGTGGGCGGGGTGGAGGGTACACTAAATCATCAGGGATATTGGACGTGGGGGTCCTATTAATGATGCCAGCGATCGGGCTCAGTGCGGTCCACTGGACCACCAGGGATATTGGACTTGGGGGGGAATACAGTGATGCCCGCCATCGGGCTCAGTGCGGTCCACTGGACCTCCAGGGTTATCAGACTTGGGGGGGATACAGTGATGCCCATGATCGGGGCACCTAGAGGTCCACTGGACCACCAGGGATATTGGACATTTTTTTATCTTACAGGAATTCCCGCGATCGGGCTGCAGAGGGCATCGGTCCCCGACAGCTGCTGCCTGGCAGGGCACCAGACACAAGTCGTCGGGGATTGGCGCACCTGCATGCTAATGGCATTCAAATGGGGCCATAATGAGATGCAAATGGACCCCTGTGTGCCTTGCATAACTTATGGCCCCATTTGTATATCCTCATTTGAATATCGCAGGTGCTGTGCTTGGCACAATGGCACTTGCGCCACCGCATCTCCATGCTCCACTCTGGCCACTTGCGCCATGCACAGTGGGGGTTGCCAGGGTGCGATATTCAAAACTTCTGCGCCATAGCGCAGCTCCATTGAATATCGCCCAGGCCACACTTGTGTGCAACAAAGTTGAGCTGCGCCCAGGCTTGCACCACAGCCTGGCACAGTTTGAATATCTGGGCCATAGGGATCTGGGTTTACAGCCCTATTCTGTGGCATCGGTGATTGATCTGGAAGGGGGGTCTCCAGTGGGAGAGGTAGAAGTTGTACTCTCTAGTCAGCCAAATGGAACAGCTGCTCTTGGTTCTGCCATGCCCCCGCCCCAAGCTCCCCCCTCTTCAGAAACTGATTTTACTACTGTGGTCTCTAAATCCCATCCAGTGCCTGGGCAACCTGTTGTAGAGATTTCTCTGCAGAATAAATTTGAGGTCTTACAATGGGGTGACTCTGAGATGGGTGATGATTTGGCTGGGATGTCGGATTATTCCTCCTGTGTAGGGGGAATTTCAGATCATGAGGAGCAAGATTCCCAATTGGCTGGGAAAGTTAAGAAAAAATGCAGTTTGGGGACTCGATATAATTTAAGAAAGAAGAAAGCAACTGATGCCAGTAACTCCTGAAGGATTTTTCCTTGTGGTTGGCATCGCTTAATGTGAACAGCTTAAAGTCTGATAAGAAACAGAAATCAACTTTTCAGTATTTCCTTTCCCAGACTTTTGATATTGTCCTCTTTCAGGATACATGGCTTTTTTCATGTACTGAAATTCAAAAAGCAAAAGATGAATGGATAAGTGGTTCCTCCTATTGGTCGGTGGGAACTGTGACCTGTAGTGGGATTGGGATATGCCTTACAAACAACATGATAGAAGCTACTAGAATCCAGGACATCATATCTGGTAGAGCCATGTTAATGGATTTTGTAGTAGAGCAACAAGCCTTTCATTTATTGAATGTTTATGCTCCACAAGAAAGAGCGAACTGCACAAAGTTGTTTAATACATTACAGCCCCTGTTTATTTATTTATTTATTTAAACATCAGTTTAATAACCTTTGAGCCAGGGGCTCATTTACAAAGGTACCTCGTCACATAGAGGACGACAGACAGCAGCACAGTTAATACAGATTCAAGAAAGTTACCATTCAGGGTTACATTAGGCTCCAATACATATGATAGTAAATAAGTTAAAAGTTAGGGTTTGGGGGTGAGAGTGGGGGGGTAAGAGGGAGAAGGGCTGGGGAGCAGAAAGCAGAGGGAAGGCTAGGGAAGGAGGGTGTTAAAGGGAGGAGGTAAGTAGGAAGGGGGGAGTGCAGCTCAGCGAGCATTGTCAGAGGGTTTTTTTTTTTTATTTAGCGGCAGCAGCACCTGCGTGAGATGAACAGGTGGTTTCTGAGGCTGAGTTTAAAGCTTGCTAATGTGGGGGAGTCAGAGATACTGGTAGGGAGTGAGTTATACCAGGTAGGTGCTCTGTAGGGGAATGCCCTTTGGCCTTGTGAAGTCCTAGCCCTTGGTATGACCAGAGTTGTTTTGGATGAGCTGCGGGTGTTAACAGTCGGTGTAGTTCAGCGAATAGAGCCAGATAGGCCAGTGGGAGATAGGCCATGCAGGGCTTTAAAGGTGAGCTGGCAGGTTTGATACATGAGCCGCTCATCCAGGTTGAGTAGGGTAGCCAAGGCGTACAGCTGACATGTGTGTGTATGTCTAGGTGCACTGGTGATAAGTCTGCAGGCTTTGTTTAGTGTAAGGCGAACCTTGCTGAGGGCTGTCTGATCTGCTGACCCATAGACCGGGAGGCCTTAGTCGATGAGAGATATGACAGAAGAGGTGACAGCCAGGTGGAGGGCATCCAAAGGGAGGCATTTTTTGTGCCGGTAGAGAATGCCCAGCCGCAAGTTGGCGGCAGAGTTCAAGGTGGAGATATGATCATGGAAGGAGAGGGCAGGGTCTAAGATAATTCCCAGATATTTATAGGACTGCACAGGTTCGATGGGGATTTTGAGGGTGGAGTGAACAGTAAGGGGAAATTTGCTGAACTCGTTTTGGGGATGGGAGAAGAGCATTGTTTTCGTTTTCTTTAGGTTGATTACGAGTCGATGCTCAGAGAACCAGGTTTCAGCAGAACCAAAAGCAAGTTGGTGAGAATTCTGAAGCAATGTAGGGTTACTATCAGAGGCAATGAGTACAGCATCATCAGCATATAGCAGGATCTTACCCGCGAATAAACTGGGTAGCGAGTTGAGGAAGAGGGAGAAGAGTAGAGGTCCAAGAATAGAGCCCTGAGGGACTCCAGAGCGAATAGGGCCGGTGCTGGAGAGAGTTTCACTAACTTTCACACATTGGGAGCGGGCTGAGAGATATCTAGCGCACCAGGAGACTGGTCCAGTGGTAAAGCCTATGTGGTCAAGGGTGGTTAACAGGAGTGTATGCGATACGGTATCAAAAGCTTTAGACAGGTCAATGAATACCACGCCAGCCAGGGCGCCAGTGTCCAAGTAGGTGTGGAGGAAGTTGACAAACTCCAGGAGTGCCGTATTGGTACAATGACCAGCTCTGAACCCATGTTGCTCAGGGCAATGAACATTGTACTTCGAGAGGTAGTTAGAGACTTGAGTGGCAACAATTTTCTCTAGAGCCTTGGGGAGGGGGGCATTGAGATGGGTCGGTAATTACCTGGCAGAGTCCTGTCGCCACCTTTGTGGACAGGAGTAACCGTAGCAACCCTCCAGACAGCAGGAAATTGTCCGAGGCAGAGGGATTTGTTAAAGATGCATGTGATAGGGGCGATGACCTGATCCAGGACCTGACATAGGAGACAGGGATCAAGGGAATCGGTACCGATGGCGTTGCCTTTTAAGGCTTTAAGTAGATATGGCCTAGTTTCTTGTATGGTGACACAACGCAGGTGGAACAAGGGATGTGTGATGGGTGGTGCAGAACTAGGGGGTGGAGGACTGAAGAAGTTACCAGGGAGTACTGAGCTAAGGTCGGTAAAGGAGTTATTGAGGTGAGTGGCAATGAGGGTAGGATCAGTGGAGACAGTACCATTGATGTTAAGAAGTGAGGGAGAGGGGACCGGGAGTGACCATTCAGCTGCTTGACGTTGTCCCAGAAGGACCTAGGGTTCCCCCAAGAGGAGGTAAGGGAGGCTTGATAGTAGTCCGCCTTTGCTTCACGGATAGCCCTGGTGCACTGGTCTTGAGCTGCAGCATAGGTCTGCCTGTCAGATGGTCGGCCAGAAGCAACAGCAAGGTGCCACAGATTGTCCCGCTGCTTAAAAAGCCGCCTCAGGACAGGGGTGAGCCAAGGGGCATATCTTACTTTGGACCTATGGGCAGTTATAGGAGCGAAGATGTCACAGGCAAAGTTGAATGTGTTGACAAAGAAGGACAGAGCCATGTCAATGTTAGTTACGTTTATCAATGGAGACCAGTCTGTGTGAGCAAGGTAATACTTTAGGTCTTTCAACCCCCCGGGTCTAAGACGCCTCCGAAAGGTGGTTTTGACTGAGGGTGTGGGCTGAGAGGTTACCCAGCTGAAGAGAACAGGGGAGTGGTCACTAAGACAGTCGGGGAGTATTTGTATATTATGGACGCGGCTGTTACTGACAGCACGTGTAGTATTATGGGGTGGGGATTTCAATTGCAGCAGACTAAAAGGTGATTGTGGCGTTAGGACTGAGAAAATATTTTGTGACTCTGCATTGCTGAATAGAATTTTTTCTCAAACAAATTTGATTGATGTTTTTCACACCACTCACTCTATACGCAGTATACCTATCTTAGAGGTCATCTTAAAACCAGGATAGATTATTGGTTTATTTCATTGTATCTTCCCATTCAAAATTCTAGGATGCACCTGATGGCAACTTCTGACCATCAGTTTTTGGACATCACTCTATCCTATTCCCCGGAATTAACATTGGGGAAGGGATATTGGAAATGTAATACTTCCGTATTGGATATTCCTGATATAAAAATAGTTTTTTTGGATGCAGTCAATGCAAGAGTTTCAGTTGTATGTTTATATGACAGTATGATAGATTGGTGGGAACAAACGAAGGTGGATTTAACTAAGTATTGCAAAAGCACGAGCCGTTTGATGGGATATTCAAGAATACAAGATATGGTCAATTATAACATCAACTTTATTTGTTGATTTCTTTGCAACTTGATGGTAGCCATGATTTTTTGGAGAAAATTACACGTATTAAAAGGGAAATGACTACTTTACAATATGACAGGTATAAGTCCATAGAATTCGAGTAAAGGTATGGCATTAAGGGTAAACAAGCACAGGCTAACCCTTATGAAAATTGCATCTCACAATCTAATAAGAAATACATTTCATTGTTGACATAGGATGGCCGTGTCATTACTGGTAATTCGAATATTATGACGGCAGTTGAGAGTTATGTGCGCAGTTATTTGGGACAGCCCATGATTTCACTGAGAATACTGTACATTGGTTACATGAGTGTAACTTACCTCAGCTATCTCACACTGTTACAAAGATGCTTACTAGAGAGCTCATGATACAAGAGCTCAGATCAGTTATAGGACAGTAGCAGGGAGGGACAGCACCAGGACCCGATGGTTTGCCAAATTTTTTTTTTATAAAATACTACTTGAATATATGGGGCCTGAGCTGACGACAGTGTATAACATGATCTTGACCAGTAAGGTGACGCCGCACTCAATGTTTCAGGGGCTTCTTCTCTTAATTCATAAAAGAGGCCCTAGAGACAGCCTAGATAATTGGAGACCACTTTCCTTACTGAATTCAGATTTCAAAATTCTGACTAAATTGCTCAGTAATGGATTATCGTCAGCTTTGGCATCAATAATTCATTATTCACAGATGTGCTGTCTTCCAGGATGGAAGATTTCTGACCTTCTAATCCTGTTATGAGAAATAATTGATAAGGGAGACACTGGAGCGATCTCGGGATACATAGTTAACCTTGATCAATCCAAGGCCTTTGACCGGGTCTCACATAAGTATTTATGGACCTGTCTAGCACAATATGGCTTCCCATTAAAATTTATTGAATGGATTAGATTGTGTTATGCCCAAGCCCAGGTGAGGCCTTATATGAATAGAAGGTTAGGGAAACCATGCCCGATTAGAATAGGAGTACGACAAGGGTGTCCCTTGAGCCCGCTTCTTTATATTTTGTCATTAGATCCCTTAATTAGGAGGATACATTTACACCCGGGCATACAAGGATTATCGGTATCCAGCCAAGACTCTGAAATAAAAACACTGGGGTATGTGGATGATCTCAGTATTGTTTTGGCAGATGTGAATTCATCAGTCTCTTTGAGACATCTGTTGGAAGAATTTTCTGTCATTTCAGGATTGATGATTAATTTTAAGAAGAGCTCCTGCCTTACTGTAGGTAGAGATTTTTCACATGACACTCATATATACAATATACCGAAAAATACTACAGGGATTAATATTTTGGATATCTTCTTTGGGGTCCCTAATGTTGCATTATATAATTGGGAGTATTTATTGAATATAGCCTTGGGTAGAGTAGCTAAATGGAATAGATGGAGGATGAACAAAAAAAAAGTATATATGATTCATACCTTTTTATTGCCAATGTTTCTTTATTTGAGTTATATATTTCCACCCCCCCGAAATAAATTGAAACAAGATTATATAGTTGCTTCTTTCAAGCGATGTGGGGCAGTAGGTTGAACCCCCATTAAATGAGGTATACTATACTTAGACATTTGGGCAGGAGGATTAAAATTGATAAAACCCATTTCATTTTATCATAGCATTTTTTATACACAAATGTTATACCTTTACTTCAAGAGAAGCTACTTATATGGGGCCCATGGGTTAGAGATAATTTTCAGCAGGTTTTGCATACGTGGGGGACATTTGATGTAATTCCTAGATAGAGTCAATACACTGGGATTCTGCTATATTTCAGTTTGGAAACGATTGAATTAATGAATAGGAAACAGTTTTATGCTGATGTACAACAGAAATTCTTCGCACAACTGCCAGACTACATGTCCAGATCAGACAGAGAGATTCAGTGTATTACAGCCTTATTATTGGAACACAGGATATCTCCTCTGATGTGGGATAACACTTGGTTGTGTGTACACGGGAAGCTTCCTGTTAAGGATAACCAAAAACACAAAGATATTTCAAGAAGGAATTGCCCGAGGATGTACCTGAGACAATGGATCATCTTTTCTTTCACTGTTATTTTGTTCAGTCCTTTTGGTCTCTAGTTTATAGCTCATGGGTTTGGTTCCCGCATTGGTTGGGCACTCCTGATGCTTTTTATTTTGGGATATTTCTGACACATAATTTTAAATACGAAGTGGGGACCTTGCGGGTTATAATCACATGTATTAAATATTGGATTTGGCATGCCAGATGTCAGCTTACTTTGCAACAGAAAGAATGGTCACCAGAACAATTGTTCAATATGATAAGAGACTATATTAGTACTATTAAGTATCAGGAATGTACTAAATGTACTATGAATGAGAAGAAATGGACACGTGGACATTTATGAATAAGATGGACATCGATTGACTGTTATTAGTTTTCTTTTCTGTGACAGTTCGGAACTGCTATCATTGCCAGATTATTGAAAACTTATCTTGTGCATTTGTTATTGCCCTTTGTCATGTGTCTGCTATATGAGACTTGATTGATTTCTGTACTAGTGTAAGGGAGAAACAAGGAGTTTGGGACGTCACCAAGTTGCATGACTCCTTTGTTGTTCTATTTAGGAGAGTTTCTTTACAGCCCTATGATTGATGTACTGATATCCTTTTATGTCCATTTGCTTATTTATCAAAATCAGCATTGTTGTATTTCGTACTTTGTTGTTTCACTAGGTTTAACTTAGTGCTGAGTTTCTGTTGCAAATGGTCTCTCATATGGTTACAGAGACCTGCTCCTACGTTGTGAAATTATCACTTTTTATATTGTTTTCCATCCTATTTGTGTATTCTCTTTGGGTGTGAGCCTTGAATGAGGGGAGGGAGGGGTGAGGCTCATAAAACATAGAAACATAGAATTTGACGGCAGATAAGGACCGCTTGGCCCACCTAGTCTGCCCTTTTTTCTACCTAACAGATAAGCTGCAGATCCTAATTAACCAACAGCTTACTTCCTCCTACCCCCCGTTAGGACTGCCTTATGTCTGTCCCATGCATTCTTGAATTCCCCCACTGTTCTTGACTCCCGACCACCTCAGGAGGCTGTTCCATGCATCTGACCCTCTCTGTGAAAAATACTTCCCTCATTACCTCTGAGCCGTCCCCCCTCTATCTTCAAATTGTACTCCCTTGTTCTTGCACATCTCTTTTTCTGAAAGATGCTACTCTCTTGGACTTCGTTGATTCCCTTGAGGTACTTGAAAGTTTCTATCATGTCCCTCTCTCCCTCCTTTCCTCAAGGGTATACATATTAAGCTCCTTTAGTCTTTCTTCATATGTCTTCTGGTACAGATCCTGCATCATTTTGGTTGCCCTCCTCTGGACAGCCTCCACTCTGTCTATGTCTTCATGGAGATGGGGTCTCAGAACTGAACACAGTACTCAGATGGGGTCTCACCAACTGTCTGTACAGAGGATAACAACTTCCTGTTTTCTACTATTGATGCCTCTCCTATGCATCCCAGTATCCCCCAGCCTTCCTTACTGCCTTCTCACATTGCTTGCCCACCTTTAGGTCATCTGATATAATTATCCCCAGGTCCTTTCCATTTTTACTGTTGTCAGTATCTCACTCCCATTGTGTACTCTTGCCCTGGGTTTTTGTTTCCCAGGTGCATTACCTTGCACTTCTTTGCATTTAATCTGAGCTGCTATGCATTTGACCATTCCTCCAACCTTGCCAAGTCCCTTCTCATCCTTTCCACTCCATCTGGTGTATCAGCCCTGTTGCAGATCTTTGTGTCATCTGCAAAGAGACATACTTTTCCTTCCAGTTCCTCTGCAATGTCACTTATAAAGACATTAAAAAGGACCGGTCCCAGTACTGAACCCTGCGGTAGCCCACTAGTAACCCTCCTTTCTTTACTGTGGACTCCATTTACTACTACCCTTTATGTCCTGTTGTCTAGCCAATTTTGTATCCAATTTTTTATCCAGGCTACCACCTTGGGACCCATTCCAAGGCTGGCTAACTTCTGTATTAATCTTTTGTGTTGGACTGTATCAAATGCCTTGCTAAAATCTAGGTAAGCCATGTCCGCAGCCCTCCCTGGTCTACTACTTTGGTCACCCAGTCAAAGAAATCTATTAGATTCGTCTGACACGACCTTCCCATCGTGAATCCATGCTGCCTTGGGTCCTGTGCCCCACTGGCCTCTAGGTACTCAACAATTCATTCCTTCAGAAGTTATTCCATCATTTTACCTACCACTGAGGTCAAACTAACTGGTCTGTAGTTTTGTGCCTCTGTTCTGCTCCCACTTTTGTGATGAGGAATCACATCCGCCCTCCTCCAATCCTCAGGTACCAACCCATCCTCCCATGATTTGTTAAAGAGAGTAGTCAGCGGTGTCATTAGTTCTACCCTTAGTTCTTATAGAATTCTTGGGTGAATCCCATCAGGCCCCATTGCTTTGTACACCTTAAATTTTATTAGTTCTTTCAGAACCCTTTCTTCTGTAAATGGACTAGTATCAACCCCCATCTTCAGAGTGTTTCTTTCAGGCTCCTTTCAGTATTAGGATAAATTTAAGTTTTATAGCCTTATATGAATGCACTTTGAAAAGGAGTAGTATGACTACAATACTTCTTTCATTTTGTTATGATATGTATATTCCTTTGTGTGAATTAACACTATTGTGTATTTATTTTTGTTGTTCTTAACACAAAATCCCCTACTCTTTTAGTGGGGGGGGGGGTGGAGATCTTTTCAGGATTAGGATATGTTTGAGTTTAGCAGCTTTATGACAGTATCTCAATGATTGTATGTCTGCAACACTTATTTGCTTTTTCTTTTATGTGTATTCACATTATTGTGCATTTATTTGATTTTGAAATTTCTATTTAACAAATTCCCTACTCTTTAGTAGAGGTGGGGTGGGGTTCTTTTCAGGATTAGGATGTCTTTGAGTTTTACGGTTTTATTTGGCAGTACTGTAATAATTGTATGACTGTAATTCTTTATTTGATGTTTCTTATACTTTGTATGTTCTTTTGTGTGACATAACACTATTGTGTATTTATTTCATTTTTAAAGTTTCTAATAAAAAATTCCCCTACTCTTTTCTATAAGTGCCATGAGATCTTTAACATCCACCTGAACTACCACCAATCCAGGCATTATTATTCACATTTAATGTTTAATATGACGTTTATACAATGTATGCTTTTGACAGTTGTATTAATATTTGTGTTGATGATTATATTCTTTTGTACAGTTTTCCCTATCCCAAAAGAATAAAATCTTATTGACCAAAAAAAAAAATGAAGGCTTACTGTTGTGGCTGAGGAGATCTGAAACGCAGCACTGTCTGGGCCAGTCTGGAGTTATCAGAATGATCCACACCTTGTCCTTCTGGGCCTTGACCAGCAAGGGTGCAGGAGGGAAGGTGTACATGAAGACTGGGGTCCCAGGGCCTCGCAAAAGCATCCCCCCAGCAGTGTCCTGGACTGCAGAAGGGTGGACACAAAATAGGCTCAGCTTTCTGTTGTCCCAGGAGGCAAACGGGTTCATCAGAGGGGTGCCCCACTTGGGGAACAGGTGGCACACCACCTCCTGATGCAGAGACCTCTCTTGCGACATCTTTCCCAACTGGCTGAGAATGTCTTTCAGCTGATTGTTCACTCCTGCAACATGTATCGCCAGGAGATCTGCACCCAGGTTACACACAACTGGCCAGGTGTGGAGGCCCTCCTGACACAAGGGAAGAGAATGAGTTCAGCCCTGCCTGTTCAAGTAAAACATGGTCATGATGTTGTCTGTCTAGACCTGCACAACATTACCCATGATCAGAGGAGCAAACTGCTTGGGGGCCAGCTGCACCGCATGAAGCTCCTACAAGTTGATGTGGTGATGGGGCTCCCTGGGTGACCAGAACCATTGGGCACTGTGGGTCACCAGGTGTGCTCTCCACCCCACCAGAGGAGCATCTGTCATGAGAGTGATGGATGGCTCTGTGCAGTCAAACAGCATTCCTTCCTCCAGATGTTGAGGGACCAGCCACCACTGGATGGCATCCCACATTGGCTAGGTCACAAGAACTGACTGGTCCAGGTGACCTAGGTGCTGGGATCACTGGTGGCCCAGATCCCACTGCAGGTGGAACATTCACTGGTATGCCCAGTGGACCACGCTGTTGGTGGATGCCATGTACCCCAGGAGCCACAGGAATTCCTGGGCAGGGCACGAGTATTCAACCTGAAATGATCAGGCAAAGGAGGTACAGTCCTGAGCCTGGTCCACAGGGAGACAGCCTTGGCCTGCAGGGAGTCTAGCTCTGCCCCAGTGAACTTGATGACCTGCAAGGTGATCAGTTTCAACTTGTCCAGGTTGACCAAGAGGCCAAGCCTCTGCAAGTCTGGAGGGACAGCTCCCTAGACCGCTCTACAGTCTCCATGGATGGTCCGGCCATCAGCCAGTCATCCTAGTAGGGATACACTCTGATGCCCTTGCACTGCAGAAAGGCTGCCCCTGCTGCCATGCACTTGGTGAAGACCCTGGGTGCAAATGAGAGGCCAAATGGCAAGACCTGGAACTTATACAGAAACCTTTTTACATGGAACTGGGGGTACTGCCAGTGGGATGGAGATCCAGGAAGCAGAACCGCATGCCCTGCTCCAGGGATAGTATAATCTGGCTCAGAATGAAAACTGGCTCAGATTGTGCAGATCTAGTATGGGACAATGTCCCCCTTCCATTTCAGGACCAGGAAGTACCTGGACATGTACCCCTGACTTACCAGCGTGTCAGGGACACAGGCTATGGCTTCTTTCACAATGAGCTGAGTGATGTCCTCCCTTAGGGCAGATAGGAAAAAAGCAGCACTCCGGCGGCTCCCCTGAGGGTCTGAGAGGGCTTAAGGGTGCCTTCCCCCATGACTGGCCACAGATAGGAAAAAAGCAGCACTCTGGCAGCTCCCCCGAGGGTCTGAGAGGGCTTAAGGGTGCCTTCCCCCATGACTGGCCACAGATAGGAAAAAAGCAGTGCTCTGGCAGCTCCCCTGAGGGTCTGAGAGGGCTTAAGGGTGCCTTCCCCCGTGACTAGCCACAGATAGGAAAAAGCAGCGCTCTGGCAGCTCCCCCGAGGGTCTGAGAGGGCTTAAGGGTGCCTTCCCCCATGACTGGCCACAGATAGGAAAAAAGCAGCGCTCTGGCAGCTCCCCCGAGGGTCTGAGAGGGTTTAAGGGTGCCTTCCCCCATGACTGGCCACAGATAGGAAAAAAACAGCACTCTGGCAGCTCCCCCGAGGGTCTGAGAGGGCTTAAGGGTGCCTTCCCCCATGACTGGCCACAGATAGGAAAAAAGCAGCGTTCTGGAAGCTCCCCCTGAGGGTCTGAGAGGGCTTAAGGACGCCCTCCCCCATGACTGGCCACAGGTACGGCAGCAAAACAAAGTGCTTTTGGTGCTTTTTGGGAAACCCAGCTTAGTGCTCTGAACTGAAGAGGACTCAGCTCAGTCTTGGCACCTTTTTACTTTTAAACTTCCAGCACCTTAAGGACAAACTGAAGAGAGGACTTGGCGCCTTTTTACTTTTAAAATCCCAGCACCTTTAAGGACTAATCTATCCCCACATGAATGAAGAGAGTCTCTCTCTCTCTCTCTCTCTCCCTCTCTCCCTCTCTCTCAGGCAGAACCCCTGAACTGTAGGACCTTTTCGCTGTTTTAATCTTGCAGCTTTAAATTTGTATTTCTGGGACATGAAATGTTTTGTTAACTGAAACGTAGTGCAAATTAAGGGAAACTTTCATCCAAAATCTCTTAAGTACAGCAGCAATGAAAGCTCTAATTAATTTTATTTTGCTGTAAGGAGTAAAAGCTGACTTTTGTCCCCTCATTTTAATGTACCTGCCCTCAGCTGTTGTTAGAGTCGGAAATTCTTGGCCTCTCTTGCTCCCCCACCCCAGTCCATCCCCCACTGTTGTTTTAAATCAGCTCCTCCCAAAACATACCTGTTTATAATCCTCCTTTTCTCTGCTTCAATCCATGAGATAGGAAAAAAGCAGCACTCTGCGGCTCCCCAAGGGTCGAGAGGGGCTTAGGGCATCCCTCCCCACAACTGGCCACAGGTACAGCAGCAAACGTGAGCGCTTTCAGTGCTTTTGCAAACCCAGCTCAGTGCTCTGAACTAAAGAGGGCCCCGTCGTCACTTTGCTCCAGCTCCCTACCCTCCCACCACCCTTGGTCGGCATTCCATTATATAGAAAATGTCATGTGACTGCCAGACCCAATCAGCCTACTTCCCCATTAGTAAGTTATCTTTTTCCACCACAAGAGGCCGACACCACAACCAAAAATCTTCTTGATAATGCCCAGCTCGGCCACTGTTTCTTACACTACAAATATGCCTCTTACTTCAATCTCCACTTTCCGCCATGGCCCTGACCCACCTCCCATCTCATCCTCCCTTCCCCCAACACTCACTCCATCCCTCCTCCCCTGAGCTACCCTTTCCGCAGTCCCTCTGGCACAACACAACAATTCTACTCACAATCTCCCCTCCCTCGCACCAACACTCTCCTTCCCCACCCCACTCACCCTTCCCTACATTCACCCTCTCTGCTCCACTCATACCTGCTAAACCTAGAGGTCTTCTCCAGTGCCTAAACCTCCGAGCTCCACCCCCTAGGTGCCCAAATAGCAGACACAAGCAGTCCACCGCCCTCTCCTTGCCCCTGCTACTCTTGCTCCTGGCAGGTGATATTCACCCAAACCCTGGCCCTACAGCAACAATACGAACCTCTCTGGCACATGCACCCCATCACAGTCCTTCCCTTAACTCACTCCCAAAGGGTGTCCGCATATTCCACATTAACGCAAGGAGCCTTCTCCCTAAACTTGACGCTCTCTCTGTCTGGACAAGCCTATATCAACCTGACATACTCTGCATCAGCGAGACATGGCTCTCCACCAAAATCTCAAGCCCCTCTCTTGCCATCCCAAACTATATCCTGTTCCAGCGACAAGCGAGGTGGGGGTGTAGGGCTGTACATCAGACAATCCATTAATTGCACCATCACTTTCAAATAATCATGCCCATCTTCCCACGAATTCGTAGTCGCTCAGCTATCCTTCCCCTCATCCACCCCCCTTTACCTAGGAGTACTGTATACCCCGCCTAAGCCCTCACTCAACTCCCTCATCACGGCCATCTCAACTATTACATCTACCACCTCAAACGGCGAACTCATTCTTCTAGGTGACTTCAACCTAGACTTGCTCTCCCCCTCCACCAAACCTGCAGCCCTGAGGATTGAAGCCCTAAATCTCTCCCAGCTAATCCAGGAACCCACCTGACTCAACCGTTGATCACAAAAACACACCCTTCTGGACTGGATCCTAACCACTCACCCCCACAGGATCACCACCTCAGGCACCCTTTCTGATGCCCTAAGCAATCACTGCATCACCTACTGTATTCGTAAAGTCCGTTCCCCGCACTCCAGTCCCAAATTCATCAAAACCCGCCCCTTATGCTTCCTCGATGACTCCACCCTACAGCGTGACCTGGCAGATGCGGACTGGCTCCCAGTCTTTGCTGCTCATGATGTTGACACCGCCCTTTCCCATTTCTGCAATATTTTCCTAAACACGTGGGATTGTCACGCTCCTCTCAGGAAAGCCAGAGTAAAAGAATACCACCACTCATGGATCACAGCCAACCTCATCACCTTGTATCGCACCAGAGACAAGGCCTGGAGGCGTTACAAAACCTCCCTCACCTCCCGTGACCTCCTATCCTACAAATCTCTCAGAAACAACTGCACCAAAGCAATCCATCAATTTAAGGCCCATTACTTTAAGGCTCAACTCACCATGCACCCAGCCTCCCCGGTGGTCTTCTGGAAGGTGATAAACTCCCTCATAAACCCTCCCACCAAACAAGCTAGTCCTAGCCTTAACACAGATGGCAAACTCATCTCTGACCCGGCTTCTGTATCTGATCTCTTCAACTCTTTCTTCATCTCCTCTGCCCTGCCTGACTCACCCCCTTCTCCACCCACCTCCAACCCCCCCCCACCACGCCAAGGCTTTCACTTTCCACCTTTCACACCTCTGGAAGTCTACACCTCTCTCACCTCCCTGAACCAGCTCAATACTAGCCCAGATGGCCTGCAACCAAGGCTGCTCCGTATCTCCGCCCCGGCCATAGCCACACCTCTAACTCACATACTAAACCTCTCACTTACCACAGCCACGGTCCCATCCACCTGGAAACTCGCCAAAATCTTTCCTCTCTCTAAAGGTGGTGACCCCTCCTATCCAGGAAACTACAGACCCATCTCTCTCCTCCCTTCCCTCGACAAAATCCAAGAATCCCTCACGCTATCCAAATTGTCCCCTTTCCTCTAAACAAACAGCTCCCTCTCCCCCTTTCAGTCAGGCTTCAGAAAATCTCATTTCATGACCACCACCTTATTAAGCATAACTGACACCATTCTCTCAGCCATGGACAAGGGGCAAACCACCACTGTTATCTTCATCGACCTGGCAAAAGCCTTTGATTCAGTCTCTCACCCTCTACTGCTCCACAAATTAAGCTCCTTCGGCCTCACCCAACTTGCCATAAACTGGTTCAACTCCTATCTCAAAAATAGGAAACAGCAAGTACAAATAGGTGACTCCCTCTCCCCCCACCCATCCTCTCTGGCATCCCCCAAGGCCCCATCCTCTTCTCCCTATTTATAAATGACCTCCCCTCTGCCTGTCTTTCTTCAAATGTGCACCTGTACGCTGATGACATCATTATCTATGCATCAGGCCCCTCCCATGACAGTGTACACCCAAATCTCCAAAGCGATTTCCACTGAGTAAAAGCCTGGCTCCAGAAAAACCAGCTAAAACTTAATACTAAAAATACAGTCTCTATGGTTTTCGGCACCAGACAAAAGCTTGCCTCCCTACCTGTCCCACCTCCGATCTCCACCTTGGACGAAGTTCCCCTCGAATCGGTATCCACTTTCAAGTACCTGGGAGTCTGGCTGGACACAAACCTCAACTTTGCCACCCATATTGATGCCATCTGTACCAAACTCCGGCCCAAACTCGCTATCCTCTACTGCCACAAAGCCAGCCTCCCCTTTCCCACTCGGTGTGAACTAGTTCACAAAACCATCCTACCAGTGCTGGACTATGCGGACATCATTTATGGCACAGCCCCAAACTCCTCCCTTTCTAAACTTGACGTCCTGCTCAACTCATTCATTCGGTTCGCCACTGCCTCCCCCCCCACTCACTCATCACTGTCTCCTATACTCCACCCTATCCCTAACACCTCTCTCACATAGGTGGACCGCCCACAGCGCTTCTCTCATAGTTAAATACTGGCTTGGCTCCCTTCCCCCCTACCTCTCCTCCCACCTCTCCCAAGCCACATCCCCAGGCTACTCACTCCACCACAGACACGGTCGCACCTGCCACCTCTCATGCCCCCTCTCTGCCTCTGGGCAAGCCGCCTTTACCAGATCCCACTCCTTTGGAACAACCTTCCACCTAACCTCCAACAGGCCCACTTCTTATCAGCCTTTAAACAGCTACTCAGGCTTCTCCCCCTACTCCCTGCCGAAGCTGCACAGCAAATCCCTCCTCTCTTGGCCCAGTACTACCCCCAATTAGCCACACCAGGTAACTATTACTCCTCATGCCAGCTCAGATTGCCCAACCTCCCCCACACTGCACGCTGTCCTTGCTAGACCACTTTCTGGACAAACCACTACTGTAAATATATATATATATATATATATATATATATATACATATGCACTTGTAAATTATACAGCATAAGCGACTGTTTAGAAATGAAATGTCATGATGTTTTTCCCTCTGGCTGTTCCAATCAAAAAAGTGTTACCGCACTACCAAATAATATGAAATATCCTTGTACTGTATTGTCCGGCAGAAACTTGTTGTTTGCTTGTACATCTCTGCCTTCCACGTGTACACCTTGTACCCGGGTCGCACCTGGAAACGAGCCTCGGCTCAGTGTGCCTTTCCCGGTCACCAGTTTAAAATAAATAAATAACAATTAAAAAAAAAAACATGTCCTGCGACATTGAGGACTCCTGAGGAGTTTGGGGTCAGTAAGGCAGGAGAGCCTCGAAGTTAAGAGGCAGCCCTCTGCCTATCTCTTCCAGTATCCACTTGTCCATAGTGATGATATGCCAGTGTGGTCAGAAGTGGTGCAGTCGACCCTTCATAGGGAGCTGGGTCAGGGACGGGACATGCAGGAGGATGACACCCCAACCCATCACTGGGCAGCTGTGAAGGGGGCTGGAGGGGCACCATTTCTTCTACATCTGCCTCTTTTTTGGCCCCTGGCCACTGGACAGCATGGGCTTGGGGCACCGGGCCTGGTATTGTCCCTGCTGGGGCTGCTGCCAAGGCTACTGTATCTGAAAGGACCTATACTGGACGGTCTTCTTTTTAGCCTTCTAAGCTTTAGGGTCATTTTGGGACAAAGCCACAGAAACCAGGATGGCACTGGACTTCTCTATCCTAGTGAGCTGTCCTTCCACCCCTGGGCCAGAGAGATCAGTGCTCATAAAAGGTACTTCAGTCAGCTTGTGATTGTTGTCCACTGTGAAGATGGAGGGCCTCAACCAGGCACTGGGATGCACATTGCAACAGCTGCTGAAACGGCATATGTGCAGGAATCACCCATGACCAAAGCTGTGTGCTGCTGGTGTTCAGCCAGCGTTTGACCCTGCTCCTTGACCAACTTCACCAGCAACAGCTTGTCAGCAGCAAGGTGAGGGAGGATTTCATCCAGCACTCCCAACAGGGAGTGACCAAATTTGGCCATCAGGACAGCATAGCTGACCTGATGCAGGCCCAGAAAGGAGGCAGTTTACACTTTTTGGGTGGCATGGTCAGATTTTTTCAACTCCTTGTGAGTGAGCTTGTCCACATCACCTTGGCAACTGACTTCTGGAAGGCCAAGTCTGAGACCAACCCCTCATCTGAAGGGTAGTCTAAGAACCCCAGGAGGAACCTAATAAGGACCATGTACTTGCAGACCTTATGGGTGGAGGGTGCCAGGCAGGATACTGGATGCTGCTAGAGCTCCAGATCCAGTCCCAACATCCTTGTCTAAAATGTCCATGAAGGGGTGTTTTGCCCTCTTCTGGAGTAGCTCCAAGGATAAGTTCATGGACTCCAACATCAGGTGAAGAAGAGCCCCAAAAGACAACTCCCATGGTCGGTAGTCAGTTCCTCGACTGAAGTCTGGTCCATGGTGTGGGTCCTCAACGACAGCAAGGATGACCCATCCAAGTCATCTGAGGACTCTTTGAAAACAGCCTGTGACCATTTGCTGCCATGGACCAGTAACTTCGGACTGGTTGATTTTCATTAACAGTCGACCCAGCAAGCCAGCTGCAGCACGGGAGTCCTTGATCAGGGCTCTCACCAAAGGCTGTATTGGAGGCAGCTCCAACCACATGGATGGGGAGAGGCAGATGCTGGGGACATCTGCTGGGGGTGTCTTAGCATGGGCATCATCAGTGCCTGCCAGTTGACTGTGGATCCAGGTGTAGAGCTCTGCCCCACCCCGCAATGGTTGACTGCTGCCAGAGGAGTTCCTCATAGTGCCGCCACATCCTGCAGCAGTGCTTCTCACCACCAGAGGATGAGGAGGTTGAGGAATGTTGATGGCAACACCTTCCAGTCAAGTGGGATCAAGAGCACAAATGATGCCTCAACCTCGACTGTCGAGCCATGGGTTGACGTCAAGGAGAAGTCACCAGAGAGTCAGTATAGACCACATGCTGAACCATGTTAGTCAGCATCAGCTTTGGTGGCAGAACCACTGGTGGAGGCTAATCCTGAGTGGAACAAGTTGGGGACACCGACCGGCCCACATTATCTTGGGAGAGGACCGGTAGAACCAGGGTCTGAGGGATTGACTCTTTGTCGATGTCCTCCAACAACTGGTTGACAGGGTTGAGAAAAATGTTGACAGCCTGCTCGACTAATGTTGAAGTCAATAGCCCAATGGGTACACTGTGCAGCTGTCAACTAACCCCTCGATCAAGGGTATCTGAACCAGAGTTGAGCACTCGATGGGGGGGAGGCATGGGAGTGGGAGGACTGTGATCTTTCCCAATCCCACCACTGGTGTTGGTGGCACTTGTGTTTCTTACCATGGTGGGCAGGGCTCTCCCCGGAGGCTTGGAGGACCCAGTACCTATCTTGGAACCTGTCCGAGAAAACCCCACCCATACTGACCCCATCCAGGAATAGTGCCAAGGCTGACGAGGTGCCCACCATGGCAGCCATCATCGCTGCATCCATGACCTTCCTGAGACCATTAGGACACATCTTCAGATCCCTCTTGCCTGGCCGACTGTGAAGAACCAGGGCCGTGTGATCTTCCAAAGATGAGGGAAGCATTGCCTGGCACAGGCCACAGCCAGAAACACTGTGGTGTGCCCCTAGGCAGTAAAGGCAAGACACCTGCAGGTTCATATTCAACATATTCTGCCAACATATGACATAGAATTTGAAGCTGTCAGATAGTTTACCTTCCTCGGAATCCATCTTCCGTCGACAGAGGCAGTGCTGAAGTTAAGGAGTGGAGGAGCAGTCAAGGAGTAAACTCGAAGACATCTCTGACGAAATTCGCCAAAATGCCCAATGGTAGCCTTCAGTGCTGCAGGCTGCGAAGGAGAAGACCTGTCCCTTCCAGTGGGAAGAAAGATATACTGGATATACTGGATATACTGGACAAAAGAAGGCCATCTCGGCCCATCGAGATTGTCCCCTACAATAGTGGGTCAATTTCCTTCATTTATTTGTTAATCATATATCTAAATTCTTTTTGAAAGATTCAAGGGTTTTTGAATTTGCCAAATACTCGGGAAGCGAATTCCAGATCTGAGGAATCCTAACACTGAAAAAGTTTTTTCTTAAATTTGTTTTACCCATTCTGCAGATAGTTGTTTATTATGTAATCTACCCACAATGTGTTTATTGGCATATGACAGTCCACATAATTTCATCTGAATTGGGCATTTTAAAATATTAAATAAAAGTAAAAGGTCACCTCTCAATCTTCTTCTTTCCAAGGAATGTAATCCTGTTTTAGTTAACCTAGTATCATAAGAGTCTTTTTTTAATCTAGATATCATCCTAGTCAATCTTCTCTGAACTTGTTCCACTCTAAAAATATCCTTCTTGAGATAAGGGCTCCAATATGGAGAACCATAGTCAAGATAGAGTCTAAAATATGATGTATACAAAGTGACCAAGCATTGTTCTGATTTGTTTACAAAAGTTTTATTTAGCTGCCTCAGCATAGTATTTGCTGTATTTGCCACTCTGTTACAGTGTAAATTGGCAGATAATTTGGTATTTATCATAATCCCCAGGTCTCTTTCACATTCAGAGCTTTTAATTAGTTTATTATTTAACTGGTAAACATTTTTTGGGTTATTTTTTCCAAAGTGTAGTACCACACACTTGTCAGTGTTAAAGTCCATAGAGTTTCTTTTTGCCCATATTTCTATAGTTTGAAGATCTTTCTGGAGAATTTCACTATTTAAAGCTGTGTCCACCCTTCCTCCCAGTTTGGTATCATCCGCAAACTTAGTTAAAAAATTACTGGAAATGATGATTAAGTCCCCAATAAATAAATTAAACAGGGTGGGTCCCAGAACCGAACCCTGAGGGATACCACTAGTAACCTTACGAAGTATAGACATTGAGTTATTAACCCTGACAGCCTGAGATCTATCATATAACCATTGTGATACCCAATTTATTATGTAATCTGAAAGACCGAGTTTGTACATTTTTTTCAATTAACAATGAATGGGGTACTTTATCAAAGGCTTTGCTATAGTCCAGAAGAATAACATCAGATGGGATGTGATTATCCAATAACCTACTAGTGTTATTATGAAAAGAGATCAAGTTTGTTGTACAAGATGATCCTGTTTTGAAGCCATGTTGTGTTAAGTCCTGAATCCCCAGTAAATGTATTTCAGAATCAGTTTGGGATTTAACTATTTTTTCCATGGCCTTGCCAACTAATGATGTAAGACTAATTGGCCTATAGTTCTGAACCATAGATTTATTCCCCTTTTTTAGGATTGGGATCACAGTTGCAGTACGCCAATCCTTTGGTACACAATCTTCTTTCAGGGATTTGTTAAATATTAAGGTTAACTGGAAAAGTGACTGAATCAATGGTTTCTTTCAATAACCTAGCATTAATATTGTCAGGTCCTGAACTGGTAGATTTTTTTAGTAAAGAAAGAGCATTTCTTACTTCCAGTTCATTAATTATTGGGTGTATATGGGTTTGTTTACACCTTGGGTAATAATTGTCATTGTTAAAGAATTCTGAGGAGAAATAATCATTAAATATATTAGCAATGTTTTGACCATCGGTAATAGATCTTCCATCATGTGTTATTGATCCAATTTTACTTGAATCACCTTTTTTGCTATTTATATAAGAATGAAGTGACTTTTTATTAGTTTTTGAGTGAGCCAGGGTAAATTCTAGTTTAGTTTTTGCTTGTTTAATTAGTTTTTTTAAGAGGGATACTGAATTTTTATATTTAACCCTTATACCCGGAGAACCACTTGTTTTTGATTTTTTAAAGAGACGCTCTTTCAATTTAATTTGTCTAGAGATGCTTTTGTTAAACCAGAGAGGTATTTTTCCTTTTTTATTATATTTGTTTTTCATGGGTACATGGGTCTGTTCCAGTTGATATATAATTTGTTTAAATATATCCCAAGCTTCAGAAGTGGTTTTATTTTGAAACTTCTTTATCCAATTTGTTTGGTACAATACATGATTTATTTGTTTAAAATTAGCTTTATTGTAGTTTTTTTGTAAAGTTCCTGTGTTAGTTTTACTTTTAATGATCCTTACGTTAAACAATATTACATTATGGTCACTATTTCCAATAGGACTAGTAATATCTATGTCTGACACTAGATTTCCTAAATTAGTCAGAATGAGGTCCAGTATACTATTTCCCCTAGTAGGAAGTTTATTTAATTGTTCAAGGCCTTGATCGATACACAAATTTATTAGTTCTTTTTCCTGAGAATTTACTCCAGTAGAGTTTTCCCAGTTTATTCCAGGCATGTTAAAATCACCCAGTTTTAACACATTATTATTTTCAGAAATATCATTAATTTGATTAATTAGTTTATTGGTGTATTCAAAGTCAGATGAAGGAGGTCTATAACATACTCCTATAATTAGTTTCGGCTAGCCTTTAAATTGTATTTGTACCCATAAAGTTTCCATGTCAGAGTTTTGTGTTACTTCTGTTGATCGTTATGTACTAATAAGCATACTCCACCTCCAATTTTATCCACTCTGTCCTTGTGATATAATTTGTAGCCAGGTATCTCCTTAACCCATTTTGAGGCAGGGTCCCACCATGTTTCTGTTACAGCAATAATACCAATGTCCAATAATTTACATTTGCATTCTAGTTCTGCCATATTTAAATTATTTAAGGATCTAGCATTAAAACTCAGGATTTTACAGTATTTAGTCATTGATTTTTTAGCTGTGCTCTTAGTTATTTTCAGAGAATTTAGACCTGTCCAATTCTCCCCCACAGAAACTATTTTAAATGATTTATTTCGGCTGCAATTTTTTTCCCTAGTATAGTACTACCCCTTCTACTCAGATGGAGTCCATCCCAACAAAAAAGTGAATCTCTAGCACAAAAATCTTCCCAGTGATGTATACATTTGATCCCCTGCTTTAAACACCACTGTCTTAGCCAATTATTTGTTTTTTTAATTTTGTTTATAATGGCAAAGGAAGCCCTGGGTACTGGTAATATCTCTGAAAAGCAGACAGTACATCCTTTCTCCACCAGTAGATTATTTAGTGCCACGTAGCTCTCTACTATTGTATTACTATCTGATTTGAGCACATCATTTACCCCTGCATGTATTATCACTAATGGATTTTGACCTTGATTGAGATAGTATAGGGTTTAACATGTCAGTGATGTCAGCTATTTTGGCCCCTCTGAAGCTTGAACAAGTTCTGCTAGCCTTATCAGGGTTACAAATGGCTCTATCTATGTGCTTAATTATTGAGTCACCTAGTACCTAAATTTGTCTTGGTGTAGCGTCCTGGGTTACTGAGTAGTTTATATCCATTATGTTTTCGATACCATAATTTAATGGGTGATTATCGATGCTTTGCTGTGGATTAAGAATTATAGAGCTAGAACTATCAAGATTAATTACAGTTTCCTGGGTAATTAGATCAGTTACAATATTCCCTGTATCCAATTGAGATGCATCTAAAAGTAATGAAGGTGGTAAACTATCGTCAACATTGGATAATATCTGGAAATGATTTTTATTTGGTATTTCAAACTTATTTGCCTTACGTCCTTTTTTAATTACTCTACCTGTAGTGACCGTAGCCCAATCTTGCTCTTCTGTAATCTCATCTCTATTCCTTTTCCTGTTTATTTCTTGTTTTTTATTTAATGGTGAAATAATTTCAGGCATCAGTGGATTTTGTAATAGATTTAATTCTTGATTAATGATACTTGGTGCATCATTATTTGTTGGTGTTACTTGAGAGTTACTATTTCTTTCAATATGACGTCTTAACATGTCTGCCTGACTATTTTCTAATATAATTAGTCTTTCTCCAAATGTATCTAATTTTTCTTTCGTAGCTTTATTTACTGAACATTTCTCACATTCAAATTTATTTTCCAGGATTGGAACAGAAACAACTAGTATATACATATTACATGATTGACATTTTAAACCAATTTCCCCATCAATAGTCATGATAGTGACATTTGCTAATGAACTATTCTCCATATTCCATTAATAAGTAATGAAGCTTTAGTACTTACGAATATAATTTCCTATGGAATATGAGATTTGATAATCTCTATACTCTAAATAATAATTGACAACTTGATCCCAGAGACAAAACTATAATTAATCACAAAGTGTCTTAAATCCACTGAAATCCACTGAACACGCTAAACACGCACTAGACACGCATGTCTTAGCATGCGTCTTCGCACGCACAAGCGCGCTCAACCTGCTCGGCTCGCCCCTGCTCGCCGAAGGGCAAGTTTTAGAGTCCCAGAACTGGAAGTGGTTACCTTGGTAACGCGAGGGAATTTCAGTAAACAAGGAGTTTTTATTTAAAAGTAAAAATAAAATAAAACTAAAAGTGCTCTGACTAACTGTAGATAGATCTACAGGGCTCAGAGTGTTAAAAATAGCAGCAGTCTGAGTAGGAAGTTCCCGATTTTATAAGTCAGAAAACTACCTATCCTCTACCTGTTAATTCACAGTAACAGGGCTCCAAATGTCAGTACCTAGAAATACAATTGTAGTTTAAATATCAATTTGCATCACAGTGTATAATGGTATATTTGAGTAGCCTAGGAGCATTTCAGCAAGGAGCTAACAAGCTGAGAAACACTCGCAAATCTTGTCACTTTCAATAGTAATAGTTTATATTTCTAGCAAGCACAGCAGTAACGTTCATATAATTGGCAGCCTAGGAGCATTTTAGCTGTGCTCCAGAGCGCTGCAAACTCTCTCTCGAGTCTTGTAAAAGAAACCTGCTCGCCGAAGGGCGAGTTTTAGAGTCCCAGAACCGGAAGAGGTTACCTTGGTAACGCAAGGGAATTTCAGTAAACAAGGAGTCTTTATTTAAAAGTAAAAATAAAATAAAACTAAAAGTGCTCTGACTAACTGCAGATAGATCTACAGGACTCAGAGTGTTAAAAATAGCAGCAGTCTGAGTAGGAAGTTCCCGATTTTATAAGTCAGAAAACTACCTCTCCTCTACCTGTTAATTCACAGTAACAGGGCTCCAAATGTCAGTACCTAGAAATACAATTGTAGTTTAAATATCAATTTGCATCACAGTGTATAATGGTATATTTGAGTAGCCTAGGAGCATTTCAGCAAGGAGCTAACAAGCTGAGAAACACTCGCAAATCTTGTCACTTTCAATAGTGATAGTTTATATTTCTAGCAAGCACAGCAGTAACTTTCATATAATTGGCAGCCTAGGAGCATTTTAGCTGTGCTCCAGAGCGCTGCAAACTCTCTCTCGAGTCTTGTAAAAGAAATCTGCTCGCCACATCCTGAGGTGGAGCTGGAGGTTATACCACCCGGGTGGTAGGAGGAGCTTAGCGTAAAGACGTCTGATGAATCAGCACTTTCGATGGAACTGCCAGAGTGTGGATAGTGAACTGTATACACGTCCCTAGAATGTAGACTAATTTAATGCCTTTCAAACTGCCCAACATCACAGGTTGCTGTGATCCACAGTGAAGACCCTAAGGTTGGGAAATCATCAGTGGTAATGAAATTAGGAAAAGGTAGAATGGTGGAGAATAAGAGAAAGGGGATTAAAGGCAGGGGGTAATGAGGGAAAGCATGAGGATAAAAGGGGGTATGACAGGAGGGAAAGTAGCAAAATATGGAAGGCCAGGTGTGTGAATGCTCGCAGCCTGGGAAATAAAATCCCGGATCAGGTAGTCTTGATGGCAGAGGCTGACTTGGACATAGTCGCTATTACCGAGACATGGTATAATGGAAACCATGATTGGGATGTAGTTATACCAGGTTATACTCTATTCATGAAAGACAGGGAGGCCAAAAAGGGAGGAGGGGTAGCTTTTTACATCAGGGAGGGTATAAAAGCAACTGAGGTATAGGAATTGCCTGGGAGGCATTGGCCCGGTGGGTCACCCTGGAGACAGGCAGTGGCACCGCTGTTCACATGGACATGATCTACAGACCTCCAACACAAGGGGAAGAGTTGGACAAGGTTCTAGTAGAAGCCTTCCATAAGATGGTGACTAAAGGGAAGTGCTGCTGCTGGTAGGTGACGTCAATCAGCCAGATGTTGATTGGAGCACTCCAGCCGCAGCCACAGCCTGGAGCAGGGACATGCTGGGCTCCCTGCAGGGGCATGCCTCAGGCAGCTAGTGCGAGAGCCCATCCATGAGGGTGCGATTTTGGACCTGGTACTTACCTGCGGGTATAGAATTGCAGATGTCATGGTGGGTGGATACCTGGGGTCCAGTGATCATTGCATGGTGTGCTTCAATATGAGTACAGTGTTAAGCCACATGAAAGTGAGGGTCCTAGACTTCATGAGGGCAGACTTTGCAAAGCTGGGGGTATGTCTCAGGAAAGCTGTAGCAGGGAGGGAGGACTGGGGTGGGGCGGGGAGTTGAGGAACATTGGGGCCATCTAAGAGGAGTCATAGTGGAAACAACAAACCTTTGTGTTTGGCAAATAAACAAAGGCAAGAGAAAAAGAAAACCACTGTGGTTCTCATAGGAAGTAACCGGGAAGGTAAGATTAAAAAAGTTGGTTTTCAGGAAGTACAAGGAAGCACAGAAGGAGGAAGACAAGGTAGTGTATCTGGATAAGCACAGGGAGGCAGGGAAGGCAGTCAGGAGTGCAAAGGTGCAAACAGAGTAAAAAATAGCCCAGGCAGTAAAGAAAGGTGACAAGACTTTTTATAGGTACACATACATGTGATATGTCCAACTTGCTTAAGAGGGAGATTTGGGTCAAATTAGGAGGGAGACTGGCCTTCCAACTTGCTTAAGAGGGAGATTTGGGTCAAATTAGGAAGGAGACTGGCCTTCCAACTTGCTTAAGAGGGAGATTTGGGTCAAATTAGGAGGAAGATTGGCCTGCTAGTAGGGAGATGCCGTAACGTCGTGAGTTTGTCCTTAAATGGCATCAAAAAAATAAGAAAAGAGTCATTACAAAAATTTAATGTATTTCATTTTGTCAAGAATAAGCATTAAAAAGAATAAATAACTAGTTATATAAAGCTATCAGATACATTGTTCATCACTGATTTAATTCTTATGTGTCTTTATCTGCCCAAAAAAGCATGGATATTTTGGACAGAATTTTACTTAAGCGGGAGATTTTGTTTCCCAGGAGGGAGGGAGGGAGTTCAGTCAAAAAAAACAGGAGTCTCCTGCGTAAAGAGGGATATATCACATGTATGGGTACATTAGTGAAAGGAGAGAGACAAGGGATGGGATTGTAAGGCTTGAGGGGGAAGAAGGGGAATGTGTAGAAGGGGACTTGTAAAAAGGAACGATCCTGAACAAATATTTTTGTTCAGTATTCATAAAAGAGGGAGAAGGTGAGGGACCAGGATTAAGTGACAGGAGCTATGGGGGGGAGGTGGACACCAGTCCATTTATGGAGGAGAGCGTTCTAAAGGAACTTAGAAAGCTGAAAGTGGACAAGGCAATGGGACCAGACAGGATGCATCCTAGAATATTAAAGGAGCTTAGGGAGGTGCTGGCAGCACCACTGGCAGCCCTGTTCAATGAATTGCTGGAAATGGGAGTGATTCCAGAGGACTGGAAGAGAGCAGATGTAGTCCCTCTACACAAAAGTGGGAGCAGGGAGGAGGCTGGAAACTATAGACCAGTCAGCCTGACTTCGGTGGTGGGGAAAATAACGGAATCACTGCTAAAAGAAAGGATTGTGGAACATCCTGAATCCCGCAGAGCACAGGATCCAAGACAGCATGAATTCACAGTGGGAAGGTCATGTCAAACAAATCTGATAGATTTCTTTGACAGGGTGACCAGGGAAGTGGATCGGGGGGAGCAGTGGACTTCAGCAAGGCCTTCAACACCATTCCACATGAAAGGCTTGCAAACAAGCTAGACAACCTGGGAATGAGTCTTAAGGTGGTAAACTGGGTTAGAAATTAGGTGAGGGATAGAACACAAAGGGTGGTGGTAAATGGAGCTCAATCCGAGAAACGGAAGGTGACCAGCGGGGTACTACAGGGATCAGTTCTGGGGTAAGTCCTATTTAATGTCTTCATAGAAACATAGAATTTGACGGCAGATAAGGACCACTTGGCCCACCTAGTCTGCCAATTTTCCTACCTGATGGATAAGCTGCAGATTCTAGTTAATCAACAGCTTACTTCCTCCTAACCCCCACTAGAATTGCCTTATGCCTGTCCCATGCATTCTTGAATTCTCCCACTGTTCCTGACTCCACATCCTCCTCAGGAAGGCTGTTCCATGCATCCACAACCCTCTCTGTAAAAAAATACTTTCTAACATTACCTCTGAGCTGTCCCCACTCTATCTTCAAATTATGCCCCCTTGTTCTTGCACATCTCTTCTGAAAGATACTGCTCTCTTATACTTTGTTAATTCCATTGAGAGACTTGAAAGTTTCTATCATGTCCCCTCTCTGCCTTCTTTCCTCAAGGGTATACATATTAAGCTGCTTTAGTCTCTCCTCGTATGTCTTCTGGTGCAGACCCTGCATCATTTTGGTTGCCCTCCTCTGAACAGCCGCCACTCTGTCTATGTCTTTGTGGAGATGGGGTCTCCAGAATTGCACGCAGTACTCCAGATGGGGTCTCACTAACTGTCTGTACAGAGGGATGACAACTTCCTGTTTTCTACTGTTGATGCCTCTCCCTATGCATCCCAGTATCCCCCCCAGCCCTCCTTACTGCCTTCTCACATTGCTTGCCCACCTTTGGGTCATCAGATATAATTACTCCTAGGTCTCTTTCGATTTTTGTTGTTGTTATCAATTCACCCCCCATTGTGTACTTTTCCCCTGGGTTTTTGTTTTCCAGATGCATTACCTTGCACTTCTTTGCATTGAATCTGAGTTGCCACATATTTGACCATTCTCCCAACCTTGCCAAGTCCCTTTTCATTCTTTCCACCCCACCTTGTGTATTAACCTTGTTGCAGATCTTTGTGTCATCTGCAAAGAGACATACCTTTCCTTCCAGGTGCTTTCCAATGTCACTTATAAAGACATTAAAGAGGACTGGTCCCAGTACCAAACCCTGTGGTACCCCGCTAGCTACCCTCCTTTCTTCACTGTGGACTCCGTTTACTATTACCCCTTTGCATTCTGTTGTCTAGCCTGTTTTTTATCCAGGCTACCACCTTGGGACCCACTCCAAGGCTTGCTAACTTGTATATTAATCTTTTGTGTGAGACTGTGTCAAATGCCATGCTAAAATCTAGGTAGGCCATATCCACAGCCCCTCCCTGGTCTACTACTTTGATCACCCAGTCAAAGAAATCTATTAGGTTTGTCTGACATGACCTTCCTGCTGTGAAACCATGCTGCCTTGGGTCCTGTGCCCCACTGGCTTCTAGGTACTCAACAATTCTTTCCTTCAGAAGTGATTCCATCATTTTCCCTACCACTGAAGTCAAACTAACTTGTCTGTAGTTTTCTGCCTCTGACCTGCTCCCACTTTTGTGAAGTGGAATCACATTTGCCTTCCTTCATTCCTCAGGTACCACCCCATCCTCCCATGATTTGTTAAAGAGAGTAGTCAGTGGTGTTACTAGTTCTACCCTTTGTACTTTTAGAATTCTTGGGTGAATCCCATCAGGCCCCATTGCTTTGTCCACCCTCAGTTTCAGAGTTCTTCAAAACCCTTTCTTCTGTGAATGGACTGTATCGACCTCTATTCAGAGTTTCTCCTTGTTTAGTTTAGGTACCTCCCCTCCTCTTCCGCTGTGAATACTGAGCAGAAATATTCGTTCAGTATCCCTGCTTTTCACTGTCACCCTCTGCCCACATTCCTCCCTTTATTAAGTCTCTGTATCCTCCCTTGGTCTTTCTTCACTCCTAATGTACCTATAAAAGTTTTATCCCTTTCTTAACAGAGTTGGCTATCTTTTCCTTAGTTTGTGCCTTTGCTATTCTGACTGCCTTCCTGCCTCCTTCTGCTTTAACTGATAACGTTCTCTGTCCTGCTCCTTCTGTGTTTCCTTATATTTCCTGAATGCTGTCCTTTTCTCCTTAACCATCCCTGCCACCTTTTTTGAGAACCATAGTGTTTTTTTCCTTCATTTTGTTTTGTTGATTTGCTTCACATAAAGGCTTGTTGCCTCTGTGATGGCTGTTTTGAGTATTCCCCATTGTTCCTCCACCCCTCCTTCTTGCCCGTTTAATAGTGCTTTTCTGAGGCACTCTCTCATTTTCCCAAAGTCAGCCTTCCTAAAGTCCAATACTCTTGTTTTTGTATGGCTTGACTCTATGGCTGTGTTTATTGTGAACCACATTGTTTGTGGGCACTTGTTCCCAGATGGCTACCCACTTCAAATCTGAGATCCTTTCTCCTTCCCCATTTGAGAGTACCGGGTCTAAGATTGCTCCCTCTCGAGTGGATTCCAACACTAGCTGTCTGAGGCATGCCCCCGTAGGGCATCAACAATGACCCTGCTCTTGGATGTGCCTGCAGCAAAGGTACTCCAGTTAACATCTGGCATATTCAGGTCCCCCATTAACAATATCTCCCCTTTTTCTGCCATTTTAAGGATGCCTTCTATAATTTCCTTGTCCATTTCCTCCCCCTGAGATGGGGGTCTGTACGCAACCCCCATGCGGATTGTGGTGCCATTTCCTGTTTCCAGGGTGACCCATAGTGACTCATCAACTTCCTGTTTTCTTTTTAATTCTGTTGCTTTAATCTCTTCCCTTACATAGAGAGCTACTCCTCCTCCTCCTCTTTTACCCACCTGTCCCTCCTGTAGACTGTGTATCCTGGTATGTTGACATCCCAATCATGGTTCTCTGTGTACCATGTTTCAGTGACTGCCACAATATCCAGGCATCCCTCTTCCATCAAGGCCACTAGTTCAGGGAGCTTGTTGCACAGAGTGCAGGCATTGGTACTCATAACTTCCATTTTATTTTTTGGCCTCACCCTTTTAGCCCCATCCCTGTCCTTACCACCTTTTCTACATTTATCCCTGTCCTGCTCCCTACTGACTTCTCTACCTTGATGTTTATCTTTCTAACTACTGTGTTTTGTGGGGGGAGGCTGGGATTTCCCTGCTCCTATTCTGTGCCTCCCCCCTTGACCAGTTTAAATGCTTGCCAATGAAGCATTTAAATCTGTCACCTAGGATCCTGGTCCTCCCCCTGGACAGATGCAGACCATCGCCCCAGTATAAGCCTGCATCCACCCAGGTGGCTCCCCAGTCCCCAATGAAGCCAAATCTCTGAGCTCCACACCAGTTTTTCAACCATTCATTGAATCCCATGGTGCGGAATACCCTAGCATCATCCTCGCCATAGACAGGCAGCACCTCCAAGAAGGTTACCATACATGCTAATTGTCTAAGGCCCCTCCCCAACTCTACAAACTTCTCTTGCACTGCTCTGATCCCATTCACAGCCAGGTCATTTGTCCCTAGGTGGACAGTGACATCCAGCTCCCTTCCTTGTGCAGCTGCTGCTGTGATCCTGAGGATTCGCTTCCTGTCCCTCAGAGCCATGGCACCAGGCAGGCACCTTACCTCCCTATCCCCTTCTTCTCCCACTTCTACCCCCCTAATGATCGAGTCCCCCACCAGGAGTTGTTTCCTTCCCCTGTGGAGTCTCGTGCCACTCTCCTGTGGGTCTCCTTTGTGGAGGTTTCCTGCATTCTCCTTTGTCTCCACTGCAGGTGCCTTCATAGAGGAACCACTCCTTGCCAGAACAGCATAAGAATTGTGGAGAGGTACAAGTGGAGGGATGCACCTCTGTTCCACCACCCTCTCCCTTTCTGAGCCCACCTTGGTCCAACTGCTCTTCTTTCTTGGCAACCTCTGAGGTAATGGCAGTGGCCCTGGTGGTCTCTGGGTGGGGGAAGAGGTTTCACGTATCCTAGCCAGGTCAGCCTGGAGACGGGTAACCTCCTCCCTCAGACCAGAGAGGTGCATAAGTGACATTGCGAAGGGGCTGGAAGGAAAGGTATAGAAACATAGAAACAGACTTTGACGGCAGATAAGGACTGCTTGGCCCACCCAGTCTGCCCATTTCCCTACCTATTAGATAAGTTGCAGATCCTAGTTAACCAACAGCCTACTTCTTCCTAACCCTCACCAGAATTGCCTTATGTCTGTCCCATGCATTCTTGAATTTCCCCACTGTTTTTGACCTCCACGACCTCCTCAGGAAGGTCATTCTCTGTGTCCACCACCCTCTCTGTGAAAAAATACCTTCTTACATTGCCTTTGAGCTGCCCCCCCATCTTCAAATTGTGCCCCTTGTTGTTACTGACATACTGATATACTAATTGCCAGCAGAGTAGGCCTTATCGTCTATCGAGTCTGCTCGAACCTCAGATCCCCTGTTGGGAACCAAGGCTCTTCTCCCCCCCCCGTGTTCTGATACCCCTTTCTGTATCTATCCCACCCTCTCTTGAAGCCCTCCACATTGCAATTCTGGACCAGCTCTCCAGGCAGCGCGTTCCAAGGATCCACCACCCTCTCCATGAAAAACCTCCTCCTCTTTTCCCCACTGATCCTTCCTCTTTCGAACTTCAAACCATGCCCTCTGGTGACACCTTCCTCCTTTAGTCTAAAGATCCTCCATGATTCCTTCTATTTATTCCTTGAGGTACTTGAAGACTCCCGATCATGTCCCCCGTCTCTCCTCTCCTCCAAAGTATACAGGCCAAGCTCCTCAAGTCTGTCCACGACGTCCAACACCCCCAGTCCTCAAATCATCCTGGTAGCCCTCTGTTCCTCTCCAGGAGCTGTATGTCCTCTTTATGTGGTCCCAGTACTGTACACAGTACTCGAGGTGTGACCTCACCAGCCCATTGTACAGTGTCAGAATCACTTCCCTGCTCTTAGAGGTGATCCCCTTTACAATGCATCCCAACATCCTGTTTGCTTTGCTAGCTTCTCTCCTGCACTGCTATGAGTTATTCATACACACATCCACCATGACCCCTAGGTCTTTTTCCCTGGACAAGGCCTCCAGCACCACCAACCCCAGGGTGTACCTGTGTTTGGGGTTTCCCCACCCAAGATGTAACACCTTGCACTTAGTTGTATTGAAATGTAACTTCCATGTGAGAGCCCAACTTTCCAGGGTGTCCAGGTCCCGTTGCAGGGCCAACCTCCCATCTTTCCCCTCAACTACTGCTCCCACCTTGAAATCGTCAGTGAAGAGACTCATTTCACACCCTAAACCCACCCTGATGTCAGATATGCATATATGCATTAAACAGGATCGGCCCCAGGACCGAGCCCTGCGGAACTCCACTACCAACCTCTCTAGGGTTCGAGAGATCCCCACCGATCACCGCTCTCTGTGTGTGTCCAGCTAGCCAGTTTCCTATCCATCTGACCATCAAAGGGCACACTCCCAACCCCGTCAGTTTCTCCACCAGCCCATTGTGGGGGACTGAGTCAAATGCCTTGCTGAAGTCCAAGAATATTACATCCATAGGCTTCCCCCTGTCCAGTTCCGATGTTACCCATTCGTAGAATTCCACAAGTTTGGTTTGACATGATCTACCTGGTACAAACCCATATTGTCTACTGTCCAGCCCTCCCTCCTCCTCCAGGAACACCCCCAGTCGTTCCTTCAGTATTCTCTCCATTACTTTTCTCACTACCGAGGTCAAACTGATGGGTCTGTAGTTACCTGGTACTTCCCTTGACCCCCCCCCTTTATGGATTGGCACCACATCCGCCTCATGCCAATCACTAGGTACCATCCCTGATTCAAGCGACCTGTTGAAGAGCTCCGCCAAGGGTGCGGCCAGTATGTCCGCCAACTCCCATAGTACCCTTGGATGAATGCCATCCGGCCCAGGAGATTTATCTTTCTTTAGGGCCTTCAGGACTTGCCACACCCGTTTGATGGAGATAGCTTCATCCATCCCCCCCCCTTTTGCTGGCCTTTCTATCCTTGTCCTGATGTGAAACCCCAAGGGTGCCTCTTCCTCCCTTATGCTCCCTTTCTGTTATTCCCCAATCCCACTCAATTTTGCTTCTATCTCCTTTGTGCCTTGCTTAGCAAATATCCCATCCCCTTCCTAGTGAACACTAGGCGAAGTGCTCATTTAATACCTCCGCCTGCTCCCTCGACACTTCCACCCACCCACCATCTTATCTTAGTCTGCCAAGCTTGCCCTTAGTTTTTCTCTGCTCCCCGATGTACTGGAAAAAAAAAAAACTTTTCCCCCCCGAATCCCCTGTGCCAGCTGCTGCTCTTTATTGGACTTTGCCCCCCACACCATCTGGGTGACTTTTTTAGATGCAAGATGTACGTTTCCCTTTTCCTTTCCCCTCTCGTTGTTTTGTATTTTTTGTAGGCAGCCTTCTTCTCCCTGACTGCTCCCTGAACTTCACTGGTCCACTAGCATGGTTTATGTGACCTGGCTTCCTTGCGCTTCACCTTAGCACAGGTCCTGACTGCCTCATGAAGTCCCAGTTTTATGACCTCCCATCTGTTTTCCAAGTCTGTCATTGTTGTAATCCCTTTCATGTGATCCTTTAGAATATTTCCCATGCCCATAAAGTCTGCTCCCCTGAAATCCACTGCCAGTGTCCTAGATCTCTCCCCCAACATGTTAATTTGAAACCAGACAGTGTTGTGGTCGCTCCCAGTCAGGGGATCCTCTACAACCAGGTCCCTTACCAGATCCCCATCTGCCAAAACCATGTCCAGAACATGGTCCTCCCTCGTGGGCTCCCTCTCATGCTGTGTTAAGAACACATCGTGGAAACCGTCTAGCAGCCTCTGCTCCTTGGCCACCTTAGAGGACATGGTTCCCCACTTTGTCCCTGGCATATTAAGATCCCCCATTAACACTACTCTCTCCCCATTTGGTCCACACTGGGCAATAATGTTGTCCAGCAAACCATCCTCCAGAACATCACCCATCCCGGGGGGCCTATATACTACACCCAGCTTGACCTTACCTCTGTCGGGGTTCGTAAGGTGGCCCATAAGGCCTCCACGTTTCCCTCTGCCTCTTCTACCCTAGTAATTTCTATGCCTTCTCTAATATATATAGCGACTCCTTCCCCTCTGCCCTCCTTTCTGTCCTTCCTAAGCAAAAAGTATTCCTTCACGTTTAGGTCCCAGTCATGGTTGTTGTTGGCCCACGTTTCTGTGACCGCTGCCATATCCACCCCCCCCCCCAAACAGCATGGCCTGGAACTCTGGTAACTTGTTACCAAGCTCCTGGCATTTACTAACACCACCCCGCACCCCTTGTCCCTGATCCACTTTGTTGAACCACACCCGGGTTCCTTGTGCCTCCTGCCACCATCTGCTCCTGCTGGAACCTCCTCCTCCTGACTATTTCCCCCCCCCCATCTCCCCTTGGGTTTGATGGCTACTCCCCTCATCTGGAGGAGAGGGCTTCAGGTCAGCCCCTCCCATGTCCCTCCGCCACCTCACAAGTGTAAACCCTTTGCACATCTCTTTTTCTGAAAGACGCTACCCTCTTGGACTTTGTTGATTCCCTTGAGGTACTTGAAAGGTTCTATCATGTCCCCCCTCTCCCTCCCTTCCTCGAGGTTATACACATTAAGCTCCTTTAGTCTCTCTTTGTATGACTTCTGGTGCAGACCCTGCAAGCAGTATTCCAGATGGGGTCTCACCAACTGTCTGTACAGAGGGATAACAACTTCCTGTTTTCTATTGGTGATGCCTCTCCCTATACATCCCAGTATCCCCTTAGCCCTCCTTACGGCCTTCTCACATTGCTTGCTTACTTTTAGGTCATCTGATATCACTCCCCTCAGGTCCCTTTCCATTTTTGTTGTTGTTACTACACCCCTCCCCATTGTGTAATCTTCCCCAGGGCTTTTGTTTCCCAGGTGCATTACTTTACACTTCTTTGCACTGAATCTAAGCTGCCATACTTTTGACCATTCCTCCAACCTTGCCAAGTCCCTTCTCATCCTTTCCACCTCCCTTGTGTATCAGCCCTGTTACAGATCCTTGTGTCCTCTGCAAAGAGGCATACTTTTCCTTCCAGTCCCTCTGCAATGTCACTTATAAAGACATTAAAGAGGACCGGTCCCAGTACTGAACCCTGTGGTACCCCGCTAGTAACCCCCCTTTCTTCAGAGTGGACTCTGTTTACTATTACCCTCTGTGTTCTGTTGTCCATCCTATTTTTTGCCCAGGCAACCACCCTGGGACCCACTCCCAGGGTGGCTAACTTGTTTATTAATCTTTTGTGTGGGACTGTGTCAAATGCCTTGCTAAAGTCTAGGTAGGCCATGTCCACAGCCCCTCCCTGGTCTACTACTTTGGTCACCCAGCCAAAGAAATCTATTAGATTCGTCTGACATGGCCTTCCCGCTGTGAACCCATGCTGCCTTGGGTCCTTTGCCCCACTGGCCTCTAAGTACTCAACAGTTCTTTCCTTCAGAAGTGATTCCATCACTTTCCCCTTCCACAGAGGTCAAACTGGCAGGTCTGTAGTTTTCTGCCTCTGTCTTGCTCCCACTTTTGTGAAGGGGAATCACATCTGCCTTCCTCCAGTCCTCAGGTACCACACCATCCTCCCATTATTTGTTAAAAAGAGTAGTCAGTGGTGTCACTAATTCTCCCCTTAATTCTTTTAGAATTCTGGGGAGAATCCCATCAGGCCCCATTGCTTTGTCCACCTTCAGTTTTAGGAGTTCTTTCAGAACCCTTTCTTCTGTGAAAGGACTGGGATCGACCCCCTATCCAGAGTGCTTCTGTTAATTGGATTAGGTACCTCCCCCTCCTCCTCCTCTTTTGTGAATACTGAGCAGAAATATTCGTTCAGTATCCCTGCTTTTTCTCTGCCCATCCACCATCCATTCTGTTCGGCCTCACTATCCCTCCCTTTGTCTTTCTATGCTAGGAGGCAGTATAGCGCAGTGGGTTAAGGCTCTGAGCTACAGATCTGGAGACCTGGGTTTGAATTCCACAGCCACCTAGGTGCATACTGTGTGATTCTGAGCAAGTCACTTAACTTCCATGTGCTCCCAGGTTGCTTCTGGAAACAAGCTTCGGCTTAGTGTGCTACTCCTGGTTAAACAATGTTCCCTTTCCCTGATGTACCTATAAAAGGTTTTATCCCCGTTCTTAACTGAGTTGGCTATCTTTTCCTCAGTTTGGGCCTTTGCTATTCTGACTTCCCTCCCTGCTTCCTTCTGCCTTAACTGGTACAGTTCTCTGTCCTGATCCTTCTGTGTTTCCTTATACTTCCTAAATGCTGTCTTTTTCTCCCTAACTTTCCCCGTCACCTCTTTTGAGAACCATAGTGGCTTTTTCTTTTGATTTGATTTATTTGCTTCACACAAAGGCTTGTTGCCTCTGTGATGGCAGTTTTGATGTTTTCCCATTGTTGCTTCACCCCTCTTTCTAGCCTGTTTGTAACAACAACAAAAATGGAAAGGGACCTGGGGGTAATCATACCAGATGACCTTAAGGTTGGCAAGCAATGTGAGAAGGCAGTAGGGAGGGCTGGGGGGATACTGGGATATATAGGGAAAGGCATCACCAGCAGAAAACAGGAAGTTGTCATCCCTCTGTACAGACAGTTGGTGAGACCCCATCTGGAGTACTGTGTCCAGTTCTGGAGACCCCATCTCCACAAGGACACAGACAGGATGGAGGCAGTCCAGAGGAGGGCAACTAAAATGGTGCCAGGTCTGCAAGAGAAGCCATACTAAGACAGACTAAAAGAGCTTAATATGTATACCCTTGAGGAAAGGAGGGAGAGGGGGGACATGATAGAATGGAATCAACAAAGTCCAAAAGGGTAGCATCTTTCAGAAAAATAGATGTGCAAGAACAAGGACACAATTTGAAGATAGATGGGTGACGGCTCAAGGGCAATATGAGGAAGTATTTTTTCACAGAGAGGGTGGTGGATGCATGGAACAGCCTTCCTGAGAAGGTTGTGGGGTCTAAAACTGTGGGAGAATTCCAGAATGCATGGGACAGACATAAGGCAATTCTTGTGGGGGCTAGGAAGAAATAGGCTGTTTGTTAACTAGGATCTGCAGCTTATCCTGTAGATAGGGAAATGGGCAGACAAGGTGGGCCAAGCGGCCCTTATCTGCCATCAAAGTCTATGTTTCTATGTAGATAGGTGTTTCCAACGAAAAGGTTTCCCAGCATTTCTTGGCAAAGTAGTCAATATATAAATAAAGCCTGCGTCTCTGATTAAAAAGGCAGCTCACTTGACCTCGCTTCCCAGAGATCTGTGCTATCACTGGGTTTCCGTCTATCATGCCAAAGCTCTTAGTATATACTGATACCTCTTTCCAGTAAGCAATGAGTGAAGCTACTGCACATAATGCCGAATACTAATGGCTGCATGAATCACAGAAGAAAATACGATACCTCTGCCCCCAGCCTTTTTTCATTTAGTAGTTTCTCTGTTCCCATTGTTAAGCCATTAACAACCACAAGCCATTGACCTCTGCAGTTCTGCCTTCTACACAGCTGAAGGACTTTCTAGCTTTACTTACATAGAAACATAGACTTTGACGGCAGATAAGGATCCTAGGCCCATCTAGTCTGCCCATTTCCCTACCTACAGGATAGGCCGCAGATCCTAGTTAACCAACAGCCTATTTCTTCCTACCCTCCACTAGAATTGCCTTATTTCTGTCCCATGCATTCTTGAAATCTTCCACAGTTTTAGACCCCACAACCTCCTCAGGAAGGCTGTTCCATGCATCCACTACCTCTCTGTAAATAATACTTCCTCACATTGCCCCCTGAACCGCCCTCCTTCTATCTTTAAATTGTGTCCCCTTGTTCTTGTAAGTCTCTTTTCTGGAAGATGCTACTCTCTTGGACTTTGTTGATTCCACTGAGGTACTTAAAGTTTCTATCATGTCCCCTCTCCCTTCTTTCCTCAAGGGTATACATATATAAGCTCCTTTAGTCTCTCCTCATACGGCTTCTCTTGCAGACCCTGCACCATTTTAGTTGCCCTCCTCTGGACTACCTCTATCCTGTCTATGTCCTCATGGAGATGAGGTCTCCAGAACTGGACACAGTACCAGATGGGGTCTCACCAACTGTCTGTACAGAGGATAACAACTTCCTGTTTTCTGCTGCTAATGCCTCCCTATACATCCCAGTATAGCCCCAGCCCTCCCTACTGCCTTCTCACATTGCTTGCTAACCTTCAGGTCATCTGATATGATTACCCCCAGGTCCCTTTCCTTTTTGTTGTTGTTACTACCTCCACCCATTGTGTATTCTTCCCTGGTTCTTGTTTCCCAGGTGCATTGTTTTGCACTTCTTTGCATTGAGTCCTAGCTGCCATACTTCTGACCATTCCTCCAACCTTGCCAAGTCCTTTTCATCCTTTCCACGCCTCCTTGTGTATCAACCCTGTTGCAGATCTTGTGTCATCTGCAAAAGGCATACTTTTCCTTCCAGTCCCTCTGCAATGTCACTGATGAAGACATTAAAAGGACTGGACCCAATACTGAACCTCGTGTACCCCACTAGTAACTCCTTTCTTCAGAGTGGACTTCATTTACAATTACTTTCTGTGTCCTGTTGTGCAGCCAATGTTTTACCCAGGCTACCACCTGGGACCCATCCTAGGCTGGTTAATTTGACTATTAATCTTTTGTGTGGGACTGTGTCAAATGCCTTGCTAAAGTCTAGGTAGGCATGTCCACAGCCTCCCTGGTCTACTACTTTGGTCACCCAGTCAAAGAAATCTATTAGATTCTTCTGACATGACCTTCCCACTGTGAACCCATACTGCCTTGGGTCCTGTGCTCCACTGGCCTCTAGGTACTCAACTATTCTTTCCTTCAGAAGTGACTCCATCACTTTCCCTACCACAGAGGTCAGACTGACAGGTCTGTAGTTTCCTGCCTCTGTCTTGGTCCCACTTTTGTGAAGGAAATTACATCCACCTTCCTCCAGTCCTCGGTACCACACCATCCTCCCATGATTTATTAAAAAGAGTAGCCAGTGGTTTCACTAGTTCCTCCTTAATTCTTTTAGAATTCTTGGGTGAATTCCATCAGGACCCATTGCTTTGTCCACCTTCAGTTTTAGGAGTTCTTGCAGAACCTTTCTTCTGTGAAAGGACTGGGATCGACCCCCTATCAAAGAGTGCTTCTGTTAATTGGATTAGGCACTTCCCCTCCTCTTTTGTGAATACTGAGCAGAAATATTCGTTCAGTATCCCTGCTTTTTCACTGTCCCCCTCTGCCCACCCACCGTTCATTCTATTCAGCCTCACTATCCCTCCCTTTGTCTTTCTACGCTCGCTGATGTACCTGTAAAAGGTTTTATCCCCCTTCTTAACTGAGTTGGCGATCTTTTCCTCAGTTTGGGCCTTTGCTATTCTGACTTCCCTCCCTGCTTCCTTCTGCCTTAACTGGTGAACTTGCGTCTTTTTTTAAATCCCATTCTCTGCCCTTCCTACCTGGGTACCAGCTATTTATTTGTTTGAAAACTGGTGATGGGGAAAGGCACATTTAGTGGAGGCTCACTTCCAGGTGCAACATGTGGGAAAGGGCTACAGGAGGTACAGCAAACATAACACAGCACTTACTTGCTACAGAATAAAGTGCAGACACAGTACAAGATATATTGCTCTTCACATGCACAAATCTTGATACAAATTAAAGTGTGGTTATCGTAGACAGACAGTCAGACAGATAGATAGATAGATAGATAGATAGATAGATAGATAGATAGATAGATATTTTATTTAAAATGCCTTTCTGAAAATCAAGACACTTTACATAAGCATAGCAGTGAATCACATATAAAAAAGATCAGTAATAAAACTAGCTAGTCCAGCTTGACTGAATAGCCAAATCTTAAGTTCACTTTTAACAATGGTGACAAGCCAGCTCCATGGCACTGAGTGGTGGGGCACCTGCTTGGCACGCTGGTGACCCAGATTTGTGACCCACACCCAGGGCAACTGGAGTGAAGCCTGGTGGGGAGGGTGAAAAGCGTCCACATGGATACTCTCCTCCCCTGGAGGGAAGGTTCAGCTTGCATTGCCCTTAAGCAACTGTTGGTGGTGAGCCAGCAGAGGTGCTCTTGGCAGCATGGGTGACCACATGCTGCCATGCATCCTTCCCAGGGCGCAGCAGGACATGCGGCTCCATTGGGGAAGGGGGATGGAGGGGTGGGAGAAAATGGAAAATGGCCACCACACAGTGCCAGATGATGGCCTCTGGTAAGTCTCCCCCACACCACCCAGCTGCCCAAGCACATCATGCCTCCCCCCAACTGACAGACTCTGGTGTTAAAGGCACTTCCCTCCTAGTAGCTCCCGGCAGACCCACTGGCAGGGATAAGCCAGATCACCTGGGGTGTCGGAGATATTGGGGAGCCTGGAGGTAGGTACGACAGTGGGAGTTTGAATCCAGTGGGCAGAGGAGGCAGGCATGTGAGGGCACAAAGGAGTGGGGCTGTAGGGGCCAGGGGAGGAGCAAAAAAAAAATGGTGACGGGGGCAACACAAATGTCCACTAGTAAAATGTTCCATAGCAAAGGAGCTTCTACAGAAAATGCTCTGTCTCTGGCCAATTTTAGCCTTGATTTTGGAATAACCAGTAAACCAGCGCCAGTGGAATGTAACCCGTGGACATTGGGGTGGGTTGCAAGAAGCTCACTAAGGTACTGGAGAACAAGTTCATTTAGAGCCTTTGAAGTGAGTATTAGAATCTTGAAGTTGATCCACCATCTTACAGGAAGCTAGTGCAGAGAGTGCAGTATTGGAGTGATAAGTGCACTCCTCTTTACAGATGTAACAAGTCTGGCTTCAGCATTCTGCACCTGCTGAAGATGGCTGATCTGACCTACCGGAAGGCCCCAGTAGAGCACATTGCAGCAGGTGAGGTGCCAGATGGTGAAAGCATGCACTAGTGTTAGCAGATCATCCTGGGCAAGGTAGGGTCACAATCCTGCTATATTCTTTAAATGATAGAAAGCCACTTCTGACCATAGCCAACACCTAAGATACAAGAATCAGCTCTTGGTCAAAAGTGACCCCTAGACTGCACGCAACCTGCCTAGCCTATAGTTTATTGCCCCAAAAACTAGGAAGATTCAGACTCCAAAATGGAAGACCGGAGGCAATCTAATCCTTCCAGTAGCAGCTTTGTCTTTCCAGGACTTAACTTCAGGTTGCTGTGTGTCATCCATCCACTGATCTGTCTGAGCATTCTCAAGCACAATCACTGAGGAGTCCTCTCTGGGTTTAAACAAAAGATATAGCTAGTTATGATCAGCATAACAATGAAAACCCAAGCTATACTTCCAGATCACAGCTCCAGGCAGAAGCAGAAGCACTGCTAATTAATGAAGAGACAAGGTGGAACCCTGAGGGATGCCACAGTCAGTGAGAGGAACAAGACTGAAATGTCCTCTCATCGACTGATGGTTATCATTGAGAAAGGATCTGAACCAGTTCAAGACTGTTCCTAACACCCCAATGAATCTCCTCATGCACCCTACCACCCCAATGAATCTCCACATGCACCCTACCACCCCAATGAATCTCCTCATGCACCCTACCACCCCAATGAATCTCCACATGCACCCTACCACCCCAGTGAATCTCCACATGCACCCTACCACCCCAATGAATCTCCACATGCACCCTACCACCCCAATGAATCTCCTCATACACTCCACCAGCTCCTCATGCTCAACAGTGGCAAATGCAGATGACAAATCCAAAAGGACCAGGAAAGAAACCTCTCCATGATCCCTCGCAAGGAGCAGATCATTTAAAACCCTTACAAGGGCTGTCTCAGTACTATGCCAAGAACAGAGACCAGATTGGAATGGCTCATAGAAGAAGAATTCCTCCAGATGCTCCCTAAGCCACACCATTTTCTTAATACATTTACCCCAAAAGGTGAGTTAGAGATGGGTCTAAAACTCACAAAGTCATCAGGGTTTAAAGTAGCCTTCTTTAGGATGGTTATCATTGAGAAAGGATCTGATAGAATTGGGTGAACCACCATCTCTTTTAAGTCAGTGAGAAACACACCCTCCTTCAGAGGAGCACTGACAACTTCAACAAGGGCTACACCAATCACTGCCTCTCCAGTCTTCATTAAAGAAGCGGGAAGAGGATCGAGCCACAGTGGCTGGAATGCAGCTCCAAGAGCACCTGGCGAATCTCCATCAAATCAATCAGGCGAAACTCATCCCAGACAACCCAAGTTTCCACCAACTCCAACTCTTGACCACGGCAATTGTGAGACATCACCATGAAGGAAATCTCAGCCCATATGTCTGCAGTCTTGGCTGAGAAGAAATTCGCAAACCTGTCACATCTCTCCTGAGAAATCTCCCCCAAATCTTGGGAGAGACACTCAGGGTGGAGAATTCCATCCACTACTCTACAGAGGGCAGCAGGTCTGCTTCTCTCAGCTGCAGTGATGCCTGAGAACAAAGTTCTTGTCCTGGTAATCATCCTCATGATCTTGATACAGCACAGCTCCTAGGCCCTGCAGACTAGCGTCCGTATGCAGCACATAGGGCTTGGTAGGGTCAGCATAGGCGAGGATGGGGGCATATGGTATATGACTTCGTGGAAGGCTGCTTCACATTCAGGTGTCCAGTGGGGCCCAAAAGGTTCACCTGTGTGGAAGTTTACTTTCTTGGGTTCTTTGACAGCTCTTTTCTTGTATTTACGGTTGTTGGTGGTGGTGGTGGTGGCTGGGTAACCCTGAGTAAGATTCAGGAGCGAGCGAATCACCTTTGAATAGTCTTTTATGAACCTGCAGTAGTAGCCACAGAATCCCAGAAATGTTGTAGTCCTTTCAAGTTATGGGGCTGGGGCCAAGTTGTCAATGACTCAGCCTTACTGGGATCGGTCTCTATTCCTTCTGTAGATACTATGTGCCCCACATACTTCACGGAGGTTTGAAAAAACTGGCACTTGTCGATGGACAGCTTGAGGCTGAAGTCTTCCAATCGGTCCAGTACTTTAAACTGTCGGGTCTCATGCTCCTCTAATGTGCATCCGAACAGTTACATCATCTAGGTACACTAGACATTCCAGCAAGTTCATATGTTCCACCGCACGTTCCATCAGTCGCTGAAAGGTGTCCGGGGTCCCCGAAATCCCCTGTGGCATTCTCAGGAATTCTTAGTACCCCAAAGGACAGGTGAAGGCTGTTTTCTCACGGTTCTGCGAGGCCATCAGAATCTGGTAATATCCACTGCAAAGATCCAATACTGAGAACCATTTTCTCCCATTCAAGCAATCCAGGGTATCTTGTATACGGGACATGGTGTATTGATCGGGGATGGTCCGCCGGTTCAGGATTCAGCAATCAACACACATCCTCACCGGCCCATTCTTCTTACGCACAACCACAATGGGATAGGCATATGGGCTCCTTGATTCCTGTATCACACCAGCAGCGAGCATTTCCTGCAGGTGTCTCCTCACATCATCTATGTCTGCTGGGGCAAGGCGTAGGGGTCTGTCTCGAAATGGGTGGTCATCATGCAGGTGTAGATGATGCTCTGCACCCTGGACACACCCCACGTCCCATTCCTTTAATGAAAACACTTGGTCTCTCTGGGCAAGTTTCTTGCTAATCCTAGCCTTCCATTCAGTTAGCAGCGGGGAATTACCAAAGTCAAATAAGTCCGAGGTCACTCTCCCCTTTTGGTCAGAGTACTTATTATTGGGTAATACTGCAGTGTCTGTGCAGTGTACTGTAGCTAGAGTGCACCCTCTGTTAACCCGGACCTCCCGATCTGACATATTTCGAATCTGGACCATCACTCGTCATGCATAGGCATAGGCATAGGCATGGGCACGGGCAAGCAAGATGCTGGGTTTAACCAATAATCCTTCTGGCAACTTTCCATCACCTGGTGCACCCAACATTAATATTTTGTTCTTTACATTTCTCTTTAGGTGGACTTCTCCACGGATTGTGCACTGGGTGTTGGGGGCCAATACCAAGGAGTCAGGTTCCTTTTTCCACACTATCCCCACTGGCTCATCTGGGTCTTCTTCATTCGGTTTCTGTTGTAAGTCATATGCCCTTTTTACTAAGGCTGGAATTCTTATGGCCCTTCCAGTCAGTTGCCCTTGTTTCTCATGGTAGAGCTGTGTTAGTCTCCCAAACATGTGGGCGTTTGTTTCAATTAACAGGGGAACCCTATCATACAGTCCGGGGGGGCACACTAGGGCCAGTGTATCTACTTGCTCCTCTACATCAGTTAGTTGTAGGAAAAGACAACCAGAGGCAGACATATCCTATGTAGGGATAAGACTTGTTATCAGCCCCCACATATGTAGGCCTTCCAGGGATTGTAATGGCACATCAAATAAGTGTTTGTCATACCAGTCCTGAAATACAATAGTCACTTGAGACCCACTGTCAAGTACAGCCCGAGTAGGAATACCATTCACAGCCCAGTAGTCTTCATTGAAGGGTCAACTATTTTGGACCAGTCTGGAGGGACAACAGCAGGGGCCTGGACAGACGATTTAGCTACAGAGGGGTTTGAGTTAGGATGGCCGAAGCCTTCACTGTGGTCATTTTGTGCACCCCTTGACCACTGACTCATTTTTCGAAGCTCTCCTTGAAGCCAGTTCACCACTTTCTCAAAGTCCTTCTGAGACAGGCATTCCCTCTTTATATGCCCACCCTTGCCGGAATTGTGACAAATGACAGGCTCTCAGGGCATCCTTGGGGAAAACAGCAGGGGATGCTAGAGCATCGACGGGAGATTGTGATCTGACTTCTGCTGGTAGTGTACCATGTCTCAAATGTTCCTTTAGGGTGGCAGTCAATTCCTTGAGCTCAGCCGAGAAGCCACATTCAATAGAAGATGCCTGAGGGTGCACCCCCACAACAGTCGCGTCCTGACAGGGGCCAGGGTCTCTGTAAGCAGGGGACACCTCAGCGAATGCACCCAATTGTACTTTTCTGACTTCCTTCAGCAACTCCTCCCCCCACCGTTTAGCCCACGGCGGGACACTCGTAGTGGTCTCCATTTTGGAAGGGCCTTCCAGTGCCATGATCACTTGCGCTGCACTCACCCCATAATTACAATCTCCCTCTTCACCTTCTACCTCCCAAAGTTCTTTTATCAAGTTACAGTAGTCAGGTGGGTTACCTCTCCTGTCTTGGATCCTTAACTAGACAATCTGCAGTTTAGAATGCTTGGCATGTTGCAGTATGTGCCTCAGTCTCACACAGTTCAAATCACTGGTGGCTACCCCACCTTTCCGGTAAGCTTTCTGCAGAGCTCTTTCTAGGCGAGTAACATACACAGACAAACTTTTCCCCCTTCCATTGTTTGGTACCTTGGAATTTCCACATCAAATTCTCCCCTGATTCAATGCTCCCAAAATTGCCTTCAAGTACAGATAGGTACTTCTGAGCATATGCATCAGGGTTCGTGGACCTCAAAAATGTAATGGCTTCAAGGGCGGGGCCCCTCAAACTTTCTATGATTCTTTTCTGCTTCTCAGCCTCCGCACACTGCTACTTAGTTACCAAGGGGGCAACATAGTCGATCCAGGTCTACCAGTCATCCTCCCCCTGGGGGCGGGGAAGGAGCCCGAGAAGATTCTCAGCCTTCAGTAGGAGTCATGACTAATGGGTACAGATATAGGGACCAGCATTGGCATGGGCACAGAAGGCGGGACAGTAACAGGTGCTGGAGTGGGAGGGGGTGTTGGGGAAGGAACACCCCCAGGTGGCAGGAATAGTTTCTTAAAGTCCTCTATGGTTTTCCCTTCCTCCAGCAACAACTTATCAAATTTCTCCTCAAAAGTCTCAGATAATGGTGGGAGTTCATCCTTTAAGGGATCCTTACTACCTTTGGTTATCACCCTTCAGGCGTCTGGGAACCCTTCTGGAGTGATAGTCTGGGGTACCTTTGAACTGTCCAGGGGGTTGCTACACTCCACCATGGCCATGACAGTTTGGGTGATTAAATCAGCCTGTTGACCCACCACTACAGCTTTTTTCAAACATTCAGCTTTAGAAAGTGTCCTTACTAATGCCCATAGGTATATCCAGTATTAGCAAAGCATTATGGGGGTCAATCTCTTGCCCCGTACACCACCCCACCAATTGGTGCACAGACACTTCAGTTGGGATAGCCATTTATGTTTGAAAATAATTAGTAATTTCAGCCACTAGAAGACACAAAATCCCAGCGGTGGGCCTCCAAGATGTAACCCCTAGGTGGCGCTATCCCAAGGGCTACTACCCCTGCCTGCTTGGCTAGTAGCAGGTTAAGGGGCCTGGGTAATGAAACGGGTGCCTCCACCCGGAGGTCAGGGTTGTTAGTGGTCAAGCTAACCTAGAGACAGCCCTCCGGGACACTGTAACCCCCCTCTTTCCTTTCTAGTGGCCTGCAAAATGTACAATAATTACTTTCACAATGACCCTTATTGAGGAGGCAATTACCCACACTGTTTGCACTTACCACCAGGGCTGGTTCCTCTAGCTTGACCCTGGAGACTCCCTGTAAAACAAGGTTAAGCACAGAAAATAGCAACAGTACAATACTTTTGGCACAAACTGGAACCACGGTCAGGTTGAATGCAAACATAGTTAAATCTGATTTATTCAGGGGACTTGAACAAGGGAGGGGCATAATCAGGTTGATTTGCTTAAAAGCTATATTAATCAGACAGTTATGCATGCAGCTCAGAGTCCCTACACAGTCACACACTCTGGGTACCCAGTTAGGAAAACGGTGGGCTAGCCAGGAACATTGCAGCTGGTTGGGGCCCTGTGATGGAAGAAAGCAACGTGCACAACACACACTATTTGTAATCCGGAGCCAGAGGGCTCAGTTCATGAAAGAAAAGGCAACAAGACAATCAGATGACAACACTTTTAGATTTAGCTGTTGTTGCAGGAAGCTACCCTGATGTTTACTCATGATACCCAATACTGGACACAGGCAGGACGAAATCAAGACTGCAGGCTGTTGAGCTGGAGTGCTCAGAGAAGCAGGGCCCACATGAATCACCGAGGCATCAGTTCTGTTCAAGGCATTGAGCAAGGGGCTGATCCCCAGGCCAGTCTCTCCTTGATGACTTTCTCTGTGTAGCAGGTATTCTGGCTAGACCAGTGTAGCATGGCCCAGACAAATGGAAATGGATACGGATTCAGTCTGTGTAGCTGGATACAGCCTCCAGCAAGCAAAACACAGTTCAGGCACACAGTGGGGAACCAAATCATGACCCACTATAAGCACACAGCACATTCACATGTAAGGAAATTCCACTGTACCAGGCAAATGGCTCTCCAGTTGCAAGTACAGAGTCTCTGTACAATCCGGAAGTTCAGAGGTAGCTGGAAGTCCTCACAGGCCGATCGCATTCAGCAAATCCTTGGTCTTCAGCTTGAAGCCTGGTCACAATTCAGTGGGTTAATTAGCTCTCCAGATTCGGATTCAGTCCGAAAAAAGCACAAGTTCCTTCTCAGGGACAGCAGGCAGGCATACAGGCCAAACTCAGGCCTTTCCACAGTTCTCCCGAGCAAATCCACTATGGATTGCTGCTCGAACTATCTTGAGCCGTTACTTCTTCACTTCTCAACTCAGATCTAACTGAAACTGCAAACAGTGTGGGACTTTCCCCAAGATCCAAAGGTTCGGTTGGCTGATCTGTCTGTCAGCCACAACAAGGGCTCCCTCTCCAGGTTATTTTAGGCGCCAAATGCCCAAAACTACAATTCCTACAAGTTTTGGCCCCACCAAGCCCCTGTAGGCAGGCTCCATTTTAAAGTTCCAAATGTACTGATTGGCCCATTCTGAAAGTCTAGGACCAAGATGATGGAAACAAACAGAACTGTCCATGCTGCAAAGAAGGCAGGTTAGAACAAACTGTAATATTATTACTACTCTAACAAATGATCAGCAAACAAGTATATCTTCTAACAGAGTTTCCTCTCAGATTAATGACTGCAATCCAGGCAGCTCTTAAAGAGACAGTACACAGAGGCTATACAGGCACTCTCTGGGAATACATTTAAACTGCTAAAATGCAGGACACCAGCCTGGCAGTGAGCATTTAAGCAAGCTCAAGGAAGTCTTTTTGGTAACCCCCATTTGTAGGGGGTTACACTTATACCCCTACCCCCATCCCTACTATATCACTCTCCCTTTCCTTTCTCTTTATCTACGTTTATTCCCACCAGTACTACATTCACTCCCTCCAGCCCTTCCTCCCTTACAATCCCCCCATCACCAATCTCCATCCTTACCGTGTCTCCCCCTCCATACTCCTGACAATGCCTCTTGACTGCTTTGCTTCCTCTCTGAGCAGCACAATATGTACTACCTCAATTGTATGATTGTTATTCACCATACAGTGCTGCTTTTCTCCCCAAGACATTCAATGCCCAATGCTTGTGCACAATCTATCTGTATGTAATGGTCCCACTACCTGACAAGGCCTCTGGGCAGCACCCAAACTTCTGTAATGTGCAACAAGAATGCTAACCTCATACAATCAAAATTGACCCACAAGGTTCTGGCTTTAAGCCCTTGCTGTGACCTATTTGCGCTATAACTGATTGCAATGTATGCTAATTCTGTATACTGTTTTACTGTTGGAACTCATTGTTTTGTACTTTGTCTTTGTACCATGACGGGGAGCCTATGTAAAAAAGCCATTAGCTCAAAGTTGTTAATTCTGAAACTTAAATAAATAAAAAAATAAAAACAGAGTTGTATCCTGACAATGGCTCTCCAGGTTTCTCCTGATTGTCTCAGACTGTGTACTCTGTCAGTCGATCTCCAGTTCTCTCCCGAAGGTCTCAGACAGTATACTCAGACAGTCAATCTCCAGTTCTCTCCTGATGGTCTCAGACTGTGTATTCAGACAGTCGATCTCCAGGTCTCCCCTGATGGTCTCTGACTGTATTCTCTGCCAGTGGATCTCCAGGTCTCCCCTGATGGTCCCTGAGTTCTCCCCTGATGGTCTCAGACTGTGTACTCTGACAGTGGATCTCCAGTTCTCACCCGATGTTCTCAGACTGTGTACTCTACAGTCAATCTCCAGTTCTCCCCTGATGGTCTCAGACTGTGTACTCTACAGTCAATCTCCATTTCTGCCGGCCTGGTGGCGCTGAGGGTTGTGGCGCTGGATGCCACACCTCGCACCATGCCGGCGACCTGAGTTCGGAAATGAGCTGGGGTGCCGGGGGTCGGCAGGGGAGGAGAAGGATAGAGCACCCAATGGCTGCTCGTCTCTGGGGGTTCTCTGCAGGCTTCCACTGCAATACTGCCATCTGGAGGGCCCGGTGGTGAGGTGCAGATGCGTTGGGGGTGGCAACAAGGGCATTGGGTAGATATCGGCTGGAGGTGGAGCAGGAGGTGCTCATTGGCTCCATTGCGCCCGACGTCTAGGGGAGAAAACTAGGAAACATCCTCGGTCTCTCCTAGGCTTACCACACCAATTCTGGCGCTTCTCTGGTCTTCGCAACAGCAGACCCCGCTGTACTAGGATCCATGACTCAGTATGCTGCTTCTGGGGAGGTAAGCATTAGGGGTTCCTCCTCACCCTGCCTGGGGGGTTATCCGGGTGCCTAGGCTAGTGGATCAGGTACCCTAGGGGCAGACCGCAGAGAGACTAGGGGGAGCACAGTTAGTGGATGTCTGAGAGGGTGGAGAGAAGAGGTAGTTGGAGTATAAACACAAGGTTAAAAAAAAAATTTTAAAAACATCTCCATTTCTCCCCTGATGGTCTTAGACTGCATTCTCCGACAGTGGATATAAGTTCTCCCCAATGGTCTTGGAGTATATCCTCAGACAGTGGCTCTCCAGTCCCACCCCCAAGTTCTCTGAGTAGTAATAAATGATTTCTGAGAGTTGTATCTGCTGGAGAGAGCCGAGTCTTATGGATATACCCCTAAAAAGGTGCAATAATACCAGGTTATCATACACGCACATATGGATCATCAGTGTAAGTAACCGTGATCAACGGACATCAAGAGGAACTTCTTAAGTGGATTAAGAGATATTATAACGCCCTTGTACTGATCCTTGGTCAGGCCCCATCTCGAGTTTATCTTTCAGTTCTGTTCCCCATAACTGAAAAAGAATATTGACATGACTGGAAAAGTCCAGGGTGACAAAGGTGGTCAAGGGCTTGGAGAACAGGAGTTATGAAGACCAACTGGCAGAACTAGTGCTATTCTTACTGGAAAAGAGGAGAGACTGGGAAGATCACTGTATTCACATACGTGAAAGGGTTAACTCCATCTGATCAAACAGCCCTTCAGAGTATCCAAGGATGAGAGAACAAAAGGGCACACAATGTCACTGACAGGAGGAGAATGCAGGGGGAATATCAAGGAAGAACTATTTAATGGAGCAAGAGGTGAATATGTGGAACAGGCTCCCAGAGCAGGTGGTGTCAGTCAGTACTGTAGCTACCTTTAAACTTGGACTTTACAAGTACTTTGAAGGAGATGGGGTGACTGGATATTATACAATGGCAAAAAAGAATCCTGGTCTCTGATTGGTCAGTCTGAGATTGGACCTGTGATGTTATCCCAGTGCAACATCACGGGTCTAGTCTCAGCAATGTGAACCAATATGGATGATCCCTTTTTTTGCATCTCCTCTTAAGAAACAAAAATATTTTTTCAAACTAATAAAAACATTCTTTAAAACTATTCTTTTATTTTATATATAACAATGAGCCATTGTATAATAGCAATAATGCCCTCCAGGGTGTGTGTCGTTTGGGATAACGTCATGCCTCAGTTGTTGGTCGCACTCGGCCTGCTGCCTCGTGCCCAACCACATGAGGTGTGACGTTATCCCAGCACGACACACACCCTGTGGGGCATTATTGCTTAATTCCCACTGAGCTGGTTGAAGGAAGAACTTGATGGATCAATTATTTCCTAAAACTGTGCATAACAAGGACATGGAAAGACAGAAACACAGACAATGACCAGAAACAGACCTAAGGTCCATCTAGTCTGCCTGGAATTCCCATTTTGACCTGGGACCTATTGTCTATGCTGTGTTTTATCCCTCCTGGTTCACCCCCCAGCTCCCCTCCCTACTGCTACTGACCTGAGCAACCACCAAACCCTTTACTCTGTTGCAGCCATGCTTGAAACCATTTACAATCTTGATGTCCAGCACCTCTGCTGACAGACTGTTCCGCGGCTTCACCACCCTTTCTGTAAACTAACACTTCCTCACATCCCTTTTAACCTCCCCCCCCCGATTCCACTCATTTTATTAAAATTCATCTTTATTGCTACAGTAGGGTACATGCATTGTTACATTCAATTAGATCAGCTTCTTATGGTATTACAAAATAAATATCATAGGACATCACAGCAGTCTACATGTTGTCTTCTCCCTCGTTTCTGTTATTTATTTACTGTATACAGGTTGGAACAATACCTCACAAGGCTTATTAATTACAGTTAATCATCTCTAGTTATCTATGAAGGTGTCCTTGGTTCTTTGTTACTACTCTTGCATTATTCCTTCTCCGACTCTGCTTCTGGGCAGGCATCCAACCACAGCTACCATCTTGTCCCTCTCCTGGTGTAAATATGTGTTTTCAGGTTTGCCCTATATGTTAACTTTTCCATGCCTGAAATGTCCTGAACTATTTTCAGCCAAAGATGAAAAGTGGAGGGTTCAACCTGAAGCCAGTTGTGAGTGATGGCCTTGAGGGCGGCTGCTAATAATAAGATTCCAAAGATAAACTGAGTCAGGGCCTCGGATTTCCGGGAAGGGGGGCAGTCCGAGGACTCCATTGACTAAACCTAGTGGAGTATCTAATGTAAACAAGTCCTTTAGAGCACACACTACCCCTTGCCAGTAAGGTTGTAGCTTTGGACAGTCCCAGAAAATATGTGTATGGTGGGCTACCTCTTCGCCACAACCCCTCCAACATATGTACGCATGAGTCAGTTCTCTTTTATTTTGCATCGCAGGTGTGTAAAAGAATCAACCCCTGACCTTCCAGGCAAACTCTTTCCATAGAGGTGAAGAGGTGTTTTTTATTGCCGTAGGGAAGATCTTTCTCCAGTCCTCTTCTATTAGATCTATGCCTCCCTCTTGGTTCCATTTTGTTTTTATGTGTGCTAGGCTAGTGTCATTAAAATCCATAAGAACCCCATATAGTTTGGAGATTAGGCTTTTCTGGATCTGGCCTTGTAGAATGCCTCTGAGGATTCCTAGTTTCCACTTGTGACCTCAGGTTCTTGACTCTGTATTCCTGCTAAATAATTATCTGCAGTTCACCTTGTTTATTTCCTTTATGAACTTGAAGGTGTCTTTCATATCCCCCTCTCTCACCTGGTCTCCAGTGAGTGCATGTTCAGTGCCTTCAGGCAGTCTTCATAAGATCTGCCCTGTTAGCCCTGGGATCATCTTGGTTACCCTGTGTTGCACTGTCTCCAGGCTGTCCCTGTCCTTCCTTAGGAAAGGACTCCAAAACTGAACACAGTATTCCAGATGTGGCCTCACCAGTGACTTATATTACAGAGGTAGTAGTACTTCCTTTTTCCTGCTGTCAGTACCCCTCCTGATACACCCCAGCATTCTATAAGCCTCACTATAAGTTTTGTTACCCTGATTTGATTGTTTGAAGGAATCACTAATGATGACTCCCAGGTCCTTTTCCTCTGCTTCAGTGCTCAGTTTAACCCCTCCCTTCCAGTACTCTGTCCTGTTTGTTTTACCTAGGTGCATAGCCTTGCCTTTTTTTGGCATTGAATTTCAAATGCCAAACCTTAGACCACTTCTCTAACCTCTGTAGATCCCTCTGCATCTTCCTTATCTTTTCGTTGCTACCTACCCTACCACAGAGCTGAATGCCATCTGTGAAGAGACAAAACTTGCCCTGGATGCGTTCTTCAGTGTCACTGATGAATATATTGAAGAGAACAGAACACAGGATTTATTTATTTTTAGTTATTTAGTTGTTTAACCAGGAGTAGCACACTAAGCTGAAAGCTTTTTTACAGGAGCGACCTGGGAGCACAGGGAAGTTAAGTGACTTTCTCAGGGTCACACAGTATGCAAGTGGAAGCTGTGGGATTCAAACCCAGATCTAGTCTGGTCTGCTGGATGTCACCAGATTTGCAGCTCAGAGCCTTAAACCACTGCGCTATACTGCCTCCCTGATTGATCCCTGCAGCACCCCACTCATGACCTCCCTCTTTTCTGATTTTACACTGTTTACCACCACCCTCTACTGTCTCTCCTTCAACCAGTTTCCTATCGATCTATGTTCCTAGTTATGCCCAGGTCCTCCAGCTTCTTCAGCCATCTACTGCATGGCACTGAGTCAAAAGCCTTGCTGAAATCAATGTACAGTAGAGTAAATCCACAGCATGGCCTTATCAATTACCTTTGTTACCCAGTCAAAAAAAATTACTGTATCTGGTTGATCTGAAAAGACCTCCCTGCCACAAACTCATGCTGTTTGTTGTCTTGTAGACCACTGCTCTCTAGGTGGAGTACAAGGTCCTCTTTAATCAGTGACTCTATCGTTTACCAAGCACAGAAGTGTGACTGACAGCTCTGTAATTCCCCAGTTGCTCCTTGCCCCCACCCCAACCCTTGTGTAGCAGGACTACGTCCACTACCCTCCAGTCTTTTGGAACTACTCCTCTCCGAACTGAGGTAATGAATAGCACTACCAGGGGTTCAGCCAATTCTACAGCCAGTTCCTTGGGCACCCTTGGGTACACCCAATCTGGCCCTAGGGCTTTATTTACCTTTAGGGCTTCAAGCCCCTTGTGGATCCTATCTGTAGTAAATACTGGCTACCTCATTTCAGGAATGTTCCTGACAGCTGCCTTGATGCCACTTTCAGGCAGGGGCCTACGGTCTTCCCTAGTGGAGATGGAACAGAAGTAATTGTTAAGGACAGTTGCTTTTTGTTCATCTTCCTCTAGTACCCTCCCCGTGGCCTAACAATACCTCCTCCCTGCTTCCTGTTTTCCTTAATATTTTTTAAGAATTGTTTTTGCCCACCATTGACCCCCTCCGCAATATGTAGCTCTATGTCTTCATTGGCCTTCCTGGTTGTCCTTTTTGCTTCCCTAGTTTTTATTTGGTACTCTCCCTAGTCCTCCTCTCCCTACTTTTCCATGTATTGGGTGAAAGCCTTTTTCTTGGTCCTCACTGCTTCTCTGACCTTTGTGAGGACCATATCTCCTTATCTTTAGTTGCATTCAAAAGGAAGGTTAAGTTATTGCTATAGGAAAATATAATTTGTACCTGCTAAATTACTTCCTTTATTTATTGTTTCATGTTGAATGTTGTTTACTTTTGTTGTTGTTATTGTAATTGTCTCCAGGTCGGACCTGAAAAAGGTCTTGTTCCAGTGTCCCAACCCAGTTAACAAATTTATAAATAAAAAAAAAAATATTGGTCTCTTGTACTTGTGTCATTTTGTAACTGTTCTTGTGCATATCTTTGTTACCTCGAGAATGGTCCCCTTAATGGTTCCCCATTTTTCTTCTACACCACCAATGCTGTGAGCCCTGGTCAGTTTGTCTCAGACCAGCTTCCTCTTCTGGCTGTTCTGTTCTTCTGAAATCTAGGGCTTCAGTTTTTGATAGGAGCATTCTGGTCTCTAGGGCCAGCCTGAACCAAATGGAGTTATGGTCGCTGGACCCCAGTGGCTTCCCTACCTTCGCTCTACTCACATCTCTGTGTTTATGAGCACCAAATCAAAAATGGCCACCAGTCTAGTGTTTTCCTTAATTAGCAGCACCAGCAGGCAGTCCTGCAATGTATCTAACAGGGCCGGACGTCTGGGGCACACGACTGCTGGAATGTCCCAGTCAATATCTGGCAGGTTCAGATCTCCCACCACCACTTCATACTTCTTCACTCTCCTTGCCGAGTCCTCACTGAGCTCCCTTTGTCTCTCTTCCCCTTGTCCTGGTGGTCTGTAGATTACCCCCACCCCATATTTTCTTGCCTGAGAGTGCTGTGAGATGGACCCACAGTGACTCTGTTTCCCCTTTGCTCCCCTGACATGTCCATTCTCCACAGCCTCTATGCCCCCCCGACATATAGGACTGTGCCTGCCCACTTTGCCTTTCCCTTTATCCTGACTAAACATTGTATAACCTGGGACTGACACATTCTAATCATTATTCTCTGTGGTCCAGGTTTCTGTGGTGCCTGCGATATCTCCCTCAGTGCCTGCCAACAGTGCCTGGAGTTCACTGATTTTATTACCCAGACTCCTGACATTAAGGCAGACCCCTTTCCAACATGAACATGACATGAACTACATCATACTACACTAGAGACAGTGTGATGTAGTGGTTAGAGTTCCAGCTGCAGAACCAGAGATTGCAGGTCCATATCCTGCTACAGCCAAATACTCACGATGTGACCTTGGGAGTAACTTAAAGAGAGAGTCAGGCCAAAAGTAATACATTGCAGAATTAGAATCATCACATCCCCTATAAGCCTTATGCCAAAAATTAGGTCTCTAAGTTACTTTAAAAAAAAAGTTGTGATTCATTTCGTAGGTCTGATTTCACTCCCTGTTTAAGAAAACTAGTTTCAGTGAACAGCTACTGATGATGTTATAACCAGAACTCACAGCCTAGTCCTTCCTATCAGCGACCTTGTAGGACTTATTTTCCCAAAGTTTAAGAAACTGTAGATATAGTAATGATTTGAATAAAATGGCACTTTGTTGGGTGCAGTGCATGTCTTTCTGTAATGTTCAGATGCATGGTACTGCGCTTTAGAATGCAGCCGGAAGTGATTTTGAAATGCAGTGCTGAACAAAGCTATAGAGCGCCAAGGTGGTTGTAATTTCAGAATGTTGGCGGACATGCAGTCTCTGAATGTGGCAGGGATGCGCAGTCTTGAAATGTGGTGGGGACACTCGGTCTCAGAATGTGACAGAGACACACGTGTAGGAGTTTGGCTAGGATGACAATTTCAGAATACAGTGAGGATGCAAATTGTCAGAATATGACAAGACACATTATTTTACTCAGAAATTGCTTGCCCCGCCACATTCTAGCATTGTACACACCCATCACATTTCAAAACTGTGCATCATATCCCCACCACATTCCGTCACTGTATGTCCCTGTCACATTCTGACACTGTGCGTGTCTGCCACATTCTAAAAGTTCACTTCCTCTGACATTCCAAAACTGCATGTCCCTGCCACAAAGTTGTGTTTCAATGCCACATTTTGAAATTGTGTCACCACCACATTCCAAAATGTCACCGCCACATTCCAAAATTGTGCATCCCTGCTGCATTCCAAAATTACACGTCACTATCACATTCTAAAATTGCATGTCCCTGCCTCATTCTAAAATTGTGTGCCCCAGCTACATTCCAAAATTGTACATCCCTGCTGCGTTCTGAAATAGTATCACCACTACATTCCAAAATGCTACATCCCAGTCACATTCTGAAAATGCTCGTCCTCACCACATTCCAAAGTATGCGTTTCTGCCACATTCTGACATCGCATTTCCCTGCCACATTCCAAAACTGGGCATCTCCACCATATTCTAAAATTGTGTGTCCCAGCCATGTTCTGAAGTTGTACCTTCCCACCACATTCTAAAATTGAGTGTCATGGCCACGTTCCAAAACTGCTCGTCCTCGTCACATTCTGAAAAGTGCATCCTCATGATATTCCAAAATTGTCCATCCCCACACATTCTGAAAATGAGTGTCACTGCTACATTCCAAAATTGCATGTCCAAGCCAGTGGCTGACCATTTCAGACACTGTCTTCGGTACTGGGCCAATACTGCACTACAAAAAGAGCATGGCAATAACTGCGCTGTGTAAAGTATGCCTGCATTTAGAGCAGTGGGGTATAATAGTGGTAGGGAAGAACCGCTACCCCTGACGCTCAGGGTTTACACTGCGAAGGGATTGAGTAGCCGTGTGTGTGGTGGAGTGGCTAAGGCACCAGCACATGGCAGGGTAGGAGACCTGAGACCGTGGTTTGGTTCCTCCAGGTCTCCTGGTGTTACAACTTTTTGCTTTGTTTTTTTCCTAAGAAAATAAAATTTTCCCCCCTCCCGAGTTTCCCATCCCCGAAGTCCACACCCCCCCTTGGAGTTAGTTATTTAAAGTCCAGGGGGAGGATGGGGTGAAGCCCCCCCCCCAACAAAAAACAGAAAGTCCTATTATTTCCAATGGGGCACGCTGTTTGTGTTTCGGTCGGTGTTTTTTCTGATTTTGCCACACGCTATGTTGTTTGCAGCATTTATTGCTGCGCTGTTTTTGTCGGCAACATCTTGACCCCATGCCCTCTGTTCAGAACTTTCTCTCTAATGTGCTGCTAACTGATAAATTGTGTGCCAAAGTTAGTTTATTAACATTTTAACTGATTTAATTTTATAGTACTCATACTGAACGTTCGACTGGTGCGTCTTGTGAGTTGGCAAACTATGGGATGACCAAAAAATCAACAGCTCACTGACTCCAGGAAAGGGAAGCACTGGGCCCGAGTAATGCCATGACAATGACAGCATTCATGATAAGGGGTCCCAAAAACCCCATGTTGAAAATTTGGTGCAAAACTTCCAAAAAATGCCCGAGATATGCAGCAAAGTTGAAAAAACCCTATCTATTACATTATACAGCTTACCGGCATTTCCTCAGTTCGCGGTCGGCTTTGAAGAGTGCAGACGTGTTCCTGGTCCACCGAAGATCGTCGCGCCAGACTCTGGAGGTAGGTATGGGGTGAGGGTGTGTGTGGGGAGGCAAGGTGCGCAGTGGGTGCGTGCGGGTGGGGGCAAGGAAACTGCGAGGGACCGTTTTTTAATTTATTTATTCAGATGACACAGGACGTTTGCCACGCTGGGGTGGGCTCCCAGCATGGCAGCAGGAAAGGCTGTTTGGGGGGGCTGAAGCTGACGGGGGATTGGGCACCCCCATTGGCCATATAGGCTTGTGCCATGCTGGAGTGGGCTCCCAAGCGTGGCAGCTTTAAGGCTGTTATTTGGGGGGGCTGGGCCGACAGGGGATTGGGCACCCCACCATTATATGGATTGTGCGCCACGCTGGGTGGGCTCCAGCGTGGCACCAGGAAAGTTTTTTGGGAGGGCGGCGGAGCCGACGGGCATTGGGCATCCTGTCGCCAAACAGTATGTGCTTGGGGACAAGATGTCAGCACGCTAATATGCATATAAAGTGTTGGGGGAGCCTCACCACTGAAGGGAGCTCTCCTTTCAGCTGTATATGCCACTGCATTTTCAGCTGTCATAGACAGCTGGAGCAGTGATTGACGCACTGCGACTGTGCCTACAAACACACTGACTGAATTGGAAGAGGCTCACACACCTCTGGAAAACTTAGATGATGGCACTATGTTTCTTGCACGTGCATGCAAGCAAACATAAATACAATCAATGCAGAGCTTCCATGGACACTACTTGTTGTTATGGGAAGTCCATATCAAAGAGACAGAATCCTGCAAAAAGCTAAAGCCTGTGGCCTCTTACAGATACCATACTCAGGAACTGTTCATTGCTTCCCCAATTTAAGTTATTCTATTCCAGAATGCAGACGAGTATTCAATAGAGTTCATGCAGGGCGCAGAGAATTGGGGTTCACACATTTGCTTCAGCTACCAGCACGGCTAAAGCTCTCTTATGCAGGGATACAGTTTCTGTTCCATGATCCTAAGGAGGCACACAGAAGGTTGGAAAAGATTAAGCAGGATCTTTTGGCCACCAGATCTGGGCATAACAACTCAGACACTGAAGACTGAGGGAATGGGTAGTGTCACGCCGGTCCTCCACGGACTGCACTGGTTGCCGATAAGGTGGAGGATTGCCTTCAAGGTCGGATTACTGGCCTACAAAGCCCTGCATGGCTGGGGACCAGACTGTCTGCAAGACCTCCTGGTTCCTCACTGCCCAGCTTGCACTCTTTGCTCCTCCAAGGGTTGCCTTCTTGTGGTTCTCAGAGCTAGGTTTTGGCAATCTGGAGATTGTGCTTTCTCTGTTGCCTCACCAGTCCTGTAGAATTCACTACCAGTCTATCTAAGGGAGGCTTCCTTGGTAGGAATCTTAAAAAAAGGGTTAAAAACCTTTTTATTTAATCTTACTTATGACCTGGAATACTGACCATCATGTTTTATGTTATATGTGACAGATAGATTTTTAAAATTAATTACTCTGCAGAGCATTGCTGTAAAGTTTTTTTTATTTATTGAAGGTGTGTTTTAAATATGTGTACAGCCTCTGAGTCTCCAAGGAGGGGCACTTAATAAATAAAGTTCCTTCCTATCTATATGTATGTCTGTCTGTCTGTCTATCTATCTATCTATCTATCTATCTATCTATCTATCTATCTATCTATCTATCTATCTATCTATCTATCTATCTAATCTATCACACTATCTATCGCACCGAAAAGAAAGCTCATGCAGTGTTTTATAATGCCTTGTTGAAATGTTTACTTATTCTGTTCTGAAAGTTTTAAAAGTTTCCCAAGTTAAATAATAATGGATGATTTCTGGTGGGCTGGTTGGGTTTGGTTCTCCTAGAAAGGTTTTGAACCCCGTGACTGCAAGTAGACGCCAGCATTTTGCTTGAGTCTGAGTCAAGATGGCAGCAGCCTCATGGCTCGTCTGTTGCTCCCAGAGGTTTTGTGAGGGAGAAGGAGGGCTGGAGTCGAGAAGTCAGGAGTCTGTAGCCCTAAGCCCTACTTGCTCCTCAGCTACAACTTCAAACAGATTCTCATGTGTAGACATACAGAAGGTGTGTTTTAATGTAATGTTTTATAACTTGGTACAATCATATTGTTATCAGTTAAATATTTGCGCAATCCTTAGTTATGTGGTTATGGGGTTGGGGGGGGGTGGCTTCATGGCAGAGAGACTGCCTTAATTTGGATTACTTTAAGCAACATTCTTTTTCTGGACCTTACAGCTCTGAACTGGAACATTTTCTTTTATGAAAGGGAGATTATGTTGGACTTTATAACCTCTCTTTCTATAGGTCCAGTGTCTTGTTGCAGAGGCATATCTGGAATATAATTTTGACTGGACTGTATTTAATGGTTTACCAAACTGTTTTCCTCCAATATATAGTAACAAAGCTGTCTGTCTGGTATCCTACCATAATTATATGTTGAAAATAATTTTTTATGTCTCTCAGCTATGTAAGCTTGCTTTATTTTTAATGCGTTAATTCAAAATGGATAAAGTATGCATATCTAAGTCATTCTAAAATTGTACGTACCCATACATTCTGAAAATGCATTTTCCTGCCACACTCCAAAATTCCCTATCCCACCACATTCCAAAATTATGCATTCCTGCCACATTGTGGAATTGCTTGTGATCACCACATTCTGAAACTGTGTCACAGCCACGTGCTGAGATTCCGTGTCCATGCAACATCGTGAAATTGCATGTTGCCACCACTGTCTGAAATCAAGCATCCCCATATACAAAATTGCCTTACCCTGCCACACTTCACAACTGTGTTTCCAGCATTTCAAAATTATGTATCTCTGCCACATTCTAAAAATGTATCACACTGCCACATTGTGAATTTCAGCGTCACTGACACATTCCAAAACTGGGTGTTGCAGCTGCTTTCTGAGATTGTATCATTGCTGCACTTCACAGTTGCAACCTGGTGACATTTTGAAATCTCATCCCTGCAGCATTCTAAAAAGCACCCAACTTTGGCATTGTAAAGCCATGCCTGCCGCTGCATTCTAACCCCCCCTCACCTTTCACATTCTTAAGCACCTCGCATCTTCACATTATGGAAATGCATGCCCTGTATCCATTCAGTGTCAGCTTTCCTTTTTCAAATGTTTATTACAACCACAGTTTTATGTAATGTGGGAGAAATAGTCCTGTAAGGTAGCTTGCAGGGAAGACTAGGCTGTAAGTTCTGGTCATGACATCATTAGTAGCGCTTCACTGAAACTGGCTATTTTGAATATAGGCAGTGAAATTAGTGTTGCAAAATGACTTGCAACTTTTAAAACAAAGTAATTAGAGATCTCTTTTCTGGCATGAGGCTCATTGGCGATATGCTGATGCTAATTCTGAGTTCATTGATGCTAGAAATGTTGGCAGGACTCGCTCTTTACCCCTCCCCCCCATGCTCCTGGCCACCCAGCTGTAGAAATTGCAGGAAAGTGGAACCCACTGGAGAAGAGATGTTGTAGCTAAGCTGCAGTAACCTGGGTAAATAAACTGTAAAAAAATAAATTTCAATATTATATTTGCCACCAGTGTATACATTGGAAATACCAATGTTTTTACTAAAGAGCCTGTAAACATAGAACAATAACAGCATTGGAACCAGTATTTAATAAATGGCTTCTACAGAAAATACAGGCACCTCTTAATGCTCCAGGAGGTGAGGTGTCAAGCTGCTGAGAAATGGCAAAGTGTGATATCTACAGACATTTGGGAATTTGCAGCTGAACACTAAAATCCATGCATGAAGGGAAGTTGGCTGGATTACTGGACAGCCTTCAGGATACTTGTGTGCTGGTATAAAATTCTCTACCAGCAGAGTCTGCAGTCAGTCAGAGCTAGGAAATCCACCACAGTGCACTGACAGAGGAAACTCAGCTGGAGACTGCTACTCTCAAAACGTTTTTGTGGTTAACTAATGTGTTTGTAAATTGATAACTTAAATTTAAAAGGAGCATTGAGAGATTGCTGCGCCACCAGATTGGCAAATATAAACGATTAATTAAAATTCTTTCCTCAAGGGGATTATTGACTAGGCAATTGAAGCAATGTACTTGAGAGCAGTTCCACAGCCAGCAGACCTTGTGTGGTGGCTCACCTTGCTGTTATCATGCTGCAGGGGTAAGTTACATCATTTTTATGTTATTGATTCTGTTTGCTGAATGTATTGTTATTTGTTTTGTATCCCTGTCGCATTTACCATGCTAACCAAAGTATCTGGGGCTATTCTATACCCATGCCTTTCAGGTGCACTGAGGTATAAGTAAATGCACCAAAGGCAGCAAATCAAAGACAATTCAGTGTTTAGCAGAATTCTGAATACTCTCAGTTTACCACAAAATGATCAGAATTCTGCTCTGCTTTTAACTATTTTAATTTTGCCTTCAGCTATCACTTAAAAACAATTCTTAGACAAAAAAAATCTGACAGTTTACACACGGTATCACGTAATGTGGACAAGTCAAGTTGAACGACTCAGTTTGAATGTCAGTAGCAATAGTGAGTGTGAAACTGTAGTGAGGATTAGTATATAGTGAGTGTAGCAGTGAGCTACACCAGCTGCAGCAGACTATGGGGCTATGTTTGGCCAAGTAGTTCCCAGCTGGCTGTTGGGTCTAGTGGCTTCAGTCATTGCCTCTGCAGCAGATAGACCTGGGTTTGGGTCTTGCTGTGGTGGATTTTGTGTTTTTGGGTGGGTTAATAAATATTTTTTTTCGGTGCTGCAGTTCCCCATCCTAACAGCTTTGTTCCCTCCCACCCACAGGTTGCCCCCCGCCAGAGTCGCCACCCCCTCCCAAGTTTTCTCCTTTCTCCTCTGTCCACACACCCCCTGGAGTTGATTATAATAATTTTTTTGGGGGGGGGGCATAGTGCTCTGCACAAACATTAAATTTATACTGTCTCCACAGTGAAAGTAAGCAACCATCGCTGTTTGCAGCAGTTGCTGTAATTCAGATCACTGTTTTCACTTTCAGCGGTGATGGCTTTGCTGTTGGCACTCTTTTTGAGTCACCCTTATCACATAAAATGTTTACACACTCCAGATTGAGGACACAGTCTGGTCTTTGCCACTGTAATAGATGATTACATGAAATACTGTTAAGGGAAAATGGTGGACTTATGTTATATAGCCATGTGGGTAGCTAATGGGATCAGTATAAGTGCTTTAGGATGGGATAGTATTAGTCTCATTCCCTGCATGCTGTTTTACTTAGGGTCGCTGTTCTTTGCCTTTGGAGCACTGCATGGTCTGAGACTGATAATAATTACCTGAAGACACCTCAGATGATGCCTAGTCTATTCTTTGGAGTCTGGCATCCTACTTGCCTGCTTGTTTTTTTTAATACACTCCAGAGGCTATTCAGCCTGGGTTCTGGTCCACTGTCACCTCCTGCAAAGATGTGTCCAAAGCCTACACCTTGTGGCATGATCTAACTGAGCCGTAGCTGCTGTGGGGGACTGTATGTGCCAGAGTTGTAGTGAGGAGACCAGACACGGACTCAGGCCCTTATGTGTTGCATCCCCTGAAGGGCTCACCCCTGGGATGTTGGCACATTCAGTCTATGTGCTATGTTTGACCCCCCCGCCATCTAGAACACATCACTGTTGAGCTGCTTCCCCAAAAAACAGATAGAATTGTACTATCACAGGCTGCCCAGTGGAGTGGCAGGTTAAGGTGCTAGATGCCACATCAGTGAACCATCTTCGGAAGTGGACTCGCGTCACTGGGGGGGGGGCGGAGAGGATTGAGCATCCAACTGACTTCTCTCCCTCTCCCTCTCCCTCTTCCTCTTCCTCTTCCTCTCCTCTCCCAGGGAGGGGGGATGAGCCACAGTGCTATAACAGTGCCACTATTGGAGGGGTGGTGTCTGGGCAGTGGGAGTGACTCAGGAAGGGGCAGTAGATGCATAGCACATGTGTGCCTCTATGCACAGGTACAGGTGCATCACTACAAGCCTCCTGGTCAGGGCAGAACATAGAAGAAATAGGGCAGCTGCAGAAGGATGATCCCTTGATTGCCTCAGCCCTATGACAGTGGGTGACAGGGTGGGTGATCAAGTTGGAAGGGGCAAGCAGTGTTAAGGGAGAAAAATCAATATATAAAAAAAAAATAATTGAACTATTACCATGGCCCCCCCCGCTAGTGCTATACACTGTACTGTTATAATCCACTATCACCCTGGACCAGCCCCCTCTGCCCCCCCACTAAAGCAATGTGCTATCATTATAGACCACCCCTCATCTAGTATTCTTTGCTGTTGGAGAAACTGGTGAACTTCCTCAAAGGAAACGGGTTACAGGACCCCAAACAACAGGGGTTCATGAGGAAACAGGCAAAGCTGGTTGATACCCTTGACTGGGGGACCTGGGCAGCAGATGGGAGCAGACAGTACATATGGTATACTTAAGATTTCAGCAAGGTCTTTGACTCAGTTACCCACAGTAGGCTGGACAAAAAGATAAGGGACTTCATGGAGGGGGAGAAACTGGCAACTTGGGTGGAGAACTGCCTGATGGGGTGAATACAAAGGATGGTGAGTTTTTAGGGCTGAGGGAAGCAACAAGTGGAGAACCTCAGGGGTCAGTGCTGGACCTGGTCCTTTTTTTTTTTTTTTTTTACTTCCTCTTTTTCCACCTTACTTGCTCCATCCCTCCACTCGGTCAGAGCCCCTCAAGCCTTCACAGCATCCCCTGGCACCTTAGGAGTCTGCTCCTAGAGTGACCACTCGCTCAGAAACCCTAGGTACCCCGGTTAACCCCCCCTGGGTGGGACGAGGAGAGGTCCCCCTTACCTTTCCCTGAACAAAGGTAGAGCAGATGGTGCACAGCGGAGTCTGCCCCCGTTGACGGCTGGTGACGTGCTTTGGCACTGGAGGGATCATCACCTAGGAGTGACGGGCTCCATTTTCCTTGTTCTGGTGAGCCCATACCCCGCAGTTGCCGGCACTCTAGGGGAGTCAATTGGGAGGAATGCGTCGAGATGCAACTCCTTCCAGGGCTCTCGGCTGACACTGCCCCTTCCATTGCATGTCCTGACTTGCATCACCAATCCTGGGTTTACGCAGGTGATGGCTATATAGCAGCAGGACAGGCACACAACCCTCCCCAGAGAGGGAGAGCCGCCACTGGGCACTCAATCCCTCTCTCCCCCTGCCCAGTCCTTTTCAATGTATTTATTGGTGACATAGGGGAAAGCCATCAAAGGTAAGATCTGCCTCTTCCCAGATGACACAAAGATCTGCTCACAGGTGAACACGGAGGAAGGGTTAAGAGAACTCAGGGAGGATCTTGGCAGTTTGGAGTTCTGGTCAAAGATCTAGCAGCTGAGCTTTCATGTAAAAATGTAAAGTGATGTACACTGGGGAGAGGAACCAAAGAGTGCAATATTTAATGGGGGAGTGGTGTGGAAAAGCACCACAGAGGAAAAGGGGGGGGCATGATACTGGAAAGCCTGAAAACAGCAGCACATTGTAATAGAACTGTGGGCAAGGCAAACAAGATACTGGGTTGCATAGGGAGGGGGATAAGCAGTAGAAGTCAGGAGGTGATCCTCCCACTGTACAGGTCACTGGTGTGACCACACCAGGAATACTATGCAAGGTACTTCAGTTCATATCTGAGGAGAGACTGCAGCAAGGTGGAAGCAGTACAGTGAAGGGCAACTAAAAGGTCCATGGACTAGAGGACAACGTACAAGGAGAAGCTGCACGGCTTTAACATATACACCCTTGACAAAAGGAGGGAATGGGGCAGCATGGTAAAGATATACTGTACAGGTACCTGCATGGCACACTGGCCTCCGAGGCCAGGAGATTAGAGGGCTGTGGGTTCAGTTCCCACATCTGGCACTTGGGTTAATATCCCAGTACTGGCACTGTAGTGCAGCATGAGAGAGGTGCTGCTCTTCTGAGGTGCCATCTTTCGGCTGAGACGTTAAACCGAGGTCCCATCTGCCTGGATTGGTGGTAGTTCAGGTGGATGTTAAAGATCCCATGGCAATTATTGAAAAGAGTAGGGGTACTTTATTAGGCAAGGAACACAACATCACACAAAAAGGAAAAAAAACAGAACAGTGGAAATGTTACAAATACAGATCTGATAGTGTCAAAGAAAACAAACAAAAGAAATTAACAAAAAGAAAAATCTTTCCATAAATAGTTAACATAGGATTTAGAATATTTTTTCCCATCCTGACAACGAACAGTTTGTAAATCAGTAAGAATAGCAGAAAGAATAACATCAAAATCTGTATGAAATTGTTGCAACACAAAAGAACAGCGAGCTTGCCATAAATAATATTGCAAGAGCGCAAAAAAAACATTCAATGTACTTTTATGATATTTGTCCCAATCACCAAAATAATCACCTAATACCAGAGTACAGTAAGAGATGGACCGTAAGTGAGGCATATTCCAACATCTGGCCGCAAAGTCCCAAAACTTCTGACTATGAGGACATTCAATAAAAAAATGCAACTGACTTTCTTCAATATTAGTACAATCTTGTCTTAAACAATATCTTTCAGTAACTGGTTTATACTTTAGATTTCCTCGAACTCCTAACCTACCATGAGCAGATATCCATATAATGTCCCAAATTTTAAACGAAATTCTTTTGTCAGTTAATTTACTGAGTACATACTTCATATTAGATGGGGAGCAAAATGGAAAAAGTAATATTACTTTCTGCACATCATACACAATGTATTCATAAAAAGATTTCCTGTGTAAAGACTGTAATTTTTGTAAAGGAATCTTCCATTGATGCAATTTCTTCAATGCTGAGATGCCATATTGTGGAATATCATCTGATAACAAGATTCTTGGGGGAAGAAGAGACCATTTAAAAAAATATTTATGCCATATAGATTTGTTCCAAAATTGCCAAGGAAGAGACGGTACCTGCCAAATGAATGAAAAGGAAGAAAAAAGAAAGACAGAATGAAAAAAAATTATAGGATTAATCAGATGTAATCCTCCCTCTCTGTATCAAAGATACGTATACTCTCACTTCACAGGTTTAATCTATTGCCCCACAACATCTGAAAAAAATACTGTAAATTCTAGTTTCCAACAGCGGAGGTGGAAAAAGGTGACTTAAGTAAAGAAAAATGGGCAAAACAAATTTTTTAATGATCAAAACTCTTTTCTTCTTCCCAAATTTCCAGTGTTTCCACTGATTAACTTTAGTTTCCCCCACTGCTAACTGTTTTTCCCAATTATAGAACTCCATATTAGTTATCCCAAACCAGACACCCAGAATTTTCTGAGGCCCGGTTACAAGAGGGATATCAAAACAATATGATAAGTCTGGAACTAACTGACCCAGTTGCATCACAAAACTTTTTGTAATATTAAGAGAGGCACCAGAGTATCTACCAAAAAAAAAGAAAAAACTCTAAAGCTCTCCGTAAAGAGAAAGAGTCAGCTAAAAGAAGACATCATCTGCAAAAGCAGTAACTTTGACCATTTCCAGACCCGCAGAAGGAGCAATACCTGAAATGGAGGTATCACCAATAATGCTTCTAATTACTGGGTCCAAAATAAAAGTGTATAATAAAGGGCTTAAAGGGCATCCCTGCCTGACACCCCGGGAAATCATAACTTTTTCCCCTAATAGGCCATTCACTAGTGGAACTGAAACTGCAGATGTATACAACTGTGAAATCCAGTGAATAAAAGTATCAGGAATTCCATAACAAGAAAGAACAAAATACAAATAAGGATGGCTGACTGCATCAAATGCTTTGGATTGATCCAAAGCTGCTATTAGTTCAGATGAAAAAAAACTAGCTTGACAAGCAAAAAGATCCCGAAGTAGAAAGAGATTGTGCTGTATCGTCTTATTTTTATCGCACATGTTTGTGCAGGGTGAATCAAAGCCTGGCTAATTTCTCTAACCTAGTATTCAAGATTTTAGATAAAATCTTGTAATCACTATTTAGCAAGCAGATTGGTCTCCAATTGGAGAGTGATTTTTATCCCTTTTTATAAATGAAGGTCATCAAGGATATCGAAAAATCTTGACAGGAGATCCCTGATGATAGGTAACAATTAAATACAATGGGAAGAAAAAAACCCATATATTCTATACACTTTTTATAAAACTCATTAGGTATCCCATCTATACCAGGGGAGGAACCGAGCTTTAATTGTTTAATTACTTCAATCACCTCAGAAGAGGTGATAGGTAATCGTAAGGACTGAATCAAGTCACGAGGCAGTTGAGGAAGAGAAGAAAAAACCGTGCTTGTAAAAGAATCTGTAGGTAACACTTGCGGGGATGAAAAATAATCCTGAAGGTAATGCTGCACTACCTGTAGCATACCTACATCAGTGGTAATTAGTTCATTATCTGCATTAAGCAAACCAGTCATGAGGGTATCTCTTAAATGTGTTTTACATGCATGAAAAGGATCAGCCATGGGAGAATCTTTACAGGTAAAGCGGAATTCCAAATCCAAAGATTTAGCTCTGTTGTATTGGTAAGTTTTCATTTGTTGCTTAATATTCTTTATTTGGGAAAGAAAGCGAACATGATCGTATGGAGGGAGTGACATGAGCCTATATAATTGGTTTCATAGAACCAAATATTTCTATATTCATCCTGTACTTTTGCTTTACCCCAGGACTGAAATAAATGTTTAATCTCAATCTTAAATTGCCTCCACCATTCATATGGGGAGGAAAAGAGGTCCAAAGTGGAGGATTTTGCAGCTAAGAAAAATTCAAGTTTTGAAAAATAAACCGGGTCTGAGAGAAAGGAAGTATTTAATCTCCAGCGTGATATACCAGAACACAATCTAGGAGGAAGATGTCGTAGAGATAAAGTACAAAATAAAATGTGATGATCAGAGAATTCCACCGGAACTGCAACACAAGACATAACCTGAAGATAGCGTGAAATAAAAAACATATCAATCCTAGTGGCGAAGGTGTGCCTATGATAGGTGTTCCCACCTGTAGGGTGTAAGCTATGGAAAACATCTAGAAGCCCAGCATCTGTTACCACCTCTAATAATGCATGTGAATCACAATAAACCTTTTTCCCTTGTATTCTACGGAACTGGATATCAAGGGAGCAGTTAAAATCCCCTTCCCAAACTAAATGTTTCCTGGTAAATAAAAAGGGTTTAAGTTCTGTAAATAAAGAAATACGGCCTGTTTTAGTCTGTGGGCCATAAACATTAATAAAGCGAAAAAAATATTCACCCCATGAACAGTCTAATATAAGAGCTCTGCCTGGAAACAAATCTGTACGCCTTGCAATTTTAAAAGAAGAGTTACCAAACAATATAGCCACTCCATCTGCAATTTCAGCACTGAAAGACCAAAAAGAAGGGCCACAAGTCCATAGTCTTTTTAATCTTTTTTCCTCTGAAATGGAAGACACCCTTGTTTCTTGTAAAAAAATGATATCTAATTTCAAAGATGTAAGATATGAAACTATGGATATCTGCCTATGAAACGTCTTTAAACTGCATACATTCAAGGAAGCAAACTTTAAAGCGGCCATGAAAATACTTATGAGCTATGCTTTTGACTCACTTTTCTTTTTTTTCCTTTTTTCCCTTTCCTATATTTAGCTAGTTCAGTAGATTTGCTGTCTTCGTCGTCTATCACAATTTCAGAGAGATGCGAGGTCTCAGATTCCATATCTGAGTCTCTAACCTCATCCTGAAGGGGGGAAAAGAAATTTTCAGTCACAACCGGACTGATCTGGGCCTGTTTCGAGGAGGCTCTGGTAAACCTCCTGCTTTTAACAATTTCGAAAGGGGGTGGCATAATGGAGACCTGACTCTGACTATCTCCTAATTGAGGAGGAGCCGGATGTACGGTATCCTGAGATTCATTAGCCACCGTTTGCACCGGTGTAGCAGCCTCTGGGAATGAGGGGGGTGGTACAGGGTCTTGCCGTGGGGGGGGGGTTAACTCTTTCACCTGGAGTTTGCAATTTAGCCTGAGCTTTTCGAAGCAAACCGTCTTGGTCCAGACCTTCAGAGCAATTATGTCTCGGCCAAGGACACTGATGGAAGGCATGACCCTTCTCCTCACAAAGGTTACATTGAAAAATATTGGTACACCTATCCACAGAATGCCCAAAACCCCCACATAAAGGACACTTCATCATATCACAGACACTAATAATGTGCGTTCTATTCCCACATTTTTAACAAGTTTTAGGCTGCCCCGCATAAAAGCATACCCCTCTGTCTTTTCCCAAGAAAAAACTATTCGGCAGATGCACAACCTCAGAATTAACTTGTAACAATTTCACTTTAAATTTCCACCCCCCTGTCCAGATGCCCTCTACATCCAAGAAGAGCTTCAAGATTCCTAACACCTCACACTTGGATTGCAGCATGATGAATATCACTAACATTCACCCCTCGTTTCAAAACATAATTGTAACAAACCTAATTAATGGCCTAGTTAAAGGGATAGCAAAAAAAGGCAGCCACACCGGGTGATTTTTCTGATTGGCATATTTGTCCCAAAATTTGTCCATAAGGGCAGTAGTTTGAAAGCTGATGTCAAAGGAATCTTCCCCAGAAACATGAATGAGGGCTTAGATATCCTTAGCACAAAACCCCATTCTGGATTTCAAAAGTTGCTTGAAAACATAGTACCTATCGGGATGTTCTTTTAAGCCACCTCTATATTTTAAACGCACAGCGTTCCAACGAGGGGCTTGTTCCAACTTCGATTTGAATAAATCTGACATTGTGGGTTTGGAAGTGTTGCTTGATAATGGGGTAGCAACACCCGAAGAACCAGTCAAAAGAGTATCAGGGGGCACAGTGGAAAGTTCAGTCCCAGGACCACCCCTACCCTTCCTCGAAGTGGATGGTTGAGGGGAACGTTGCTGTACAGGTTCAGGAGTCTTCCTACCTGAGAGCGGAGTCCAATCCAGGTCAGGAACCCAAGCTCCCGATTCATTTCTCCTCCATCCCGCCTCCAAAAGTGCCATTTCTTCGGACCAGTCTGTGGAAACATCATGACTTTCTCCTCCCTGTAGCCCGAATTGTTGTTGCACCAGAAGCATCGTTCGCGGTCCAACGCTATTTGCGGTCCTCCCGGAAACCGTGTCTTGAGAAAACAGATCCCTCTTTGAATGTAGCGGCGTATGAAGATCTCCCATCGCAGTATCTCCGTCGCTGGGCAGAGCAAGACCAGGCAAAGGCTCCGGAATCTAAGGCACCGCAGTAAGTAAAGCAGGCTTACATTCTGCAAAATCTGGTAGCTGGGGTGAAGTAGCGACCGTGAAAGACGAACCCATATCAATATTTTCAAATGGAACCTTGAGAGCAATAGCACTCTCCCTCTTGTGATCTTCCACCTCCTCCTCCATCCCGACCTCAGGAACGTCTGCCATGTAGGGCGCTGACGTCAGCGAGAGTCCTCACCAGCCACTGACCATCAGCCGGTAGGGGAATTTCCCCGGTGTCCTGGCCAAATTTCTCTCATTCACTAAAAATACCACCAACAGCTTAATCTGGTTCACGGTCAGTTGGCATTCATCTGTATCCCCCTCCCCTTGGTCGTGCCTGAAAATAGGCAGGATTTGTCTAGTGCACTTGTCCGGTCAACAAAAACTAAATAAAATAAAAAATAAATGGGGTGGACGCCAGGGAACATTTCTCCTTTAGTGTGTGTGTATATGTATATGTAGGGGGGGGGCATGCAATTCAATAGGGACATCCGTAAGCAACTTTTCACAGAAAGAGTGGCAGACAGGAAGTGGTAATCCATGAGCAGCTTCAGGCAGGGGTGGGACTGACATATGGGATTAGTTAGAAAAAGGACGGGCAGAAACAAAAGGGTTGGGTGACACTAGGGCCAGTGAAGGGTAATTAGGTAGGGTGGGCAGACCTGATGGACCTTGTTTTGCTGTCATTGTCCATGTATCTATATAAGCATGCTGCACCATCACCATGCCATGAAACTCTGCCTAGTGCAATGCATTATTACAGCAGCCAGCACCCCCCCAGCTTCCCAGGGCAGTGATATTTTCAGGAGGACAGTGGATAGCAGAGCCGAGATCAGAAATGAAAACCAAATGCTGGAACTCCTTGACTGTGATGTTACATGTTTATTTAACCAGTTCCATACAAAAGAGAGTGCACAGAGCTGAGAGTATCCCAGTGCTTTGCTTCCATAACACGAGGCTTCGTCAGGGGGCTGCGTGGTGGAAGTTTCAAACAAATAAAATTTAAAGGTGCAGGTTTGACATTGTCTCACAATACACACTGCTGCTGTTTGGCTTACTTATTTTGCAGATATTTCTGAGAAATATTATCCATTGGATAACAATGTAAAATTCTGGGGCAATATTTACTCACTAATTATCTTTTTAACTAGACATGTTCCAGAGTATGAGGGTGTCAGTGTGACAGGTGTTTTTGTGTTCACTGTGTGTGTGTGTTTGGGAGGTACAGTATTCTTACTTTGCTTGTCCGTTCCTGTCTGTATCTGCTTTCAGGTCTGCTATCACAGCAGAAGAACTTGACAATATTGCCAAAGAAGCCCGCTGTTCATGTGGGGCAAAGCATTAACTTAACCTGCACCAGCGGCTGTTCAGGAGGAAGAACCCAGTGGAAGGGGCTGGATATAGCCCTCGCAAGGGCTTCTACAGCAGGTTCCAGCTCTGTGATGTCATTTCCAAATGTAAATTTCAACAATGAGGGTATATATATCTGCATGCTACAGTGTGGAAAACAAAACTACAAAGAACAGGTTAAATTGGAGGTATACTGTAAGTGTCCCTGACGTTTCTGACTTACTCAGTTTACAGATGTTTGGTTTGCTGAAACTGGAATAATCCCAGCAGAAATTATTTTGCTTTTGCTTCTGTTCTGCCTGCTTACCCTGTCATGTGGCCATCACACAGCTAACCAGGAAACAGTACATATATGGAAACCCAATTGATGGAGGGGAGGTGGGGGAAGGGTCTTCCTGAGTCTGTGCTGACAGTGCCTATCTTTTCCAGTCCAGAAAGTGAAAAGGCTTTTTGCTGTTTCCTTTCTGAACATTTTCCCTTCGAGAGAGCTCACAAGTCAGAATGCCATATTAGCAGCTGTCTGATTAGCAGTGCATTACAGAGTCACATGAGAGACCAAGGTTTGAGAGTGGGCTCAGGAAACATACATTAGGCCAGCATGGGTCAGTAGTGATGGGGAGAGGTTTTACCTGGTCTCCAGAGATGGTTAGGGAGCCTGGCCACAGAGCATAGTTACAGCCCATGCTGGCATGACTACCTGGCACATATACACCCCTTACTGACCTGACCACCTGGCAGAGGTACCCCCCTTACAGACCCAACTACCCAGTACAGAAACACCCCTTACTGACCTGACCATCTGGCACAGGTACACCCCTTGTTGGCCTGACCACCTAGCTCAGGAACATTCCTTGCTGACCCGACCCCCTGGCACAAGTACACCCCTTGCTGGCCTGACCACCCAGCTCAGGTACACATCCTGCTAACCTGATCACCTGGCACAGAAAACTCCCTTGCTGGCCCGATGTGACAGGGTCAGTAGGTGATTAATCACAGGTAAGCATCAGGCCCAAAAAGAAGATGCACGGTGCATCTCAGAAAATGTGCAGAAGTGCGATATTTGAAAGGGAGAGATGCATCACAGAAAAAGGGGGCGGGCACCTGAATATGCAACATAATCGCATATTCAGCCAAAATGTGTGGCACATGTGCTGCGCATCACAGAAATGTGTTACACAAAGGTATGAAAGGGGAAGGCCTCCATCTTTCTGATGAGATGTTAAGCCAAGGTCCCATCTGCCTGGATTGGTGGTAGTTACCGGGTCAAGAAAATTCAATAAATAAATAAATTAATAAATAAATAAATTGGCCAGCCACCCACAGGCAGGCTGCAGAACTGCAGACAGACGACCCTGAGACAGTCCTTGGAGGTGCACCAGGAGGTGCTCCAGACACTCGCACACGGCAGTCTCACCAGGATGGTAACTACCCAAAGCGACAGCCGCACTGTGCCTACCCGCCGGGCAACTGCCTAGTGTGGGTGGATGGTACCACTGATACTGCCCAGTCAGTCACCCCCCACCACACCCAGGCTGGAGATGCCCAGCTGCCACATGCCACCCAAGCACCCTCAGCACACCAGGGGGGCAGACAGCTACAATGCGGTACATGTACCATGTACCATGGCCTGCACCCATGTGGCAGTCAGAGTGCCACCTGGTGGTGACATGCGCCCATGGTGGCATCTGGGACAACAGTGAGCAGGATGTTTGGCAGTGATGGTGGCAGCATGGCATGGGTTAGGTACAGCCCAGTGGCACACACCCACGGTGGCACAGCATAGGTGCAAACAGCATGTCCGTGCTGGACCCGTGCCATCTGTAACCACATACATGTCACCAATGCCATCTCTGCAGTGTAACAATGCCACAGGTGCCCTGGGTTCAGGCCACTGTGGTGTACTGGTGGTGGATGGTGCACAGCTGTGAGCAGTGTGGGGCAGGGGTGGCACCACCTGTGGCCTGGAGGCACCAGAGGCATGCCTCAAGGACACCGGACCCTTCCAGTGTTGTAGCACTGCAAACCTCTTAACTGTCACACAGGACAGGGTATGGAACTCATCTTATCTCGCAGACACCCTCTGACCCACATAGCATGGGTGACAGTACACTCTGACCACTTAGACTGTTATTATATTGTATGATACTATGAGATGCTTGGTTGTCCGCACACAATAGCAACATCATTGCACTTATTGCCACAGTCTTCCGAGCTTGCAGTGTCATGTGTGATGCTGTGCCACACAATCTGACCAGTTGTCACACACCTTGTCGCATATTTGGGTTCTAAAAGGTAGGGGGTGTGTAGCACTGTAGTCAGGCCACTGCAGTCCACCCACACACAACCATGCATTATCATCTGCCTGCTAGGCTGCAATGCCTCCAGATCAACTTTGCAGAGTGGTGGTGCCGCCTTGAAATTCTGGGTCTGCGCATGCCAATGGTATGCAAATGGACTGCATACGTTCCAGTAATGTGATGCAAATGTGCTGTTTGGGCACTGACTGTGCAATGGGGCCATTTGCATATCCTGGCTCAATATTGCAAATCTGCGCACCATGCAAGTTGCTTTGCATTGTGCACTTCTGTATGTTCTGCACTGTGCTCTGGGCACCAGTCGCACATTTCCCACTGTGCGATCACGAATGTTTGGGATATTCAGCCGCACATGCAGGATCCACATTTTATGATGCACCTTCTGAATATGCCATTTTTTTGTGCCAGTGCAGTTGAGATATGCAGAACAGGCACATGTGTGATGCAGCCTGCCAGTTTTAAATATTTATTTATTTATTTGCTTTTGTTTACCAGGTAAGCACACTAGACAACCAAGTGCCTATTTTCATTACTGACCCGGGAGGTTACATGGTACAGATGAGAACAATTTGGCAGTATACATCACATCACATGTAAAAAAGTATGGTACAGGTGTTTGACAGCAGTCGATATATAGAACATCACAAATACATATTAGTGGTCTGGAGTCCAAAAGCTCAGGGGTAGTACAGAATAATCACAAAATATGTACAGAAAGGCAAGAAAGGAACACATTTCCACATAATACAGCTGATAGTAGCAGGTTAGCCAGCAGATTGAGCGCATTCAGTACCAGGAGACTCATCTCCTCACTCAGTAGTGGCTGGGTTAGAGTTGTCTCAGCCGGTCAGTTTGGAGTTGGGAGGGCCCCTTAAGTGCAGAGACAGGAGGATGCCAATATGAGGAAACCCCATAGGGAGGATTTGAAACAGGAGTGGCAGGGGGAGGAGTGAATGTTTACTGGGAGGGCCTATGTCGATAAAGATTTGCTCCCATCTTTAACTGAGTACTGCCCCTGTGTTTGCTCCCATCCTTAACTCAGTACTGCCCCTGTGTTTGCTCCCATCCTTAACTCAGTACAGCTCTGTATTTGCTGCTATCCATAATTTGTACTGCCCCTGTATTTGCTCCCATCCTTAACTTAGTACTGCCCCTGTATTTGCTCCCATCCTTAACTCAGTACTTCCTGTATTCGCTCCCATCCTTGACTCAGTACTGCCCTGTATTTACGCCCATACTTGACTCAGTATGGCCCCGTATTCACTTACATCCTTAACTCAGTACTGCCCCTGTGTTTGCTATCATCCTTAACTCAGTATTGCCCTGTGTTTGCATCCACTTTTAACCCAGTACTGCCCCGGTATTTACTCCCATCCTTGAATCAGTACTGTCCCGTGTTTGCTCCCATACTTAATTCAGTACTGCCCCTGTATTTGTTCCCATCCTTAACTTAGTACTGCCCAGTATTCGCTCCGATCCTTGACTTAGTACTGCCCTGTATTTGCTCCCATCCTTGACTCAGTACTGCCCTGTATTTGTTCCTACTCTTAACTCAGTACTGTCTTGCATTTGTTCCCATCCTTAACTCAGTACTACCCTGTATTCACTCCCATCCTTCACTCAGTACCGCCCTGTATTTGTTCCCATCCTTGACTCAGTACTGCCTTGTATTCATTCCCATCCTTGACTCTGTACTGCCTCTCTATTTTCTCCCATCCTTAACTCAGTACTGCCCTGTATTTGCTCCCATCCTTGACTCAGTACTGCCCCTGTATTTGCTCCCATCCTTGACTCAGTACTGCCCTGTATTTGCTCCCCATCCTTAACTCAGTACTTGCCCTGCATTCGCTCCCATCCTTGACTCAGTACTGCCCTGTATTTGCTCCCCATCCTTAACTCAGTACTTGCCCTGCATTCGCTCCCATCCTTGACTCAGTACTGCCCTGTATTTGCTCCCAACCTTGACTCAGTACTGCCCCTGTATTTGCCTCGAATCCTTGACTTAGTACTGCACTGTATTTGCTCCCATCCTTGACTTAGTACTACCCTGTATTCACTCCCATCCTTGACTCAGTACTGCCCTGTATTTGTTCCTACCCTTAATTCACTGCTGCCCGTATTCGCTCCCATCCTTGACTCAATACTACCCCTGTATTTGCTACTATTCTTAGCTCAGTACTGCCGTGTGTTTGCTCCCAACCTTGACTCAGTACTGCCCTGTATTTGCTCCCATCCTTGACTCAGTACTGCTCTGTATTTGCTCCCACCCTTGACTCAGTACTGCCCCTGTATTTGCTCCCATCCTTGACTCAGTACTGCCCTGTACTAGCTCCCATCCTTAACTCAGTACCGCCCTGTATTTGCACCCATCCTTGACTCAGTACTGCCCTGGATTTGCTCCCATGCTTGCTCAGTATTGTCCCTGTATTCGCTCCCAATCCTTAACTCAGTACTGCCCTGTATTTTCTCCCATCATTCACTCAGTACTTCCCTGTATTCGCTCCCATCCTTAACTCAGTACTGCCCTGTATTTGCTCCTATCCTTAATTCAGTACTGCCGTGTATTTGCTTCCATCCTTTACTCAGTACTGCCCTGTGTTTGCTCCCATCTTTGACTCAGTACTGCCTTGTATTTGCTCCCATCGATGACTCAGTACTGCCTCATATTTGCTTCCATCCTTAACTCAGTACTGCTCTGTATTTGATTCCAACCTTCACTCAGTACTGCCCCATAGTTCCTTCCATCCTTGACTCAGTACTGCCCTGTATTTGCTCCCATCCTTGACATAGTACTGCCCTGTATTTGCTCCCATCCTTAACTCAGTACTGCCCCTGTATTCGCTTCCATTATTAACTTAGTACTGCCCTGTATTTGCTCCCATCTTTGACTCAGTACAGCCCCTGTATTTGCTCCCATCCTTAATTCAGTACTGCCCTGCATTTGCTCCCCATCCTTGACTCAGTAATGCCCCTGTATTTGCTCCCATCCTTGACTTAGTACTGCCCTGTATTCCCTTCCATCCTTGACTTAGTACTGCCCTGTATTAGCTCCCATCCTAGACTTAGCACTGCTCTATATTTATTCCCATCCTTAACTCAGTACTGCCCTCTATTTGCTCCCATCCTTGGCTCAGTACTGCCCTGTATTTGCTCCCAACCTTGACTCAGTACTGCCCCTGTATTTAGTTCCCGAATCCTTGACTCTAGTACTGCCCTGTATTTGCTCCCATCCTTGACTTAGTACTGCACCCTGTATCACTCCCATCCTTGACTCAGTACTGCCCTGTATTTGTTCCTACCCTTAATTCACTGCTGCCTGTGATTTGCTCCCATCCTTGACTCAATACTGCCCCTGTATTTGCTCCTATTCTAGCTCAGTACTGCTGTGTGTTTGCTCCCAACCTTGACTCAGTACTGCCTGTATTTGCTCCTCCATCCTTGACTCAGTACTGCTCTGTATTTGCTCCCATCCTTGACTCAGTACTGCCCTGTATTTGCTCCCATCCTTGACTCAGTACTGCCCTGTACTAGCTCCCATCCTTAACTCAGTACCGCCCTGTATTTGCACCCATCCTTGACTCAGTACTGCCCTGGATTTGCTCCCATGCTTGCTCAGTATTGTCCCTGTATTCGCTCCCAATCCTTAACTCAGTACTGCCCTGTATTTTCTCCCATCATTAACTCAGTACTTCCCTGTATTCGCTCCCATCCTTGACTCAGTACTGCCCTGTATTTGCTCCCATCCTTAATTCAGTACTGCCGTGTATTTGCTTCCATCCTTTACTCAGTACTGCCCTGTGTTTGCTCCCATCTTTGACTCAGTACTGCCTTTTATTTGCTCCCATCGATGACTCAGTACTGCCTCATATTTGCTTCCATCCTTAACTCAGTACTGCTCTGTATTTGATTCCAACCTTCACTCAGTACTGCCCCATAGTTCCTTCCATTATTAACTTAGTACTGCCCTGTATTTGCTCCCATCTTTGACTCAGTACAGCCCCTGTATTTGCTCCCATCCTTAATTCAGAACTGCCCTGTATTTGCTCCCCATCCTTGACTCAGTAATGCCCCTGTATTTGCTCCCATCCTTGACTTAGTACTGCCCTGTATTCCCTCCCATCCTTGACTTAGTACTGCCCTGTATTCGCTCCCATCCTAGACTTAGCACTGCTCTATATTTATTCCCATCCTTAACTCAGTACTGCCCTCTATTTGCTCCCATCCTTGGCTCAGTACTGCCCTGTATTTGCTCCCATCCTTAACTCAGTACTGCCCCGCATTTGCTCCCATTCTTAACTCAGTACTGCCCTGTATTTGCTTCCATTCTTGACTCGGAACTGCCCCTGTATTTGTTCCCATCCTTAACTCAGTACTGCCCTGTATTTGCTCCCATCCTTAACTCAGTACTGCCACTGTATTTGTTCCTATCCTTAACTCAGTACTGCCCTGTATCCCATCCTTAACTCAGTACTGCCCTGTATTCACTCCCATCCTTGACTCAGTACTGCCCTGTAATTACTCCCATGCTTGACTCAGTACTGCCCTGTATTTGCTCCCATCCTTAACTCAGTACTGCCCTGTATTTGCTCCCATGCTTGACTCAGTACTGCCTTATATTTGCTACCATCCTTAAGTCAGTACTGCCCTGTATTTTCTCCCATCCTTGACGCAGTACTGCCCTGTATTTTCTCCCATCTTTAACTCAGTACTGTCCTTGTAGTCGCTCCCCATCCTTAACTCAGTACTGCCTTGTATTCTGCTCCCCATCCTTAACTCCAGTACTGCCTGTACTTGCTCCCATCCCAATTCCTGTACTGCCCTGCATTTTCTCCCATCCTTGACTCAGTACTGCCCTGTATTCACTCTCATCCTTGATTCAGTACTGCCCTGTATTTTCTCCCATTCTTGACTCAGTACTGCCCTGTATTTGTTCCTACCCTTAACTCAGTACTGCACCTGTATTCGCTCCCCATCCTTAACTTAGTACTGCCCTTCTATTCACTTCCCATCCTTAACTCAGTACTGCCCAGTATTCGCTCCGATCCTTGACTTAGTACTGCCCTGTATTTGCTCCCATCCTTAACTCACTACTGCCCCTGTATTTGCTTCCATCCTTGACTTAGTACTGCCCTGTATTTGCTCCCATCCTTGACTCAGTACTTTCCATGTATTTGTTCCTACTCTTAACTCATTACTGTCTTGCATTTGTTCCCATCCTTAACTCCAGTACTCACCCTGTATTCACCCCATCCTTCACTCAGTACCGCCCTGTATTTGTTCCCATCCTTGACTCAGTACTGCCTTTTGTATTCATTCCCATCCTTGACTCTGTACTGCCTCTATTCTTCTCCCCATCCTTAACTCAAGTACTGCCCCTGTATTTGCTCCCATCCTTGACTCAGTACTGCCCTGTACTCGCTCCAATCCTTGACTCAAGTACTGCCCTGTATTTGCTCCCCATCCTTAACTCAGTACTTGCACTGCATTCGCTCCCATCCTTGACTCAGTACTGTCCTGTATTCGCTTCCATCCTTAACTCAGTACTGCCCTGTATTTGCTCCCAACCTTGACTCAGTAATGCCCCTGTATTTGCCCGAATCCTTCACTTAGTACTGCACTGTATTTGCTCCCATCCTTGACTTAGTACTGCCCTGTATTCACTCCCATCCTTGACTCAGTACTGCCCTGTATTTGTTCCTACCCTTAATTCACTGCTGCCCTATATTCAGCCCCATCCTGACTCAATACTACCCCGTATTTGCTACCATTCTTAGCTCAGTACTGCCTGTGTTTGCTCCCATTTTGACTCCAGTACTGCCTCTGTATTTGCTCCCACCTTGACTCAGTACTGTCCCTGTATTTGCTCCATCCTTGACTCAGTACTGCCCTGTGCTAAGCTCCCATCCTTAACTCAGTACTCTTTCTGTATTTCAATCCTTGACTCCAGTACTGCCCTGGGTTTGCTCCATGCTTGCTCAGAGTATTGTCCTGTATTCGCCCCCAATCCTTAACCTGAGTACTGCCCTGTATTTTCTCCCATCATTAACTCAGTACTTCCCTGTATTCGCTCCCATCCTTAACTCAGTACTGCCCTGTATTCGCTCCCTATCCTTAACTCAGTACTGCCCTGTATTTGTTCCCATCCTTGACTCAGTACTGCCCTGTATTTGCTTGCATCCTTGACTCAGTACTGCCGTGTATTTGCTCCCATCTTTAAGTCAGTACTGCCCAGCATTTGCCCCCATCCTTAACTCAGTACTGCCCTGTATTTGCTCCCATGCTTGACTCAGTACTGCCCTATATTTGCTCCCATCTTTAAGTCAGTACTGCCCTGTATTTGCTCCCATCCTTGACTGAGTACTGCCCTGTATTTTCTCCCATGCTAAACTCAATACTGTGCCTGAATTTGCTCCCATATTTAACTCAGTATTGCACTGTATTTGCTCCCTATCCTTAACTCAATACTGCGCTCTATTCGCTCCCCATCCTTAACTCAGTACTTCCCTGTAATTGCTCCCATCCTTAACTCAGTACTGCCTTGTATTTGCTCCCATCCTTGACTCAGTACTGCCCTGTATTCACTCTCATCCTTGACTCAGTACTGCCTCTGTATTTTCTCCATTCTTGTTCTCAGTACTGTCTCTGTATGTACCTTGCTCCTTTAACTCAGTACTGTGCCTCTATTCTTGCCTCCTATCTGTAGCTTAGTACTGCTCCTGTATTCGTTCTCCCAACCTTAACTCAGTACTGGCCTTTATTTTCTTCCATCCTTGACTCATTACTGCCCTGTATTTGCTTCCATCCTTGACTCAGTACTGCCCTGTATTCGCTCCCATCTTTGACTCAGTACTGCCTTATATTTGCTCCCATCTTTAACTCAGTACTGCCCCTGTATTCCTCCTCATCCTTAACTCAGTACTGGCCTATATTTTCTCCATCCTGACTCCACTGCCCTGTATTGCCCATCCTTGACCCAGTGCTGCCCTGTCTTTTTCCCATCCTGATCAGTACTGCCTGTATTTGCTCACCATCTGACTCCTGCTCCCTTATTCCTCCCATCTTTAATTCACTACTGCCTTGTATTCCTCCCATCTTTGACTGTACTGCTCTGTGTTGCTCCCAGCCTTGACTCAGTGTGCCCTGTTTGCCTGATCTCTTGACAGTACCCTGTATTCCTCCATCCTTCACCAGTACTGCCCTGTATTTGTTTTACCCTTAATTCACTGCCCCTTATCTACTCCCATTCTGACCAATACTACCCTGAGCTACTATTTTAGCTCAGTACTGCCGCGGTGTTTGCTCCAACCTGACCTGTACTGCCCTGTATTTGCTCCCATCCTGCTCAGTACTGCCTGTACTAGCTCCCTCTTAACTCAGTGCCGCTCTGCATTTGCACCATGTGACTCAGTACTGCCTGGTTGCTCCCATGCTTGCTCAGTATTTCCTGTATTCGCCCCAACCTTAACTCAGTACTGCCCTGTATTTTCTTTCTCATTAACTCAGTACTTCCCTGTATTTGCTCCCATCCTAACTCAGTCTGTTCTGTATTGCCTCCATCTTGACTCATTACTGCCCTGTTGCTCCTATCCTATTCTATACTCCGTATTTGCTTCCATCCTTTACTTACCTGCTCCATCTTGACTCAGTACTGCCTTGTATTTGCTCCATTGAGACTCAGTACTGCCTCATTGCTTCATCCTTAACTCAGTACTGCTCTGTATTTGATTCCATCCTCACCTGCTGCCCCGTAGTTCCTTCCATCCTTGACTCAGTGCTCTCTGTATTTGCTCCCATCCTTGACTAGTACTGCCTGTATTCTTCCATTATTAACTTGATGCCCCTGTGTTGCTCCATCTTGACTCATGCGGCCCCTGTCTTTGTCCCACCCTTAATCAGAACTGCCTGTGTTGCTCCATCCTTGACTCAGTAATGCCCCTGTTTGCTCCATCCTGACTTAGTACTGCCTGTATTCCTCTATCCTTGACTTAGTATTGCCCTGTTCGCTCCCATCCTGGACTTGTATCACGCTCTATGTTTATTCCTATCCTAACTAGTGCTGCCTCTATTTGTTCTCTATCCTGGCTCAGTGCTGCCCTTGTATTTGCTCCCATCTCAATTCAGTACTGCCCGCATTTGCTCCTATTCTAACTCCATGCTCCTGTATTTGCTTCCATTCTTGACTCGAACTGCCCCTATTTGTTCCATCCTTAACCTGTACTGCCCTGTGTTTGCTCCATCCTTAACTCAGTACTGCCCCTGTATTTGTTCCTATCCTTAACTGTACTGCCCTGTATCCCGTCCTTAACTCAGTACTGCCCTGTATTCACTCATCCTTGACTCAGTACTGCCTGTAATTACTCCCATGCTTGACTCATTACTGCCCTGTGTTTTGTCCCCATCCCAACTCAGTACCTTCTGTATTTGCTTTATGCTTGACTCAGTATCGCCTTATGTTTGCTCCCATCCTATCAGTATTGCCCTGTATTTGTTTCCATCCTTGACCGGTGCTGCCTGTATTTTCTCACCCTGACTCAGTGCTGCGCGTATTGCTCCCATCCTTGACTCATGCTGCCCTGTGTCGCCCCATCTTGACTCATTTGCCTTATATTTCTCCATCTTTAACTCAGTACTGCCCTGTATTCGCTCATCCTTGCTCAGTACTGCCATGTTTTCCCATTCTGACTCAACACGTCTCTGTATTTGCTTCCATTTTGACTCGTGCTGCCCTGTATTTTCTTCTATCCTTGATTCTGTACTGCCCTGTATTTGCTCCCATCCCTTATTCACTTTCATCTTTAATTCAGTACTGCCTTGTATTTGCCCCATCTTGACTCAGTACTGCCTTATGCTCCACTCAGTACTGCCCCTGTATTTGCCTGAACTTTGACTTAGTACTGCACTGTATTTGCTCCCATCCTGACTTAGTACTGCCCTGTATTCACTCCCATCCTTGACTCAGTACTTTCCTGTTGTTTTGCCCTAATTTACTGCTGCCTGTGTTGCTCCATCCTTGACAATACTACCCTGTGTTGCTGTTTTTTAGCTCAGTACTGCGTGTGTTTGTAACCTTTGACTAAGTACTGCCTGTGTTTGTCTCATACTTGACTCAGTACTGCCCTGTACTGGCTCCATCCTATCAGTACTTTTCTTTGCCATCATCCGACTAGTACTACCCTGGATTGCTCATGTTGCTCTGTGTCCCTGTGTCCTCCTAGTCCTTAACTCAGTGCTGCCTGTATTTTCTCCCATCATTAATCTGTACTTCCCTGTATTTGCTCCCATCCTAACCCTGCCCTGTTTCACTCCATCCTTGACTCAGTACTGCCTGTGTTGCCCTATCCTTAATTCAGTACTGCTTGTATTTGCTTCATCCTTTCCTCATACTGCCCTGTGTTTGCTCCATCTTTGACTCAGTACTGCCTGTGTTGCTCATGGATGACTCAGTACTGCCTTATATTTGCTTCCACCCTTAACAGTACTGCTCTGTATTGATTCAGCCTTGCTCAGTACTGCCCATGTTCCGCTCAGTAGTGCGCCTGTATTTGTCCCATCATGACTTAGTACTGCCCTGTATTTGTTCCCATTTTTGGCTCAGTACTGCCCTGTATTCACTCCCATTAACTTAGTACTTGCCCTGTATTTGCTCCTATCTTTGACTCAGTACAGCCTCCCTGTATTTGCTCCCATCCTTAATCTGTAGAACTGCCCTGTATTTGCTCATCCTGACTTGTACTGCCTGTATTGGTCTATCCTTGACTTATACCCCTGTTCCTCCCATCCTTGACTGGCACTGCTCTGTATTTGTTCCATCCCACTTAGTACTGCCTATATTTATTCCATCCTAACTCAGTACTGCCTCTGCTGTTTGCTCCCATCCTGGCTCAGTACTGCCTGTATTTGCTCCATTCCTAACTCAGTACTGCCCTGTATTTTCTCCCTTCTTAACTCAGTACTTCCCTGTGTTGCTCCGTTCTTGACTCAGTCTGCCCTGTATTGTTCCCATCCTTAACTCAGTACTGCCCTGTGTTTGCTCCATCCTTAACTCAGTACTGCCACTGTATTTGTTCCTATCCTTAACTCAGTACTGCCCTGTATCCCATCCTTAACTCAGTACTGCCCAGTATTCACTCCCATCCTTGACTCAGTACTGCCTGTAAAATACTCCCATGCTTACTCATTGCTGCCTGTGTTTTCTCCATCCTTAACTCCAGTACCCTGTATTTGCCCATGCTTGACTCAGTACTGCCTTATGTTTCCGTCAAGTCAGTACTGCCCTGTTTTTTCTCCATCGCCTTGCAGTGCTGCCCTGTATTTTCTCCCATTTTTACAGTACTGTCCTTGTATTTGTCCCTTCCTTAACTCAGTGCTGCCTTATTCGGTCCCCATCCTTAACTCCATTTTCCTGTATTTGCTCCATCCTTCTCAGTACTGCTCTGTGTTTGCCCCATGCTTGACTCAGTACTGCCCTGTATTCACTCTCATCCTTGTCAGTACTGCCTGTGTTTTCTCCCATTCTTGACTCAGTACTGTCCTTTGTTGTTCTGTAACTCAGTACTACACCTGTGTTCGCTTCCCATCCTTAGCTTAGTACTGCCCTTCATTTGCTTCCCATCCTTAACTCCAGTACTGCCCTTGTTTGCTCCTTCCCTTGACTCTGTACTCCCTTATTTTCTCCATCCTTAACTCAGTATTGCACTGTGTCTTTACCTTTACTCAGTACTACCTGTATTGCTCCCCATACTTAACTTAGTACTGCATGTATTTGCTCATCCTTATCCAGTACTGCCCTGTATTCCTTCCATCCTGATTCAATTTGCCTGTTGTCCCATCCAACTCCATATTGCCTGTACTGCCCCATCTTTGACTCGGCACGCCCCAGTATTTGGGTCCCATCTTGACTCAGTACTGCCTTTATTTGCCTCATTCTTAACTCAGTACTGTCCAGTATTCCTTCCATCTTTGACTCAGTACTGCTAGTATTTGTTTCAACATTTATCATACTGCCCTATGTTCTTCCATCCTTGACTCAGTACTGCTCTGTGTTTGTTCTCATCCTTGACTTAGTAGGCACTGCCCTGTACTCGCCCAACCTTAACTCAGTACTGCTCTGTATTTGCTCCCCATCCTGTCCTAGTACTGCCCTTGTATTTGTTCCCATCCTGATTCAGTGCTGCCCGGTGTTCACTTTCGTCCTAATTCAGCACTGCCCTGTATTTGCTCCCCATCCTTAACTCCATACTGTCCTGTATTCACTCCATCTTGACTCATACTGCCCAGTATTGCTCCCATCCGACTCAGTACTGTCCTGTATTTGCTCCCATTTTAACTCAGTACTGCCCTGTATTCACTTACATCTTGACTCACTACTGCCCGTATTCGTCCCATCTTTGACTCAGTGCTGCTCTGTTGTTTCAACCTTACCTGTACTGCCCTGTATTTGCTCCTCCTTGACTCAGTACTGCTCATTTGCTCCCACCCTTGACTCAGTACTGCCCTGTTTTGCTCCATCCTTGACTCCAGTGCTGCCTGTTTTAGCTCCCATCCTATCTCAGTACCGCCCTGTATTTGCCCATCCCTGACTCAGTACTGCCCTGATTGCTCATGCTTGCTCAATATTGTCCCCTAATTAGCCCAATCATAACAGTACTGCCCTGTATTTTCTCCATCATTAACCAGTACTTCCCTGTATTTGCTCCATCTCAACTCCAGTGCTGCCCTGTATTCACTCCCATCCTGATTCAGTACTGCCCATTTGCTCCCATCCTTCAACACTACCGCAGTATTTGCTTCCATTCTTACTCGTACTACCCTGTGTTTGCTCCATCTTTGACTCGTACTGCCTTGTATTTGCTCATTGATGACAAGTACTGCCTCATATTTGCCATCCTTAACTCAGTACTGCTCTGTATTCAATTCAACCTTCACTAGTACTGCCCTCCTACTTCATCCATCCTCAATCAGTACTGCCCTGTATTTGCTCCCATCATTAACTCAGTACTTCCTGTATTCGGCCCTCATCCTTAACTCAGTACTGCCCTGTAGCCCGCCCCCATCCGGTCAGTACTGCCCTGTATTTGTTCCATCCTTGACTCAGTACTGCCCTGTATTGCTTGCATCCTTGACTCAGTACTGTATTTGCTCCCCATCTTTAAATCAGCACTGCATTTTGCCCCCCATCCTTAACTCAGGTGTTACTCCCCATCCTTGACTCAGTACTGCCCCTGTATTTGCTCACATTCTTGACTTAGTACTGCCCTGTATTCACTCCTATCCTTGACTTAATATGGCCCTGTATTCGCTCCCATCCTTGACTTTGTACTGCCCTGTATTTGTTCCCATCCTTAACTCAGTAATTCCCTGTATCCCATCCTTGACTCCGTACTGCCCCTGTGCTTGTTCGCATCCTTATCTCAGTACTGCCCTGTATTTGCTCCCATCCTTAACTCAGTTCTGCCCTGTATTTGCTCCCATGCTTGACTCAGTACTGCCTTTGTATTTCTTCCATCTTTAACTCAAGGTACTGCTTTATCCATACCTGACTCAATTACTGCCTGTATTTGCTCCATCATGACTCATCCCACTGTATTTGCTCCCATGCTTGACTCTGTACTGCCTCTGTATTTTCTCCCGTCTTTAACTCAGTACTGCCTGTGTTCACTCCCATCCTTGACTCAATTACTGTATTTGCTCCCAATTCTTGACTCAATTACTGCCCTGTATTCCTCCATCCTTGATTCAATACTGCCCCGTATTTCGCTCCATCCTTAACTCAGTACCGTCCTGTATTCATCCATCCTTGACTCAGTACTGCCCTGTATTTGCTTCCATTCCTAACTCAGTACTGCCCTGTATTTGCTCCCATCCTTGACTCAATACTGCCTTGTGGTAGCTCCCATCTTTGACTCCGTAGTTCCTTGTAATTGGTCCCATCCTTTACTCAGTACTGCCCCTATATTTGCTCCCATCCTTAGACTCAGTACTGCCCTGTATTTGCTCCCATGATTGACTCAGTACTGTCTTGTATTCGCTCCCTTCCTTGACTCTGTACTGCCCTGTATTTGCTCCCATCCTTACCTCAGTACTGCCCTGTATTCACACCCATCCTTGACTCAATACTGCCCTATGGTTGCTCCCATCTTTGATTCTGTACTTCCTTGTAATTGCTGCCATCCTTGACTCAGTACTGCCCTGAATTCACTTCCATCCTTAATTCAGTACTGCCCTGTATTTGCTCCCCATCCTTGACTCAGTACTGTCCCTGTATTTGCTCCCATCCTTCACTCAGTACTGCCCTGTATTCGCTCCGATCCTTGACTTGAGTACTTTGCCTAGTTGGCTCCATCCTTGACCCTAGTACTGCCTGTATTTGTTCCCCATCCTTAACTCAGTACTGCCCTGTATTTGCTCCTATCCTTGACTCAATACGTGCCCTGTTTCTTCTCATCCTTAACTCAGCACTGCCCTGTATTTGCTCCTATCCTTGACTCAGTAGTGCCCGTTTTTTCTCATCCTTAACTCAGTACTTCCCTGTATCCATCCTTGACTGCGTGCTGCCCTCGATTTGACCATCCTTATCTCGTGCCTATATTTGCTCCATGCTTGACTTAGTGCTGTCAATGCACTCCTATCCTTGACTCAGGTGCCCTGTATTTGCTTCCATCTTTGATTCAGTACTGCCCTGTATGCTCCCATGGTTTGACTAAGTACTGCCCTGTATTTGCTCCATCTTTAGCTCAGTACTGTCCCTCTGTTGCCTCCCATCCTTTACTGGACCTGCGTGTGTTCGCTCCCCAATCATAACTCAGTACTGCCCCTTTGTTGTCCCATCCTTAACTCAGTACTGCCTGTGTCTATCCTATCTTTTTACTCCAGTACTGCCCTGTATTTATTCCATCCTTGACCTAAGTACTGCTTTTTGTGTTTGCATCCGTCTTTGACTCAGGGTGCCCTGTAATTGCTCCCATCCTTAACTCAATTACTGCCCCTGTATTTGCTCCCATCCTTGACTTAGTCTGCCTTGTGGCTCCATCGCTGACTTAGTGCTGCCCTGTGTTGCTCCATCGCCAACTCAATACTGCCGTTAGTATGTCATCTTTCCTCCGTTCTTCCTATAATTGCTCCCATCTTCAAGTCAGTTCCTGCCTGTGTTTGCTCAATCCCTGACTCAGTACACCTGTATTTGCTGCCATCATTGACTCAGTACCGCTTGTATTGAACTCCCTTCCTTGACTCAATTCTCACCCTGTATTTTGTTCTACTCATAACTCCAGTACTACCCTGTGTTCGCTCCCATCCTTGACTCAGTACTGCCCTGTATTTTTTCCCATCCTTAACTCAGTACTTCCCTGTATCCCATCTTTGAATCCGTACTGCCCCTGTATTTGTTCCCATCCTTATCTCAGTACTGCCCTGTATTTTCACCCATCCTTGACTTAGTACTGCCCCATATTTGTTCCCATCCTTAACTCAGTACTTCACTGTATCCTATACTTGACTCAGTACTGCCCCTGTATTTGTTCCCTTCTTTAACTCAGTACTGCCCTGTATTCCATCCTTGACTCAGTAGTGCCCTGTATTCACTTCCATCCTTAACTCAGTACTGCCCTGTATTTGCTCCCCATCCTTGACTTAGTACTGCCGCTGTATTTGCTCCCATCCTTGACTCAGTATTGCCATGTATTCGCTGCCATCCTTACCTTAGTACTGCCCTGTATTCGCTCCCATCCTTGACCTAGTACTGTCCTGTATTTGTTCCCATCCTTAACTCAGTACTGCCCTGTATTTTCTCCTATCCTTGACTCAGTGCTGCCCAAGTATTTGTTCCCATCCTTAACTCAGTACTGCCCTTTATTTGCTCATATCCTTGTCTCAGTAGTGCCCCTGTATTTGTTTTCATCCTTAACTCAGCACTGCCCTGTGTTTGCTCCCATCCTTGACTCATTACTACCCGTATTTGTTCCCATCCTTAACTCAGTACATCCCTGTATCCCATTCTTGACTCCGTACTGCCCCTGTATTTGTTCCCATCCTTTTCTCAGTACTGCCCTGTGTTTGCTCCCATCCTTAACTCAGTACTGCCACGTATTTGTTCCCATCCTTAACTCAGTACTTCCCTTTATCCTATGCTTGACTCTGTACTGCCACTGTATTTGTTCCCATCTTTAACTCAGTACTGCCCTGTATCCCATCCTTGATTCAGTACTGTCCTGTATTTGCTCCCATCCCTAACTCAGTACTGTCCTGTATTTGCTCCCATACTTGACTTAGTACTGTCCTGTATTAGCTCCTATCCTTGACTCAGGAGTGCCCTTTATTTGCTCCCATCCTTGACTTAGTACTGTTCTGTATTTGCTTCCATCCTTAACTCAGTACTGCCCCTGTATTTGCTCCCATCATTGACTCAGTACGTCTTGTATTAGATCCCTTCCTTGACTCAGTACTGCCCTGTATTTGTTCCTACTCATAACTCAGTACTGCCCTGTGCTCGCTCCCATCCTTGACTCAGCACTGCCCTGTATTTGCTCCCCATCCTTGACTCAGTACTGCCCTGTATTTGCTCCTATCCTTGACTCAGTAGTGCCCCTGTATTTGTTCTCATCCTTTACTCAGCACTGCCCTGTGTTTGCTCCCATCCTTGACTCAGTACTGCCCTGTATTTTTTCCCATCCTTATCTCAGTACTTCCGTGTATCCCATCCTTGACTCCATATTGCCCCTGTATTTGTTCCCATCCTTATCTCAGTACTGCCCTGTGTTTGCTCCCATCTTTGACTCAGTACTGCCCCATATTTTTTCCCATCCTTAGCTCAGTACTTCACTGTATCCTATACTTGACTGAGTACTGCCCCTGTATTTGTTCCCTTCTTTAACTCAGTACTGCCCTGTATCCCATCCTTGACTCAGTATTGCCCTGCATTCACTTCCATCCTTAACTCAGTACTGCCCTGTATTTGCTCCCATCCTTGACCTAGTACTGTCCTGTATTTGTTCCCATCCTTAACTCAATACTGCCCTGTATTTTCTCCTATCCTTGAGTCAGTGCTGCCCCTGTATTTGTTCCCATCCTTAACTCAGTACTGCCCTGTATTTGCTCCTATCCTTGATTCAGTAGTGCCCCTGTATTTGTTCTCATCCTTAACTCAGCACTGCCCTGTGTTTGCTCCATCTTCTGGCTCAAATTTTACCCCATGCTTGGTCCCATCCTTAACTCAGTATTTCCTTTATCCACCTGCTCTTGACTCTGTACTGCCCCTGTATTTGTTCCCATCTTTAACTCAGTACTGCCCTGTATCCCATCCTTGACTCAGTACTGCCCTGTATTTGCTCGATCCTTAACTCAGTACGGCCCTGTATTTGCTCCCATGCTTGACTTAGTACAGTCCTGTATTTGCTCCCATCCTTGACTTAGTACTGTTCTGTATTTGCTCCTGTCCTTAACTCAGTACTGCCCCGTATTTGCTCACATCATTGACTCAGTACCGTCTTGTATTCGATCCCTTCCTTGACTCAGTACTGCCCTGTATTTGTTCCTACTCATAACTCAGTACTGCCCTGTATTCGCTCCCATCCTTGACTCAACACTGCCCTGTATTTGCTCCCCATCCTTGACTCAGTACTGCCCTGTATTTGCTCCTATCCTTGACTTAGTAGTGCCCCTGTATTTGTTCTCATCCTTTACACAGCACTGCCCTGTGTTTGCTCCCATTCTTGACTCAGTACTGCCCATTTTTTCCCATCCTTAACTCAGTACTTCTCTGTATCCCATCCTTGACTCCGTACTGCCCCTGTATTTGTTCCCATCCTTATCTCAGTACTGCCCTGTGTTTGCTCCCAATCCTTGACTCAAGTACTGCCATGTATTCACTTCCATCCTTGATTTCAGTACTGAACCTGTATTTGATCCATCCTTAACTCAGTACTGGCCCTGTATTCTCTTCCATCCTTGACTCAATTCTGCCTGATTTATTCTACCTTATCTCAGTACTGCCCCAGTACTCGTTCCCATCCTTAACTCAGCACTGCCCTGAATTTTTTTTCTCACAGCAACAGTACTACCCCTGTTCGCTCCATCCCTTGACTCTGTACTGCCCCTGTGTTGCTCCTATCCTTAACTCAGTACTGCCTGTGTTTGCTCCATCCTTGACTCAATGCCTTGTGGTAGCTCCATCTTTGACTCCGTTTCTTCCTTGTAATTGCTCCTATCCTAAAAGTCAGTTCTTGCCCTGTGTTTGCTCCTATCCTTGACTCCAATACACCCTGTGTTTGCTCCCATCATTGACTCAGTACGTCTTGTATTCCTCCTTGCCAGACTCAGTGCCCCTTATTTGTTCCGTCTCATAACTCAGTACTACCCCTGTATTAACTCCTATCCTTGACTCAGTACTGCCCCAGTATTTGCTCCTATCCATAAGTCAGTTCTGCCCTGTATTTGCTCCCAACCTTGACTCAGTACTGCCCTTTATTCGCTCCCATCCTTAACTTAGTACTGCCTTGTTTTCGCTCCCATCCTTGACTTAGTACTGCCCTGTAATTGTTCCCATCCTTAACTCAGTACTGCCCTGTATTTTCTCCTATTCATGACTCAATGCTGTCCCTGTATTTGTTCCCATCCTTAACTCAGTACTGCCCTGTATTTTCTCCTATCCTTGACTCAGTGCTGCCCCTGTATTTGTTCCCATCCTTAACCCAATACTGCCGTGTATTTTCTCCTATCCTTGACTCAGTAGTGCCCCTGTATTTGTTCTCATCCTTAACTCAGCACTGCCCTGTATTTGCTCCCATCCTTGACTCAGTACTGCCCCGTATTTTTTCCAATCCTTAACTCAAGTGCTTCACTTATCCATCCTTGACTCCATTACTGCCCTGTATTTGTTCCATCTTTATCTCAGTACTGCCCTGTGTTTGCTCCCATCCTTGACTGTACAACCCCCTATTCTTCCATCCCTAACTCAATACTTCACTGTTTCCTATACTTGGCTCAAGTACTGCCCCTGTTGTGTTCCTTCTTTAACTCAGTACTGCCCTTTATCCCATCCCTGACTCAGTAGTGCCCTGTATTCACTTCCATCCTTAACTCAGTATTGCCCTGTATTTGCTCCCCATCCTTGACTTAGTACTGCCCCTGTATTTGCTCCCATCCTTGACTCCGTACTGCCCTGTATTCGCTCCCATCCTTACCTTAGTACTGCCCTGTATTCGCTCCCAGCCTTGACATAGTACTGTCCTGTATTTGTTCCCATCCTTAACTCAGTACAGCCCTGTATTTTCTCCTATCCTTGACTCAGTGCTGCCCCAGTATTTGTTCCCATCCTTAACTCAGTACTGCCCTGTATTTGCTCCTATCCTTGACTCAGTAGTGCCCCTGTATTTGTTCTCATCCTTAACTCAGCACTGCCCTGTGTTTGCTCCTATCCTTGTCTCATTACTGCCCCGTATTTGTTCCCATCCTTAACTCAGTACTTCACTTTATCCTATGCTTGACTCTGTACTGCCCCTGTATTTGTTCCCATCTTTAACTCAGTACTGCCCTGTATCCCAAAACCTTGACTCCAGTGCCTGTTTGCTCTAATCATAACTCGGTACTGCCTGTGTTTGCTTCCATGCTTGGACTTAAAAGTACTGTCCTGTATTTGCTCCTATCCTTGACTCAGGAGTGCCCTGTATTTGCTCCCATCCTTGACTTAGCACTGTTCTGTATTTGCTCCCATCCTTAACTCAGTACTGCCCCTGTATTTGCTCCCATCATTGACTCAGTACCATCTTGTATTCGCTCCCTTCCTTGACTCAGTACTGCCCTGTATTTGTTCCTACTCATAACTCAGTACTGCTCTGTGTTCGATCCCATTCTTGACTCAGCACTGCCCTGTATTTACTCCCCATCCTTGACTCAGTACTGCCCTGTATTTGCTCCTATTCTTGACTCAGTAGTGCCCCTGTATTTGTTCTCATCCTTTACTCAGCTCTGCCCTGTGTTTGCTCCCATCCTTGACTCAGTACTGCCCTGTATTTTTTCCCATCCTTAACTCAGTACTTCCCTGTATCCCATCCTTGACTCCGTGCCGCCGCTGTATTTGTTCCCATCCTTATCTCAGTACTGCCCTGTGCTTGCTCCCATCCTTGACTCCAGTACTGCCCCTATTTTTGTTCCCATCCTTAACTCAGTACTTCACTGTATCCTATACTTGACTCCGTACTGCCCCTGTATTTGTTCCCTTCTTTAACTCAGTACTGCCCTGTATCCCATTCTTGACTCAGTAGTGCCCTGTATTCACTTCCATCCTTAACTCAGTACTGCCCTGTATTTGCTCCCCATCCTTGACTTTGTACTGCCCCGGTATTTGCTCCCATCCTTGACTCAATACTGCCCTGTATTCGCTCCCATCCTTACCTTAGTACTGCCGTGTATTCGCTCCATCCTTGACCTAGTACTGTCCTGTATTTGTTCCCATCCTTAACTCAGTACTGCCCTGTATTTTCTCCTATCCTTGACTCAGTGCTGCCCCTTCATTTGTTTCCATCCTTAACTCAGTACTGCCCTGTATTTGCTCCTATCTTTGACTCAGTAGTGCCCTTGTATTTGTTCTCATCCTTAACTCAGCACTGCCCTGTGTTTGCTCCCATCCTTAACTCAGTACTGCCCCGTATTTGTTCCCATCCTTAACTCAGTACTTCCCTTTATCCTATGCTTGACTCCGTACTGCCCCTGTATTTGTTCCCATCTTTAGCTCAGTACTGCCCTGTATCCCATCCTTGACTCAGTAGTGCCCTGTATTTGCTCCCATCCTTAACTCAGTACTGCCCTGTATTTGCTCCCATCCTTAACTCAGTACTGCCCCTGTATTTGCTCCCCATCCTTGACTTAGTACTGCCCCGGTATTTGCTCCCATCTTTGACCCAATACTGCCCTGTATTTGCTCCCATCCTTACCTTAGTACTGCCCTGTATTCGCTCCCATCCTTGACCTAGTACTGTCCTGTATTTGTTCCCATCCTTAACTCAGTAATGCCCTGTATTTTCTCCTATCCTTGACTCAGTGCTGCCTCTGTATTTGTTTCCATCCTTAACTCAGTACTGCCCTGTATTTGCTCCTATCCTTGACTCAGTAGTGCCCCTGTATTTGTTCTCATCCTTAACTCAGCACTGCCCTGTGTTTGCTCCCATCCTTGACTCAGTACTGCCCCGTATTTGTTCCCATCCTTAACTCAGTACTTCCCTTTATCCTATGCTTGACTCCGTACTGCCCCTGTATTTGTTCCCATCTTTAACTCAGTACTGCCCGGTATTTGCTCCCATCCTTGACTCAGTACTGCCCCGTATCTGTTCCCATCCTGAACTCAGTACTTCCCTTTATCCTATGCTTGACTCTGTTCTGCCCCTGTATTTGTTCCCATCTTTAACTCAGTACTGCCCTGTATCCCATCCTTGACTCAGTAGTGACCTGTGTTTGCTCCCATCCTTAACTCAGTACTGCCCTGTATTTGCTCCCATCCTTAACTCAGTACTGCCCCTGTATTTGCTGCCCATCCTTGACTCAGTACTGCCCTGTTTTCGCTCCCATCTTTGACTCAGTAGTGCCCTGTATTTGCTCCCATCTTGGACTCAGTTCTGCCCCGTATTTGCTCCCATCTTTTACTCCGTACTGTCCCTCTGTTCCATCCCCATCCTTTACTGAATACTGCAGTGTATTCACTCCCCATCCTTAACTCAGTACTGCTTTTTATTTGCTCCAATCCTTAACTCAGTACTGCCCTGTATTTGCTCCTTTTACTCAGTACTGCCCTGTATTTGCTTCCATTCTTGACTCAGTACTGCCCCTGTATTTGCATCCATCTTTGACTCAGTAGTGCCCCTGTAATTGCTTTCATCCTTTGCTCAGTATTGCCCCAGTATTCGCTTCTATCCTTGACTCATACTGCCCAGTATTTGCTCCCATCCTTAACTCAGTACTGCCCCATATTCGCTCCCATCCTTCACTCAGTACTGCCCTGTGTTTGCTCCCATCCTTGACTGAGTGCTGTCCCGTATTTGTTCCCATCCTTAACTCAGTACTTCCCTTTATCCTATGCTTGACTCTGTACTGCCCCTGTATTTGTTCCCATCTCTATCTCAGTACTGCCCTGTATCCCATCCTTGACTCAGTACTGCCCTGTATTTGCTCCCATCCTTAACTCAGTACTGCCCTGTATTTGCTCCTATGCTTGACTTAGTACTGTCCTGTATTTGCTCCTATCCTTGACTCAGGAGTGCCCTGTATTTGCTCCCATCCTTGACTTAGTACTGTTCTGTATTTGCTCCCATCATAAACTCAGTACTGCCCCTGTATTTGCTCGCATCATTGACTCAGTATCGTATTGTATTCGCTCCCTTCCTTGACTCAGTACTGCCCTGTATTTGTTCCTACTCATAACTCAGTACTGCCCTGTGTTCGCTCCCATCCTTGACTCAGCACTGCCCTGTATTTGCTCCCCATCCTTGACTCAGTACTGCCCTGTATTTGCTCCTATCCTTGACTCAGAAGTGCCCCTGTATTTGTTCTCATCCTTAACTCAGCACTGCCCAGTGTTTGCTCCCATCCTTGACTCAGTACTGCCCTGTTTTTTTCCCATCCTTAACTCTGTACTTCCCTGTATCCCATCCTTGACTCCGTACTGCCCCTGTATTTGTTCCCATCCTTATCTCAGTACTGCCCTGTGTTTGCTCCCATCCTTGACCCAGTACTGCCCCGTATTTGTTCCCATCCTTAACTCAGTACTTCACTGTATCCTATACTTGACTCAGTACTGCCCCTGTATTTGTTCTCTTCTTTAACTCAGTACTGCCCTGTATCCCATCCTTGACTCAGTAGTGCCCTGTATTCACTTCCATCCTTAACTCAGTACTGCCCTGTATTTGCTCCCCATCCTTGACTCAGTACTGCACTTTATTTGCTCCCATCCTTAACTCAGTACTGCCCTGTATTTGCCCCTATCTTTTACTCTGTACTGCCCTGTATTTGCTTCCATTCTTGACTCAGTACTGCCCTGTATTTGCATCCATCTTTGAATAAGTAGTGCCCCTGTAATTGCTTTTATCCTTGGCTCAGTATTGCCCCAGTATTCGCTTCTATCTTTGACTCATACTGCCCAGTATTTGCTCCCATCCTTATCTCAGTACTGCCCCATATTCGCTCCCATCCTTGACTCAGCACTGCCCTGTATTTGCTCCAATCCTTAACTCATTACTGTCCTGTATTCGCTCCCATCTTTGTCTCAGTATTGCCAGGTATTCGCTCCCATCGTTGACCAAGTACTGCCCCGTATTTGCTCCCATCCTTAACTCAATACTGCCTTGTGGTAGCTGTCATCTTTCACTCCGTTCTTCCTTGTAATTGCTCCTATCCTTAAGTCAGTTCTGCACTGTGTTTGCTCCTATCCTTGACTCAGTACTGCCCTGTATTTGCTCCCATCATTGACTCAGTACCGTCTTGCATTTGCTCCCTTCCTTGACTCAGTACTTCCCTGTATTTGTTCCTACTCATAACTCAGTACTGCCCTGTATTCGCTCCCATCCTTGACTCAGTACTGCCTTGTTCTTACTCCCATCTTTGACTCAGTACTGCTCTTGCATGCTCTTCCATCCTTTACTCAGTGCTGCCCCTGTATTTACTCCACATCCTTGACTCAGTACTTCCCCTGTATTTGCTCACATCCTTGACTTAGTACTGCCCTGTATTTGTTCCCATCCTTAACTCAGTACTTCCCTGTATCCCATCCTTGACTCCGTACTGCCCCTGTGTTTGTTCGCATCCTTATCTCAGTACTGCCCTGTTTTTGCTCCCATCCTTAACTTAGTACTGCCCTGTATTTGCTCCCATGCTTGACTCAGTACTGCCCTTGTATTTGTTCCCATCTTTAATTCAGTACTGCCCTGTATTTGCTCCCATCCTTGACTCAATACTGCCCTGTATTTGCTCCCATGCTTGACTCTGTTCTGCCTCTGTATTTTCTCCCGTCTTTAACTCAGTACTGCCCTGTGTTCACTCCCATCCTTGACTCAGTACTGCCCTGTATTTGCTCCCAATCCTTGACTCAGTACTGCCCTGTATTCACTCCCATCCTTGATTCAGTACTGCCCCTGTATTTGCTCCCATCCTTAACTCAGTACCGTCCTGTATTCGGTCCCATCCTTGACTCAGTACTGCCCTGTATTTGCTCCCATCCTTGCCTCAATACTGCCTTGTGGTAGCTCCCATCTTTGACTCCGTAATTCTTTGTAATTGGTCCCATCCTTGACTCAGTACTGCCCCTATATTTGCTCCCATCCTTGGACTCAGTACTGCCCTATATTTGCTCCCATGATTGACTTAGTGCTGTCTTGTATTCGCTCCCTTCCTTGACTCTGTACTGCCCTGTATTTGCTCCCATTCTTAACTCAGTACTGCCCTGTATTTACACCCATCCTTGACTTAGTGCTGGCCCTGTAGTTGCACCATCCTTAACTCAGTACTGCCCTGTATTTGCTCCCATCCTTGACTCAATACTGCCCTAGGCTCGCCCATCCTTGACTCAGTACTGCCCTGTATTGCTCCCATCCTTGACTCAGTACTGCCCTGTATTTGCTCCCATCCTTAACTCAGTACTGCCCTGTATTTGCTCCCATCCTTGACTCAGTACTGCCCTGTATTCGCTCCCATCCTTGACTCAGTACTGCCCTGTATTTGCTCCCATCCTTGACTCAGTACTGCCCTGTATTCGCTCCCATCCTTGACTCAGTACTGCCCTGTATTTGTTCCCATCCTTAACTCAGTACTGCCCTGTATTTGCTCCTATCCTTGACTCAGTACTGCCCTGTATTTGTTCCCATCCTTGACTCAGTACTGCCCTGTATTTGCTCCGATCCTTAACTCAGTACTGCCCTGTATTTGCTCCCATGCTTGACTTAGTACAGTCCTGTATTTGCTCCCATCCTTGACTTAGTACTGGTCTGTATTTGCTCCTGTCCTTAACTCAGTACTGCCCCGTATTTGCTCACATCATTGACTCAGTACCGTCTTGTATTCGATCCCTTCCTTGACTCAGTACTGCCCTGTATTTGTTCCTACTCATAACTCAGTACTGCCTGTATTCGCTCCCATCCTTGACTCAACACTGCCCTGTATTTGCTCCCATCCTTGACTCAGTACTGCCCTGTATTTGCTCCTATCCTTGACTTAGTAGTGCCCCTGTATTTGTTCTCATCCTTTACACAGCACTGCCCTGTGTTTGCTCCCATTCTTGACTCAGTACTGCCCAGTATTTTTTCCCATCCTTAACTCAGTACTTCTCTGTATCCCATCCTTGACTCCGTACTGCCCCTGTATTTGTTCCCATCCTTATCTCAGTACTGCCCTGTGTTTGCTCCCAATCCTTGACTCAGTACTGCCATGTATTCACTTCCATCCTTGATTCAGTACTGAACCTGTATTTGATCCCATCCTTAACTCAGTACTGGCCCTGTATTCTCTTCCATCCTTGACTCAGTTCTGCCCTGTATTTATTCCTACCTTATCTCAGTACTGCCCCAGTACTCGTTCCCCATCCTTAACTCAGCACTGCCCTGAATTTTTTCCTACGCTTAACCCAGTACTACCCCTGTATTCGCTCCCATCCTTGACTCTGTACTGCCCCTGTATTTGCTCCTATCCTTAACTCAGTACTGCCCTGTATTTGCTCCGATCCTTGACTCAATACTGCCTTGTGGTAGCTCCCATCTTTGACTCCGTTCTTCCTTGTAATTGCTCCTATCCTAAAGTCAGTTCTGCCCTGTGTTTGCTCCTATCCTTGACTCAGTACTGCCCTGTATTTGCTCCCATCATTGACTCAGTAGCGTCTTGTATTCACTCCCTTCCTTGACTCAGTACTGCCCCTTATTTGTTCCGTCTCATAACTCAGTACTACCCCTGTATTAACTCCTATCCTTGACTCAGTACTGCCCCAGTATTTGCTCCTATCCATAAGTCAGTTCTGCCCTGTATTTGCTCTCAACCTTGACTCAGTACTGCCCTTTATTCGCTCCCATCCTTAACTTAGTACTGCCTTGTTTTCGCTCCCATCCTTGACTTAGTACTGCCCTGTAATTGTTCCCATCCTTAACTCAGTACTGCCCTGTATTTTCTCCTATTCATGACTCAGTGCTGTCCCTGTATTTGTTCCCATCCTTAACTCAGTACTGCCCTGTATTTTCTCCTATCCTTGACTCAGTGCTGCCCCTGTATTTGTTCCCATCCTTAACTCAATACTGCCGTGTATTTTCTCCTATCCTTGACTCAGTAGTGCCCCTGTATTTGTTCTCATCCTTAACTCAGCACTGCCCTGTATTTGCTCCCATCCTTGACTCAGTACTCCCATGTTTTTCCAATCCTTAACTCAGTACTTCACTGTATCCCATCCTTGACTCCATTACTGCCCTGTGTTTGTTCCCATCTTTATCTCAATCTGCCTGTGTTTGCTCCATCCTTGACTCAATTTTGTATTCCCTTATTTGTTCCATCCTTAACTCAGCTTACTGTTTCCTATACTTGGCTCAGTACTGCTCCTGTTGTTTCCTTCTTTAACTCAACTACCCCTTTATCCATCCTTGACTCAGTAGTGCCCTGTTCACTTCCATCCTTAACTCAGTATTGCCCTGTATTTGCTCCCCATCCTTGACTTAGTACTGCCCTGTATTTGCTCCCATCCTTGACTCCGTACTGCCTGTATTCGCTCCCATCCTTGTGAATACAGGGCAGTACTAAGTCAAGGATGGAAGCAAATACAGGGGCAGTACAGAGTCAAGGATGGGAGCAAATACAGGCAGCAACTGGAGTTAAGGATAGGAACAAATACAGGGGCAGCACAGAGTCAAGGATGGAAACCAATACAGGGCAGTAATGAGTCAAGGATGGGAGAAAAATACAGGGCAGTACTGGAGTTAGGATGGGGAGGCGAATCTGGTCAGTACTATGTTGAGGGATAGGGAGGCAGAATACAGAGGCGCAGTATTGAGATAAGTAGCTAACAAATACAGAGCAGTACTTCAGAGACAAGAATAGGAGAAAATACAGGGCAGTACTGAGTCAAGGATGAGTGAATACAGGGCAGTACTGAGTCAGGATGGGAGACAAATCTGGAACCTGGTAATTACTGGAGTTATGGAAGGGAGAAAAGACAGGACAGTACTGAATCAAGGATGGAGGGGGCAAATACAGAGGCAGTACTGACTTAAGGATGGAGCAACAAAGGAGCAATCTGAGTCGAGTATGAAGCAAATACAGGCAGTACTGAGTTAAGGATGGGGACTAATACAGGGCAGTACTAACTTAAGGATGGGAGCAAACACATGGCAGTACTGGAGTCAAGGGATGGGAGGAATACAAGGCAGTACTGAGTTAAGGATGGATACCAGTACAGGGGCAGTACTGAGTCAAGGATGGGATACAGGGCAGTACTGAGCCAAAGAAGGGAGTGACTACAGGCCAGTACAGGAGTCAAGGATGGAGAGCAAATACAGGCAGTACTGAGTCAAGGATGAGGAGAAATACAGGCAATACTACATGCTGAGGATGGGGCAAATACAAGTGCAGTACTGAGATACATGCCAGAACAAATACAGTGGCAGTAATAGAGTCAAGGATGGATACAGGAAGTACTGAGTAAAGGATGGGAACAAATACGAGGCAGTACTGAGTCAAAGGATGGCAGCAATCCAGGGCAGTACTGGAGTTAGGATGGAACAAATACAGGGCAGTACTAACTCAAGGATGGGAGTGAATACAGGCAGTACTAAGTCAAGGATGGCAGAGCAAATGATAGGGGCAGCACTGAGTCATGGGATGGAATCAAATACAGGGCAGAAATGAGCCAAGGATGGGAGAAAATACAGGCAGTACTGAGTTAAGGATGGGGAGCGACTACAGGTCAGTACTATGTTAAGGATGGGATGGAATACAGGCGCAGTGCTGAGATAAGGATGGGAACAAATACAGTGGCAGTACTAGAGTCAAGGATGGGATACAGAGAAGTACTGAGTAAGGATGGGAACAAATATGAGGCAGTACTGAGTCAAGAATGGCAGAAAATACAGGGCAGTACTGAGTCAGGATGAGAGTAGAATACACAGGCAGTACTAGAGGCAAGAATGGACAAATACAGAGACAGTACTGGAGTTAAGGATGGGAGGCAGATACAAGGCAAGACATAGTTAAGGATGGGGAGTGAATAAAAGACAGTACTGAGTTAAAGATGGAACAAATACAAGGCAGTACTGGAGTCAAACTTGGAGACACATACAGAGCAGTACTGAGTCAAGATGGGGCAAATACAGAGCAGTATTGAGTTAAGGATGGCAGCAAATCCAGGGCAGTACTAAGGTTAAGGATGGGAACAAATACAGAGGGCAGCACTGAGTGAAGGATAAGACAAATACAGGGCAGTACTGAGTTTAGGATGGTAGCAAAACAAGGGCAGTACTAAGTCAAGGATAGGGAGTGAATACAGAGCAGTACTAGAATCAAGGATGGGAGCAAATACAGAGGGCAGTACAGAGTCAAGGATGGGAGCAAGTACAGGGCAGCACGGAGTTAGGATAGGAGCAAATGCAGGGCAGCACTGGAGTCAGGATGGGAAGCAAATACAGGGCAGAAATGAGCCAAGGATGGGAGAAAATACAGAACGAGTACTGAAGTTAAGGATGGGGGCGAATCTGAGGTCAGTACTATATTAAGGATGGGAGGCTGAATACAGGCACAGTACTGAGATAAGGAGTAGCAACAAATACAGGGCAGTACTGAGTCAAGAATGGCAGAAAATGAGGAGCAGTACTAGGTCAAGGATGGGAGTGAATACAGGGCAGTACTGAGTCAAGGATGGGAACCAAATACAGGGGCAGTACTGGAGTTAAGGATGGGAGCAGATACAAGGCAAGACTAAGTTAAGGATGGGGAGTAGATACAAAGACAGTACTGGAGTTAAAGATGGGAGCAAATACAAGGCAGTACTAGGTCAAACTTGGGAACTACTATGCAGGGCAGTACTGGGTCAAAGATGGGAGCAGATACAGGGCAGTACTGAGTTAAGGATGGGAGAAAATACAGAGACAGTACTGAGTCAAGGATATGAGAGCAAACAGGAGACAGAACGAAACAGGATAGGAGCAAATACAAGGAGCGTACTAGGTCAAGGATCGAGCGAATACAGGGGTAGTACTGGAGTTTAGGGTAGGAACAAATACAGGGCGGCACTGAGTCAGGGATGGAGAGCAATACAGAGGCATACTGGAGTTAAGGTAGGAATAAATGCAGGGCAGAACTGGAGTCAAGGATGGAAGAGAATACAGGGCCAGTACTGAGTTAAGGATGGGATCAAATAAGAGCAATACTGAGTCAAGGATGGGAGTGAGAACAGGCCAGTACTGGAGTTAAAGATGGGAGCAAATACAGGGGCAGTACAGAGTCAAGATAGAGGAACAAATACAGAGGCAGTACTGGAGTCAAGGATGGATCAAATACTAGGGCAGTACTGGAGTTAAGGATGGGCATACAGGCAGATACTGAGTCAAGGAATGGAGCAAATACAGGGCAGTTGGAGTCAAGGATGGGATACAGGGCAGTACTAGAGTTAAAGATGAGAAACAAATACAGGGACAGTGCAGGTCAAGCATAGGAACAAATACAGGGCTGTACTGGAGTTAAGGATGGGGGCAAATACAGTGCAGTAATGAGATAAGGATGGGAATAAAATACAGGGGCAGTCTACAGGTCAAGGATGGGATACAGGGAAGTACTGAGTCAAGGATGGGAGACAAATACAGGGCAGTACTGGGTTAGGATGGGAATCAATCCAGGAGCAGTACTGAGTTAAGGATGGGAACAAATACAGGGCAGCACTGAGTGAAGGATAGGAGACAAATACATGGCATGACTGGAGGTTAAGGATGGTAACAAATTCAGGGCAGTACTAAGTCAAGAATGGGGCGAATACAGGGCGGTACTAAGTCAAGGATGCAAGCGAATACAGGGCAGTACTACATCAAGGATGGGAGCAAATACAGGGGCAGTACAGGGTCAAGGACAGGAGCAAATACAGGGAAACACTGAGTTAAGGATAGGAGCAAATACAGGGGCAGCACTGAGTCAAGAATGGAAACACATACAAAGGCGAGTACTGGGTCAAACATGGGAGACAAGTACAGGGCAGTACTGAGTTAAGAATGGAAGCGAATACAGGCAATACTGAGTTAAGGATGGGATCAAAATACAGGGCAGTACTTGAGTCAAAGATGGAGAGGGAATACCAGGGCAGTACTAAGACAAAGATGGAAGCGAATGCAGGACAGTACTGAGTAAAGGATGGTAGCAAATACAGGGCAGTACTGAGTTAAGGGTGGAAGTGAATACAGGGCAGTACTGAGTCAAGGATAGGTGCAATTACAGGGAAGTACTGAGTCAAAAATGGGAGCTACCACAGGGCAGTAGTGAGTCAAGAATGGGAGCAAATACAGGGTAGTACTCAGTTTAGGACTCGGGCAATTACAGGGGCAGTACTGAGTCAAGGATTGGTGCAAAAATAGGGCAGTACTGAGTTAAGGATGGGAGCAAATACAGGGCAGTACTGAGTCAAGGATGACAGTGAATACAGGGCAGTACTGAGTCAAGGTTGGGAGCAAACAAGGACAGTACTGAGTTAAGATGGGAACAAATACAAGGCAGTACTGAGTCACACTTGTGAGCAAATACAGGGGCAGTACTAAGCCAAAGGGAGGGAGTGAATCTGGGGGCAGTACTGAGTCAAGGATGGGGAACAAGTACAGTGCATTACTGGGTCAAGGATGGGAACAAATACAGGCGCAGTGCTGAGTTAAGGATGGGGCAAAAACAGTGCAGTACTGAGATAAGGATGGGAACAAATACAGGGGCAGGAGCGGAGTCAAGGATGGGATACAGGGAAGTACTGGAGTTAAGGATGGGAAAAATCTGGAGACAGTACTGAGTAAAGGCAGGAGTCAATCCAGGGCAGTACTGGAGTTAAGGATGGAACAAATACAGGGGCAGCACTGAGTGAAGGATAGGAGCAAATACAGGGCAGTACTGGAGTTAAGCATGGTAACAAATACAGGGCAGTACTAAGTCAAGTATGGAGTGAATACAGGGCAGTACTAAGTCAAGGATGGGCAACAAATGGCAGTACATAAGTCAAAGATAGGGAGCAAATACTGGGCAGCACTGAGTTAAGGATAAGAAGCAAATACAGGGGCAGCACTGAGTCAAGGACAGAAGCAAATACAGGGCAGTAATGAGTCAAGGATGGGAGAAAATCAGGGCAGTACTGGAGTTAAGGATGGGAGGCGAATACGGGTCAGTACTATGTTAAGGATGGGGAGCGAATACAGGCGCAGTACTGAGATAAGGGTAGCAACAAATGCAAGGCAGTACTGAGTCAAGAATTGGAGAAAATACAGGGCAGTACTGAGTCAAGGATGAGAGTGAATAAAGGGCAGTACTGAGTCAAGGATGGGAGCAAATACAGGGCAGCACTGAGTTAAGGATGGGGAGCGAATACAAGGCAGGACTAAGATAAGGATGGGGAGTGAATACAAGGACAGTACTGAGTTAAAGATGGGAGCAAATACACGGCAGTACTGAGTCAAGGATGCGAGCAAATACAGGGCAGTACTGAGTCAAGGATGGGAGTGAATACAAGGCAGTACTGAGTTAAGTATGGGAACAAATACAGTAGCAGTACTGAGTCAAGGATGGGATACAGAGCAGTACTGAGTTAAGCATAGGAGCAAATACAGGGCAGTACTGAGTTAAGGATGAGGATCAAATGCAGGGACAGTACTGAGTTAAAGGTATAAACAAATACAGGGCAATACTGAGTCAAGGATGAGAGAAAACACTGGGCAGTAATGAGTCAAGGATGGGAGAAAATACAGGGCAGTACTGAGTTATGGATGGGGAGTGAATACGGGGGCAGTACTATGTTAAGGATGGGGAGAGAAAACAGGCGCAGTAATGAGTTAAGGGTAGGAACAAATACAGGGCAGTACTGAGTCAAGAATGGTACAAAATACAGGGCAGTACTGAGTCAAGGATGAGAGTGAATACAGGGCAGTACTGAGTCAAGGATGGGGAGTGAATACAAGGACAGTACTGAGTTAAAGATGGGAGCAAATACAAGGCAGTACTGAGTCAAACTTGGGAGCAAATACAGGGCAGTACTGAGCCAAAGAAGGGAGCGAATACAGGGCAGTACTGAGTCAAGGATGGGGAGCAAATACAGGGCAGTACTGAGTCAAGGACGGGAGGAAATTCAGGGCAGTACTGAGTTAAGGATGCGGGCAAATACAGTGCAGTACTGAGAAAGGATGGGAACAAATACAAGGGCAGTACGGAGTCAAGGATGGGATACAGGGAAGTACTGAGTTAAGGATGGGAACAAATACTGGGCAGTACTGAGTCAAGGATGGGAGCAAATACAGGGCAGTACTGAGTAAAGGATGGGAGTCAATCCAGGGCAGTACTGAGTTAAGGATGGGAACAAATACAGGGGCAGCACTGAGTGAAGGATAGGAGCAAATACAGGGCAGTACTGAGTTAAGGATGGTCACAAATACAGGGCAGTACTATGTCAAGGATGGGAGTGAATACAGGGCAGTACTAAGTCAAGGATGGGAGCAAATGCTGGGGCAGTACAGAGTCAAGGATGGGGAGCAAATACACGGCAGCACTGAGTTAAGGATAGGAGCAAATACAGGGTCAGCACTGAGTCAAGGATGGAAGCAAATACAGGGCAGTAATGAGTCAAGGATGTGAGAAAATACAGGGCAGTACTGAGTTAAGGATGGGGAGCGAATACGGGTTAGTACTATGTTAAGGATGGGGAGCGAATACAGGCGCTGTACTGAGTCAAGGATGGGAGCAAATACAGGGCAGTACTGAGTTAAGGATGGGGAGCGAATACAAGGCAGGACTAAGTTAAGGATGGGGAGTGAATACAAGGAAAGTACTGAGTTAAAGATGGGAGCAAATACAAGGCAGTACTGAGTCAAACTTGGGAGCATATACAGGGCAGTACTGAGCCAAAGACGGGAGCGAATACAGCGCAGTACTGAGTCAAGGATGGGGAGCAAATACTGGGCAGTACTGAGTCAAGGATATGAGCAAACACAGGGCAGAACTGACTGAAGGATAGGAGCAAATACAGGGGCAGTACTAGGTCAAGGATGGGAGCAAATACAGGGGTAGTACTGAGTTTAGGGCAGGAACAAATAAAGGGCAGTACTGAGCCAAAAATGGGAGCTAATACAGGGCAGTACTGAGTCAAGGACGGGGAGCACATACAGGGCAATACTGAGTTAAATATGGGGGCAAATACAGGCACAGTACTGAGTTATGGAAGGGAGAAAAGACAGGGCAGTGCTGAATCAAGGATGGGAGCAAATACAGGGCAGTACTGACTTAAGGATGGGAGCAAATAAAGAACAGTACTGAGTCGAGCATGGAAGCAAATAAAGGGCAGTACTTAGTTAAGGATGGGGGCTAATACAGGGCAGTACTGACTTAAGGATGGGATCAAATACACGGCAGGACTGAGTCAAGGATGCGAGCAAATACAGGGCAGTACTGAGTCAAGGATGGGAGTGAATACAAGGCAGTACTGAGTTAAGGATGGGAACCAATACAGGGGCAGTACTGAGTCAAGGATGGGATACAGGGCAGTACTGAGTTAAGCATAGGAACAAATACAGAGGCAGTACTGGGTCAAGGATGGGAGCAAATACAGGGCAGTACTGAGTTAAGGATGAGGAGCGAATGCAGGGACAGTACTGAGTTAACGGCATAAACAAATACAGGGAAATACTGAGTCAAGGATCGGAGAAAACACTGGGCAGTAATGAGTCAAGGATGGGAGAAAATACAGGGCAGTACTGAGTTAAGGATGGGGAGTGAATACGGGGGCAGTACTATGTTAAGGATGGGGAGCGAAAACAGGCGCAGTACTGAGTTAAGGGTAGGAACAAATACAGCGCAGTACTGAGTCAAGAATGGGAGAAAATACAGGGCAGTACTGAGTCAAGGATGAGAGTGAATACAGGGCAGTACTGAGTCAAGGATGGGAAGCGAATACAAGGACAGTACTGAGTTAAAGATGGGAGCAAATACAAGGCAGTACTGAGTCAAACTTGGGAGCAAATACAGGGCAGTACTGAGCCAAAGAAGGGAGCGAATACAGGGCAATACTGAGTCAAGGATGGGGAGCAAATACAGGGCAGTACTGAGTCAAGGATGGGAGCAAATACAGGGCAGTACTGAGTTAAGGATGGGGGCAAATACAGTGTAGTACTGAGATAAGGATGGGAACAAATACAGGGGCAGTACAGAGTCACGGATGGGATACAGGGAAGTACTGAGTTAAGGATGGGAACAAATAGGGGCAGTACTGAGTCAAGGATGGCAGCAAATACAGGGCAGTACTGAGTTAAGGATGGTAACAAATACAGGGCAGTACTAAGTCAAGGATGGGAGTGAATACAGAACAGTACCTAAGTCAAGGATGGGAGGCAACAGGGCAGAACAGAGTCATGGATGGGGAGCAAATACAGGGCAGCACTGAGTTAAGGATAGGAGCAAATACAGGGGCAGCACTGAGTCAAGGATGGAAGCAAATACAGAGCAGTAATGAGTCAAGGATGGGAGAAAATACAGGGCAGTACTGAATCAAGGAAGGGAGCAAATACAGGGCAGTACTGACTTACGGATGGGAGCAAATATAGAGCAGTAGTGAGTCGAACATGGAAGCAAATACAGGGCAGTACTAAGTTAAGGATTGGGGCAAATACAGGGCAGTGCTGACTTAAGGATCGGAGCAAATACACGGCAGTACTGAGTCAAGGATGGAGTGAATACAAGGCAGTACTGAGTTAAGGATGGGAACAAATACAGTGGCAGTACTGAGTCAAGGATGGGCTACAGAGCAATTGAGTTAAGCATAGGAACAAATACAGAGGCAGTACTGAGTCAAGGATGGGAGCAAATACAGGATAGTACTGAGTTAAGGATGAGGAGCGAATGCAGGACAGTACTGAGTTAACGGTACAAACAAATACAGGGCAATACTGGAGTTAAGGATGGGAGAAAACACTGGGCAGTAATGAGTCAAGGGATGGGAGAAAATGCAGGGCAGTACTGAGTTAAGGATGGGGAGTGAATCACGGGGCAGTACTATCTTAAGGATGGGGGCGAAACAGGCGAGTAATTGAGTTAAGGGTAGGAACAAATACAGGGCAGTACTGAGTCAAGAATGAGACAAAATACAGGGCAGTACTGAGTCAAGGATGACAGTGAATACAGGGCAGTACTGAGTAAAGGATGGGGAGTGAATACAAGGACAGTACTGAGTTAAAGATGGGAGCAAATACAAGGCAGTACTGAGTCACACTTGGGAGCAAATACGGGGCAGTACTGAGCCAAAGGAGGGAGTGAATACAGGGCAGTACTGAGTCAAGGATGAGGAGCAAGTACACTGCAGTACTGATTCAAGGATGGGAGCAAATACAGGACAGTGCTGAGTTAAGGATGGGGGCAAATACAGTGCAGTACTGAGATAAGGATGAGAACAAATACAGGGGCAGGACGGAGTCAAGGATGGGATACAGGGAAGTACTGAGTTAAGGATGGGAAAAAATACAGGGCAGTACTGAGTAAAGGATGGGAGTCAATCCAGGGCAGTACTGAGTTAAGGATGGTAACAAATACAGGGGCAGCACTGAGTGAAGGATAGGAGCAAATACAGGGCAGTACTGAGTTAAGCATGGTAACAAATACAGGGCAGTACTAAGTCAAGAATGGGAGTGAATACAGGGCAGTACTAAGTCAAGGATGGGAGCAAATACAGGGGCAGTACAGAGTCAAAGATGGGGAGCAAATACTGTGCAGCACTGAGTTAAGGATAGGAGCAAATACAGGGGCAGCACTGAGTCAAGGACGGAAGCAAATACAGGGCAGTAATGAGTCAAGGATGGGAGAAAATACAGGGCAGTACTGAGTTAAGGATGGGGAGCGAATACGGGTCAGTACTAAGTTAAGGATGGGGAGCGAATACAGGCGCAGTACTGAGATAAGGGTAGCAACAAATGCAGGGCAGTACTGAGTCAAGAATGGGAGAAAATACAGGGCAGTACTGAGTCAAGGATGAGAGTGAATAAAGGGCAGTACTGAGTCAAGGATGGGAGCAAATACAGGGCAGCACTGAGTTAAGGATGGGGAGGGAATACAAGGCAGGACTAAGTTAAGGATGGGGAGTGAATACAAGGACAGTACTGAGTTAAAGATGGGAGCAAATACAAGGCAGTACTGAGTCAAACTTGGGAGCATATACAGGGCAGTACTGAGCCAAAGACGGGAGTGAATACAGCGCAGTACTGAGTCAAGGATACGAGCAAACATAGGGCAGAACTGACTTAAGGATAGCAGCAACACAGGGCAGTACTAGGTCAAGGGAAGGGAGCTAATATAGGGTAGTACTGAGTTTAGGTAGAACAAATACAGGGCAGTACTGAGCAAAAATGGGAGCGAATACAGGGCAGTACTGAGTCAAGGAAGGGAGCAGATACAGGCAATACTGAGTTAAATATGGAGCAAATACAGGCACAGTACTGAGTTATGGAAGGGAGAAAAGACAGAGGCAGTACTGGATCAGGATGGGAGCAAATACAGGGCAGTACTGGAGTTAGGATGGGGAATAATACAGGGCAGTACTGACAAGGATGGGAGCAAATACTCGGCAGTACTGAGTCAAGGATGCGAGCAAATACAGGGCAGTACTGAGTCAAGGATGGGAGTGAATACAAGGCAGTACTGAGTTAAGGATGGGAACCAATACAGGGGCAGTACTGAGTCAAGGATGGGATACAGGGCAGTACTGAGTTAAGCACAGGAATAAATACAGAGGCAGTACTGAGTCAAGGATGGGAGCAAATACAGGGCAGTACTGAGTTAAGGATGAGGAGCGAATGCAGGGACAGTACTGAGTCAATGGTATAAACAAATACAGGGCACTACTGAGTCAAGGATGGGAGAAAACACTGGGCAGTAATGAGTCAAGGATGTGAGAAAATACAGGGCAGTACTGAGTTAAGGATGGGAAGTGAATACGGGGGCAGTACTATGTTAAGGATGGGGAGCGAAAACAGGCGCAGTACTGAGTTAAGGGTAGGAACAAATACAGGCAGTACTGAGTCAAGAATGGGAGAAAATACAGGGCAGTACTGAGTCAAGGATGAGAGTGAATACGGGGCAGTACTGAGTCAAGCATGGGAGCGAATACAAGGACAGTACTGAGTTAAAGATGGGAGCAAATACAAGGCAGTACTGAGTCAAACTTGGGAGCAAATACAGGGCAGTACTGAGCCAAAGAAGGGAGCGAATACAGGCAGTACTGAGTCAGGATGGGAGCAAATACAGGGCAGTACTGAGTTAAGGATGGGGGAAAATACAGTGCAGTACTGAGATAAGGATGGGAACAAATACAGGGGCAGTACAGAGTCAAGGATGGGAGCAAATACAGGGCAGTACTGAGTTAAGGATGAGGAGCAAATACAGGGGCAGAACTGAGTCAAGGATGGGAACAAATACAGGGCAGTAATGAGTCAAGAATGGAGAAAAACAGGCAGTACTGAGTTAAGGATGGGGAGCGAATACAGGCGCAGTACTGAGATAAGGGTAGCAACAAGTGCAGGGCAGTACTGAGTCAAGAATGGGAGAAAATACAGGGCAGTGCTGAGTCAAGGTTGAGAGTGAATACAGGGCAGTACTGAGTCAAGTATGGGAGCAAATACAGGGCAGTACTGAGCCAAAGATGAGAGTGAATACAGGGCAGTACTGAGTCAAGGATGGGAAGCAAATACAGGGCAATACTGAGTTAAATATGGGAGCAAATACAGGCACAGTGCTGAGTTAAGGATGGGAGAAAATACAGGGCAGAACTGAATCAAGGAAGGGAGCAAATACAGGGCAGTACTGACTTACGGATGGGAGCAAATATAGAGCAGTAGTGAGTCGAACATGGAAGCAAATACAGGGCAGTACTAGTTAAGGATTGGGGCAAATACAGGGCAGTGCTGACTTAAGGATCGGAGCAAATACACGGCAGTACTGAGTCAAGGATGGGAGTGAATACAAGGCAGTACTGAGTTAAGGATGGGAACAAATACAGTGGCAGTACTGAGTCAAGGATGGGCTACAGAGCAGTACTGAGTTAAGCATAGGAACAAATACAGAGGCAGTACTGAGTCAAGGATGGGAGCAAATACAGGGTAGTACTGAGTTAAGGATGAGGAGCGAATGCAGGGACAGTACTGAGTTAACGGTACAAACAAATACAGGGCAATACTGAGTTAAGGATGGGAGAAAACACTGGGCAGTAATGAGTCAAGGATGGGAGAAAATGCAGGGCAGTACTGAGTTAAGGATGGGGAGTGAATACGGGGGCAGTACTATGTTAAGGATGGGGAGCGAAACAGGTAGTAATTGAGTTAAGGGTAGGAACAATACAGGGCAGTACTGAGTCAAGAATGAGACAAAATACAGGGCAGTACTGAGTCAAGGATGACAGTGAATACAGGGCAGTACTGAGTAAAGGATGGGGAGTGAATACAAGGACAGTCTGAGTTAAAGATGGGAGCAAATACAAGGCAGTACTGAGTCACACTTGGGAGCAAATACAGGGCAGTACTGAGCCAAAGGAGGGAGTGAATACAGGGCAGTACTGAGTCAAGGATGGGGAGCAAGTACAGTGCAGTACTGATTCAAGGATGGGAGCAAATACAGGACAGTGCTGAGTTAAGGATGGGGGCAAATACAGTGCAGTACTGAGATAAGGATGAGAACAAATACAGGGGCAGGACGGAGTCAAGGATGGGATACAGGGAAGTACTGAGTTAAGGATGGGAAAAAATACAGGGCAGTACTGAGTAAAGGATGGGAGTCAATCCAGGGCAGTACTGAGTTAAGGATGGTAACAAATACAGGGGCAGCACTGAGTGAAGGATAGGAGCAAATACAGGGCAGTACTGAGTTAAGCATGGTAACAACTACAGGGCAGTACTAAGTCAAGTATGGGAGTGAATACAGGGCAGTACTAAGTCAAGGATGGGAGCAAATACAGGAGCAGTACAGAGTCAAAGATGGGGAGCAAATACTGGGCAGCACTGAGTTAAGGATAGGAGCAAATACAGGGGCAGCACTGAGTCAAGGACGGAAGCAAATACAGGGCAGTAATGAGTCAAGGATGGGAGAAAATACAGGGCAGTACTGAGTTAAGGATGGGGAGCGAATACGGGTCAGTACTATGTTAAGGATGGGGAGCGAATACAGGCGCAGTACTGAGATAAGGGTAGCAACAAATGCAGGGCAGTACTGAGTCAAGAATGGGAGAAAATACAGGGCAGTACTGAGTCAAGGATGAGAGTGAATAAAGGCAGTACTGAGTCAAGGATGGAGCAAATACAGGGGCAGCACTGAGTTAAGGATGGGGAGGGAATACAAGGCAGGACTAAGTTAAGGATGGGGAGTGAATACAAGGACAGTACTGAGTTAAAGATGGGAGCAAATACAAGGCAGTACTGAGTCAAACTTGGGAGCATATACAGGGCAGTACTGAGCCAAAGACGGGAGTGAATACAGCGCAGTACTGAGTCAAGGATACGAGCAAACATAGGGCAGAACTGACTTAAGGATAGCAGCAAATACAGGGGCAGTACTAGGTCAAGGAAGGGAGCGAATACAGGGGTAGTACTGAGTTTAGGGTAGGAACAAATACAGGGCAGTACTGAGCGAAAAATGGGAGCGAATACAGGGCAGTACTGAGTCAAGGAAGGGAGCAGATACAGGGCAATACTGAGTTAAATATGGGAGCAAATACAGGCACAGTACTGAGTTATGGAAGGGAGAAAAGACAGGGCAGTACTGAATCAAGGATGGGAGCAAATACAGGGCAGTACTGAGTTAAGGATGGGGGCTAATACAGGGCAGTACTGACTTAAGGATGGGAGCAAATACTCGGCAGTACTGAGTCAAGGATGCGAGCAAATACAGGGCAGTACTGAGTCAAGGATGGGAGTGAATACAAGGCAGTACTGAGTTAAGGATGGGAACCAATACAGGGGCAGTACTGAGTCAAGGATGGGATACAGGGCAGTACTGAGTTAAGCACAGGAATAAATACAGAGGCAGTACTGAGTCAAGGATGGGAGCAAATACAGGGCAGTACTGAGTTAAGGATGAGGAGCGAATGCAGGGACAGTACTGAGTCAATGGTATAAACAAATACAGGGCACTACTGAGTCAAGAATGGGAGAAAATACAGGGCAGTACTGAGTCAAGGATGAGAGTGAATACAGGGCAGTACTGAGTTAGGATGGGAGTGAATACGGGGCAGTACTATGTTAAGGATGGGGAGCGAAAACAGGCGCAGTACTGAGTTAAGGGTAGGAACAAATACAGGGCAGTACTGAGTCAAGAATGGGAGAAAATACAGGGCAGTACTGAGTCAAGGATGAGAGTGAATACAGGGCAGTACTGAGTCAAGCATGGGGAGCGAATACAAGGACAGTACTGAGTTAAAGATGGGAGCAAATACAAGGCAGTACTGAGTCAAACTTGGGAGCAAATACAGGGCAGTACTGAGCCAAAGAAGGGAGCGAATACAGGCAGTACTGAGTCAGGGATGGGAGCAAATACAGGGCAGTACTGAGTTAAGGATGGGGGAAAATACAGTGCAGTACTGAGATAAGGATGGGAACAAATACAGGGGCAGTACAGAGTCAAGGATGGGATACAGGGAAGTACTGAGTTAAGGTTGGGAACAAATACGGGGCAGTACTGAGTCAAGGATGGGAGCAAATACAGGGCAGTACTGAGTAAAGGATGGGAGTCAATCCAGGGCAGTACTGAGTTAAGGATGGGAACAAATACAGGGGCAGCACTGAGTGAAGAATAGGAGCAAATACAGGGCAGTACTGAGTTAAGGATGGTAACAAATACAGGGCAGTACTAAGTCAAGAATGGGAGCGAATACAGGGCAGTACTAAGTCAAGGATGGGAGCAAATACAGGGCAGTACTGAGTCAAGGATGGGGAGCAAATACAGGGCAGTACTGAGTCAAGGATGAGAGCAAATACAGGGCTGCACTGAGTCAAGGATGGAAGCAAATACAGGAGTCTGAGTTAAGGATGGGAGCAAATACAGGGCAGTACTGAGTTATAGGATGGGGAGGCGAATGTAGGTACAGTACTTATGTTAAGGGATGGGGAGCGAATGCAGGCACAGTACTGATAAAGGAGTGGGAGCAACAAATGGGGCAGTACTGAGTCAAGAATGGGAGAAAATACGAGAGCAGTACTGAGTCAAGGATGAGAGTGAATACAGGGCAGTACTGGAGTCAGAGGGTGGGAGCAAATACAGGGCAGTAGTGAGTTAAGAATGGGGAGCGCGAATACAGGCGTAGTACTTGGTTATGGGATGGGGAGTGAATACAAGGACAGTACTTGGAGTTAAAGATGTGAGCAAATACAAGGCAGTACTGAGTCAAACTTGGAAGCATACACAGGCAGTATTGAGACAAAAGACGGAGTTTAATACAGCGTAGTGCACTGAGTCAAAGATGGGGAGCAAATACAGGGCAGTACTGAAAGTTAAGGGATGCGGAGCAAATACAGGGCAGTACTGAGTCAAGGATATGGAGCAAACACATGGCAGAACTGGACTTATGATAGGAGCAAATACAGGGCAGTACTATGTCTAGGATGGGAGCAAATACAGGGTAATACTGAGTTAAGGATGGGAGTAAATACAGGGCAGTACTGAGTCAAGGGATGGGAGCAAATACAGGGCAGTACTTGAGTTAAGGATGGGGAGCTAATACAGGGCAGTACTGAGTTGGGGTAGAACCAAATGCATAGGTGGACTTGAGTCAAGGGCGGAAGAGAATACAGGGGCAGTACTGAGTTAAGGATGGGATCAAATACAGGTCTAATACTGAATCAAGGATGGGAGGAACACAGGGCTGTACTTGAGTTACAGATGGGAGAAAATACATGGCAGTACAAGAGTCAAGAATGGGGGCAAATAGAGGGGTATTGAGTCAAGGATGGGGAGCAAATACAGGGCAGTACTTAAGTCAAGGATGTGATACAGGGCAGTACTGAGTTAAAGATGGAAACAAATACAGGGCAGAAATTGGGTCTAGTATGGGACAAATACAAGCAAGTACTGAGTTGTTAAGGATGGGGAATATACAGTGCAGTACTGAGATAAGGATTGGAACAAATACAGGCAGTACTGAGTCAAGGATGGATACAGGGAAGTACTGAGTTAAGGATGGGGAACAAACACGGGCAGCACTGGAGTCGGTGATAGGAGCAAATACAGGGCAGTATTGAGTTAGGGATGGAACAACACAGGGGAAGCAATTGAGTGAAGGATAGGAGCAAATATAGGGCAGTACTAAGTTAAGGATGGTAACAAATACAGGGCAGTACTAAGTCAACAATGGGAGTGAATACAGGGCAGTACTAAGTCAAGGATTGGAGCGAATACAGGGCAGTACTAAGTCAAGGATGGGAACAAATCTAGGGGCAGAACAGACTTAGGATGGGGAGTCAAATGGGGCAGCTCTGACAGGATAGGAGCAAATACAGAGGCAGCACTGAGGTCAAGGATGGAAGCACCTACAAGGGGCAGTACTTGAGTCAAGGGGAGCAAATACAGGGCAGTACTGGAGTCAAGGATGGGGATAAATACAGGGCAGTACTGGAGTTAAGGATGGGGCAAATACAGTGCAGTAGTACAGAGACAAGGATGGGAACAAATACAGGGGCAGTACAGAGTCAGGGATGTGGATACAGGGAAGTACTTGAGTTAAGGATGGAACAAATATGGGGCAGTACTTGAGTCAAGATGGCAGCAAATACAGGGCAGTTCAGGGTTAAGGATGGGAGTCAATCAGGGCAGTACTGGAGTTAAGGATGGGGAACAAATACAGGGCAGCACTGAGTGACATGGTAGGAGTAAAATACAGGCAGTACTGAGTTAAGGATGGGAGTGAATACAGGGCAGTACTGGAGTCAAGGATGGAGCAAATACAGGGCAGTACTGAGTCAAAGATGGGAGCTAATACAGGGCAGTACTTGAGTCAAGGATGGGAGCAAATACAGGTCAGTACTGGAGTCAAGGATGGAGCAAATGCAGGGCAGTACTGAGTAAGAATGGGGCAAATACAGTGCAGTACTGAGATAAGGATGGGAACAAATACAGGGGCAGTACAGAGTCAAGGATGGATGCAGGGAAGTACTGAGTTAGGATGGGACAAATATGGGGCAGTACTTGAGTCAAGGATGGCAGCAATACAGGGCAGTACTGAGTTAAGGATGGGAGCCAATCTAGAGGTACTGAGTTAGGATGCGGAACAAATACAGGGGCAGCACTGGAGTGAAGGATAGGAGCAAATACAGGGGGCAGTACTGGAGTTAAGGATGGTAACAAATACAGGGCAATACTAAGTCAGGATGGGCGTGAATACAGGGGAGTACTAAGTCAAGGATGAGAGCAAATACAGGGGCAGTACCGAGAGTCAAGGATGGGGAGCAAATACTGGGTGCAGCAATTGAGTTAAGGATAGAGCAAATCTACAGGGCAGTAATTTGAGTCAAAGATGGAAGCAAATACAGGGTCAGTAATAAGTCAAGGATGGGAGAAAATACAGGAGTAAGCAGGTTCTGATGTTAGCTACATAGCCCTCTGATACATTTCCAGTAACTAGTTGGTTAAATGCAACTGTTGTGGTCTTTCTTCTAGATGGCCCCAAACACAACCTTGTTCCCAGCTGAATCAAACGTAAAGGAGGGGGAGACTCTAACCTTGACCTGCAGAGGTGAATCCAACCCAAGTCCTGAAATCAGCTGGCAAAAAGAGGGCTCTGACCACCAGGAGAACTGGAGCATTTCCACATCCAAAGGGCAGTCAGTACTGTCCATCTCAAATATTAGTCCAAGGGAAAGCGGCACCTATATTTGTGTTATAAAGAATGAAATCAACAGAACTGAGCTATATGCATCAGTTGATGTGTTATGTAAGTAAACCCTTTTGTAAGTTTCTGTGTTTTGGCATCCCTCATGAGGTGTGTATGGGGTTGGATGGTGAATTTCACTGTCAAAGTCTGAGACTCTGTGTGCAGGCTTTCTCTTACCTTCTAGACAGGAGGCCAGTCTGGTGCTGTGTGCCTTTTGTTCCATGAAGGCTGAGTGAATTAAGCTGTGGCCTCCCAGTTAACAGAATACCTACAGGAGCACAATCTCCTCTCCCCGGCTCAACACGGGTTCAGGAAGGGGCACAGCACAGCTATCGCCCTCGCTGTTGTCACCTTGCAGATCCGTACTGCAACTGATCAGGGCAACCTCACTAGTACGATTTTCGTGGACTTATCCAAGGCCTTCGACAGGATTGATCACTCCCTCCTCAGCGCCACTTTGCTCTCCCTCGGAATCTCGAATCCCGCTCATGCCTGGTTCCATAATTACCTCACTGATAGGAAGCAATACACAAACTTCAACAAAACCCTCTCCAACCTCACTGCTGTCCCATGTGGCGTCCCCCAAGGGTCTGTCCTTGGCCCGACACTCTTCTCCCTCTTCATCAACGAATTGCCATCCAACATCACCCATGGGCTTGCGACGCTATACGCTGATGACCTCATCCTATTGGATAGCGCCAGAGACATCAGCATCATCAATTCCCAACTAAACGCAGACTTCAAGCCAGTACAAATCTGGCTGAGCGAGCATAAGCTTGTCATCAACCTCAAAAAAACCCAGGTTATGCTCTTCGGGTCCCTGAATAGAACAAATTCTTGCCCTGCCCCCCTTCTGATACGCGGGGCTGACGACCGGCCCCTGCAGATAGCTGCTGCTGTCAAGTACCTTGGTGTGACCCTAGACCCCCAGCTGGACCTTTCCCCGCACATCAGGAACATCTGCAAGGCACAAATGTCAAACTCGGACTTGCATACAGAGCCAAAACTGCCTCACACCGCTGCTCGGATGGCCCTAGCCAGGGTGTTCTTCCTCCTCTGTTATGGGCTAGTGACCTCGCCGATTGCCAAAATCCAACCTCTCAAAATGGGATACGGCCTACAACAGCATCTGCCGCTCATGCTCTCCGCCTCCCTGACTCACCGTGACCTTTATACACGCCTTGAGTGGCTCCCCTGAGAAACATCATACCTCTGCAGCAGGGACTTTCATCGACAACATCATCAGAACATCCACCCCTTGGCCCCTCACCCGTCCTTCTCAGGAAACTCTTCCCACCACCTTAGGTCAAGAGCGGCACTTAAATGCGTGGTCCCTAGAACACGCATCTTTACAGGCGATCGGGCTTTCGCCAACTATGCCCCCAAGCTATTGAACTCATTCCCTGCTCTTACTCGATCCACCCTCTCCCATTCAGGGTTCAAAACATCTCTATGGGCATTTCTGAAGGGCTCCTTCGCCTGTCCCTGTGCACCGTAGCCCCTTGAACAATCCTCTCTCAGCGGGGTTGCACACCCCAGGACCGCTGCTCTTACCCTCCTGGTCACAGGATTAGATTTCTTCTTTGGTTATCGTAATGTTATTCTGTCAGTACCTGCAACCACCCTTGTATGTAAATTTTGTTAGTACCTGCAATCACCACTGTATGTAAATTCTGACTCACTCACTATATGTATACGCTGTATCGTAACTATCCCGGGCCTTCTGTAACCCTCCCCGGGCAGGTGTCTTTTACTGGTTACCTTCTTTCACTATATGACATGTAACTATCTCTGTATTCTAATACCCTTTGTGTTCAAGTCTTATATGTCACTGTACCTGTTATCCAAGCTTGTAACCCTCCCAGGTCGCACCTGAAAATAGGCACTTGGCTGTCTAGTGTGACTTACCCGGTAAACAAAAGCTAATAAATAAATAAATAACTCTGAAGCAGCCATGCTAAGCACTACCCCAGCCTTTCAATGGAAACCTTGGGGAAACTCTGTGCAGCATCTTATTTTTCACTCAGCAACAACTACAGCAGCAAAAGGGAGTAAAAGATTATTTTAACTTGTCAGCAAACCTTACCTGGTATTTTCATGGGTACAGCACCAATGGATACTGGTTAAACATCATCCCTGTATAGTATGGCACATGGAAGAGGTGGTCCGACAGTGGCAGCTCAGATGGTATCCAATTGCACTGTTAGGCCTGAAGGAGAGACATGAAGTGATGGACACCAGGTGGGAGTGAAATACACCCTTCTCAGCAGTGCTTCCTTTCATTTATACCTGCTTCATTTACCTGTTTCAAGGTTTAGATGGCATAACAAACTCACAACATAATGTTTCTCTCTCATGCCCTCACTAGCAATAATCCTGAGTGCGCCATATTGATGGTTTTGTTGCCATAGTTCCAAGTACTAATTACTGATATACGATAAGCCTAGAATCCAGTATATTGATGTTTATTTTGAATACTTTTATCAAGGATAACACAACTCAGATGCAACATCTTGCTCACAATGGAGTCCTGCATCTAACCCAGTTTTATAGCTGAGAGAACTGAGATGCAGATAGGCCAAGTACAAAACTATGTTAACTTTATTTTATATTATGGCTTTCAGATTGTATCCTAAATTGCTTGAAAAGACTCATACAGCACACACAAACTAGAGCAGTGCAAGGTAACAGTGCAGTACGTCACGGTGGCTAGGTCAAGGTCATAGAGTATGCCAGTGGCAAAGCTGGGATCAAAGCAGGGATGTCCCCGTTAACAGGTCTATCATCGAAGACTTGAAACAACTGGCTTTAACTGATATACTGGTTTGTCTGTTATTCCGTTGTAGCATGTAGCTGTGTTACACTGAACTCAACAGCAACAATGCAGTAGGATAGAAGGCTACTGATGAATTTGTTTGCCTCCATTATTCTGAAGCAGGTTCGATGTTAGCTATGTAGCCTTTGATACAGTTCCAGTAACTAATTAGTTAAATTGAACTGTTGTGGTCTTTCTTCCAGATGGCCCCTCAAACACAACCTTGTTCCCAGTTGAATCAAAGGTAAAGAAGGGGAGACTCTAACCCGACCTGCACGGGTGAATCCAACCCAAGTCCTGAAATCTGTTGGCAAAAGAAGGCTCTGACCACCAGGAGAACTGGAACTTTTCCACATCCAAAAGGCAATCAGTGTTGTCCATCTCAAATGTTAGTCCAAGGGAAAGCGGCACCTACATTTGTGTTATAAAGAATGAAATCAACAGAACTGAGCTGTATGCATCAGTTGATGTGTTATGTAAGTAGACCCTTTTGTATATTTCTGTGCTGTGGTATCCCTGATGAGATGTGTATGGGGTTGGGTAATCAACTCTACTGTCAACGTTTGAAGCGGAGCACCAGCAGGAAGGAGCTGCTGGTATAACTAAACTTCTCTACTGGGACTAAGAACTAGAACTCTTGTACTAGGACCTTCAATTTAGGGTAAAAAAACGTGTGTTTGTTAGAGTTAGTTGAAGTGAATTGTTATCTATGTATCTGTTATCTGTGTAGTTATCTAGGTGCTTGTCACAGGTGGCTGAAGGGAATTATCTGTGAAATTAACTAAGTGTAGAAAGATTTTCAAAGTAGGGGGTGTGGCTTAGTTAGAAGGAGCCAGGTTAAAACCAGATTTAAACACTGCCCTAGATAACTTCTGGCAGAGAACAAGCAGAGCACCAGGAGGAAAGAGCTGCTGGTATAACTAAACTCTCACTGGGACTATATTTTCCTCCTTCCCTTACCTCCATTCCCCCACCCAAAGGCAGTTCTACTTTTATAGGCACAGGATTTGACTGACAACAGGAACTTCCTGTTTGGGAGCAGGAAGTGAGTGATCACAGAGCCACCAAAAACTCACCATCCTAAAAGGGCAAGAGTAGCTCTCTGTCCCCCCCCCCAGCTGCTAGAGGTCTGACTCTCAGCAAGTAAGGTGACTACTGAGAAATATAGGAACTTCTTGTCTCAGAACAGGAAGATCAGGAGCTAAAAGGGCTCAGAGACAGTATGTAAGTAAGGAGAGAAATAAAAATAAACAGAGGAAAGAGTAAGTATTCCAAACAACAATTAGGGGACCAGAAATAAGACATGATGGGAGTGGTGCAGTGCAGTGGCTGTGGAGCAGCAGTCTTCTGGGAAACATTCTGGAGGATGCAGTGTTGTCCCATCTCCCAGGGCCACCAAGGTCACTGCCGTTGCCTCAGAGGTTGCCGAGAAAGAGGAGCGGTTGGACCACAGTGGGCTCAAGGAGGATGAGGGTGAGGGTGGTAGAACAGAGCTGCAGCCCTCCAGTTGTACCTTTCCACAATTTCTATGCTGTTCTGGAAAAGTGTGGTTCCTCTATGGAGGCACCCACAGTGGAGACCAAGGAGGATGATGGGAACCTTCACAAAGGAGACCCACAGGAGGGTGGCATGGGACCCCACAGGGGAAGGAAACAACTCCTGGTGGGGCACTCCATTGTTAGGAAGGTAGAACTGGGAGAGGAAGGGGAGAGGGGGGTAAGGTGCCTGCCTGGTGCCATGGCTTGGAGGGATAGGGAGCAAATCCTCAGGATCGCAGGAAGCAGCTGCACAGGGGAGGGAGCTGGATGTCATTGTCCACCTAGGAACAAATGACCTGGCTAAGAAAGGGATCAGAGCAGTGCAAGAAGCATTTGTGGAGATGTGGAGGGGCCTTAGACAAATAGGATGCACAGTAACCTTCTCGGAGGTGCTGCCTGTTTATGGCACAGGTGAGGCTAGGGTGCTGCATACCATGGGATTCAATCAGTGGTTGAAAACTGGTGCAGAGTTCAGGGATTTGGCTTCACTGGGGACTGGGGTCCACCTGGAGGGATGCAGGCCTATACTGGCGTGATGGTCTGCATCTGTCCAGGAGGGAACCAGGATCCTAGGTGATAGGTTTAAATGCTTCATTGGCAAGCATTTAAACTAGCCAAGGGGGAGGCACTGGAGAGGAACATAGAAATCCTAGCCCCCACAAAAAAATCAGGGTACTAAGTGAGGTAGACACCAACATACAGATGTCGATAGGGAGAAGCGCAGGGGTAAATGGAGAAGGTGACAAACACAATAAGGACAGGGATGGGGAAAAAAGGGTAAGGCCATCAAAAAGTGGAGGGTAATTAGTACCAATGCCCATAGTCTGGGCAACAAGCTCCCTGAACTGGTGGCCTTGATGGAAGAGGGATGCCTGGATAGCGTAGCAGTCACAGAAACATGGTACACAGAGAACCATGACTTGATGTTAACATACCAGGGTAGACAACCCACAGGAGACACAGTGAGAGGAGGGCAGAAGAAGGGCTGGAGTAGCTCTCTATGTAAGGGAAGGGATAAAAGCAACTGAACAAAAGAGTAAACAGGGAGAGGAGAGAAGGCACTGTGGGTCACCTTAGAGACTGGAAATAGCACCACAATCCACACAGGGGTGTATAGAGACCCCCATGTCAGGGGGAGGGAATGGACAAGAATATGACAGAAGGCATACTTAGGATGGCAGAGAAAGGGGAGATACTGTTGATGGGGGACCTTAATATGCCAGATGTTAACTGGAGCACCTTTGCTGCAGCCACATCCAAGAGCAGGGCCATTCATGGTGCCCTTCAGGTGGCATGCCTCAGGCAGCTAGTTTTGGAACCTATCAGGGAGCAATCTAGACCTTGTACTCAAATGGAGACAGTGAGAAGATCTCAGATCTAGAAGTGGGTAGCCATTTGGGAACAAGTGACCACCAAACAGTGTGGTTCATGATAAACTCAGCTACAGAGTCAAGCCATACAAAAGTGAGGGTTCTGGACTTCAGGAGGGTTGACTTTGGCAAGATGGGAGAGTGCCTTAGAAAAGCACTAGCAAACAGGCTAGAAGGAGGGGTGGAGCAACAATGGGGGAAATATTAAAACTGCCATAACAGAGGCAACAAGCCTTTGTGTGAAGCAAATAAATGGATCAAAATGAAAGAAAAAGCCACTATGGTTCTCAAAAGAGGTGGCGGTGAAGGTTAGGGAGAAAAAGATAGCATTTAGGAAGTATAAGGAAACACAGAAGGAGCTTGACAGAGAACTGTACCAGTTAAGGCAGAATGAAGCAGGGAGGAGAGTCAGAATAGCAGAGGCCCAAACTGAGGAAAAGATAGCCAACTTGGTTAAGAAGGGGGGATAAAACCTTTTATAGGTATATCAGGGAGTGTAGAAAGACAAAGGCAGGGATAGTGAGGCTGAATAGAATGGACGGTGGGTGGACAGAGAGGGACAGTGAAAAAGCAGGGATACTGAATGAATACTTCTGTTCAGTATTCACAAAAGAGGAGGTGGGGGAGGTGCCTAATCCAATTAACAGAAGCACTATGGATAGGGGGGGTCGATCCCAGTCCTTTCACAGAAGAAAGGGTTCTGAAAAAACTCCTAAAACTGAAGGTAGACAAAGCAATGGGGCCAGATGGAATTCACCCCAGAATTCTAAAAGAATGAAGCAGAGAACTAATGACACCACTAACTACACCTTTTAACAAATCATGGGAGGATGGTGTGGTACCTGATGACTGGAGAAAGGCAGATGTGATTCCCCTTCACAAAAGTGGGACCAAGACAGAGGCAGGAAACTACAGACCTGTCAGTTTGACCTCTGTGGTAGAGAAAGTGATGGAATCACTTGAAGGAAAGAATTGTTGAGTACCTAGAGGCCAGTGGGGCACAGGACCCAAGGCAGCCTGGGTTCACAGCGGAAAGGTCATGTCAGACTAATTAATAGATTTCTTTGACTGGTGACCAAAGTAGTAGACCAGGGAGGGACTGTGGACATGGCCTACCTAGACTTTAGCAAGGCATTTGACACAGTCCCACACAAAGATTAATAGTCAAATTAACCATCCTGGGAGTGGGTCCCAGGGTGGTAGCCTGGTAAAACATTGGCTGGACAACAGGACACAGAAAGTAATTGTTAATGGAGTCCACTTGATGAAAGAGGGGTTACAGTGGGGTACCGCAGGGTTCAGTACTGGGTCCAGTCCTTTTTAATGTCTTTATAAGTGACATTGCAGAGGGACTGGAAGGAAAAGTATGCTTCTTTGCAGATGACACAAACATCTGCAACAGGGTTGATACACAAGAAGGTGTGGAAAGGATGAGAAGGGACTTGGCAAGGTTTGAGGAATGGTCAGAAGTATGGTAGCTTGGATTCAGTGCAAAAAAGTGCAAAATAATGCACCTGGGAAACAAAAACCGAAGGGAAGATTACACAATGGGGGGAGGTAGTAACAATAAAAAAAATGGAAAGGGACCTGGGGGTAATCATATCAGATGACCTTAAGGTTGGCAAGCAATGTGAGAAGGTGGTAGGAGAGAGGGTGGGAGGCTGGGGATACTGGGATGTATAGGGAAAGGCATCACCCGCAGAAAACAGGAATTTGTAATCCCTCTGTACAGATAGTTGGTGAGACCCCATCTGGAGTACTGCGTCCAGTTCTGGAGACCCCATCTCTGCAAGGACATCGACAGGATGGAGGCAGTTCAGAGGAGGGCAACTAAAATGGTGCAGGGTCTTTAAGAGAAGCCATACGAGGAGAGACTAAAGGAGCTTAATATGTATACCCTTGAGGAAAGGAGGGAGAGGGGGGACATGATAGAAACGTTCAAGTACCTCAGTGGAATCAACAAAGTCCAAGAGGGTAGCATCTTTCAGCAAAACAGATGTGCAAGAACAAGAGGACACAATTTGAAGATAGAGGGGGGATGGCTCAGGGGCAATGTGAGGAAATATTTTTTCACAGAGAGGGTGGTGGATGCATGGAACAGGCTTCCTGAGGAGGTTGTGGGGTCAAAAACTGTGGGAGAATTCAAGAATGCATGGGACAGACATAAGGCAATTTTTGTGTGGGGTAGGAGGACATAGGCTGTTGGTTAAATAGGATCTGCAGCTTATCCTCTAGGAAATGGGCAGACTAGGTGGGCAAGCGGTCCCTAGTGCCATGAAAGTCTATGTTTCTATGTTCTATGTTTCAATGTAGGCTTTCTCTTACCTTGTAGACACGATGCCAGTCTGGTGTTGATGACAGTCTGGCGTTGTGCTTTTGTCATGGAGAAAAAAAACAGCAGACTGAGCTGTTAGAGTAAAAATTCCTTCTCTGTCCAAAGGCAGGGTCACCATTCCTGACTTCTTAATTCCTCTTCTCTTGCCCAAAATGCAAAAACATTGCATCTTTGGAGGAAACAACGCCGCTTGCAGTCATAAACGGCAAACTGGTTTTATATTGGTAAACAACGAAGCAAACTGGTTTTATACTTGTAAACAACAAAATAAACTTTTTTCATAATATTAGTAAGCAATATAACAGTATAACTGATGCAAAAAAGGATGTCATTGCTGAAATAGCAAAGTAAACTGGATTCATGGTGTTGTTTGATGCCCTTTACTTTCAGCCATCATACATCTACTTTACCATGATATTTCAGCAGGTAGGGGGATAAAACCTTTTATAAGTACATCAGCGAGCATAGAAAGTCAATGGGAGGGATAGTGAGACTGAATAGAATGAACGGTGGGTGGGCAGAGGGGGACAGTGAAAAAGCTGGGATACTGAACGGATATTTCTGCTCAGTATTCACAAAAGAGGAGGGGGAAGTGCCTAATCCAATTAACAGAAGCACTCTTGATAGGGGAGTCAATCCCAGTCCTTTCACAGAAGAAAGGGTTCTGGAAGAACTCCTAAAACTGAAGGTGGAAAAAGCAATGGGGCCTGATGGAATTCACCCCAGAATTCCAAAAGAATTAATGGTGGAACTAGTGAAACCACTGGCTACTCTTTTTAATAAATCATGGGAGGATGGTGTGGTACCCGAGGACTGGAAGAAGGTGGATGTGATACCCCTTCAGAAAAGTGGGACCAAGACAGAGGCAGGAAACTACAGACCTGTTAGTCTGACCTCTGTGGTAGGGAAAGTGATGGAGTCACTTCTGAAGGAAAGAATAGTTGAGTTCCTAGAGGCCAGTGGGGCATGGGACCCAAGGCAGCATGGGTTCACAGCGGAAAGGTCATGTCAGACTAATCTAATAGATTTCTTTGACTAGGTGACCAAAGTAGTAGACCAGGGAAGGGCCGTGAACATGGCCTACCTAGACTTTAGCAAGGCATTTGACACAGTCCCACACAAAAGATTAATAGTCAAATTAACCATCCTGGGAGTGGGTCCCAGGGTCGTAGCCTGGGTAAAACATTGGCTGGACAACAGGACACAGAAGGTAATTAAATGAGTCCACTCTGAAGAAAGAGTGGTTACTAGTGGGGCACCGCAGGGTTCAGTATCGGGTCCAGTCCTTTTAATGTCTTCATAAGTGACATTGCAGAGGGACTGGAAGGAAAAGTATCCCTTTGCAGATGACACAAAGATCTGCAACAGGGTTGATACACAAAGAGGTGGAAAGGATGAGAAGGGACTTGGTAAGGTTGGAGGAATGGTCAGAAATATGGCAGCTAGGATTCAATACAAAGAAGTGCAAAATAATGCACCTGGGAAACAAGAACCCAGGGGAAAAATACACAATGGGGAGGAGGTAGTAACAACAACAAAAAAGGAAAGGGACCTGGGGTTTATCATATCAGATGACCTTAAGGTTAACAAGCAATGTGAGTAGGCAGTACGGAGGGCTGGGGGTATACTGGGATGCATAGGGAGAGGCATCAACAGCAGAAAACAGGAAGTTGTTATCCTCTGTACAGACAGTTGGTGAGACCCCATCTGAAGTACTGTGTCCAGTTCTAGAGACCCCATCTCCGAAGGACATAGACAGGACAGAGGCAGTCCAGAGGAGGGCAACTAAATGGTGCAGGGTCTGCAAGAGAAGTCGTATGAGGAGAGACTAAAGGAGCTTAATATGTATACTCTTGAGGAAAGAAGGGAGAGGGGGGATATGATAGAAACTTTTAAGTTCCTCAGTGGAATCAACAAAGTCCAAGAGGGTAGCATCTTTCAGAAAAAGAGACATGCAAGAACAAGGGGACACAATTTAAAGATAGCGGGAGGGGCGGTTCTAGGGCAATGTGAGGAACTATTATTTCACAGAGAGGGTAGTGGATGCATGGAACAGCCTTCCTGAGGAGGTTGTGGGCTCTATAACTGTGGGAGAATTCAAGAATGCATGGGACAGACATAAGGCAATTCTTGTGGGCGGCGGGGTAGGAAGAAATAGACTGTTGGTTAACTAGGATCTGCGGCCTATCCTGTAGGTAGGGAAATGGGCAGACTAGATGGGCCAAGCGGTCCTTATCTGCTGTCAAAGTCTATGTTTCTATGTGTGTCTTTTTTTTTTATCCAGAATAGATATAGATACAGCACCTTGTTCACTGTGAAGTCCTGCTTGTAACTCAGTTTTAGCTTAGATAACCGAAGGAGCAACATACAGTACAGTCCATATAATATTGACTTTAGTTTTCAGTATTTCATTCAAACAGATTTTACCCAAAGTGTCTATTGGACTCATACAGAACACAGAAAGATAGAATGAACAATGTGGGGTAACACTGTAGCACATCACTGCGACTTGCACTAGGTCATACAATATGCCAGTGGCAGAGCTGTGATCGAAACTGGGATGCCCCAGCATCCCATGTATAGTATGGCACAGAAAGAGGTGGGCCGACACTGGCAGATCAGATGGTATCCAGTTCACTGTTAGGGCCTGAAGGAGAGACATGAAGTGATATACATAGGTGGGAGTGAAAACAAACACTTCTCAGCAATACTTGCTTTCATTCATACCTGCTTTGTTTACCTGTTTCAAGGTTTAGGTGGCACAACAAACTCGCAACATAATGTTTCTCCTCTCATGCCGTCACTAGCAATAATCCTGAGTGTTCCCATATTGACGGTTTTGTTGCCATAGTTCGAAGTACCATAGTACCCCCTCCTCCCCACACCCCTCCGCCCTCCTACCAGCACTTTTCTCTGTGGTACATTGACAATGCCGTTGTGCTGCTCTAGCCTCTTTTTCTTGTGCCCCTTCCCTCTGTTCTTACCTTTCCTCCCATCACCAAGATGTCCATTCTGGGTTTCTCTATGTGATCCTCCTGTTTGTGAATTATTGTGACTACTGAGATGTTTATCTGAATTGTTGTGAGCTCGGTTTGATTATCATGTATGTACTACTTCTGACATGGAACCTTTGTAAAAGAGCCTTGGCTCAAAGATATTTGTAATCCTAGACTTAAATAAATAAAAAAAGTACTAATTACTGATATATGGTAAGCATAGACTCCAGCGCACTCAAAATGTTTTATTTTGAATACTTTTATCAAGGATAACACTACTCAGATGCAACATCCTGGTCACAATGGAGTCCTGCATCTAACCCAGTTTTATTGCTGAGAGAACTGAAACAGAGAGAGAGGCCAAGTACAAAACTATGTTAACTTTATTTAATATTATGGTTTTCAGAATGCATCCTAAATTGCTTGAAAGGACTCATACATCACACACAAACTAGAGCAGTGCAAGGTAACTGTGCAGTACGTCACAGTGACTAGGTCAAGGTCATAGAGTGTGCCAGTGGCAAAGCTGGGATCAAAGCAGGGATGTCGCCGTTAACAGGTCTATCATCGAAGACTTGAAAGAACTGGCTTTAACTGATATACTGGTGTGCCCGTAATTCTGTTGTAGCATGTAGTTGTGTTACACTGAACCCTACAGCAACAATGCAGTAGGATACAAGGCTACTGATGAATTTGTTTGCCTCCATTACTCTGAAGCAGGTTCTGATGTTAGCTACATAGCCCTTTAATACGTTTCCAGTAACTAGTTGGTTAAATGCAACTGTTGTGGTCTTTCTTCCAGATGGCCCCCGAAACACAACCTTGTTCCCAGCTGCATCAAACGTAAAGGAGGGGGAGACTCTAACCCTGACCTGCACAGGTGAATCCAACCCAAGTCCTGAAATCAGCTGGCAAAAAGAGGGCTCTGACCACCAGGAGAACTGGAGCATTTCCACATCCAAAGGGCAGTCAGTACTGTCCATCTCAAATATTAGTCCAAGGAAAGCTGCACCTATATTTGTGTTATAAAGAATGAAATCAACAGAACTGAGCTATACGCATCAGTTGATGTGTTATGTAAGTAAACCCTTTGTAAGTTTCTGTGTTTTGGCATCCCTCATGAGGTGTGTATGGGGTTGGATGGTGAATTTCGCTGTCAAAGTCTGAGACTCTGTGTGCAGGCTTTCTCTTACCTTCTAGACAGGAGGCCAGTCTGATGCTGTGTGCCTTTTGTTCCATGAAGGCTGAGTGAATTAAGCTGTGGCCTCCCAGTTAACAGAATACCTACTGGAGCACAATCTCCTCTCCCGGCTCAACACGGGTTCAGGAAGGGGCACAGCACAGCTACTGCCCTCGCTGTAGTCACCTCGCAGATCCGTATTGCAACTGATCAGGGCAACCTCACTGGTGCGATTTTCGTGGACTTATCCAAGGCCTTTGACAGGGTTGATCACTCCCTCCTCAGCGCCACTCTGCTCTCCCTTGGACTCTCGAACCCCGCTCATGCCTGGTTCAATAATTACCTCACTGATAGGAAGCAATACACAAACTTCAGCAAAACCCTCTCCAACCTCACTGCTGTCCCATGTGGCATCCTCCAGGGGTCTGTCCTCGGCCCGACACTTTTCTCCCTCTTCATCAATGAATTGCCATCCAACATCACCCATGGGCTTGCGACCCTATATGCTGATGACCTCGTCCTATTGGATAGCGCCAGAGACATCAGCATCATCAATTCTCAACTACACGCCGACTTCAAGCAGGTACAAATCTGGCTGAGCGAGCATAAGCTTGTCATCAACCTCAAAAAAACCCAGGTTATGCTCTTCGGGTCCCTGAATAGAACAAATTCCTGCCCTGCCCCCCTTCTGATACGCGGGGCTGACGACCGGCCCCTGCAGATAGCTGCTGCTGTCAAGTACGTTGGTGTGACCCTAGACCCTCAGCTGGACCTTTCTCTGCACATCAGGAACATCTGCAAGGCTACAAATGTCAAACTCGGACTTGCATACAGAGCCAAAAACTGCCTCACACCGGTTGCTCGGATGGCCCTAGCCAGGGTGTTCTCCTCCCTCTGTTATGGGCTAGTGACCTTCGCCCCATTGCTAAATCCAACCTCTCAAAATGGGATATGGCCTACAACAGCATCTGCCGCTTCGCGCTCTCCGCCCCTCCCCTGACTCACCACCGTGACCTTTATACACGCCTTGAGTGGCTCACCCCTGAGAAACATCGTACCTTCGTAGCAGGGACTTTCATCGACATCATCATCAGAACATCCACCCCCTTGGCCCTCGCCCCGTCCTTCTTCTCCGGAAACTCTTCCCACCACCTTAGGTCAAGAGCGGCACTTAAATGCGTGGTCCCTAGAACACGCACCTTTACAGGCGATTGGGCTTTCGCCAACTATGCCCCCAAGCTATGGAACTCATTCCCTGCTCTTACTCGATCCACCCCCTCCCATTCAGGGTTCAAAACGTCTCTATTGCATTCCTGTTGGGCTCCTTCGCCTGTCCCTGTGCACATGTAGCCCTTGAACAATCCTCTCTCGGGGGTTGCGCACCCCAGGACCGCTGCTCTACCCTCCTGGTCACAGGACTAGATTTCTTCTTGGTTATCGTAATGTTATTCTGTCAGTACCTGCAACCACCCTTGTATGTAAATTTTGTTAGTACCTGCAATCACCTCTGTATGTAAATTCTGACTCACTCACTATATGTATACGCTGTATCGTAACTATCCCGGCCTCTGTAACCTCCCCGGCAGGTGTCTTTACTGGTTACCTTCTTTCACTATATGACGTAACTATCTCTGTATTCTAATACCCTTTGTGTTCAAGTCCTATATGTCACTGTACCTGTTATCCAAGCTTGTAACCCTCCCAGGTCGCACCTGAAAATAGGCACTTGGCTGTCTAGTGTGACTTACCCGTAAACAAAAGCTAATAAATAAATAAATCGAAGCAGCCATGCTAAGCACTACCCCAGCCTTTCGATGGAAACCTTGGGGAAACTCTGTGCAGCATCTTATTTTTCACTCAGCAACAACTACAGCAGCAAAAGGGAGTAAAAGATTATTTTAACTTGTCAGCAAACCTTACCTGGTATTTTCATGGGTACAGCACCAATGGATACTGGTTAAACATCATCCCTTGTATAGTATGGCACATGGAAGAGGTGGTCCGACAGTGGCAGCTCAGATGGTATCCAATTGCACTGTTAGGGCCTGAAGGAGAGACATGAAGTGATGGACACCAGGTGGGAGTGAAAATACACCCTTCTCAGCAGTGCTTCCTTTCATTTATACCTGCTTCATTTACCTGTTTCAAGGTTTAGATGGCATAACAAACTCACAACATAATGTTTCTCCTCTCATGCCCTCACTAGCAATAATCCTGAGTGCGGCCATATTGACGGTTTTGTTGCCATAGTTCCAAGTACTAATTACTGATATACGATAAGCCTAGAATCCAGTACATTGTTTTATTTTGAATACTTTTATCAAGGATAACACAACTCAGATGCAACATCTTGCTCACAATGGAGTCCTGCATCTAACCCAGTTTTATAGCTGAGAGAACTGAGATGCAGATAGGCCAAGTACAAAACTATGTTAACTTTATCTTATATTATGGCTTTCAGATTGTATCCTAAATTGCTTGAAAAGACTCATACAGCACTCACAGACTAGAGCAGTGCAAGGTAACAGTGCAGTACGTCACGGTGACTAGGTCAAGGTCATAGAGTATGCCAGTGGCAAAGCTGGGATCAAAGCAGGGATGTCCCCGTTAACAGGTCTATCATCGAAGACTTGAAACAACTGGCTTTAACTGATATACTGGTTTGTCTGTTATTCCGTTGTAGCATGTAGCTGTGTTACACTGAATTCAACAGCAACAATGCAGTAGGATAGAAGGCTACTGATGAATTTGTTTGCCTCCATTATTCTGAAGCAGGTTCCGATGTTAGCTATGTAGCCCTTTGATACATTTCCAGTAACTAATTAGTTAAATAGAACTATTGTGGTCTTTCTTCCAGATGGCCCCCGAAACACAACCTTGTTCCCAGTTGAATCAAAGGTAAAGAAGGGGGAGACTCTAACCCTGACCTGCACGGGTGAATCCAACCCAAGTCCTGAAATCTGTTGGCAAAAAGAAGGCTCTGACCACCAGGAGAACTGGAACATTTCCACATCCAAAAGGCAATCAGTGTTGTCCATCTCAAATGTTAGTCCAAGGGAAAGCGGCACCTACATTTGTGTTATAAAGAATGAAATCAACAGAACTGAGCTGTATGCATCAGTTGATGTGTTATGTAAGTAGACCCTTTTGTATATTTCTGTGCTGTGGTATCCCTGATGAGATGTGTATGGGGTTGGATAATCAACTCTACTGTCAATATTTGAAGCAGAGCACCAGGAGGAAGGAGCTGCTGGTATAACTAAACTTCTCTACTGGGACTAAGAACTAGAACTCTTGTACTAGGACCTTCAATTTAGGGTAAAAAAACGTGTGTTTGTCAGAGTTAGTTGAAGTGAATTGTTATCTATGTATCTGTTATCTGTGTAGTTATCTAGGTGCTTGTCACAGGTGGCTGAAGGGAATTATCTGTGAAATTAACTAAGTGTAGAAAGATTTTCAAAGTAGGGGGTGTGGCTTAGTTAGAAGGAGCCAGGTTAAAACCAGATCTAAACACTGCCCTAGATAACTTCTGGCAGAGAACAAGCAGAGCACCAGGAGGAAAGAGCTGCTGGTATAACTAAACTTCTCTACTGGGACTATATTTCCCTCCTTCCCTTACCTCCATCCCCCTACCCAAAGGCAGTTCTACTTTTATAGGCACAGGATTTGACTGACAACAGGAACTTCTTGTTTGGGAGCAGGAAGTGAGTGATCACAGAGCCACCAAAGACTCACCATCCTAAAAGGGCAAGAGTAGCTCTCTGTCCCCCCCCCCCAGCTGTTAGAGGTCTGACCCTCAGCAAGTAAGGCGACTACTGTGAAATATAGGAACTTCTTGTCTCAGAACAGGAAGATCAGGAGCTAAAAGGGCTCAGAGACAGTATGTAAGTAAGGAGAGAAATAAAAATAAACAAACAGAGGAAAGAGTAAGTATTCCAAACAACAATTAGGGGACCAGAAATAAGACATGATGGGAGTGGTGCAATGCAGTGGCTGTGGAGCAGCAGTCTTCTGGGAAACATTCTGGAGGATGCAGTGTTGTCCCATCACCCAGGGACCACCAAGGTCACTGCTGTTGCCTCAGAGGTTGCTGAGAAAGAGGAGCGGTTGGACCACAGTGGGCTCAGGGAGGATGAGGGTGAGGGTGAGGGTGGTGGAACAGAGGTGCAGTGCTCCAGTTGTACCTTTCCACAATTTCTATGCCATTCTGGAAAAGTGTGGTTCCTCTATGGAGGCACCCACAGTGGAGACCAAGGAGGATGATGGGAACCTCACAAAGGAGACCCACAGGAGGGTGGCATGGGACCCCACAGGGGAAGGAAACAACTCCTGGTGGGGGACTCCATTGTTAGGAAGGTAGAACTGGGGAGGAAGGGGAGGGGGTAAGGTGCCTGCCTGGTGCCATGGCTTGGAGGGACAGGGAGCAAATCCTCAGGATCGCAGGAGCAGCTGCACAGGGGAGGGAGCTGGATGTCATTGTCCACCTAGGGACAAATGACCTGGCTAAGAAAGGGATCAGAGCAGTGCAAGAAGCATTTGTGGAGATGTGGAGGGGCCTTAGACAAATAGCACGCACGGTAACCTTCTCGGAGGTGCTGCCTGTTTATGGCACAGGTGAGGCTAGGGTGCTGCATACCATGGGATTCAATCAGTGGTTGAAAAAGTGGTGCAGAGTTCAGGGATTTGGCTTCACTGGGGACGTGGGGTCCACCTGGAGGGATGCAGGCCTATACTGGCGTGATGGTCTGCATCTGTCCAGGAGGGGAACCAGGATCTTAGGTGATAGGTTTAAATTCTTCATTGGCAAGCATTTAAACTAGCCAAGGGGGAGGCACTGGAGAGGAACATAGAAATCCTAGCCCCCACAAAAAATCAGGGTACTAAGTGAGGTAGACACCAACATACAGATGTCGATAGGGAGAAGCTCAGGGGTAAATGGAGAAAGTGACAAACGCAATAAGGACAGGGATGGGGAAAAAAGGGGTAAGGCCATCAAAAAGTGGAGGGTAATTAGTACCAATGCCCATAGTCTGAGCAACAAGCTCCCTGAACTTGTGGTCTTGATGGAAAAGGGATGCCTGGATAGCGTAGCAGTCACAGAAACATGGTACACAGAGAACCATGACTGGGCTGTTAACATACCAGGGTAGACAACCTACAGGAGGCACAGGGAGAGGAGGGGAGAAGAGGGGGTGGAGTAGCTCTCTATGTAAGGGAAGGGATAAAAGCAACTGAACAAAAAAGTAACAAGGAGGAGAGGAGGCACTGTGGGTCACCTTAGAGACTGGAAATAGCACCACAATCCACACAGGGGTTGTATAGAGACCCCTATGTCAGGGGGAGGGAATGGACAAGGATATGGCATGCCTCAGACAGCTAGTTTTGGAACCTACTCATCAGGGAGCGATCTTAGACCTTGTACTCTCAAATGGAGACAGTGAGAAGATCTCAGATCTAGAAGTGGGTAGCCATTTGGGAACAAGTGACCACCAAACAGTGTGGTTCATGATAAACTCAGCTACAGAGTCAAGCCATACAAAAGTGAGGGTTCTGGACTTCAGGAGGGTTGACTTTGGCAAGATGGGAGAGTGCCTTAGAAAAGCACTAGCAAACAGGCTAGAAGGAGGGGTGGAGCAACAATGGGAAAATATTAAAACTGCCATAACAGAGGCAACAAGCCTTTGTGTAAAGCAAATAAATGGATCAAAATGAAAGAAAAAGCCACTATGGTTCTCAAAAGAGGTGGCGGTGAAGGTTAGGGAGAAAAAGATAGCATTTAGGAAGTATAAGGAAACACAGAAGGAGCTTGACAGAGAACTGTACCAGTTAAGGCAGAATGAAGCAGGGAGGAGAGTCAGAATAGCAGAGGCCCAAACTGAGGAAAAGATAGCCAACTTGGTTAAGAAGGGGGATAAAACCTTTTATAGGTATATCAGGGAGTGTAGAAAGACAAAGGCAGGGATAGTGAGGCTGAATAGAATGGACGGTGGGTGGACAGAGAGGGACAGTGAAAAAGCAGGGATACTGAATGAATACTTCTGTTCAGTATTCACAAAAGAGGAGGAGGGGAGGTGCCTAATCCAATTAACAGAAGCACTATGGATAGGGGGGTCGATCCCAGTCCTTTCACAGAAGAAAGGGTTCTGAAAAAACTCCTAAAACTGAAGGTAGACAAAGCAATGGGGCCAGATGGAATTCACCCCAGAATTCTAAAAGAATGAAGCAGAGAACTAATGACACCACTAACTACACCTTTTAACAAATCATGGGAGGATGGTGTGGCACCTGAGGACTGGAGAAAGGCAGATGTGATTCCCCTTCACAAAAGTGGGACCAAGACAGAGGCAGGAAACTACAGACCTGTCAGTTTGACCTCTGTGGTAGGGAAAGTGATGGAATCACTTCTGAAGGAAAGAATTGTTGAGTACCTAGAGGCCAGTGGGGCACAGGACCCAAGGCAGCATGGGTTCACTGTGGAAAGGTCATGTCAGACTAATCTAATAGATTTCTTTGACTGGGTGACCAAAGTAGTAGACCAGGGAAGGACTGTGGACATGGCCTACCTAGACTTTAGCAAGGCATTTGACACAGTCCCACACAAAAGATTAATAGTCAAATTAACCAGCCTGGGAGTGGGTCCCAGGGTGGTAGCCTGGGTAAAACATTGGCTGGACAACAGGACACAGAAAGGAATTGTAAATGGAGTCCACTCTGATGAAAGAGGGGTTACTAGTGGGGTACCGCCAGGTTCGGTACTGGGTCCGGTCCTTTTTAATGTCTTTATAAGTGACATTGCAGAGAGACTGGAAGGAAAAGTATGCTTCTTTGCAGCTGACACAAAGATATGCAACAGGGTTGATACACAAGGAGGCGTGGAAAGGATGAGAAGGGACTTGGCAAGGTTTGAGGAATGGTCAGAAGTATGGTAGCTTGGATTCAGTGCAAATAAGTGCAAAATAATGCACCTGGGAAACAAAAACCCAGGGGAAGATTATACAATGGGGAGGTAGTAACAACAAAAAAATGGAAAGAGACCTGGGGTAATCATAGCAGATGACCTTAAGGTTGGCAAGCAATGTGAGAAGGTGGTAGGGAGAGAGGGTGGGAGGCTGGGGATACTGGGATGTATAGGAAGAGGCATCACCAGCAGAAAACAGGAAGTTGTTATCCCCCTGTACAGACAGTTGGTGAGACCCCATCTGGAGTACTGCGTCCAGTTCTGGAGACCCCATCTCCGCAAGGACATCGACAGGATGGAGGCAGTTCAGAGGAGGGCAACTAAAATGGTGCAGGGTCTGCAACAGTAGCCATACGAAGAGAGACTAAAGGAGCTTAATATGTATACCCTTGAGGAAAGGAGGGAGAGGGGGACATGATAGAAACGTTCAAGTACCTCAGTGGAATCAACAAAGTCCAAGAGGGTAGCATCTTTCAGCAAAAGAGATGTGCAAGAACAAGGGGACACAATTTGAAGATAGAGGGGGGGATGGCTCAGGGGCAATGTGAGGAAATATTTTTTCTCAGAGAGGGTGGTGCATGGAACAGCCTTCCTGAGGAGGTTGTGGGGTCTAAAACTGTGGGAGAATTCAAGAATGCATGGGACAGACATAAGGCAATTTTTGTGTGGGGTAGGAGGAAATAGGCTGCTGGTTTAATAGGATCTGCAGCTTATCCTCTAGGTAGGGAAATGGGCAGACTAGGTGGGCCAAGCGGTCCCTATCTGCCATGAAAGTCTATGTTTCTATGTTCTATGTTTCAATGTAGGCTTTCTCTTACCTTGTAGACACGATGCCAGTCTGGTGTTGATGCCAGTCTGGCTTTGTGTGCTTTTTGTCATGGAGAAAAAAGGAAAACAGCAGACTGAGCTGTTAGAGTAAAAATTCCTTCTCTGTCCAAAGGCAAGTTCACCATTCCTGACTTCTTAATTCCTCTTCTCCTTGCCCAAAATGCAAAAACATTGCATCTTTGGAGGAAACAGCGCTGCTTGCAGTCATAAATGGCAAACTGGTTTTATATTGGTAAACAACGAAGCAAACTGGTTTTATACTTGTAAACAACAAAATAAACTTTTTTCATAATATTAGTAAGCAATATAACAGTATAACTGATGCGCAAAAAAGGATGTCATTGCTGAAATAGCAAAGTAAACTGGATTCATGGTGTTGTTTGATGCCCTTTATTTTCAGCCATCATACATCTACTTTACCATGATATTTCAGCAGGTAGGGGGATAAAACCTTTTATAAGTACATCAGCGAGCATAGAAAGTCAATGGGAGGGATAGTGAGACTGAATAGAATGGACGGTGGGTGGGCAGAGGGGGACAGTGAAAAAGCTGGGATACTGAACGAATATTTCTGCTCAGTATTCACAAAAGAGGAGGGTGAAGTGCCTAATCCAATTAACAGAAGCACTCTTGAGAGGGGGTTTGATCCCAGTCCTTTCACAGAAGAAAGGGTTCTGCAAGAACTCCTAAAACTGAAGGTGGAAAAAGCAATGGGGCCTGATGGAATTCACCCCAGAATTCCAAAAGAATTGAGGGTGGAACTAGTGAAACCACTGGCTACTCTTTTTAATAAATCATGGAAGGATGGTGTGGTACCCGAGGACTGGAAGAAGGTGGATGTGATACCCCTTCACAAAAGTGGGACCAAGACAGAGGCAGGAAACTACAGACCTGTCAGTCTGACCTCTGTGGTAGGGAAAGTGATGGAGTCACTTTGAAGGAAAGAATAGTTGAGTACCTAGAGGCCAGTGGGGCACGGGACCCAAGGCAGCATGGGTTCACAGCGGAAAGGTCATGTCAGACTAATCTAATAGATTTCTTTGACTGGGTGACCAAAGTAGCAGACCAGGGAGGGGCTGTGAACATGGCCTACCTTGACTTTAGCAAGGCATTTGACACAGTCCCACACAAAAGATTAATAGTCAAATTAACCATCCTGGGAGTGGGTCCCAGGGTGGTAGCCTAGGTAAAACATTGGCTGGACAACAGGACACAGAAGGTAATTGTAAATGGATTCCACTCTGAAGAAGAAAAAATTACTCACCTTAGTAATTGCTTTTCTTCTCATGGAGTCTTGCTATATTATGACATATAGCAGTTAGCCACAGCACTTGAACTGCCCCGGAGAGGAAGGAGTTAACTCCAGGCTGACTGGAGTTCCAAGCGCGAGCGCCTTGCTGAAAGCTCTATCTGGCTAGTTTCAAATTGAAACTGTCAGATCTTTACGGAGCCAACACTAAGCAAAAGTCTGTGTGGAAAAAACTCTACACTAGCCAAATGGCTACCTACTAGTAGAAATAACAATAACAGAAACAACAACAACAATATCACCCTGACAAGCACTATTAGGCCCCCCCTCCCCAAAAGACTCAAGTCCAGGAGGGGGGCCAACCTACAAGTAAAACAGAAATACCTAGTTTTCCTAATCCTAAAGAAAAGGAAAAAAGGAAAAAGAGCTATAATGGCATGACACAGTGCTTGCACCAATTTGCCAACCCTTACCCAAGTAGAAGTTCTGAGAGGGGCATGTTGGGGTGGTCATAATATAGCAAGACTCCATGAGAAGAAAAGCAATTACTAAGGTGAGTAATTTTTTCTTCAAACACCATGAAGTCTTGCTATATTATGACATATAGCAGATTACACAGCAGTACCTCCATGGAGGAGGGCCAGAACCTACTTAGAAATAGGCTCTGAAGACGGTTGTGCTAAACCGAGCATCTCTCTCCTGGACTGGACATCCAGGGAGTAATGCTTGGTAAAGGTGTGAACTGTTTTCCAGGTAGCAGCTTGACAGATTTCCAGAATGGGAATATCTCTAGCAGCCACTAGAGATGCAGCTGTACCCCTGGTGGAATGGGCCCTCAGTCCTGAGGGGGGTTCTCTACCTAGTTTTTGGTAGCAAAATTGGATACAAGAGACAATCCACCTGGCAATTGTCCTCTTAGTGGCAGGTTTCCTTGCCAACCTCGCCATAGGTAAGGAAGAGTTGGAGGATTCGAACCTGAATCTTTGTGCGCTCCAAATAGTAGCTTAAAGCTCTTTTATCGTCTAAACTGTGCAATCTCCTCTCACCCGAGGAAGAATGCTCAGTGAAAATACTGAAGGGAAATGGATTGGTTAAGATGGAAATCTGAAACCACTTTAGGTAAAAACTTTCTGTTAGTCCTGAGGACTACCTTATCTCTGTGAAAAGAAATAAAATCCTTTTCCACTGACAGGGCTTGTAACTCACTTATGCGTCTGGCAGAAGTGATGGCCACTAGGAAAACAGTTTTCCAAGTTAGGAACTTAAGGTCTGCTGAAGACAGAGGTTCAAAGGGGGGTTGCATTAACTGAGCAATGCAAACATTAAGGTCCCAGGCAGGGGCTGGGTCCCGAAAAGGAGGGTTAGTGTGAAGTAACCCCTTAAAAAACTTGGAAAACACAGTGTGAGAAGAAATGGCTTTCCTGCTGATATAAAAGCAGAGACAGCTGCCAGATGAACCTTTAAGGTAGCTGGCCTGAGGCCTAAGGAATTAAGATGGACCAAGTAGTCCAGCAAAATGGGCAAATCAGCAGATTCTGGGACAATTTGCTTCCCAGAACACCAGATGGAGAACCTCTTCCATTTTGGATTATAAGTGGCCCTAGTGGAAGGCTTCATAGAGGCCTTTAAAATATCAAGGACACCTTGAGAAAGGTGTAATTCAGCAAATTCTAACTCCTCAAGAGCCAAGCCTTGAGGTGGAGGGATTTGAGGTCCGGATACCAAACTCTCCCCTGGGCACAAGTCAGCAGGTTGTGGACCCTGGGAAGGCCATGGGGTGGGTGGACTGACAGGGACAGAAGCAGTGGGTACCAGGGTTGCCTGGCCCAGTCTGGTGCAATCAGAATCACTTTGCAGGGCTGGGATCTGATTTTTACTAATACCCTGAAGAGAAGGGGAAGGGGAAGGCATTCAGGAACTTCCCTTCCCAATCCAACAAAAAGGCGTCCAGGGGACTGAGCCCATTACTGGAGGCCTGCAACAGAACAGAGGAAGTTGGTGGTTGTCTGGGGCTGCAAGATCATCTGAGGAGTGCACCATCTGGCAAAAACTGACCCCAGCACTAGGGGATTCAAAAACCATTCGTGATGACCCTGAGAAATCCTGCTGAGGGCATCCACTAGGACATTGTCCTTCCCTGGAAGGTGAACTGCTACTAGGGAGGTGTTCAGGGAGTAAGCCAGAGACCACAACTTCATTGCTTCAGTACACAAGGCTGATGACCGAGTGCCCCCCTGCTTGTTGATGTACCACATTGTTGTGGTATTGTCTGTCCTGACCTGAACTACTTTGTTCTGGACAGATGCTGAGAAAACCTGAAGAGCTAAAAAGACAGCTCTGAGTTCCAACAGGTTGATGTGGAGCAGAGATTCCTGGGGGACCACACTCCTGAGGAAAGGTCGCCTATGTGCGCTCCCCCACCCCAGCAAGGAGGCATCCATGGTGAGGGGAGGGAATGAGAAATGGGGATGAAGGGACCCTAGTCTTAGATTGCTCTGATCCTGCCACCACTGAAGAGCTAGAATCAGAGTTTGGGTCACTGGGACCAATTTGGTAAGGGGGGTCCCTCCTTTGGGACCAATAGGCCCTCAAATGAAACTGAATGTCTCTCATCTGGAATCTTGCTCCTTGCACTACAGCTGTGGAGGCAGCCATGTGCCCTAGAAGTTGCAGAAAGTGCCTTGCTGGTCGAGAGACCCGCAGGGTGAAAGAGGATGCCAGGGAAATCAGCTTCTCTACCCTTTCCGAGGGGAGAAATGCCCTGGCCAACTTTGTGTCCAATTCTGCACCTATGAAAGTACCTGAACTGGTTCTAGAACTGACTTTGGTAAATTCAGCAGGAATCCCAGGGAAGTGAGAAGCCACTGGGTGACTTGCAAGTGGGATTTTACCTGATCTAGGGACTGACCCACAATGAGCCAGTCGTCCAGGTAGGGAAACACAGCAACACCCCTTGCCTTCTTAAGTGAGCCACTACCACAGCTAGACATTTTGTGAATACCCTTGGAGCAGAGGTAAGACCGAAGAGCATTGCATAGAACTGGTAGTGACCTGAGGGCAGTTCGAACCTGAGGTATTTTCGGTGAGAAGGCCTGATCAGGACATGAAAATAGGCATCCTTGAGGTCCAGGGAGGCTAGCCAGTCCCCTGGCCTGAGGGAGGGCAAAATCATTGCCAGAGTTAACATTTTGAACTTTGGTTTCAAAAGATGCTTGTTCAGGTACCTTAAGTCTAGAATGGGCCGCCATTCTCCTGCCTTTTGGGGTAAGGAAGTATCTGGAGTACAGCCCCTTGCCCTGGTGACAAGGAGGAACCCTTTCCACTGCTTTGCAGTCTAGGAGGAAGAGACCTCTGCTTCCAAAGCAAGGGCCTCTAAAGGGCTTGCAGGTGGAAAATGTCTGGTTCTCATCTTTGGAAACTGTTTGAAGCTGAGAACCAGACCCTGGCTTACTACCTCCAGAACCCATTTGTCCGAGGTTAGGGACACCCAGTTGTGGCTGAAATAACCCAACCTGCCTCCAACTGGTACAGGAGAATCGGCCCTGGGCATCCCATCAGGGTGCCTGCTTGGCAGTAGCCTTAGGCTGAGGGGTGGGGGACGGTTTACCTGCGCCCCGTCTACCTCTGCCTCTGAAAAAAACCCTCTGTGCAAAAGCAGAGGAGGCTTGGGATTGATAAAAAGGCCTGTGGAAAGGCCTGCCCCTACCTCTGGGAGTGTGCCTCTGTGGAGTGGCATGCCGCTTCTTGGCCTGGGCACTTTTGTAGGTAGTTCTGTATTCATCCATGTTTTTCATATAATTTTCCGTTTGCTCTCCAAACAGAGAATTTCCCACCACAGGAAAATCCATAGCCTTTGACTGAGTATCCTGTGACAGATTAGTGCACCTGAGCCATGCCACCCTACGGAAAGCTACAGAAGTGGCCATGACCCTAGAGAAAACATCATTAACATCTACAGCAGTATGAAATTGAACTTTAGAGGCTTCAATGCCATCAGCAGCCACCTGTTCCAATTCACTAGCCAGATGGCCATGGGCCTGCTTGGCTAACTGCAACACTGTATCCCATCTAGATTTCTGATATCTAGCCACATAAGCCATATAATTTGCCTGCCTGAGTCCCAAAGAAGCTGCCATATACTGTTTTTTTCGCCATGGCATCAATCTTCCTGGAATCCTTATCAGGAGGATGTGAGGCCAGGGGATATTAGCTCTGTCACAGGCTGCAGCTTGTACCACACCTACATGACTACACTGCTCAGTGAGGAAGTCTGTATCAGGGCCTGATAAAGTATACCTTCTGTCCATTTTTTATCTACAGGAGGGACAGAATGAGGATTTTAAAATTTTTGTTGTTTGCTTCCTAAATGACTTATGCAAAGGAATAGACAACCTCCTAGACTCTGGGATATCCATCATCTCAACATAATCAGGCTCCTCTTGCTCATCCACAGCCTCTTCCAAGGGAAGCTGGTGGTTTCTGCAACCTTTTTGTAAAACATAAAATGAGAAGGGGACTCAGACAGCATAGGGGGGAATTCTAATGGTCTGTCTGGAGAAATGTCCAGTTCAATGGGCACGTCCAGACCCTCCCAGCCACATACATAATGATCAAAATCTTCCTCCCCCTCCTGTGGTTCATAAAATTCCTCAACATCATACTCTTGAACCACTGGAACTGAACGAACCAACTTTTTGCCAGCTGTTGGTGGTTCGGCCGGTCCCTGAGACAGTGACTGGACAATCTGTATGGCTTTAGCTATCTCTGCAGCAGTTGGAGAGGCAATCTTGCACTCCAGACCTGCTGATTTCTTAGATTTTTTTACTGGGACCGGTTCCTCAGAACCAGCCTTCCTTTTGCCCGAGGAAGTCTCGCCCTGGTCAGAGGGCACTCCCTCTGGTCCAGTGGGTGCTGGACTGGGCTGGCCATCTGGGTCATCTGGTTCCCTGAGCTGGCCCAATCTTTTCTCCAGGGTGGCTGCAGGGAAATTCTTACACACCTGGCAGTCTGACAGGAGGTGGTCAGCCCCCAGACAATAAACACATGTGGTGTGTGGGTCAGCCTTGGCAAAGGCTTCCCCACAAACATCACAGTGTTGAAACCCAGTGGGCCCGGTTTTTCTTTTGGGTTTCTCAGACATAATGCCAGAATATCCAAAAACTTGCCCTTTTATGGCAGTGTAGGCAAGACACCCTTATCGTTCCTAACTGTAATCGGTATTTGAAAACCCAATTTAAAAGTTAGGTTTTTTTAGAACCGATAAGAACCGGGAACCGCACTCTAAAAGCCCAAATTATTGTTTAAAATTAGTATTTTTGCAAACCGATCGGTTCAAAACCGAACCGATAATGAATTTCCACACAGACTTTAAAATCCTGTACTTACGGTTTACCAGATAGAGCTTTGAACCGAAATGCGGTAAAATAATTACTTTTGCCGGTTAAAATGAACCGAGAAACACTCGTTTGAACCGAGAAATGAACCGAGCTGAAGGAGAGATCTCCGGAGCGACTGTTCAGTGAAGCGGAGTAAAGAATCTGACAGTTTCAATTTGAAACTAGCCAGATAGAGCTTTCAGCAAGGCGCTCGCGCTTGGAACTCCAGTCAGCCTGGAGTTAACTCCTTCCTCTCCGGGGCAGTTCAAGTGCTGTGGCTAACTGCTATATGTCATAATATAGCAAGACTTCATGGTGTTTGAAAGAGGGGTTACTAGTGGGGTACCACAGGGTTCAGTATTGGGTCCAGTCCTTTTTAATGTCTTCATAAGTGACATTGCAGAGGACTGGAAGGAAACGTATGCCTCTTTGCAGATGACACAAAGATCTGCAACAGGGTTGATACACAAGGCGGTGTGGAAAGGATGAGAAGGGACTTGGCAAGGTTGGAGGAATGGTCAGAAATATGGCAGCTAGGATTCAATGCAAAGAAGTGCAAAATAATGCACCTGGGAAACAAGAACCCATGGGAAAAATTCACAATGGGGGGAGGTAGTAACAACAACAAAAAAGGAAAGGGACCTGGGGATTATCATATCAGATGACCTTAAGGTTAGCAAGCAATGTGAGAAGGCAGTAGGGAGGGCTGGGGGTATACTGGGATGCATAGGGAGAGGCATCAACAGCAGAAAACAGGAAGTTGTTATCCCTCTGTACAAACAGTTGGTGAGACCCCATCTGGAGTACTGTGTCCAGTTCTAGAGACCCCATCTCCGCAAGGATATAGACAGGATAGAGGCAGTCCAGAGGAGGGCAACTAAAATGGTGCAGGATCTGCAAGAGAAGTCGCATGAGGAGAGACTAAAGGAGCTTTATATGTATACTCTCGAGGAAAGAAGGGAGGGGGGGGGACATGATAGAAACTTTTAAGTACCTCAGTGGAATCAACAAAGTCCAAGAGGTAGCATCTTTCAGAAAAGAGACGCAAGAACAAGGGACACAATTTAAAGATAATGGGGGCGTTCAGGGCAATGTGAGGAAGTATTATTTCACAGAGAGGGTAGTGGATGCATGGAACAGCCTTCCTGAGGAGGTTGTGGGGTCTAAAACTGTGGGAGAATTCAAGAATGCATGGGACAGACATAAGGCAATTCTTGTGGGGGGGTAGGAAGAAATAGGCTGTTGGTTAACTAGGATCTGCGGCCTATCCTGTAGGTAGAGAAATGGGCAGACTAGATGGGCCAAGCGGTCCTTATCTGCCATCAAAGTCTATGTTTCTATGTATGTCTTTTTTTTTTTATCCAGAATAGATAATAGATGCAGCACCTTGTTCACTGTGAAGTCCTGCTTGTAACTCAGTTTTAGCTTAGATAACCGAAGGGGCAACATACAGTACAGTCCATATAATATTGACTTTAGTTTTCAGTATTTCATTCAAACAGATTTTACCCAAAGTGTCTATTGGACTCATACAGAACACAGAAAGATAGAATGAACAATGTGGGGTAACACTGTAGCACATCACTGCGACTTGCACTAGGTCATACAATATGCCAGTGGCAGAGCTGGGATCGAAACTGGGATGCCCCAGCATCCCGTGTATAGTATGGCACAGAAAGAGGTGGGCCGACACTGGCAGATCAGATGGTATCCAGTTCACTGTTAGGGCCCGAAGGAGAGACATGAAGTAATATACATAGGTGGGAGTGAAAACAAACACTTCTCAGCAATACTTGCTTTCATTCATACCTGCTTTGTTTGCCTGTTTCAAGGTTTAGGTGGCACAACAAACTCGCAACATAATGTTTCTCCTCTCATGCCGTCACTAGCAATAATCCTGAGTGTTGCCATATTGACGGTTTTGTTGCCATAGTTCCAAGTACCATAGTACCCCCTCCTCCCCACACCCCTTCCCCATCCTACCAGCACTTCTCTCTGTGGTACATTGACAATGCCGTTGTGCTGCTCTAGCCTCTTTTTCTTGTGCCCCTTCCCTCTGTTCTTACCTTTCCTCCCATCACCAAGATGTCCGTTCTGGGTTTCTCTATGTGATCCTCCTGTTTGTGAATTATTGTGACTACTGAGATGTTTATCTGAATTGTTGTGAGCTCGGTTTGATTATCATGTATGTACTACTTCTGACGTGGAACCTTTGTAAAAGAGCCTTGGCTCAAAGGTATTTGTAATCCTAGACTTAAATAAATAAATAAATAAAGTACTAATTACTGATATACGGTAAGCATAGACTCCAGCGCACTCACAATGTTTTATTTTGAATACTTTTATCAAGGATAACACTACTCAGATGCAACATCCTGGTCACAATGGAGTCCTGCATCTAACCCAGTTTTATTGCTGAGAGAACTGAAACAGAGAGAGAGGCCAAGTACAAAACTATGTTAACTTTATTTAATATTATGGTTTTCAGATTGTATCCTAAATTGCTTGAAAGGACTCATACAGCACAATCAGACTAGAGCAGTGCAAGGTAACAGTGCAGTACGTCACGGTGACTAGGTCAAGGTCATAGAGTGTGCCAGTGGCAAAGCTGGGATCAAAGCAGGGATGTCGCCGTTAACAGGTCTATCATCGAAGACTTGAAAGAACTGGCTTTAACTGATATACTGGTGTGCCCGTAATTCTGTTGTAGCATGTAGTTGTGTTACACTGAACCCTACAGCAACAATGCAGTAGGATACAAGGCTACTGATGAATTTGTTTGCCTCATTACTCTGAAGCAGGTTCTGATGTTAGCTACATAGCCCTTTATTACGTTCCAGTAACTAGTTGGTTAAATGCAACTGTTGCGGTCTTCTTCCAGATGGCCCTCAAACACAACCTTGTTCCCAGCTGCATCAAACGTAAAGGAGGGGGAGACTCTAACCCTGACCTGCACAGGTGAATCCAACCCAAGTCCTGAAATCAGCTGGCAAAAAGAGGGCTCTGACCACCAGGAGAACTGGAGCATTTCCACATCCAAAGGGCAGTCAGTACTGTCCATCTCAAATATTAGTCCAAGGGAAAGCGGCCCCTACATTTGTGTTATAAAGAATGAAATCAACAGAACTGAGCTATACACATTAGTTGATGTGTTATGTAAGTAAACCCTTTTGTAAGTTTCTGTGCTGTGGTATCCCTCATGAGGTGTGTGGGATTGGGTAATGGTAGTTTACTCACCTGGTAAAGGTGATTGTGAGGGAATAGATCTCTGAGGCACTACACATTCCTGACATCATGGGTTGTGTACACCTGATAGGTTGCTTGATGCACATGTGACTAATTGAAGTCCGTCCCCCTCCCAGGGGCTCTGGTCTCCTGTGATCAGTTCAATGTATTCCAAAGCTGTATTTGTAATGAAACTTGTTATAACCCTGCAATGTGTACCCTGAATAAGTGTATGCTGACCAATATTATATGTTCTATGCTTCAGTTTTAATTAGGATAGTATTGTCAAGTTGCATTACTTTCAATATTGATCATTCATTCTTTTCAGCATTTTATATTACTTATCTAAAGAAACCATATACATTCTTACTCTGTACTTTGCCAGGTATGTTAATGCATGTCTGTAGGGTGTGGTGTGGAGCGCCTCAGAAATCTACTCCCCCACAATCACCTTTACCAGGTAAGTAAACTACCATTGTGGGGGATGATCTCTGAGGCACTCCACATTCCTGACATCATGGGTTATTAAAAAGCAGTGATAATCCTCTAGGGTGGGTTAGACGTGTTTTAGGTATTCTTTTCTGCGCGGGCAGCTAAGAGCTCCGCCTTGGCAAAGTTAGTCTTATTGTCCTGTGACGCGTCCATTCTGTAATGTCAAGTAAACGTGTGTATAGTTGACTCGTTGCCTGCGGCGCATATTTCTTATGCAGTGGCCATGTTATTTTCTGCCCAGGAAGTCACAATTGCTCTAGTAGAATGAGCTTTCAGGTCCTGTGGTGTCTGAGTGCTAGTTGCTCTGTAAGCCTCTGTGATGGCTGCCGTTCGGTATCCTGCTATACTGTAGATGATTTCGAGGTGGGTAGGCCTTTTCTGTGTTCCTGTACTATGATAAATAGTTTGTCTGTTTTTCTTATGTCCTCTGTTCTGGCAATGTATGTTTAAAGTTCTTGTGTGATGCCATGAGGTCTATTTCTATCGGTCCCCATCTGTGGTGTAACTGTAGAAATACTTGTGGATTGAGTTTCCACTCCCTGGGGTGTACCATCTGCCGACTTAGCCAGTCTGCCATCATGTTTAGTTTTCTTGCTAACTGGAGGGCTGTTATTGATTTTAAATTCTTTTGTGCCTATGACATGAGCTTTGTTGCCTCTGACAGCATTGCTTTGCTTTTGGTGCCTCCCTGCTTGTTTATATGATACCGTGACTTGGTTGTCTGATTTTATTTGGACGTGCTTTTGCTGGACGAGGTGTGAGAAGTGCAGCAGCGCTCTGAATACTGCTTGCATCTCTAGGACGTTTATTGTTAGTTTTGTTTCTGGTAGTGACCATTTTCCTTGGGCCGTGTGTTTCCCCAATATGGCCCCACATTCTGTTAGGCTGGCATCCGTCCCTATTATTACCTCTGGCTGTACATCTAGTGGTAAGCCTTGTGTTAGTCTGTTTCTGCTTGTCCACCATGTAAGGCTTGATCTTACCCTTGGTGTCAGATCAACCTTCCTTGTTAAGTTGATGTCATGTGTTGGGCCCTGTGTTATGAGGAAGGACATGAGGGCTCTCATAGAAACATAGAAACATAGAATGTGATAACAGATAAGGACCGCTTGGCCCACCTAGTCTGCCCATTTTCCTACCTAACAGATAAGCTGCAGATCCTAGTTAACCAACAGCTTACTTCCTCCTACCCCCCACTAGGACTACCTTATGTCTGTCCCATGCATTCTTGAATTCCCCCACTGTTCTTGACTCCACGACCTCCTCAGGGAGGCTGTTCCATGCATCCACAACCCTCTCTGTGAAAAAATACTTCCTCACATTACCTCTGAGACATCCCCCCTCTATCTTCAAATTGGGCCCCTTTGTTCATGCACATGTCTTTTTCTGAAAGATGCTACCCTCTTGGACTTTGTTGATTCCCTTGAGGTACTTGAAAGTTTCTATCATGTCCCCTCTCTCCCTTCTTTCCTCAAGGGTATACATATTAAGCTCCTTTAGTCTTACTTTGTATGTCTTCTTGTGCAGACTCTGCACCATTTTGATTGCCCTCCTCTGGTTAGCCTCCACTCTGTCTATGTCTTTGCGGAGGTGGGGTCTCCAGAACTGCACACAGTACTCCAGATGGGGTCTCACCAACTGTCTGTACAGAGGGATAACAACGTCCTGTTTTCTACTATTGATGCCTCTTCCTATGCATCCCAGTATCCCCCAGCCTTCCTTACTGCCTTCTCACGTTGCTTGCCCACCTTAGGTCATCTGATATAATTACCCCCAGGTCCCTTTCTATTTTTACTGTTGTCAGTATCTCACCCCCCATTGTGTACTCTTCCCCTGGGTTTTTGTTTCCCAGGCGCATTACTTTGCACTTCTTTGCATTGAATCTGAGCTGCCATTCATCTGACCATTCCTCCAACCTTGCCAAGTCCCTTCTCATCCTTTCCACTCCATCTTGCGTATCAACCCTGTTGCAGATCTTTGTGTTGTCAGCAAAGAGACATACTTTTCCTTCCAGTTCCTCTGCAATGTCACTTATAAAGACATTAAAAAGGACTAGTACCAGGGGGTGCTGATGAGCAGCCAGCAGTGAAGACGTGGGTTCCCGCTGCTCCCAACCCTGCATTAAATAAAACGTTAATTTTAACAGCACCCAACAGAGAAAATCCACCAAAAGTACAAGAAGTGAGAGGCAACATAGAATGGAGGAGTACCTGCTCCCAACCCCTGGGAAAAATCAGCGTTCAGCTGCCAAAAGCCAAGGGAAAAGGATGACAGCAAAATCCTCGGAAGCCATGGGCCTGATCTCACTCTCAGCTGTGGAAATGGCAGTATTAGGCTGCGAGGTGTCTGAGCAGGTAATGGAGGCACTGGAAGGGAAGTGGAGCAAACTGGAGGATAAAATCGATAGCTGTCTACAAAGTTTGGTGGAGCAAATGGCTGCACAAGCATCTAGAGTAACGGAGGTGGAGGAGCGGATCTCGAAGCTGGAGGACGAAGTGGACCCTATGGCTGCTCATGTGGCCAAGTTGGAAAAAGAGCTGACAGAATTAGCAGAGCAGCACGACTATCAAGAGAATTATGCCAGGCGCCTCAATCTCCACCTTCGGGGGCTCCTAGAGGAAAAGAAGGTCCTGATATCCTGTCGCTTTTGTTCTGAAAAGCTTCCATCCATGCTGGGCATGAAATTGAAAAGGGGAAAGCTGAAGTTGGAGCATGCTCATAGAGCGGTAGCAGCGCGGCCGCCAACGGGGCAGCCGCCGAGACAAATTATCTTTAGATTCCACAACTACCAGGATTGAGAAGAGATGCTTTGGGCCTACCAGGGAATGAGGGAGCTGAGGCATGAGGGAGAAAGGCTGTATCTGATGCAGGATTATTCAAACCGAATACTGAAGAAAAGAAGGGCATTTAATCCTATGATGGCACAACTTAGAGAGCTCAAAGTGCAATGCTTTATGATTTTTCCTGCAGTCCTGATGATTAAGCATGAAGGGGCCACATATTCATTTTGGGAGCCAGAGAGGGTGACTGCCTTTGTGAAGGATCTTAAAAAAAAGGTAGGCTGAATGCAATCAGCGGGAGAAGAAGCTAAGGAGGTGCTTGGTGTGGCCATGAAGAGTGTTTAAACGCTGACCGAAGTTAAAGTTGCAGGGGTTTAAATAACTGATGCTGTTTTATATCTGAGTGTTGGAGTGTGAGTTTCTTCTCCCCAATATCTAATCCATTTATGACCCCCTTTGGTGCCTCGTTGGAGAGACTGACGATCCTGTGACGGGCTGAGATGTGGAGGGCTATGGGACGCTAAAGTGAGTCCGGTGATGTGAGGATGGCTGATTATGTGGATGGCTAACTGGGAAAATGCATCATCATGGAGGAAGGACTGTGGGGTGATGCAGGACTCACGTGCGATGGGACTTATAATCGCAGAAGTACCTGGACTTTGCTGGTGAAAGCAGGGGCATCGCTGAGGTCTGGTAAGTGGGGGTCTGGGGGGTGGGCCAACGCTGTGTGAATTCCTAGGGCCCCTGAGGCCTCTACAACTTTGTCATGAAATGTTCCCATGTGCTCTGGAGAATGGGGGAGTAAGAGAGTCGCCTGAGGGGTGAAATCCAGTGAGGTTAGGGGGGTGGAGGGAAAAGTACCAGGAGGGGGTAGTCAGTATTACTGTTAAACTGAATAAAAATGTTGAAATGTCAGTAATGGAGGGTTGTTGAATTAATAGCAGGATGGGGAGGATATTACTCTGTTATCTGTTTAAAGTCGGGATGTTGTGCTAATGTAGGGAAGCAGGGTGGGGATGGGGAACGGAACGCCTGCAATGCAAACGCAGGCCATTCTAGGAGTTGAATGGCAAGGAAGCAGTTGGTTTATAGGTATAGCAGACGGGGTAGGGGGATTTATCTTTTGGGTGGGTGTGGGGGAGGAGGGAGAGGGTTCATATGGGGAAAGGGGTCTGTTGAAGTCAAGTTTGTATATTTTTGTTACAAGAATGCAATGTCTCTCATCTCTATTAACGGCAAAATGTGCAATGTCTGGGAATGACTTAACAAGGGTTTGCCATCCTGGGAGGGAGGGAAAATGGATTAAAATGAATGCTGCAGAAAGGATAAAGGGAAAAGTGTTCTGGAAAAATGGTTACGCAAACAACACTGGGGGTTACTTCCTGTATTGTGAAAGGGATCTCATCTCCGGTCAAACGAGCTAGTATACTGATGGCTCTGCGCCGACAGGGTACCCAGGTTGCCCTCTTACAAGAAATGCACCTGACTAGTCAAGAGCATCGGAAGCTGAAAAGAGGGTGGGTGGGTAGGTAAATGTTATGCATCACCTTATAGCTCGCATAAACGAAGAGCAGCGGTGTTGATAGGTAAGGCAATTCCATTCACCTGCACAAGGGTAGTTACAGATAGGGGTGAGGGGAGGTATATTTTTGTAGAACGGATGCTGTTGGAGGAGAAGGTTACTTTCGGGAGTGTGTACGCTCCTTTGGTTTTTAACCCAACTTTCGACCTTCTTCTTGGATGTACTGATTAGGGAGCAATTTGAAGGGCTAATCATGGGTGGGGATTTTAATGCAGTCATGCAAGGGAAATTAGACCACTCAGAGGGGAGGAGTAGGCATGGAGGGAGGTTAAAACACTGGCAGGAGGGAGTGCTGGACCTGGATATGATTGATTGTTGGCAGGCATTACACCCAGCAGAGAAGGAATTCACCTTTTATTCAAGCCCGCACAAAACCTGGTCCAGGATAGACTATATGTATATACCTCGACCCTGGCTGAGTAGGGTGTATAAAATTGATCATAGTTCCGTTCTGCTCTCGGACCATGCTATGGTCCAGATGGTGCTGGAACTAACGGAGCAGAAAGAGGGCCCTCCACCTTGGAAGTTCCCAAGGCATTTGTTGGGTAAAAAATAATTTCCAGAATACCTTAAGCAACAGTGGCAGTTTTATAAAGAGACTAATGTGGACTCGGTGGAATCCCTGGGAATTTATTGGGAAGCTGGGAAAGCCTTCATAAGGGGAGCTATTATTAGATATGTTGCTCAATACAAAAAAAAAGAAAGAAACCACTCGAGTGGAAATAGAGGAGGAAGTTAAAAGGTGGGAAAGGGCAGTAGTGGAAAGGTTAACAGAGGAGATGGTGCAGAATTTGAAGCCTGCAAGGGAGGCATTGAATGCCTTCCTTTTGGGGGAAGCAGGAGTGGCAGGGATGTTAGCGAGAAGTTGCCTGTATGAGTGGGGGAACAGGTCTGGCCCGCTAATGGTCCGGTTAATAAAAGGCAGGCGTGTGTATATGCGCATTGCAGAAATCAAAGATAAAGAAGGGAAACTGTTGAGGGATAAGGACTCAATAAGGAACAGATTCGAACAATTCTATCAGCAGCTTTACCAGGCAGAATGTGCCGGCACGGGAGACATAGCAAAACAATTCTTGGGTGGAGTCAAATTCCCTCAAGTAACAGAACAGCAATGAAGGCTGCTGGGGGAGGAGATCACACAACTGGAAATTAGGCAAGCAATACAATGTTTGAAACAGGGAAGGCCAGTGGACCGGATGGGTTCCCCATAGAATTTTATAAAACACTACAGGGGCAGGTAGTGGATCACCTGCTCCAGATGTTCTCCAAGGTCAGGCAGAGGCGGGTCCTTCTGGTCTCATTCATGGAAGCAGTCATTTGCCTGGTCCCAAAGCCAGGGAAGGATGGCCAGGAGTGCTTGTCATACCAACCGATCTCCCTATTAAATTGTGATGCCAAGATCCTAGCTAAGGTTCTGGCCAGGAGACTGGACTAGATCCTCCCAGGTTTGGTTCACCCGGACCAGATGGGTTTTGTTGCTGGTAGAAGCTCATACCATAATATTTATTGTTTTTATTTATCATCAATTTTATTGGATGGACAGTGTGTGCAGTGAGAAGGCCTCATTGTCCTTATATGTTTGAACTTCTTCAATATTATACTCATTGGCAGTGAGAGTGCCGAAAAACAACTGTAATTTCCTTTTTTGGACCTTACTTCAAAGGACAGTGGATGCAGTGAGAGGGCCTCCCTGTCCTCTTTTATTTTTATTTGGATTTTTCAATAATTTGTTTATTGTTTATTTGTGGTTGTGGAGTTAGTAGGTTGGTTTATGTTTTGGGTGGGTTTTTTAGTATAAATGTAATTTGTGGGTTTTTTATCTTTGAGATACTAGGATTTTCTTTATTTATTTGCTTGCAGTTAGTTTGTCTCCCGCTTTTGTTATGTGTTACTCTGCTAACCCGGTCGTGCATTATTCGTACTCCGACCTCCATGCCCTCTGCCCTTTTTACCTTCCCCCCCCTTCCATTTTCTACCTACCAGCTTTGTCGGGCACTTGGTATTGCCCGTGGAAGCGTGGCCGGGGGAATCGTAGACGTTAGGCGACGAACGACTGCTCGCATTGGGGTGGTTAGCTCAGAAGACGCCCTGGGGCGAAATGGAGCCTGAACGTGGTTCTCCATGCCTAGTCTCCATACCCAAGGGCTCCTCCCATTTGATGGGCAAGTAGTCGACGGCTTCGATCCCCTGTCCAACTCGGCGGTGTTGTGCAATGCCAGATCTGTTAAAAACAAATCAGCTATTATTTCTGATTTTGTTGAATCAGCAGATCTGGCCTGCATCACCGAGACCTGGCTGGATGGAAATGCCGGCCCTTTTCTAGAGGCGTCTGTTCCTGCTGGGTACTCGGTGATTCACCACCCGAGATTGGATCACGGGGAGGGGGAAGTAGCGGTCTGTTTTAAGACCATCTTGGGGCTCACGGGTGTACCAGTTGAGGAAGCTGAATCCTTTGAGTGTACTGTTGTGGCTGGAGTGGGTTGCAGGATGGCCCTGCGTCTACCATCCACCGCAGGCGGGGCCAATTTCCTGCAGAAGGTGGCAGACTTGATGCCGCCGATATGGCGTTGGAGTCGCCCAGACTGGTGGTTCTGGGCGACTTCAATGCCTGGGTCGACGATGAACTTTCTGCCTTTGGTCAGCACTTCCTCCAGTTGATGTCATCACTGGGCCTGAGGTCACATGATGGCATCCAGCTAGGCTGCAGCTGAGATTCTGAGCTCTCCCCTCTAGCCGCCTTTCCTAGCTGTTTTTGGAGTCATCTGGGCATTTAAACGTTAAATTTGTGCCTGAGGCGTTTGACCAACTTGTCTGCTACTATAAAACGACTTTTGCTGGGGAAACGATTGCCTATTCTAACGGGATGGATGTGGATGGGAAGCAGGCCTCCGTCAAGCATACACCTCCTGCATCCCCAGAGAAGGCAGCAAAAAAACAACGTAATCAGGGTGCTGTAAAACCTGAATGAAGTGAGGATAAAGTGTTACTGGCTACTCCCCTGACGGAGGATAAGTTTCTTCAGGAGCTCACCCCACTGAAAGATATTCTGAAAGAGCTGGCTGGTGAGCTTAAGTCCTTGAGTAGTGAGCTGTCTTCTGTCTCCACTAGAGTTTCGGATATGGAGGCCAGAATCTTCTCATCGAGCAGTGGAGGTCGAAAGCTGAAATTGAGGTTGCAGAGCTCAAGCAGCAGATTAGAAAATTGCAAGCTAAAACGGAAGATCTGGAGGAGCGAATCGCCGAACAATTTACTGATACTGGCCTCACCAAGATGGAAGAGGGCCGGACTTAATGGCCTTTCTGCAGAGGTTTTGAATAAGGTTGTAGGCCCATCCCCTATCAGCCCCTCTTACCACTTGGAGCGGGCCCATCACTCTCTAAGGCCCAGGTCTCCGTCTGGATCCCCTCCGCGACCCATCATCATTAAGTTTTTAAGTTATATTGAAAGACAGCATGTCTATGCTAAATCGCGTGAGCTAAAAGAAGTCCTTTGGGGTTCGTCCAGAATCTGGATTACCCAAGATTTGCCTAAGGATCCAGGGAGAGAAGGGCAGCTTACCATCCTGTCGTGCAGAAATTAATAGCTGCTTCTATTCCCTTCAGGATGATGTACCCGGCGATTTTGAAGGTCACGGTTAGGCACGACAACCAGCTTTAATTTCTCCTGATGCGCCTTAAAGAACTGGCTATCAAGTTACCTGATTTGTTTAAGGTGGCGTTGAAGGACTCATTATCTATTATTTAATATTACATGTTGGGATCCTGTGGGTCACGAATTATGCTTGGAATATATTTAGCCTAGTTTTATGTTATGGCAGTTTAACCTTTCTGATATGCTAGCTGGTTGGGAGTGCCTGCTGGCTTCGTCCTTTTTCCTGCTCTCCTTTTATTTCTGACCACTCTCTTTGCCTCCTTTTTTTTTCTCTCGCTCTCTCTTTCTCTTACTTGATGTTGCTGGCGCTGGCTTGTGTTGTGGAGGGTCGGTTTGCTGGGTGGTGGGATCTCCCTCGCGGTTTTCGCCCATGTTTCGCCCGCGATGGAACCTTTCTTCTGCTGCTGCTGTTTCCCGGGGGTGACTTCCTGGCAGGTGGACCGTTTTGGTCCCTCCAGCTCATTGGTCCCTCCGGAAACAGCGGCCTTAGAGTGAGGTTTTCCTGGATACAGCGCTCCCTTTTTCTTTCTGGGCTTCAGGTTTTTTTTTTTTTTTGCGGGCTGCCTGATTATCGGGTAGGTGATCCACTCAGCTATTTTTTCTCCTGGGTTGAGGCGGGGTTGGTTTCTTGTGTTAGAGTGGTGATGGATGGGCTCTATCTATTGTGGGGTGATCCTTTTGCTTGTGCCTCCTCTCTAATCGGGCTTTCTTTTATTGTTTTCTCTCTGCCTGTTCACCTCCTGGATTACTGGTGGCTGGGGGGGTTCAGGTCTAAGGGTGTTTGCTCGCTGGATGTGGAATCGTGAGCCATATGATGGGGGGTTGGCTAACCTCTCCCTGGCGGCGGAGCTGACAGAGAACATTATGCTGGGGGGTGGGCTGTCTGCTTTCACTGGATTGTTTTTGAGGTGCTTTATCCACTGGTTCCTGTATCTAACACTGGGGATTTGGAGGTTCGCATTGGGGGTCGGGAGGCTCGAGCTTTTAGGTCTTAGCCTGTTTCATGGGTTTTTTCTGCTTGAGCCTTTCGTTGTATATAGTTAATTTTGGGTTTTTGTGGGACTTTGGATGTTGGGGGTTTGGGTTTTTTTTTGATCTTGGGGGATGGATTGACGGTTTTATGAGTGTCATCTGCAGGTGGATTTTCAGAGTTGGGGTTGGGATGGGGGAAGGTGGGGCTCCCTGGTTGCAATTCATCCCAATGCTTTCTTGTACCTCTTTGGTGTGTTTTGTATTATGGTGTTGTTGTTTTGTTTTTCCAAAACTTAATAAACTTAAATTTCAAAAAATCACTTGGCCTTACACAGATTGTTTCCTTGGCTACGCATAATCACGGTCACTCCTTGGATTTAGTTTTTCTCCTGGGGATTTGAGGCCTCTGATTTGGTGGTGGAACCTGTCAGTTGGTCTGATCATTACACTGTGAGCTTCAACTTTTGTGCTCCCCTTCGTAGGTCTGCCCCTGTGGAGATGGTTTGATACCGCCCATTATGGGATGTGTACCCTGAAGACCTGATGGCGGTGTTGAACCTCTCAGAGTTTCTGACTGCCAGCATGGATCCAGAGGCTATGGTCTTGGCTTATAACCAGGCCATTTTCTTGGCGCTGGATGCAATTGCTCCCATCCGTGTTTGTCCCCTCTCTCTTCGCCCTCGGCCCCATGGTTTGATGGGTCCTTGAGGGAGTTGCACGTGGGGTCGATGGTTAGAGCGTTGTTGAGGAAATCTGCTCTGGATGCCGACTGCCTTAGTTTGGAGGAGCATTATCAGTTTCTACAATCAGAGATCTCCCATAAGAAGGCAGAATTCCTGTCCAGGGAGATCTCTGTCGCTCAGAATCGACTGGCTCAGCTCTTCAGAACTGTGGACAGGCTGTGCAACCCAGCCTGTCTCCAGCTCCGTCGAGCCTTTTCACAGAAGGAGTGTGATGAGAATGCTCAATTTTTGCTAATAAGGTTGCCGACATCAGATCCGAGATCCGGCCCAACACACTCTAAGGGGAAGCTTTGGTCGATGCTTTGGTCATGAAATCCTCTGTCTCCTGGTGTTCCTTTGACCTGCCGACGCTCAGTGATATTATGCGGATCATCCAGGGATGCGCTCACGTGTTGTAGTTTAGATCCGGGCTCTACCGCCTAATTTGGGTTGTGTTGAGATCGTCGGCCTGTTTTGGTTCAAATAATCTGGTGCTCCCTAGAATTGGGTGAGTTTCCTAGCTCCCTAAAGGAAGCTGTGGTGACTCCCCTTTTGAAGAAGGCTTCTTTGGACCCAGATGTTTTTTCCTACTACAGACTGATCTCTAACCTTCCTTTATTGGGAAGGTTATTGAGAAGGTAGTGGCAAACCAGCTGGAGGACCATTTGATCATCCATAATATCTATGAACCTCTCCAGTCTGGTTTTCATAAGAGGCATAGTACCGAGACTGCTCTGGTTTGGGTGCTCAATGATCTCCTGATGGCAAGAGATCAAAGGAACCACTCTATCTTGGTCCTTCTTGATCTCTCTTCAGCCTTTGACACTGTAGACCATGGGGTTTTGCTCGAACGTCTGGAGTCCATCTGTGGCCTGTCTTGTACAGTGCTCAGATGGTTTTCATCTTTCCTATCTGGGAGAACGCAGAGAGTTGTGTCGGGGATTTTTTCCTCCGATCCTTTCCCTCTGCAATGTGGTGTCCCCAGGGTTCGTTGCTCTCCCCCATGTTGTTTGCAGTGTATATGCTGCCCCTCGGAGACATTGTAAGAAGGTATGGGCTGAGGTTTCACTGCTATGCTGATGATACCCAGCTCTACCTGTCTTTTGGCCCGACCAGGTTAGTGATCTCTTGGTATTTAATAGCTGCCTCGCTGAAATCCTGGACTGGATGAATGTGAGCTGGTTAAAGTTGAACGCCGGTAAGACTGAGGTTTTGGTCGTGGATCCGGGTGTGGGACAGATGGGTTGGGATCCGGTCAGCCCTCTGGCGTATTGCTTGGGGGGGATCTGATCCTTTCCTCTGAACGGGTGCGTAACCTGGGTGTGGTACTTGATGACGGGCTGACTCTTCATCATCAGGTGTCAGCAGTCGTTAAGTCCGCATTTTACCATCTTAGGAACATCGCCAGGGTGAAACACCTTGTTCCGTCCAGCGACTTACCCGTGTTGGGCCATGCTTTCATGACATCTTGCCTTGACTATTGCAACTCCCTTTACTTGGGGCTTCCTGGGGTTGATATCCGCCGCTTGCAGCTAGTGCAGAATGCTGCTGCAAGGTTAATGACGGGGGTGACTAGAAGGACACATATCACCCCTGTGCTGCGCGATCTGCACTGGCTGTCTATACAGTGGTGGATCACCTTTAAAGTAGGTCTTTTGACCTTCAAAGCCCTACACGGACTCAGACCTGACTACTTGAAAGAGCTTCTGGTCCCTTACCGCCCCATGCGACAGCTCTGTTCAGCCGACGAGGGGTTGCTAGAGGTTCGAGGTTATATTGAAGTCCTCTGGGGCTGGGGCCTTTGGTTTCGTGGCCCCTACCTCTAAATTCTCTGCCTCTGTCGCTTGGAGGGCTGCACTGTGAACTTTAAGCGGATTTTAAGACGTTTTATGGAATAAGGCTTTATTGATTGATGCTGTTTTGAATTGTTGATTTTATATGCATACTTTGATTTTATGATTTATCTGTACAGCGCCTTGGTATCTGAAAGGCGCTAAATAAATAAGTTATTATTATTATTATTAATATGAGGAAGCTTCTTAACGTAGTGTGGAGAGCTTCATATGGTCAAAAGAATACAGCGGTCTTAACAATGGATGCTGAGAAAGCGTTTGACCGTATAGAATGGAAATGCCTGTTTGAGGTTTTCCGAGAGTATGGGCTGGGGGACAGATTTATAGGATGGGTTGAAAGTCTGTATACAACCCCAGACGCAAGAGTACTAGTGAATGGAAGCCTAACTAAAAAATTCACCCTTCATAGGGGCAGTAGGCAGGGCTGTCCCCTTTCCCCGCTTTTATTTGCGTTGGCTATAGAACCACTGGCGATTGCAATTAGGTTCTAACTGAAATAAAGGTGGTGGGGAACTCAGGGAGAGAACACAAGGTTACATTATATGCAGACGACATGTTGTTATATGTTCGAGACCAGCTAGATCTGTTCCCCATTACTGGCCGTAATGAGGCAATTTGCAGTATTCTCTGGGTACAAGATAAATATTCATAAGTCAGAAATAATGTTGTGGGGAACTGAAAAGAGTTTGGAGATACGGCCTGGGGCCTAAAGAAGGCAAAGACGGAATTTACATATCTTGGGATCCGAGTTGGCCATGAGTTGAGTCAATTATATAAATTAAATTTTGGCCCAATGGTTCAGAATATAGAAGAGGAGCTGAGACGGTGGAGAAACCTACCTATATCATGGCTAGGGCGCATAAACTAGAAAAAAATGAATACCCTACCTCGGATCTTGTACCTGATGCAAATGCTGCCAATGGGCTTAAATAGGAAAGCTTTGAAGAGAGTGGATAGGGCCTTTGCTGACTTGATATGGAGAGGGAAACGGCCAAGAGCGAGTCTTCGCAGACTGCGGGCAGATGGAGACAAAGGAGGCCTAAATATGCCCGATCTAAGGAATTACGCCTTAGCTATGCATTATAGAATTTTGGGGGATTGGGTGAACAGGCCACTGGAGGCAGGATGGTTAGATTTAGAGGAAGGAGAAGGAGGGGTGAGGATCTCGGCATTCCTGAGAAGAGGAGGGAAGAAAGCATATAATAAACAGGTGAAACCAAACCCACTAGTAGTATCAGTATTAGAGGACTGGGAGCAGTTGCAAAAATTGGTGGGTGTGAGACCAAGAGAAGAGACGCTACTACTTCCATTAAGGGGAAATCCAGGGTTTGTGATAGGATGGGAGGACGCATGTTTTCTACTCTGGGAGGAAAGGGGCGTTAAATGTGTAAAGGACCTATGGAAACAAGGGAAATTGATGTCGGGAGAGAAGATAGGGGAACGCATGGGATCAGGTATGTTCAGAACTTTTCAGGCAAGAAATTATGCTAAAACAATTGGCAAAAGCCAAATAGTGGACTCTCCCATAGAGCAGGTTGGGCATTTGGTGCTCAGTACCCGGGGGGAAGAGAGGGGTATAATAGGTAGAGCGGCAAGAATGGGGCGACAGTATCTGCCTGATCTTACATGCAAAACTAGGAGGCTATGGAGCAGGGATTTAAACAGGGAGATACCAGACCAGGGATGGGAATTAATGTTACAAATGCACAAGGGGTTACTGGTTTGTAATAAATATCAGGAATCTTATTATAAGTTTATACATAGGCTTTATTGTCCACCAAGTATGGTTCACAGGTTCCGTCCCGAGATATCCCCCCGTTGTGGAAGATGTAAAAAAGAGGAGGGTACATATATACACTGCTTTTGGGAGTGTCTGTCCCTGAGACAGTTCTGGGAAGGGGTAGCCGAGGAAGTAGGCAGGATATGGGAAAGGCAGATGGAGAGAAGTCCAATGGCGATGCTGTTCGGGGTGGATGATTCAGAGGAGGAAGATTGGAGACCTCTCCCTAGATGATTGCAGATTCTGGTTGTTTTGGCCAGGCACTGTATATTAAATACATGGGTTACAAGTGAGACCCCAACTATACAGCAATGGAAAAACCTGTGTCAGCAGGCCCTAGGCCTGGAAAAGTTAAATTATGTGACTAAAAACAGGGAGGACCAGTTCTGGAGAGTCTGGGGAATGTTTATGTCCTTGTTACCACCAGGAGAGATGGAAATGCTGGGGAAAGGGCTGCAAGAATAAAAGGGGATGGCCGAGGAAGGTGGGTGGGGAGGAGATTGGGCCGGGATGACGAGAGGTCATTCTGGGATGGGTAAGGTAGAGGGGGACTGAGTAAGAGACAAACTGTTTTTTTAATGCATTATCAGTCTGTATAATTAATTGGGGGGGGTTTGGTAGGGGTTTGTCATTATTGGGTGTAGAGCTTGGGGGGAAGAGGGTAACTCAATAAATTGATATAAGAGGGAGATATTAGAGGGGTATAGGAATAAGATGTATTAATGCTGTTACTGTTTTGGTATAAGCATGTTTTTTACTTTTGATATTGTTGGAAAATTCAATAAGCATATGATGTAAAAAAAAAAAAAGGACTGGTCCTAGTACTAAACCCTGCGGTACCCCACTAGTAACCCTCCTTTCTTCACTGTGGACTCCATTTACTACTACCCTTTGCATCCTGTTGTCTAGCCAATTTTTTATCCAGGCTACCACCTTGGGACCCACTCCAAGGCTGTCTAACTTGTGTATTAATCTTTGGTGTGGGACTGTATCAAATGCCTTGCTAAAATCTAGGTAGGCCATGTCCACAGCCCCTCCCTGGTCTACTACTTTGGTCACCCAGTCAAAGAAATCTATTAGATTCGTCTGACACAACCTATTCATCGTGAATCCATGCTGCCTTGGGTCCTGTGCCTCACTGACCTCTAGGTACTCAACAATTCTTTCCTTCAGAAGTGATTCTATCATTTTCCCTACCACTGAGGTCAAACTAACTGGTCTGTAGTTTCCTGCCTCTGTCCTGCTCCCACTTTTGTGAAGAGGAATCACATCTGCCCTCCTCCAGTCCTCAGGTACCACCCCATCCTCCCATGATTTGTTAAAGAGAGTAGTCAGCGGTGTCACCAGTTCTACCCTTAGTTCCTTTAGAATTCTGGGGTGAATCCCATGAGGACCCATTGCTTTGTCCACCTTCAATTTTAGTAGTTCTTTCAGAACCCTTTCTTCTGTAAATGGACTGGTATAGACCCCCATCTTCAGAGTGTTTCTCTTGTTTGGTTTAGGTACCTCCCCCTCCTCTTCCTTTGTGAATACTGAGCAGAAATATTCGTTCCGTATCCCTGCTTTTTCACTGTCACCCTCTACCCACATTCCCTCCCCTTTATTAAGCCTCAGTATCCCTCCTTTGGTCTTTCTCCGCTCCCTAATGTACCTGTAAAAGGTCTTATCCCCCTTCTTAACAGAGTTAGCTATCCTTTCCTTGGTTTGGGCCTTTGCTATTCTGACTGCCTGCCCAGCCTCTTTCTGCTTTAACTGATACAGTTCTCTGTCCTGCTCCTTCTGTGTTTCCTTATATTTCCTGAATACTATCCTTTTTCCCTTAACCTTCCCTGCCACCTCTTTTGAGAACCATAGCATTTTTTTCCTTCGTTGTGTTTTGTTGATTTGCTTTACACAAAGGCTTGTTGTCTCTGTGATGGCTGTTTTGATTACTCCCCATTGTTCCTTCACCCCTCTTTCTTGCCTGTTTACTAGTGCTTTTCTTCTTGCCCAAGGTACGGTGTCTATGGTAGAGGACATAAGACCTAACATTTGAGATGTAAGCAGTAGTGTCATATGCTTGGTGTCTTGTAGTTGCTTGGCTGTAACTATGATGGAGTGTATTCTTGTCTGAGATGGGAAAACTAGACCCTTTTCTGTGTCTATGAGTGTGCCCAGGTGCTCGATGGAGTGACTGGGCATTAGACAGCTTTTCTTGTGATTGACTACCCATCCGTATTGTTGTAAGCAGTCTACCACCATTTGTGTTTTCCTGGTGGATTGCTGTTGTGATTTTGCTCTGATGAGCCAGTCATCTAGGTAAGGGATAACGTGGATACCCTGTTCACGTAGTTTGGCTGCTAGGACTGTTGAGACCTTTGTGAATACTTTTGGTGCAGAGGCTAGACTGAATGGCAGTATTTGGTACTGGTAGTGTTGGCCCAATATGCAGAAGTGGAGAAATCTGAAGTGCCTGTGTCTCATAGGAATGTGAAGGTATGCATCCTTCAGATCTATTGACGTGAGAAAGTCTCGCTGTCTGAGCACTCTGAGAGTTGACCTGATGGTTTCCATCTTGAAGGGGGTATATCTCACTGATCCGTTGATGTATTTGCGGTCCAGCGCTGGTCTGAGGCTGCCTGTCTTTTTTGGCACCATGAAGAAGATTGAGTACACTCTCTTCCCTTCTTCTGGCCTTGGTACGGGGGTTATTATGTTGTTTGTGCGTAGCTCCTGAATAACCTGTAGTACTTGTAGTGTTGGGTTCTTGTGTCTTGAGACAGGGGATGATACTATTCAGTTCTCTCTTGGTGACTGGTTGAATTCTATTGCATAGCCTTGCTGTATTATTTCCAACACCTTCTTGTCCGTTCTGGATTTCTCCCATTGATGAGAGAATTGTGCAGTCCTGTGCCCACTGTTGTAGTGTGAGCTTGTGTGTGGTGTGGATGGTCATGGTCTGGATTGATTTCTGTGGGTGTAATTGCCCCTGCCTCTGTGGGCTGTACTCCTGCCTCTGTACTTGTTGAAGTTATAAGGGGTTGTATAATTTTGTCTGTAGGTAGTGCCCCTGAAGTTAGAACTCCCTCTTCTTTTATCTCGAAAGGAGTGATAGCTGCTCCTTTGTCTAGCTGATAAATAAGAGGATCTTGACTGATCTTTGTTCAGTGCCTTTCCCTCTTCCTTGCCCTTAAGGTATTTTTCTAGGCCCTCACCAAACAGCATTTTTTCCTTGAAAGGTAGCTTCTGCAAGGTTGCCTTTGATTCTCCATCTGCATCCCATAGTTTCATCCATAAGGCTCTATGAGCTCTGTTAGTGAGTACGGCTGATCTAGAGTTGATTTTTAGGGAGTCTACTTCCATGTCTGCCAGGTATTTTGTGGAAACTATGGTGTTATCCAGGAGTTGAGACTCTGGGTATTTTGCTGGTATTGTTTTTTTGAATTTCCTGAAGCCAGGTTTACTGGGCTCATGTGACGTGAACTGCGGTGGAGGCAGTCCTGGCTCCCAACCCTGCTAGCTCTGTGTTCTTTTTTAGGGTATCCTCCAATTTCCTGTTGATTGGATCCTTTAGCCCTGATGCTGACTCCGTGGGGAGTACAGTCTTCTTATTTATTGAGGCTATTTGTGGGTTCACTGTTGATGGGGTGCACCAACGAGCCAGTTTTTCTGCTTATAAAGGGTACATTTTATACCAGAATCTGTGCTCTGGGATCTGGGCCAGTTCTGATGAAGACCATTCCTTTTGGACCACCTCGTCTATTGCCTCACAAACAGGGAATATGTCTGCTTGCTTAGATTGTGGTTACAGGGATGGTATTAATTTTGAAGCTGGTGCAGGGGCTGATGTTTCAAAGCCCACTATAGCCATGATGTTCTGGACTAGTGCTGGAATCTGATCCAGAAAACACCACTTTGCGGTGAGGGTTTGTGGCTCTTGATCGAGCTCTCCCTCTCCCTCCAACTCATCTCCTGGTTCCGTAGGGGTGTTCTGGGAATCAGAGATGGGTGTTTCTAGTGGTCTAGAATGTGATCCAGTAGCCCTCTTCTTGGGGGTAACTGACTGCTGGCATGATATTTCATTTAACTTTAGCAACATTGCTGCTAGCACATCTTGTTGTGCCTGCATGAGCTGATTGCTTTGGATCAGTGCCATGGTGGCATCCGAGTGAGGTTCTGGGTTTTGTTTGTTTTTTGTATCTATTGGTGATGTGAAATCCTCTTCAGTCTCCTCTATGTCATTGTGCCTGGTGGAATCCTCTACACAAGAAGCACATAACCTTCCTAGTTGTTGGTGTGGGATGGGAACATTGCACTGCCTGCAGCTCTTTGTCTTGGGCATTTTGATCTGTTAATTAATAAAGAAAGAAGTTCTCAGTCATCTCTACAAATTTGGCTGCATCAATTATCTGTAAGCTACAGATTACAGTACTGCAGTCTTTAAGTAAAGATCCCCTATGTTTCAGTTCTGTGCCTTTAAGGGGGGGCTGATGGGAGAGGTAGTTTATTGACTGATTGAAGAACAGTGCTCAGGGACTCTGTCTTCAGGTGGAGCAGAGTTTTATGATAGATTGCAGAAGCACTGGTGTCTTCTGCTGTATTGCTGTCATTTTTTGTGCCCTACATAATAGAGTGTGTAATTTGACTGTAGTGGACTTAGTTGCTCGATCGCACGCTAATGTGCTTCCTATTGCACAGGCATGGCATGTGATCTAGCGGGATCTATGGGCTGGCATGATCGTATGATGCTTGGGACCTTTCAGCATGGTTGCTGAGGTCTCGCGAGTATAGCGCACCAGTCGGAATGCAACTCACTCACTGTGCGAGATTTGAGGACTATGGAGCTGAGGGAGAGATGGCCACACTATTTGGAGCCAGTACGGACCTGGGGGTCATAAATTAGCAAACCATGGGCTCCATTTTGGTCCATAGAACTGCAGTATGCCAGTGGGCGCTTCAGGATGTCTACTGAGCTCGGGAGTTGCAGGAAAGTCATGAGATGGTGAATTGTGATGAGGAATGTTGCATTTTTATGAAACAGAGGGAACAGGCTCCAGGGTGTAGCTACTGATACTCCCAAGTAAGCCAAGGTGTACAAAGTTCAGTATCAGAGGGTAGCAAACCAGCTGGCCAGCATTGCTCTGCCCTCTCTAGTCCATCACATTTAAATTCATTTGTTTGGCTTTGCAGGCTTTTTCTTTTCTCTTTCAGCTTTGTTTGGGAGGGTGGCAGAGTGGACTGTGGACGTCAAAGCTGAAGGTCTCAATTAGGTTTGCATAGTCCACCTGCATAGTGATTGGCTGCGGCATCTGGTGGGGGTGTGGCAAGTCTGGGGTGGTGAGTTTAAATGTCCCAACAAAGTTAGAAGCCATACTGTTAGTTCAGTTGTACTGGGAGTGGGAGAAGCAGTAGAAAGCTGAGGAGCAGCAGGTAGAAGAACAGACTCAGAGCCAGCTAAAAAAACAGTAGAGAAGGAGGTAGCAGTGTGACAGGTTGGTGTACAAATCTGAAATGCCTGGCTACACCCCTGCACAGGCTATTCACCCTGGGTCACTGAGAAGGACTCCAGGTGAGGAGGTTAATCAAGTAACTCTGGCACCGCTAGGAGGGGTGGCAGGAAAACTCCTTATAATATTGCAGGTAAATAAATTGTATGTATTGCATGTTCCTGGTACCACTAGCAGAGGTACTTGAGACAGATATTTACCTGTATTTTTGCTCCTGGCATGGCTAGCAGGGGTACCAGCTAGCTTATGTAAACAGTATTAGTCATTTTGAATCTTCATTTGTGGCTCCTGGAACTGCTAGCAGGGGTTCCAGGTAGCTGGGTAATTTGAATTACAATTATCTCTGTTTCTGTTCCTTAACTGTTCTTGTGAGGCCCGACGTGTATCCAAAGATGCAGCTATTCTCGGCTGTACTATGCCTTATTCATTGACATATTGGTCTATACTGTACATTATTTCTGCAGAAATTTTTTCTGAGCACAGTTTTCTTGGCTGCTATTAGTTAGTAAAATATCCTTGTTTTATTCTTACCTTGCTGAAGTATTCTATCTCTCAATCTAAAGTCTGGAGCTCTGGTTTATGCTACAACCGTTATCAAATGCACAAGTAGAACTGACCATAGGAGACCAGAGCCCCTGGGAGGGGGACAGATTTTATTTTGTCACATGTGCATCAAGCAACGTATCAGATGTATACAACCCATGATGTCAGGAATGTGGAGTGCCTCAGAGATCATCCCTCACAATCAACTCTACCGTCAATGTTTGAAGCAGTGTGTAGGCTTTCTATTAACTTCTAGACACAATGCCAGTCTGGCTTTGTGTGCTTTTTGTGGAGAAAAAAAAAAAAAACAGCAGACTGAGCTGTCAGAGTAAAAATTCCTTCTCTGCCCAAAGGCATGGTCACCATTCCTGACCTCTTCATTCCTCTTCTCCTTGCCCAAAATGCAAAAACATTGCACCTTTGGAGGAAAAAAGGCCGCTCGCAGTCATAAACGGTAAACTGGTTTTATATTGACAAACAATGAAACACAAACTGGTTTTATACTTGTAAACAAAGAAACACAAACTATTTTTGTACTTGTAAACAACAAAACACAAACTGATTTCGTACTGGTAAACAACGAAACACAAACTGGTGTTATACTTTTTTTCAAAACATTTTATTTGTTTACAGAATAATACATACATTAAAGTCGTAATAGTATGCTCAAATAACACCACACTTACACTAAAATTCATAGTACAGTACATGTTAAGTGACAGGATAATCTAAACAGTTTGCATACATCACAAATTCTGGTCATTATCTGTAATATACAGTTTATCTTCTTTATTTTCTAACCACTTCAAAACTAGTTTTATACTTATAAACAACAAGACACAAACTGATTTCATACTGGTTAGCAACAAAACAGAAATTGTTTTCATAATACTGGTAAACAATGGAACAGAATATTTGGTGCGCAAAAAAGGATGTCGCTGCTGAAACTGCAAGGTAAACTGGATTCATGGGGTTGTTTGATGTCCTTTACTTTCAGTCACCATAAATCTAGTTTACCATAATATTTCAGCAGGTACATCTTTTTTTTTTATCCAGAATAGACAGATGCAGCATATTGTTCACTGTGAAGTCCTGCTTGTAACTCAGTTTTAGCTTGTAGAATTGAAAGGGCCAAGATACAGTACAGTCCATATAATACTGACTTTATTTTTCAGTATTTCATTCAAACAGATTTTACCCAAAGTCTCTATATGACTCATACAGAACACACAAAAATAGAAAGAACTGTGTGGGGTAGCAGTGCAGCACACTACTGCGACTTGCTCAAGGTCATACAGTGTGCCAGTGGCAGAGCTGGGATCGAACCTGGGAAGCCCCAGTTTATAGTTTTACGATTGAAGCATTAAAACTGCCTGCATCAAGCAACGTGATTCTGTCCTGGAATTCCAGTGCAGTGTGGAACTGTGTGATGTTGAACTCAATAGCAACAATGTAGCTACTAAACTACAGAGGAATTTCTTTACCTCCATTGCTCTGAAGCAGGTTCTCATCTGAGCTACACAGCCCTCTGACTCATCTTCAGTAACGCTCATTAGTTAAACAGAACACTTCTGTCTTTCTTCCAGATGGCCCCAAAAACACAGCCTTGTTCCCTGGTAAATCAAAACTAACGGAGTGGGAGACTCTAACCCTGACCTGCAGAGGAGAGTCTAATCCAAATCCTGAAATCAGCTGGCAAAAAGTGGGCTCTGCCCACCAGGAGAACTGGAGCATTTCCATATTCAAAGGGCAATCAGTGTTGTCCATCTCAAGTGTTAGTCCACGGGAAAGCGGCACCTACATTTGTGTTATAAAGAATGAAATCAACAGAACTGAGCTGTACGCATCAGTTGATGTGTTATGTAAGTAAACCCTTTTGTAAGTTTCTGTGTTTTGGCATCCCTCATGAGGTGTGTATGGGTTTGGGTAGTGAATTTCACTGTCAAAGTCTGAGACTCCGAGTGCAGGCTTTCTCTTACCCTCTAGACAGGAGGCCAGTCTGGTGCTGTGTGCCTTTTGTTCCATGAAGGTTGAGTGAATTAAATCTGAAGCAGCCACACTAAGCACTACCCCAGCCTTTCAGTGGAAACCTTGGGGAAACTCTGTGCAACATCTTATTTTTCACTCAGCAACAACTACAGCAGCAAAAGGAAGTAAAAGATTATTTTAACTTGTTAGCAAACCTTACCTGGTATTTTCATGGGTACAGCACCAATGGATACTGGTAAAACGACATCCCTTGTATAGTATGGCACATGGAAGAGGTGGGCAGACAGTGGCAGCTCAGATGGTATCCAGTTGCACTGTTAGGGCCTGAAGGACAGACATGAAGTGATAGACACAGGTGGGAGTGAAAACGCACCCTTCTCAGCAGTACTTGCTTTCATTCATGCCTGCTTCATTTACCTGTTTCAAGGTTTAGATGGCACAACAAACTTCTCTCATGCCCTCACTAGCAATAATCCTGAGTGCGGCCATATTGACGGTTTTGTTGCCATAGTTCCAAGTACTAATTACTGATATACTATAAGCCTAGAATCCAGTGCACTGTGAATGTTTTATTTTGAATACTTTTATCGAGGATAACACTACTCAGATGCAACATCCTGCTCACAATGGAGTCCTGCATCTAACCCAGTTTTATTGCTGAGAGAACTGAAACAGAAAGAGAGGCCAAGTACAAAACTATGTTAACTTTATTTTATATTATGGCTTTCAGACTGCATCCTAAATTGCTTGAAAGGACTCATCGAGAACACACAAAGTAGAACAGTGCAACATAACAATGCATTACGTCATGGTGACTAGGTCAAGGTCATGCAGTGTGCCACTGGCAAAGCTAGGATGTCCCTATTAACAGGCCTATCATCGAAGATTTGAAACAACTGGCTTTAACTGGTATATTGGTGTGCCTGTAATTCCGTTATAGCATGTAGCTGTGTTACGCTGACCTCAACAACAGCAATGCAGTAGGATACAAGGCTACTGATGAATTTATTTCCATTACTTTGAAGCAGATTCTGATGTTAGCTACACAGCCCTTTAATACGTTTCCAGTAACTAATTGGTTAGATAGAACTGTTGTGGTCTTTCTTCCAGATGGCCCCCAAAACACAACCTTGTTCCCAGTTGAATCAAAGGTAAAGAAGGGGGAGACTCTAACCCTGACCTGCACGGGTGAATCCAACCCAAGTCCTGAAATCTGTTGGCAAAAAGAGGGCTCTGACCACCAGAAGAAATGGAACATTTCCACATCCAAAAGGCAATCAGTGTTGTCCATCTCAAATGTTAGTCCAAGGGAAAGCGACACCTACATTTGTGTTATAAAGAATGAAATCAACAGAACTGAGCTGTATGCATCAATTGATGCATTAAGTAAACCCTTTAGTATGTTTCTGGGCTGTGGTGTCCCTCATGAGGTGTGTGAGGATTGGGTAATCAACTCTACTGTCAATGTTTGAAGCAGTGTGTAGGATTTCTCTTACCTTGTAGACACCACGCCAGTCTGGTGTTGGGTGCTTTTTGTCAAGGAGAAAAAAGGAAAACAGCAGACTAAGCTGTTAGAGTAAAAATTCCTTCTCTGTCCAAAAGTAGGGTCACCATTTCTGACCTCTTCATTCCTCTTCTCCTTACCCAAAATACAAAACCATTGCACCTTTGGAGGAAACAAAGCCGCTCGCAGCCATAAACAGCAAACTGGTTTCATACTGGTAAACAACGTAACACAAACTGGCTTTATACTCATAAACAACAAAAGACAAACTGATTTCATACTGGTAAACAACAAAACACAAAGTGGTTTCATAACCATAAGCGTCATAATTGCGACGCTTCTCCCTACTTTGCCTTCAGACACCAAGAATTAAAACATCCGACTGCAATCACTTTCTCCTTCCCTTCCCTATCGAATACCATGCAAAACTCCTTAAAACTTTATACCCTCCTCAGTCCATTCTCCTTCAAAGCAATAACTGATTACCTGAAAGATACCTGTAACTGCTTTAGATGACCCAACATCCATAACCTACAATACTTTTGCATTTACTCAGGCATAGATCGCTTGTTCCTAGTCAGGGAGCTCCCAATACTTGCCCGTCCCTTCTCCTGTTCCTCACTCTTTCTCTCTTCCTCTGTCATTCTCCTCCTCTCTCTCTCCTCTCTCTCTCTCTCTCTCTCCTCCCTCTCTCCCTCCCTCTCTCTCTCTCTCTTCTACTCCCTTCCTCTCTCTCTCTCCTCTCTCCTCTGCAATCTCTCATTCCCTTCTCCCCTCTCCCTCACTCCTCCCTCTCCCTTCCTCCCTCCCTCTTTCTCGTTCAATTTCATGCTCCTCCTCTCTCTCCCTCCCTCTCTTTCTCATTCTCCCTCCTGCTCTCCTCCCTCTCCCTCTCTCATTCTTCCTCCCTCTCTCTCTCTGTCTCTCTCAATCTCACTCTCGTCCATCCTGCTCTGGCATAGTATATACATACATGCAAATAATTTTTATTGTGATGCCTTTGCTAACTGCATTTATTATGATATCTGTATTTTTATGACATGTACAATCTTCCCATGTACTCTTGTGATTGCCTAGCTGTGTCTGTATACTTTTGATGTCCAGGACCACCTTGAAAATGAGCTTGCTCAATGGTGTCTACGCCTGGCTAAATAAAGTTGATTGATTGATTGAATAATGGTAAACAATGGAATAGTATAACTGGTGCATAAAAAAAGGACATCGCTGCTGAAATAGCAAGGTAAACTGGATTCATGGTGTTGTTTGATGTCCTTTACTTTCAGCCACCATAAATCTAGTTTACTATGATATTTAAGCAGCTAAGTCTTTATCAGAATGTAGTATATACATGGATATAGTTATATATGGCGAGGTGTAAAGAATGCCATTAGGGTAGTAGTTAATACATATGGATATTTGTAGTTCTATCTAAGGTATACATTTCTGTCATGCCCAGTAGGTTTTTCTTTGTGTATGTACGATGATGTGCGTATACTATCTTGGAGAAGAATAAAGATGGCCACTGAATATACGTGCTGTAACTGAATCCCTCTGTGAGGTCACCAATATGTATTACACTGGCGAGGCAGGATGAAAGCAATATATCTCAGATGAGTGTAAGAAATGCTACATGAGCTAACACACGTTTTCTTTTAAGGCATTTTTTTTTAACTGCTGTAAATCCACACCTGCTATCTCGCATTTAGTTCATTGGACTGCTTATCTTTCCCCCACCAGCCAGGCTATCGTAAACATCATAAATGTGTCTGCTGCAATCTCTTGCATTAGGATCACACATAAAGCAAATCTGACAACAAAACTCCAACTAGTGTGAACTGTCTGTTTAACTTCTGCTGAGTTTTAAGAAAAATGTATTACAGAGTGGGAAACAGAGCTGTCACAGGCTGTGGAATGATGGACCAAAGAGCGTCTTTGAAGTATGAAATTCAAAATTTGTTTATTCAAAACAATAATAAAATAAGGAACAAAATACGAACTGAGTACGACAAACTTAAGAAGAGGAAAACAAACGCATAACTAAATTATGGGCTAGCAGATACTAGCTTCTTAGGATGCTTACAGCAGCATATCCAGGTCTGATCTCGTCAGAACAACTGAACTCCACTAGACTGAGAACACAACTTTTTATACTATTCAGGGGTCATGTGACTATTCAACTCCTCCCCTGAACTTGTTCTAGAATATTATTTCTTTAATTACTAGACATTTAAACTATTTTCAACATTACTATACTTTTATTTACATACAGCATTATTTTCTAATGCAAAAAAGTGATATACAGCCCTTCTTAAAAGGATTTGAGAGAAAATGCTAGCAGAGGCAAGCACCGCCTTTAAGCCAGCATAAAAACAGCAGATTCCAGGCCGGCCAGCTCCTATAGGACTTGCAGCAGCAGAGAGAGACACACAGAACAGCCAGAAGAACCAGCAACACCACAGAGCCCTCGATCTGCAAAACGTCCCAAAGACTCCCACTTAGCCTTAGCTGACAAAGTCAAGAATGCAGAGTTACCTGAGTTAGTGAGCAGTTTGTAAAGTATACAACTTGCCCCTTTCCTCAATGACCCACATTTGATAATTCCCCATTGTGAGTTAGTGGGAAGAGAGAAATTTGGTTGTAAATCCTGTTTCTGCAGCAAAGATTTAAGTTGAAGACAGTAACAGAATTGACATTTATGAAGCTTGTATTTATTCCTGATTTCAGTGAAAGATAGTAATATATGAGAGTCATTACTAAACAGATCACTTAATTTTTTTTTGTTTTATTCCGGCCTTTTCCCAATCAGCATTCTGTAGAACTGTCTTATTTTAAATAATGCTGGATTGTTCCAGGTGGGGGCCAAGAGAAGGGGAAGGAAGTCAGGATTAAGGATAGAATTGATTTTTTTCATTACTTTGAAGGAGGTTACCAAACACTAATTACCCTTAACATCAGTGTGCACGTTAAGGTAAATTAAATCAGATAATGTGTTTGGGACCATTATTTCTCTTTCCATATCCACCCACAAGGTTTCTTGCCCCTTAGAAGTTTTGTTTACCAGGAGATGTAAAACAGCTTGTCTGGTTAGAAACGCTAACTGATACTTTTCCTAACAGGGCAAAGCCATGCCCCTCTCTTCATGTGAGGCACAGAGTTTTTTAGACTGATTCTGGCTGCCTTATTGTTTCAAAGGAAAATTCTGGTCATATTATTTAATTTTTTAATCTGTTTACTATTCAAGAGGGTAGGGATATTCTGAAACTGAAAGAAAAGTTTAGGGGCTGAGACCATTTTGATTTAGTTGATTTTACCCCAAAGAGATAGGTTCAGCATCCTCCATCTGCTGAAATCAAACTTAATTTCCCTGAATAGAGATTTCTAACCAGGATTCTGGGTTCAGGTTTATTTTCAGGCCAAGGAAAACATTCACATTTGTCATCCAATCTTTATCCAGTAAATTACGTAACTGTCTGTCAATGAAGGTTAGTGTTAGCGCATAAAGCTTGAGTTTTGTTACAATTCATTTGCAACCCTGAAATGCTTTCAGAATCCTCAATAATCTTCTTAAGAGCCACAAATGACTAAATGGGCATTGAAACCATTAAAAGAAGGTTATCTGTGAAAGCAAAAAACCTTGTTCACCTTTTTTATCACCTGGATTCCATGAATAGCTTCATTGGTGTGAATATGCCTGATTAGGGGTTCAATGGATAAAATAAATAAGGGGAGAGTGGGCAACCTTGTCTTGTTCCTTCTGACAGAGATGTAGAATCAGAAAGAATCCCATTTATAAGAATTTGAGCATTAGCCCCTTTATACAAAGTGGAGACCCAACCCCTGAACTCTGTGCCATATCCAAATTCAGAGAGGGTAGCAAGCATGTAAGACCAGTCTAGGGAATCAAATGCCTTAAAGAGGTTGAGCAAAAGAATACTATCTGGGAGAGTGCATTTGTTCGTGGCCCAAATGGCATTAACCAATCTCCTAACACTGTCAGATCCTTTTCTCCCTGGGATAAACCCTACCTGCTCTAAGCCTACTAAGTCCTGTACTATTAATTGAACTCTATTTGTTGATACTTTTGCTAAAATGTTATAGTCCAGGTTCATTAATGAAACTGGGTGATAGATTGAGCAGTCAATGGGTCTTTGTTCTTTTTGTGTATCAGTGTGACCAGAGCCTGGCTAAAAGGTGTGAGGGGCGCTAGCATTTCTAGATTTATTATACATGAACAAGAGGTAAGGACACAGCGTATTGTAGAATTCTTCAGGTAAGCCATCCAGGCCTAGAGGTTTCACTGTAGGCAGTGAGGCAATTGCATTAGCAATCTCCAAACTAGATAAGGGCTTGTTCAAAGAATCTTGTTGCTCATTGGTAGTTTTAGGTAATTTAAGAACTTTGAAAAAGTTCTGAAATTTCTCTTCATCAGATTGGAGTTGTTTGGAATAAAAGGTATGAAAAAAGTTTTGAAACACCTTGTTTATATCTGAATTTTTGGTTAGAACTATCCCTGTTCTATGTTTGATGCCCAGGATCAAATTTTGAGAGAGATCTTTCTTAAGTCTATATGCTAGCAACTTGCTTGATTTTTCTCCTGGCTCCCAATGAAAGAGTGCATATTCAGCCTGCTCTGGGAGAATGGAACTGACCTCAAATTTTAATCTGGTTACCTCATGAAGAAGAGAGAGGCTAAGTGGTTTAAGCTTTTTAAGCTGGTGCTCAAGATTAGCCAGACAAGGGTTTTTGTCATCAAGGAGTTTTAGTTTTTCTTTTTTTCTGGTGGATGAAAATCCTATAATTTGACTCCTGATAAAGGCTTTATAAGCCTTCCATAAACATCCATAGGAGACCTCATTAGTATTGTTAATAGTGAAAAAGGCAACAGTTTCTTTTGATAACCATTCCTGAACATTTTTACCCTGCAGTAACTGTACATTAAGCCTCCATCTTAATGTTTTGCCTGAGCCTCGATGATTTGAATGTTCACGTTAACCAAACCATGATCTGAAATGATGATGGGGTTGATCTGGGCATCGAGAATAGAATATGTCAGGGAATGAGAAACTAGGAAGAAATCAAGTCTACTGTATGTTAAGTGTCTGTTTGAAAAAAAAAAAAGATAAATATTTATCTGTCAGGGGTACTAGTCTCCAAATATCAGAGAGATTTGGTATTTTCACCAGGTTAGTTAGGGTCTGCCTACATCTGGGTATATAGTTCTCCAGTTTGGGGAGTTGCTTACCAAGTAGAGGGTTTAATACTTTGTTGAAGCCGCCCCCAACAATCAGTTCATTATCTGCAAACTGGGACAACCTAGCTGAAATATCTTTAAAGAAGTCTCCTGACCTGAATTTGGTGCATAGATGTTGCAAATGACTATCTTTTCCCCATCCATTGCCCCAGACAAATTCCAAAATCTGCCTTCCAAATCTGCTATATGGGGCTCCTTCACAAAGTTGATGTCTTTCCTAATAAAGATGGCCATGCCTCTTTTTTTTTGGAAGAAAAATAACTAAATTCTACATTAGCCACCCATGACCTTGCTAATTTACTGGACTCATCTGCCCTCAGGTGGGTCTCTTGTAGGGGGACAAGATCTACTTTTTCCTTATTAAAGTATGCTAAAATCTTTTCCTCTTTATATGCGATCTGATACCATTCACATTCCATGAAGCGATCTTATATGATTGCATATCCAACTCAGGAAGGGAAGGATAAGCAATTCAAAGAAGAGACTGTTGTTTAGTTATTGGCTACTGCAACAGACTCTTAACTATAGACTGGTTACAAATGTTCTAATACACTGGAGCTAATGCACGTTAAAATAGAATAAAATACACCTGTATAAATGTTGTAAGAATCTGTATCAATTGAATGCAGGAAACAACTATCAAAGTGAAACAGGTGAAAAAACTATTCAAAAAATTACAACACTTAAAATATTATAAAGACAAAACCAACAAACATATGGAAAAAGGAAGGGCTACGGTAATTGGTACAGTAGGATGACAACTTCTGTTGGACCAAAATCCACCAAACTAAGGTCCTAGGTGGGATTATCTTAAGGTCCTGTCTGATGGAGGAAACACTAGAAAAACATTGTCATCTGCTTAAAACGGCTAGAACATAAAGAACAACAGTTCTGTATTCATATTAGTATGAAAATCACTGCATTTTGGCTACTTATTTAAGCTATCATTGATAATTTTCCTTTAAAATAAAAATAACTCAGAAAACAGGTTTCCATTTCTTAACCAGGGCACCAGACATGCTGAAGGTTGTCAAGAAGTTAGTCTGAGGAGTACCCCCATAGTATTGAAGAACCATAGAGTAGCGGAGAATCAGGCCAGGGACACAACTACTAGGATTCGAACACAGCAGACCAATGGCAGTAAATAACAGGATGCTAAACAGATTTTCTTAAGTGTCAGTGTCTAGTCTTTTCTGCCCAGGTGACTGCAGGTACCTCCCAGAGATATTGGCTGAGGATGCCACAACCATACAGTATCAATTAATGGGCCTTAGAATATTCTGGCTATTGCCTGCATCTCATCTGAAGACCACACCACATCCTGCTGCTTAGATAGGCATGCTAGGTACTCAACGTACTAGCTTATTCAAAGCTGTTGTACCACTGTACCCACCAATATGCTGACCCACCTTCCTCTGTCAATGAGGAAGGCGACATGTGTGTATGATGCCATTTCAACCTTGAAGATACCTGTACTAAATATTGGATGACCAGGCACTTACACTAATAAAATCTATAGTTACTAGTGAGCTGCCTCCACAGATACTGCCTACAAACACACCAGTGTGAGCTTGAGAGTCCCATTAATCCCAGATTAGTGATCCAAGCAGGACTGTAGTGACATGTTGCACTTAACCTGCACTAGCAGACCAGACCTGAAATCCATCTATAGAGAAGAGCCCAGTCCATATGAGGCTACTGCGCCGGGCAGGAGAGATAAGGGAAGGAAGTTAGCCCCTTATTGTCCTGAGTCAAGTTCATAGTGTTAAGCCCCTTGATCATAACCCTCGGCTCACTGCTACAGCTGCATTCACTCATTTAGTCAGTACCCTCATCAGACTACAGTTCCTAACCTCCCATTCAACTATTATGGTTGCTGAGACATTAACACCAAATAAAATTATCACTGAATTTGTCAGCAGGACAATGACACTCTTAAGAACTTTATGCAGATAATATTGTGCAAGACAGTAGATTTAAAACAAAAGGAAAAACAATTAACCACATTAAGCCACCACAATCTGCATAGTTAAAGGTCGCTTGCCACTGTTTCATAGGAAGGTCATGGTTGGACCTTAAACCACCACACACTGACATACGAGTGAAAGCATAAAATAAAGTGCCACCTCAGTCTTAAAAACTAGCAAGCAGTGGCTTCAGTTAGACTTAACCACCTCTGTAAAGTTCTGCAAGAAGTAAACACTCACTTTACAAATCATTCCGGCAGTAAGGCAGGATCACAAACAACATGGTCAGGCAGAAGTGAAGAGTTCTGCTGATGTGTTGCCAGTGGAAGTGTCGATCTGGAATTTCAGCCTGAGGGGATTCCAGGACAACAGTGGATCTTTGAGATGAGTTCCTTTCACAGTTGCAGAGGGTCAGGAAGTACATCCAGTTCCATTTCTGCTTGCTGGAATCAGGAGATAGTGAAGCAGAGGATGCCAGGTGACTTTCTTTAGGTACTCGATTCTTACTTCTACTGCGGCTCCTTTTCCTCAAATTGGATGAAGGCACTCTTTGCTGCATATGATGATTTATAGGTACTTTTACTTTCTTATAAGATGCAGAGCGCTTCAAAGCTTTGTTATTTGGTCTGTTTGTGATGGCAGCAGAGTAGGGGTATGAGTAGGACCCACTTTTCTGCTTAAAGTGGGCACTTCTCTTTCTTGCACACTGAGTGAGATCTTTGGCCATTGGAATTCCTAGAAGGAGCAGCATGCACAGATGAGAAAGAGTGCAGTTCCAGCTCGCAATCATCATCAACTTTATTGCAGGATACTACCCCTCCTCCAGGTTCCCTAATCACAAAGACAGCAGGGTACTTGATGCGGTATAAGATCCCCCTCTTCTAACAATGCTGTTTAATGTCATAAAAACCTTTCCTTTTGTTGACTTTTTCAGATGAGAACTCTTGGTAAGTTAGAATTCTTGTTCTCTGCTATTCTAACTGCTTTCTCTGCCTTGAAACCCTCAAAACAACTTCTTTTACAGAAAATCTTAAAAAGTATGCCACAATCGGCCAGGTTCGCTTATCATGAGGGGGCTTAGGGCCAGCAGTCCTATGTGACCTTTTGATTTCAAGGCCTATGGCCAATGATAATTTAACAGTTCAGGTAAAAATGACTGTAAGAATGACACCATGTTCGAGAGCCTTCCCATTCTTCTGGTACTCGATAATCCTTAAAATTATTTCTCCTCCTCCATTCTCTAGATCATTAACTTTGTCCATTAAATATGCAGTTTGCTTAGATTGTTGTTGGGTAATAGAGTTAAATGGTTAACAGTTTCCTTAGATCTTCTACCTGTAGCGACAACACTTTTACTGTTTCTTTAATTTTCTCTGATTGTGCCTGAAGACTTCCTTTTGCTTGTTTGACCTTGACCATATCAAGTTTTAAGCCTGCCAGTATTTCCTTAAGTTTGAGCATGTCATTTTTATTGGCCAGCATATTGAGGGTTGCCTGTGGGTTTCCAACTGTCCCAGCTCCTGGCTTGAAGGGATCATATCCTCTGCCGGCTGAGACTGGCATATTTAGAGCCGCCTGAATACTTCTTAGCTGACATGTCTACGAGGATGTTTTATGAGAAAAGGAAATTGACAGTTATAATGCAGAAGTAGTAAATAAGTTAATAGTTGATAATTTTTCAGAGCCAAAACACAAAAAACTGTTTAAACATGAAGAAAATAAGTGTATGAGACAAGTGCTCGCACGGATGCAACCAACTCCATCAGTACTAGCACATGCTCCCTTGCAGCCATTGTATATTCAACTTTCATCTTTCTCAGAAGACCCAATCCCTGTGCAAGGGGAGACTGAAGTACCAGTCACCTACGAGAAAGGAATGTAGAGCTTGCCACTAGAGGTGGTACAAGGAGAAAGACCAGCATTACTAGGCAAAGACTGGCTAACACAGATCAAATTGAACTGGGAAAAGATCATTAGCTTAAATACTGTGACCAAAGCACCGCAAGATGCGCTAAAGAAAATATTGGACAAACATGATCCTATTTTACAGGACAGTTATGGCATAATCTGGGATTTCAAGGCAAAGTTCTGGGTGCAACCAGGGCCTTCAATTTTCCACAAGCCCCGACCAGTACAACATACTTTAAGGAAGTGGTGAAGGAACTTGACCATCTAAAGCCATGATATCATCTCATGAGTAGAGAGGGTGACTGGGCTATCTCTATCACTTTGGTACAAAAATGAGACAAAGCAGTGAGGCTGTGTGGTGACTACAAGGTGACAGTGAACCATTGTATACAGCAAGATCCACACCCATTACCCAATGCAAAAGACTTGTTTGCCGCACTCTAAGGGGCAAGTCCTTTAGCAAGTTTAGCAGTGACAGCAGCTCAACAGGTAGCACACTCACCTCTGAGGCCAGGAGGTCAGTAGGCTGTGGGTTCTATCCCACACCAGGCACTTGGTTAATATCCCAATACTGACACTGTAGTGCAGCATGAGGGGGGTGCTGTACTCCTGAAGTGCCGTCTTTCAGATGAGACGTTAAACCGAGGTCCCATCTGCCTGTTCTGGTGGTAGTTCAGGTGGATGTTAAAGATCCCATGGCACTTCTCGAAAAGAGCAGGTGAATTTCCTCTGTACAATGGCAAAATTTCCTCCATTCATGATAAATATCACCAACAGCTTCATCTGGTTCAAGGTCAGTTGGCATTCATCTGTATCCCCCTCCCCCGGGTCGTGCCTGAAAATAGGCAGGATTTGTCTAGTGCACTTACCCAGTCAACAAAAACTAAAATAAAATAAAAAAAAAAATAAAATAAATAAAGTTGGACTTATCTTTTGCATACCAGCAGCTGGAACTGGAACCAGAGTCAGAACTATATCTAACCATCAACACCCACAAGGGACTTTGCCAGTATCATCGCTTGGTACATGGAGTTTCCAGCGCCAGCAATTTTCCAGAACACAACGGATTAGATACTGCACGGACTGGACCATGTAGTATGTTTTATGGATGATATCTTGGTAACAGCACCCACCGTGGAAGAGCACCTGAGAATCCTGGATCAAGTTCTGACCAGACTGCAATGGTATGGACTGAGAGTAAAGCTAGCCAAATGCCAATTTCTGTTGAGTACCTAGGTCATCATATCAATGCCCAAGGCCTATGCCCAACAGAGACAGCAAGGTGAATGCTATAGTCAAGGCACCTGCACCAACAAATGTGACAGAGTTAAGATCAATTTTAGGACTCTTGAACTACTATGGATGGTTCCTAGTCCAATTGTCCACATTGTTGCAACCACTTCATTACTTGCTAAAGAAAGAAACTCAGTTAAATTGGTCGCCACAGTGTGAGGAAGCATTTCAGGCTTGCAAAAAATGTCTTTTAAGCAGCAAATGGTTGGCATACTATGACCCTGCCAAATCTCTGAGGCTAGCATGTGATGCATCACCATATGGAGTGGTGGCCATCATCTCTCGTGCTACCTTCTGGGGAGGAACACCTGATTGCTTTTACTTCCAGAACATTGTCTTCAAGTGAAAGAAACTATGCTCAGATCAAGGAAGAAGCTTTGAGCATAATTTTCAGTGTCAAGAAGTTCCATAAGTACTTATATGGATGGAAATTCACTCTGCTAACAGATCACAAGCCCCTACTGGCAATTCTGGGGCCAAAGGCTGCAATACCAACTCTTGCAGCACTCAGAATGCAACAATGGGCCCGATTCTGTTGGCTTACGACTATGACATCGAATACAGATGTTCTCACGATCGTGCAAATTCAGATGCATTATTGAGACTGCCATGCAAAAATGCTACAGAGAAGGAAGACAGTGGGCAGTATTCCATCTTTCATATCTTGAGGAATTACTGATTGCTTAACAGGATGTCACAGCAGAGACACAGCAAGATCCTGTCCTCTCAAAGTCCTAAATTTCACCCTAAATGGTTATTGGCCTTCACTTCACGATCAACCTGACTCTCCGACCTTTCTTAGACAAGAAAGACCAGTTGTCCACAGAGCAAGGCTGTGTTCTGTGGGGAGTCTGAGTTGTGATACCTCCAAAGTTCCGCAAGAGATTATTTTCTGCCTTACATGACAGTCATCCTGGAATCTCTCGAATGAAGTAATTGGCCAGAGGATACTTCTAGTGGCCAGGACTTGACCAAGATATCCAACTTCTTGTCAACCAATGTGCGCCATGTGCGGCTGTACACAACTAACCATCAACCGCACCCCTGCATCCATGGTCCTGGGCTACCACACTGTGGGAGTGCATCCATGTTGACTATGCTGAAGTGGACAAACAGCATTTTATGGTAGTAACTTGACATCCAATCCAAATGGCTGGAAGTGTTGCCCACACAAGTCATGACAATTGAAGATTGTAAACATTCTGAGAAAACCTTTTGCCTCATATGGTCTACCATGGGAGTTAGTGTCGGACAATGGTCCCCAATTTTCTTCCCATGACTTCAAACTGTTCTTAAAGCAGAATGGCATCTGACATATTTTTACTCCACCTTACCATTCAGCATCCAAGAGCGCAGCCAAAATAGCTGTACAGACATTCAGAAAAGCTTGGAATAAACTACATTCACAGCAAGTACCTACAGCGCAAAGGTTAGCTAGTTTCCTGTTTGCTTATATAAACGCTCCTCACTCAGTCACAGAGCAAACACCTGCCAAACTGTTTCTCAAACATCAACCTCGTACCCACTTGTTATTGCTCAAGCTGGACTTGGCCAACACTGTTGCAAAGCATCAACTACTACAGCAAAAGAGTCAACAAGTCAACAAAAACCAGGGAAGAGTACACAATGGGGTTAGATACTAACAACAACAAAAATGGAAAGGGCCTGGGGTAGTCATATCAGATGACCTTAAGGTGAGCAAAGCAATGTGAGAAGGCAGTAAGGAGGGCTGGTGGGACACTGGGATGCATGGGAGAGGCATCACCAGTGAAAACAGAAGTTGTTATCTCGTTGTACAGACAGTTGGTGTGACCCCATCTGGAGTACTGCGTGCAGTTCTGGAGACCCCATCTCCACAAAGAAATAGAGAGGATGAAGGCTGTCCAGAGTTGAGCAACTAAAATGGTGCAGGGTCTGCACCAGAAGACATTCAAAGAGAGATTAAAGAGCTTAAAATGTATACCCTTGGGGGGGGGGGACATGATAGAAACCTTCAAGGGAATCAACAAAATCCAAGAGGGTAGCATCTTTCAGAAAAAGAGATGTACAAGAACAAGGGGACACAATTTGAAGCTGGGGGATGGCTCAGAGGTAATATGAGGAAGTATTTTTCATGGAGAGGGTTGGCAGATACTTAGGAACAGCCTTTCCTGAGAGGCAGTAAGGCCAAAACAGTGGTGGAATTCAAGAGTGCATGGGACAGATATAAGGCAATTCTAGTGGTGGGTAGGAGGAAGTAGGCTGTTGGTTAACTAGGATCTGCAGCTTATCCATTAGGTAGGGAAATGGGCAGACTAGGTGGGCCAAGTTGTCCTTATCTGCCGTCAAATTCTATGTTTCTAGTATGAATTTCTAATCCTGGGGAGAGGGTGATGGTTCGAGACTGTAGACATCCCAAGATTTCTTGGATTCCTGGGCTGGTGACCGAAACACGTGGACCTATGACTTATGTAGTTTGCATGGGACATCAACTTGTTCACGTGCACATGGATCACCTGCTGCATTCCAAGGTTAGAAACATAGAAACATAGACCTTGACAGCAGATAAGGACCGCTGGCCCAAGTAGTTTGTCAATTTCCTACCTACAGGATAAGCTGCAGAGCCTAGTTAACCAACAGACTATTTCTTCCTACCCACCACAAGAATTGCCTTATGTTTGTTCCATGCATCTTGAATTCTCCCACAGTTTTAAACCCCACAACATCCTCAGGAAGACTGCTCCACGCATCCACCACACTTTCTGTGAAAAAATACTCCTCACATTGCCCCTGAGCCGTCCCCCCTCTATCTTCCAAGTATGTCCCCTTGTTTTTGCACATCTCTTTTTCTGAAAGATGCTACCCTCTTGGACTTTGTTGATTGCACTGAGGTACTTAAAAGTTTCTATCATGTCCCCCCTCTCCCTCCTTTCCTCAAGGGTATACATATTAAGTTCCTTTAGTCTCTCCTCGTATGGCTTCTCTTGGAGACCTTGCACCATTTTAGTTGCTCTCCTCTGGACTGCCTCCATCCTGTCTATGTCCTTGCGGAGATGGGGTCTCCAGAACTGGACGTAGTACTCCAGATGGGGTCTCACCAACTGTCTGGTTCCAGAAAATGCAGCAGAAGACATCACTCCACATTTATTTATTTATTGAAATGTTTTACCAGGAAGACACACTGAGCGACAAGTTGCTCATTTCCCGGTGTGAATTGGGGGGAAGGGGTACATTAGGAATGAGACATTAAACATTCAAGTAATAAGTTCAACATTAACATACAGTTGTAAGGTAGATTTTACAAACAGTGTTATAACAGTATTGCACATGATAGGTAAAAACAGTGGACAATGATAAGTGCTGGATTAATAAGTAACAAGTTCTTACATGAAAGAAAAGGGTGAAAAGAGAGGCAGTGGTGAGGTGGGTGGGGAGGGAAAAGAGCCGTGTCCCAGAGAGACCCCCCTTCAGGATGGTGGAGGAAGGGAGTCGATGAGAGATACAAGCCCCTTTGAGGGGGTAGGAGAGGGACCCATGGAGACCATTCAGAGCCCCTTATATTCTGTGAGAGATCAAGGGAGGCCAGTAAGGGGGAGCAATTTGGGGAAGGGAGGGAGGAGAGCTAGGAATTTGGGTGGTTGTGCACAGGGTAAAATAAAAGGGACAGTAGAGGGGTAAGGTTTGTCCAGGGCATAGAGGAGGGAGTTAGGGAGGGACATGGCAGGAGCAGCTAGGAGCAAAGTAATTACTGAGGGCAGAGCTGATGGAGTAGGCAGAGGATGAGTGCGGATTTGAAGGGGGAATTCCAGATTTTGGGAGGTGGTGAGAGTAACCGGATTGGTTGATTTGGTGGATTCATGGGACTAACAGGGTATGAGAGTTGGTTGATCTAAGGGAATGAGAGGGTGAGGTGTTATAAGGAGGAGGTGAGGTAGGGAGGGCTCACCCAACCAGTGCTTGGAGATGAATTTAACACAGTGGGAGAGCCGCCTATTTGCAAGAGAAGGGAAGGATAGGGCACGATAAAGATCGCACTGGTGGGTGCGGGGGGGGGGGCATCCAAGGCAAAGTGACAGAAGGAACTGAAGAGGGTGTCCAGTCTGGCCAGGGGGACTTAGGGGCAGCACCATAGACTATGTTACAGTAGTCAAAAATGGGCAGTATCATCTTCCGGACAAGTTCACGCCTAGCAGTAGGCGGGATGCAACTACGGTTCTTGAACAGGGCACCAAGTTTGGCGCGCAGTTTTTTCTGGATGGCATCAATATGTCCAGAGAAGTTTAGATGTTGGTCCACCCAAACACCCAAGTACCTGAAGGAGGATGTGTCCTCAAGTAAAGTCCCATCAAGAGTGTGGAAAATGGGTAGGGAGGGAAGCCTTGAGAGTCTCTGCCTTGTGCCAAAGGTCATGGAGACTGTCTTCTTGGCGTTGAGGAAAAGTTGATGGTTAGCAAACCAGAGCTGAACCTTGTTGAAGTCATGCTGTAAGCTGGTTGTAACCTCATCAGGACAGGAGCCAGATGCATACAGGACTGTATCATCTGCATACATATGTATAGCAGAGGATGGGGAGCAAACAGAGGGACGGTCATTTAAGAAGATGGAGAATAGAAGGGGCCCTAATTAGATGAGAACAGTGACATAGAGGACTTTGCTCTTGCCCGTGAAGTTCCACCTGAGTGGTGCCAAATAATACTGAAACACCTGTTTCACTAGCAGCAGTTGTTCTAGCCTGCAGATATCCCATTAGGCACCAAAGACCACCACAAAGACTTAATCTTTAAAGTTATGTACTGAACCTGTACCTCTGTGCAACCGAACTTTTAATTGTACTGTTACTTAGTGACAAGTTCTACCCAAGCAGCAGAATACTCCCCTGAACTTGTTTCTGGGTACTGAATAGTCTACTTCAGCCCGGAAGTTAGGAAATGTTACCATTGAAGTATTTTAGACAAGTTTCTGTCTAAGGGGGAGCAGTGTAGTATACGCACGGATATATATAAGGCAGAAAGTCTACAGAATGCCATTAGGGCTGTAGTTTATGCATCTGGATATTTGCAGTCCTATCTAAGGCATTGGTTCCTGTCATGCTCATGCCCAGTGGATTTTTCTTTGTGTATACGCACTGATGTGTGTTCACTGTCTCGGAGAAGAATAAAGACGGCCATTGAACATACATGCTGTAACTGAGTCTCTCAGTGAGGGCTCCAAACTGTATTACACAGAATAGATCTAGATGCAGCATCTTGTTCACTGTGAAGTCCTGCCTGCAACTCCGTTTTAGCTTAGAGAACCGAGGGGGCCAACATGTAGTACAGTCCATATAATACTGACTTTATTTTTCAGCATTTCATTCAAACAGATTTTACCCAAAGTCTCTATAGGACTCTTACAGAACACACAAAAATAGAAAAAACAGTGTGGGGTAACAGTGCAGCACACCACTGTGACTTGCTCAAGGTCATACAGTGTGCCAGTGGCAGAGCTGGGATCGAACTGAGATGCCCCAGTTTATAGTTTTATGATTGAAGCATTAAAACTGCCTGTCTCAAACAACATGATTCTGTCCTGGAATTCCAGTGCAGTGTGCAGCTGTGTGATATTGAACTCAACAAAAATGAAGCTACTAAACAACAATGGAATTTCTTTGCCTTTATCGCACTAAAGCAGGTTCGCAAGTGAGTTACATAACCCTCTGACATATCTCCAGTATCTCTAATTAATTAAACAGAACACTTCTGTCTTTCTTCCAGATGGTCCACAAAACACAGCCTTGTTCCCTGCTGAATCAAAGCTAAAGGAGGGAGACTCTAACCCTGACCTGTATAGAGAATCTAATCCAAGTCCTGAAATCAGCTGGCAAAAGGCGTCCCTGACCACCAGGAGAACTGGAGCATTTCCACATCCGAAAGACAATCAGTGCTGTCCATCTCAAATATTAGTCCAAGGGAAAGTGGCACCTACATTTGTGTTATAAAGAATGAAATCAACAGAACTGAGCTATACGCATCAGTTGATGTGTTATGTAAGTAAACCCTTTTGTAAGTTCCTGTGTTTTGGCATGCCTCATGAGGTGTGTATGGGTTTGGGTAGTGAATTTCACTGTCAAAGTCTGAGACTCCGAGTGCAGGCTTTCTCTTACCCTCTAGACAGGAGGCCAGTCTGGTGCTGTGTGCCTTTTGTTCCATGAAGGTTGAAGGAATTAAATCTGAAGCAGCCATGCTAAGCACTACCCCAGCCTTTTGATGGAAACCTTGGCGAAACTCTGTGCAGCATCTTATTTTTCACTCAGCAACAACTACAGCAGCAAAAGGGAGTAAAAGATTATTTTAACTTGTCAGCAAACCTTACCTGGTATTTTCATGGGTACAGCACCAATGGATACTGGTAAACATCATCCCTTGTGTAGTATGGCACATGGAAGAGGTGGGCCGACAGTGGCAGCTCAGATGGTATCCAGTTAACTGTTAGGGCCTGAAGGAGAGACATGAAGTGATAGACACAGGTGGGAGTGAAAACACACCCTTCTCAGCAGTGCTTGCTTTCATTTATACCTGCTTCGTTTACCTGTTTCAAGGGTTTAGATGGCACAACAAACTTCTCTCATGCCCTCACTAGCAATAATCCTGAGTGCGGCCATATTGATGGTTTTGTTGCCATAGTACTAAATACTAATTACTGATATACAGTAAGCCTAGATTCCAGTGTAACTCCCCTCTACAAATGGGAGTTCCTGAAAAGTCTTCCATGAGCTTGCCTAAATGCTCACTGCCAGGCTGGGGTCCTGCATTTAGCAGATAATCGTTATTGCCAAAGAGTACCTGTGTAGCCTCTATGTACTGTCGCTTTAAGAGCTGCCTAGATTGCAGTAACAATTAATCTGGGAGGGTGCTGAGTGTTTTCATGCTCGAGTCCCACCCAGGCTGCCAGGTAATCGCTCCGTTTCTGCCATCGCTAATTGCGCAGAGGGAGCCCCGGTTAATAGATGTAACTGTTTGCTGATCATTCATTAGAGTAGTAATAATAATGTAGTTTGTCAAACTTGCCTTCTTTGCAGCAAGGACTGTTTTGCTTATCCCCACCATTTTGGCACGGAACTGCCAAATTCGACCAATCAGTCTGGTGGGACCTAAAATGGAGCTGGACTACAGGAGCTGTCTGAGTCAAAATCTGTAGGAATTGTAGTTTTGGGCTTTTGGCACCTTTTGCACCTGAAGGAGGAGCCTTTGTTGTGACTGACAGACAGATCAACCAACCGAATCTTTTGGATCTGAGGGAAATGCCCAAGCTGCCTGCTGTTTCAGTCAGTTCTGAGCTGGTAAGTGAAATGAGAACAGCTCAAGTGATTCGGGCAGTGGTTCTGTGTAGTTTTGCATGGGAGAACTGTGAAAGGGCTGAGTTTTGGCCTGCATGCCTGTTTGCTGCCCCTGAGAGGGAGAGAAGAGAATTATTTTGGACTAAATCCAAGTTTGTGAGAACAAAGTAAGCCACTGATTATTTACCAGGTTCATACCCGAAGAAGACTGATGATTTTGCAGAATGCGATCGGCCTGTCAGGATTTCCAGCTACTTTTGAATCCCTGGTTTGTGCAGAGACTTTACGATTGTGACCGGAGAGCAGTTTGCCTGGTACAGAGAATTTCCTTACATGTAAATGTGCTGTGTAGTGAAAGTGGGTCATGATTTGGTCACCCACTGAGTGAATTGTGTTCTGCTTGCTGGAAGCTGTATCCAGCCCAAAATGGACTGTATCCGAATTTGACTCCATTTGGCCTGGGCCTTGCCACACTGGCTCAGCCAGACTACCTGCTGCACAGAGAAACCATCAATGAGAGACCTGCCCTGGGGATCAGCCCCCTGCTCCACACTTGAACAAGAATGACCCATCGGCAATTCGTGTGGGCCCTGCTTCTCCTGGCACTCCAGAGTAACCACCTGCTGTCTCAATTTTCGTCCAGCCTGTGTCCAGTCTTGGGTATCGTGAGTAATCATCAGGATAGCTCCCTGCAACAACAGCCTAATCTAAAGTGTGTATCTGATTGTCTTGTTTTCGAGTTTGGTACTAAATCCTGTCTTAAAAATACCATCTTGTAAATTACGCATAAAACATCCTAAACGGCAAATTTCCCGATACCATTGAAATCCCGACTTACAAAATACTGAAATGCATCAGGTTCATCAGGTGTGATGATTACCTGGTTACCTGGTGCACTGATGAGATGTTGAAACAGTGCAGATGCAAGGCTGTAATCCGGGCTACATAGGTCTACTGGCTACCAAACATGGCTTTCAGCAACACAACAACAATGTCTGTCCCAGACGTAGATTATCCTGTGTGCCAACTTGTCCCTTCACAGAAAGGATGGAATAAGCTGTGTGTGAGAGGGTACCTGCTGGTGAGCAAAAAAAGTCATGGCGGCGGCATTACTGGTGCTGTCAAAGCATAAGTTACTTAACTGCCATGGTCATGCAATTACTGTCCCTGCGGTGCTGTGCATCTGCTGGTGAATGATAAAGAACACAACCATTCACCAGATGCATCAGATGAACCAAGGCAGAAGCAATGTCAACATTGAAACAGAGACTGTAGAAACCCACAATAATCCTTCGCAGCTAGTGCAAGATGCACTGTCCTCAGTCCCCTGAACTCAGCCAAAGCATGCCACAGAAACAGGCATTGCCTCAGGTCATAAAGCGGGCAAGAAGAGAATATAGACCACCCGAGCCATGATCCGTTGAAGGTGAGTGTCTCCGAGGAGTTGTGGGCAGTGAATGGTCAGCCGTGGTTGCTACGAGACACCACTGTGGGCGACAAACGCTTCTTGCTGTTCAGCACTGGGGCTAATATTGAGCATTTGTCAAGGGCAAAATATTGGATCTTGGATGGGACTTTTAGGACTGTACCCTCTATATTCAGGCAGCTTTACTCAATACACGCACCTGTGGGACCAGAGGAAACATGCAGGATAGCACCTTTGGTGTTTGTGATTATGTCGGATAAGTCCCAATGCAGTTATCAGCGATTATTTCAAGACCTACAAGACTTAGCAGACGAGGCAGACTTAATACTAGCCCCTAAGTTCATCATAACTAACTTTGAGCATGCTGTCATTAATGCTTGCAAAATAGAGTTTCCTTCCACTATAAATAAAGGATGTCTGTTCCACCTGGGCCAGATTGTGTGGAGGAGGAGGATACAGGCACGCGGGTTAGCACAACAGTATGTCACTGACATGGAATTTAGCCTTCTATTGCGATGCCTTGTTGCTCTGGCTTTTCTTCTGTCTGGAGAAATTATACATGCTTTTCAAGAATTGGAAACTATAATGCCTGACAATGCTGCCCCTCTAATTTCATGGTTTGAGGAACATTACGTTCTGGGTAGAGTCAGAAGAGAAATGAGAAACCGAGCACCCTTCAGAAACCCTCAACGTTCCCATCAAATTTTGGTCATTCCAAGATCAGGTTGAAATTGGTTCCAAGGACACAAAATAAAGTCGAGGCTTGGCATCGACAACTCGGCTTTGATAGGGTCTGCTTATGTCAGGACATACAGGTTTATAGAACAGCTACAAAAGAAGTACTGGTCACAGATGCAACTTGTGAGAAAATACTTTGAGGTCTTCCTAGGTCTCCAACAAAAAAAAGGTACTGCAAAAGGGAGGCAAAAATACAGAATGTGGTGTCAGTGAAAGAACAAAGAACCACATTAGATTTCCTTCGAGGTATAGCTCACAACCTTAGCATTTACTGTAAGTGAACCTTGTAAGTTGTTATTATGCTGCAATAGAAGTATACTTTTTTTTTTAATGATTTCAATAAAATCTGAACTTTAAATGGAATACATTTACTGAACTAAAAATTAGTGAGTAAAGAGTTATGTGGACCGTGAACTGTGTAACCTTCGATAATGCTGCCGTAGAAGTGTGCGGTCTTTTTTTTAAAGCTTAAAATAAAAATTTTACTTTTAATGAAATACTTCAAATCAACGGGATTCGAGAGGAATGAAGAAACTAAACAAATTGTTGATGCTGCTGCTGGGCGATTCAAAGCGTCAATGAGAATTTCGATGCTGCTACTGACGAGTTCAAGAGAATAAAGTAACTAAAAGAATTTTCAATGTTGCTGCTGCCCAGAGATTCAAAGCGTCCATGAGAATTTGTAGAGATTCAAGGACAGTCTATTAATGAGAATCTACTAATGCTGCATCGATCTGTGGTGTCTACTACTGTGGTGAGTCATTATTATAATTTTTTGAATGTAATGATATGGGATTTGGATTTTCTGTCTTTCTATTTTCGGTGTAATTTGTTTTCTGTATTTAGTTTTTTCGATATTTTATTTCCGGGATTTCGTCAATCGGTAATCCCTGTTGCAGGAATTAGGACGGATCCCCTTGTTTTCTTTTCACGAACTGAGCCCTCTGGCTCCGGGTTACAATTAGTGTGTGTTGTGCATGTTGTTTTCTTCCATCAAAGGGCCCCAACCAGCTGCAACGTTCCTGGCTAGCCCACCATTCTCCATCTGGGTACCCAGAGTGTGTGACTGTTTATGGACCCTGAAATGCATGCATAACTGTTTGATTGATAAGCAAATTAAGCAAATTAACCTGATTACATCCCTCCCTTGTTCGAGTCCCTTAAATAAATAAATCAGATCTAACTCTTTTTTGCATTTACCCTAACTGTGGTTCCAGTTTGTGCAAGAGTACTGTACTGCTGTTATTTGCTGTGTATTACCTTGTTTTACAGAGGGTCCCCAGGGCCAGGCCAGAGGAAAGCCCTGGTGGTAGGTGCAAACAGTGTGGGTACTTGTGTGGTGTATCAGGGGTATTGTGAAAGTGATTACTGTGTATTGTTCTGGCCACTAGTAAGGAAAGACGGGGGGTTACAATGTCCCGGAGGGCTGTGCCCAGGTTAGCTTGACCACCACCAATCCTGACCTCCGGGTGGAGGCACCCATTTCAGAACTCAGGCCCCTTAACCTGCTACTAGCCCAAGTAGGCAGGGGTAGTAGCCCTTGGGATAGCGCCACCTAGGGGTTAGACCAGCACACTGACAATGTCTTATTTTGAATACTTTTATCAAGGATAACACAACTCAGATACATCTTGCTCACAATGGAGTCCTGCATCTAACCCCGTTTTATAGCTAAGAGAAATGAAACACAGAGAGACCAAGAACAAAACTATGTTAACCTTATTTTGTATTATGGCTTTCAGAGTGTATCCTAAATTGCTTGAAAGGACTCCTACAGAACACAAACTAGAACAGTGCAATTTAACAATGCAGTACGTCATGGTGACTAGGTCAAGGTCATACAGTATGCCAGTGGCAAAGCTAGAATCAAAGCAGGGATGTCCCCATTAACATGTCTATCATTGAAGCTTTGAAAGAACTGGCTTTAACTGATATACTGGTATGCCTGTAAATCTGTTGTAGCATATAGCTGTGTTACACAGAACTCAGTAGCAACCATACAGTAGGATACAAGGCTACTGATGAATTTGTTTGCCTCCATTACTCTGAAGCAGGTTCTAATGTGAGCTACATAGCCCTCTGATACATTTCCAGTAACTAATTAGTTCATAGATTCATAGACATGTGATGGCGGAAAAGGACCCTCCTGACCCATCAAGTCTGCCCATTAGAACTATTCTGGTCTTTCTTCCAGATGGCCCCCAGAGCACATCCTTGTTCTCAGCTAAATCAAAGGTAAAGGGAGGGGGAGACTCTAACCTTGACCTGCAGAAGTGAATCTAATCCAAGTCCTGAAATCAGCTGGTAAAAAGACGTCTCTGCCCACCAGCAGAACTGGAGCATTTCCGCATCTGAAAGGCAATCAGTGCTGTCCATCTCAAATGTTAGTACAAGGAAAGCGGCACCTACGTTTGTGTTATAAAGAATGAAATCGACAGAACTGAGCTACATGCATCAGTTGATGTGTTATGTAAGTAAACCCTTTTGTATGCCTCTGTGCTGTGGTATCCTAATGAGGTGTGTGTGTGTGTGTGGGGGTTGTGCAATTAACTTCCACAAGGTTTGAAGTGGTGTGTTGGCTTTCTTACCTTCTAGGCATGATACCAGTCTGGCGTTGTGTGCTTTTTGTTGAGAAGAAAAAGAAAACAGCAGACTGAGCTGTTAGAGTAAAATTCTTCTCTGTCCAAAGGCAAGGTCACCATTCCTGACCTCTTCATTCCCTTCTCCTTGCCCAAAATACAAAAACATTGCACTTTTGGAGGAAACAGGTCCGCTTGATCATAAACAGCAAACTGGTTTCATACTGGTAAACAACCAAACACAAAGCATTTTTATACTAGTAAACAGCAAAATATAAAGTGATTTCATACTGGTAAACAATGAAACACAATCTGGTTTTATACTCGTGTGATGGTCACTGAACTGGTAGACCTTGGGGTTCTTCACTCTGAGTGATAAAGGGAACTGTCTCATTACCAGCAGCACCAGTGACACCCTCAGCAGGTGGGATAGCGAGGGCTGCTTAAAGGTCCGAATGGGGTTGGGTTGATGGAATCACCTGACAAGGAGAGGCAGGAGTTGTACACAGAGGTTGGATGAAGCAAAGACATTTATTAGACAGAAGGGAAGGAGGACATGGTCATACAGGAACATACCAACCACAAAAACAATAGGGAGTATGGACAGCATTATGGATATCTCAGCAGTAACAACTAAACTCTAAAATGTCTAAACTCTATGTTATTCTTCTGTATAGATTGCTGCTGACCCTAATGTCACTATACTCTAAAATTTAGTAGCAGTTAGCTGTACGTAAGGCTAGCACTATTCAGAAATCAGATTCTATTCACTGCCCAAAGTATCTAGATTTACTATGACCATATAATCTTGAAAAGTCTGACTGTCTGAAGTCTTGTGCGCACTGTCAACCCCATTGGTAGCTACAAGATAAGCAGAACAGAACTGGGCAGAAATCTCTGCACAGACCTGGTTAAGGCCACTAGGATGACAAGAGGTTTGGTAAACAGACCATAGGTTTCTCGCCAAACCCACTCTCTCCATGGCTGTCGACAAAAAGGACCAAAGAACCTGGTTCCTGGACTAAACCCACTCACGGGTTGTCGGATTCAACACTGGATGTAAAGGTTCCCGACCAAAACCCACTTCTGGGTCTGCCAAGGATGAAGAAGAACCAGAAGATGTGGTGATGAATTACCACGACCTGGACGATGCTGCAGCACTTCAAGGGCCAGCAGGACTTTGAAGGATCTGAGGTGAAGCTGGATTTCTGATGCAACCAGGAACCAGAAGGATCTGAAGTGAAGTCAATTGATTCTGAAGTACTGACACAAGGAACTAGAACAAAGCAATGAAATGGCAGACGCGTCCTGCACAGAACTTCGACAGACTCGACTTGCGTTGAACGACCAGGGGACGCAGACCTGGTTCTTCCAGTATGTGCACACTCTTCTGCTGAGGGCTACCACCTTCGGGACATCTGGATCAGGAACCGAAAGACAACACTGGCACGGTGGACGTGATACACTTGAACTTCGGCGAACATAACTTTGAACTGAGGAACAGAAGAAATGGCGGGTGCGACTTGTACAAACTGCGATGAACTCAACTTTGGCAAATGACAATGACGGAGTAGATGATCTGCTGGTCGGACACTTTCTGGAGAAAAAAGATGATGATGAAGACGTCTTCCTCTGGGTAGAGACTGATTCTGGATATGTAGAACAGCAGACCACACCATGGAACATCAATGTGGTGGATGATTGAGTCTGTTCCCACATGTTGGCAACACTGCAGCTAATAGATACACCTTCTCACTATACCAAGAGAACTGCTTGGTGACAAGGTAATTTGTCAGGAGAAGGGGCAAATTATCAACTCTGGGGCAATTATTTACTTTTGGGAGAATTGTTCAGATGCACGGGGCAATTGTTAAGATGCACGGGGCAATCGTTCAGATACACGGGGCAATTGTTCAGATGCATGAGGCAATTGTTCAGATGCCAGGGGCAAATAACCACAATCCTAATGTCACAATGCAGTCTTGGTGCTTTTAGCAATTACACAATCTTTCAGATGCTTGAGCAATAAACAGTTGCATAAACAGTACAGTTGTTAACAGTCACTTCTCAGCATATTGTGAGCTAAGCACCCTTGATTAGACCCTTTTCTCACTTAGGGCCTTCCTGTATAGAATCTGGCTACCCCTGAATGCTTTTGTGCAAATGCCCCAGTCACTGTACTGGGTGTACCACTTGCCGCTAGACTAGCTGCCCTCAATACTAGGGGCCTAAGTGCCTTAATTGCTATGGGGCCTGGATGCCCTAATTACTACTAGGCTGGCTTTCCCTAACTTGCTAGGCCTGGGCTGCCCTTACTATCTCGGGGCTATCTTGCCCTACCTTGCTAGGCCTGGGCTGCCCTAACTACCTCGGAGCTGGCTTGCCCTAACTTGCTAGGCCTGGGCTGCCCCTACTACCTCAGGGCTGGCTTGCCCTTTATTCCACTGGGATTGGTGCCCTTTACTTAACTGGGCCTGGTGCCCTTATTATCACAGGGCCTGGTGCCCTAATTAACCTGGGCCTGGTGCCCTTCTCTTTACTGGGTCTGGTGCCCTTCTTACTATAGGGCCTGGTGTCCTTCTTACTACAGGGCCTGGTGCCCCCTCTGAACTGGGTCTGGTGCCCTCTGCTTTTCTGTGCCTCGTGCCCTAATTATCACAGGGCCTGGTGCCCTAATTAACCTGGGGCTGGTGTCCTTTTAAAATGGTGGGCCTGGTGCCCTAATTAACCTGGGCTAGGTGCCCTTTTAAAATGGTGGGCCTGGTGCCCTAATTAACCTGGGCCTGGTGCCCTTTTAAAACGGTGGACCTGGTGCCCTCTCTTAAACTGGGCCTGGTGTACTGAGCCCCTTTAATTTCTTGTAGGCAGGCTTCCTTTATCTGGGCCCCTTTAATTTCCATGGCTCACTGAACCTGCTTTCACTCTGCAAGTTCTGGACCGCCTTGTCCCACCCTCTTAATTAATATTTAACAGGCCTCTTCAATGGCCTTGCTTTACTAGGCCTCCCAAAGCATTGCTACTTTCCGCCTCCTGAATATTTAATTGCAGGGTCCTTGCTCCCTGACCCTCATGGCTCAGCTGCTTCCATTTGCACCTGGCGCACTGTTAAAATAAATAAAAACACAGAGTCTCTCTTTTGTTGGGCGGACAACACGTATCAGCTTCTGCCGCGACTCACCGCACACCACCAGGACTAGAGGAAGCAGACAGGAGACGGGAGGTGTTCTGGCAGTGGGAGGGATGATTCAGGCAGCAGGGAGGACATCAAGGGGGCCTCGGGAAGGCTGACAGGGAAACCGATGATGCGGCACTTGCAAGCTGCCGATGAGGGAGTCAGGACTAACTTTAAAATTAAATAAGGGGCAAAACAAATAAACGGACGGGGCTCACAAGCCCAACAGCTGCACCAGACGTTACTTGTCTTCGTGGTGCCCTGATGGCACCACCGACAGTGCTACACAGCAGCAGGAGGAATCTTCAGGCAGTGGAAGCAGAGCAGGCACACAGCTAAGTCCTCAGGGACTGCTTCAACACCCAGGTAAGCCCTTTTCTGTGCCTTTGACTTACTATGTCCTCTCTCCTCAACAGCTGCCCAGGAACTGACACTGACTGAATACAAGTTTTAAACTTAAACCCTTCTAGTTCTGGAATGGCTGGAGTGGAATGCTGTGCATGAGCAGCTCAGCACAACATTCCATCCAGGCCATTGTTTCAAGAGCTGCATAAAAAATCTATCTTTTGACATTTTTGAAGTGCACAGGGCATTTTTCTCTATGTTTTTACATTTGTTTCCACTTACAAGGAGGAATTTACTTGTGAGGGGTCCCTGGTAGCCTGCCTACAGCTCACACCTACAGCAGGCACCCTGGGCATCTGTAAACCACTATTTATCTATTTACTTATTATTACTTTTCTATTTCTGTGATGCCCCAACTTTGGGGCATTACAGTCATAACTAACAAAACACAAATTGATTTCATACTGGTAAACAACAAAACATAAACTTTTTTCATAATACTAGTAAACAATCAAACAGTATAATGTGCACAAAAAAGGATCTCGCTGCTGAAATAACAAGGTAAACTGGATTCATGGTGCTGTTTGATGTCCTTTACTTTTAGCCACCATAAATCTAATTTGCCATGATAATTCAGCAGGTACATCTTTTTTCTTTATCCTGAATAGACATAGATGTAGCATCTTGTTCACAGTGAAGTCCTGCTTGTAACTCAGTTTTATCTTAGAGAACCGAAAGGGGCAACATACAGTACAGTACATATAATATTGACTTTATTTTTCAGTATTTCATTCAAACAGATTTTACCCAAAGTCTCTATAGGACTCATACAGAACACAAAAATAGAAAGAACTGTGTGGGGTAGCAGTGCAGCACACCACTGCGACTTGCTCAAGGTCATACAGTGTGCCAGTGGCAGAGCTGGGATCGAACCTGGGATGTCCCAGTTTACAATTTTATGACTGGAGCATTAAAACTGCCTGCCTCAAGCAACATGATTCTGTCCTGGAATTCCAGTGCAGTGTGCAGCTGTGTGATATTGAACTCAACAGCAACAATGTAGCTACTAAGCTACAGAGGAATTTCTTTACCTCCATTGCTCTGAAGCAGGTTCTCATCTGAGCTACACAGCCCTCTGACTCATCTCCATTAACTCTCATTAGTTAAACCGAACACTTGTGTCTTTCTTCCAGATGGCCTCCAAAACACAGCCTTGTTGCCTGCTGAATCAAAGCCAAAGGAGGGGGAGATTCTAACTCTGACCTGCAGAGGGGAATCCAATCCAAGTCCTGAAATCAGCTGGCGGAAAGTGGGCTCTGACCACCAGGAGAACTGGAACATTTCCACATCCGAAGGGCAATCAGTGCTGTCCATCTCAAATATTAGTCCAAGGGAAAACGGCACCTACATTTGTGTAATAGAGAATGAAATCAACAGAACTGAGCTGTATGCATCAGTTGATGTGTTATGTAAGTAGACTCTTTTATAAGTTTCTGTGCTGTGATATTCCCTCATGAGATGTGTGTGTGTGGGGTTGGGTGGTGAACTCCACTGTCAAGGTTTGAAGCTCGATGTGCAGGCTTTCTCATCCTCTAGACAGGCCGTTTAGGTGCAACGTGCTTTTTGTTGTATGAAGGTGATGTGAATCCAGCCTGAAGAAGGCTACACTAGGCATAACTCAGCCTTGGTAAGATTAACTATTGACATATTTTATGCGTTTTATAAGGGCTGTCTCAACAACCAATGAGCATGTACTATTCACTGTACCTGCTCTGGTACTGTTCAGTCTGTGGCTGGCCTTGGCAGGGTGAGGAGGGGTGCGCCAGTTGCTGGCACAGGTTGGGATGGGAGGGGTGCGGGATGGTGGGTTATTGCCTACTGGGGTGGGGGGACCACTAGCCACCAGGGAACAGGGATCAGTGTTTTGATTGTTGTGCCAGTGAGTAGGCTAGGAGGTTGGGGACACTCCACTATGGATCGGGGCTGGGGGACACTCCACTATGGAAGCAGGGATGGGGAGTTTTTATTTAAGAGTGATCGGGGCTGGGGGACACTCCACTATGGAAATGGGGATCAGAGAGTTTTTATTTAAGAGTGATCGGGGCTGGGGGACACTCCACTATGGAAGGAGGGATCAGAGAGTTTTTATTTAAGAGTGATCGGGGCTGGGGACACTCCACTATGGAAGCAGGGATCAGAGAGTTTTTATTTAAGAGTGATCGGGCTGGGGGACACTCCACTATGGAAGCAGGGATCAGGGAGTTTTTATTTAAGAGTGATCGGGGCTGGGGGGACACTCCACTATGGAAGAGGGGATCAGGAGTTTTTATTTAAGAGTGATCGGGGCTGGGGACACTCCACTATGGAAAGCAGGGGATCAGGGAGTTTTTATTTAGAGTGATCGGGGCTGGGGGACACTCCACTATGGAAGCGGGGATCAGGAGTTTTATTTAAGAGTGATCGGGGCTGGGGGACACTCCACTATGGAAACGGGATCAGAGAGTTTTTATTTAAGAGTGATCGGGCTGGGGGACACTCACTATGGAAATGGGATCAGAGAGTTTTTATTTAAGAGTGATCGGGGCTGGGGGGACACTGCACTATGGAAATGGGGATCAGAGAGTTTTTTATTTAAGAGTGATCGGGGCTGGGGGGACACTGCACTATGGAAATGGGGATCAGAGAGTTTTTTATTTAAGAGTGATCGGGGCTGGGGGGACACTGCACTATGGAAATGGGGATCAGAGAGTTTTTTATTTAAGAGTGATCGGGGCTGGGGACACTGCACTATGGAAACGGGGATCAGGAGTTTTTATTTAAGAGTGATCGGGCTGGGGGACACTGCACTATGGAAATGGGGATCAGAGAGTTTTTTATTTAAGAGTGATCGGGGCTGGGGGGACACTGCACTATGGAAATGGGGATCAGAGAGTTTTTTTATTTAACAGTGATTGGGGCTGGGGGAAGGAAACACTACTCTATGGAAATGAGGCTCGGGCATTTCATTTTATTGCCCTGTGATCAGGGCTAAGAGGCCTGTACCTGGCCCTAGACTGTGCGCAGGGCACCAACCCACCTTCGCATAGTAAAAGTAGGGTTTCAAAAGCGCAACTACGCACCTGCACAGCCAGCTATTTTACACTTGGGGTTCAATATTGTGATGTGTGACATATGCATGAGGAACCCTCATTTGCATAGAGTACATCACAATATTGTGCACAGTGGTGCAATCAGGGGTTCATAGCGCATTGGTGGGCTTTGAATATGGCCACGCCCCTGATGGCCACACAGCTTAGGAGATGAGAGGCACATCCAGGGACGTGCCGTGCATCTCGTCTGAATATGTGGCCCTGTGAGACAGAATCTCCAGGGTGGGAATGTGCTGCAGAGCTCCAGAGTTACAGTATGTGCAGCGGCTATTCACTAAATGTAATTATCTTGTCAATAAATTAGTCTTATAGTAGACTGGCAGCATCATTTAATGGGTGTCCAATTTAAAGCTTCCATCCAATATTAAACAAGAGGGGGTTGGTGCTGCTGTCTTCCAGCTGTGAAAGGGTGGCAGCTTTCATGGCAGCTATGATATATAAACAGGAGCAAAACGATCACGGCTGAAACTGGCAACAGTTTGTTGACCAGATAGCCATTCCAGCTTTAGACTCTCTTTCTAGTCACTAATCTACTGCTGGACAAACATCTTCTTTGTTTACTTTTATCCCCATGGCAGTGGATGGATGGCATCACAGGAAGTTTTCTGAATGTAAGGAAACACAAAGTCTGTTCAGAGCCAAAACCCAACACATGCCATCATCACTGCAACTAACAAGCATTTGTCAATGCTGAATGTTTGCTTGCTGGTATTAGCACTGGAAATGCAGGAGTTAGACAGATGCAGAATAGGAATGGCAGCGAAGTATTGAACTTCACGCCAACCCCACCTCCATCCTGTAGAGATGGACAGGCATTGGGGTAAGTGTTTGGGTTGTCGCCTATGACGGTCATGCCATGTCACCTCACCCTATTCTGCAGACACCGACACGTGTTGAGGTGTGCCTTGGGGTGTTTGGCTTTACAGTCACCCCATTCCATAAGGACATACGCAGAAATGGGTGCACCATAGAAGAATGGAGTGAAGTCTGAGGCTGAAGAGTCCAAGGTACACCTCAATGCCTGTCAGTGGCTGGGTGGGGTGGGATGGCATGAGCAGTACAGTCGGCAATCCAAGGCATACCTGATGCCTGTCAGTATGTACAGAGTGGAATGTTATGGTTAGAAACCCTAACATCCTGGGCGTTTGTTGGTATTTGCACTACATATTTTCAACATGGCCTTTTTCTGATCCCACCTCATGAAAGCATTTGGGACCTCTTCTCATGAAGAGTGGCAGTGTGATTTTGTCAATGTGTCCCGAACTTTGAGTTCCAGCAGCAACCATGCCATTCTTCGCCACATGTATGAAAACACAGATTGGGCAGGATGTAAAGAATGACAGCTGTACCATCCATACAGAGGTGTGAAGAGATGGCAATGTTGAAAATCTGTAGTGGGAATATTAAAAATGCTTGCACTTCTGAGCATACGTGGAAACTGCACAACGCATGCGCGTAACACTGGCATTTTATGGACTTTCGTGACCGAATTTTCAACATAGGCATTTTAGGACCTCTGCTCATGAACAGTGTCACTGTGATTTTCTCACTGTCTTCCAAACAGTGATTTCCCACAGCGACCACGCTATTCTGCGCCGGAAGTGCAAAAACACATTTTGACCAGGATGTGAAAAATGACAGCTGTACTGTTCATAAGGAGGTGAGGGAAAATTGCAATGTTGAAAATCTGGAGTGAAAATATTACAAATGTGCGTAGTTACGGGGGTGCATGGAAATTGCGCAACTCATGCTTGTAACAGTCATTTTATGGACTTTCGACATAAAATTTTCAGCATAGGCACTTCAGGACCTCTGCTCATGAACAGTGTCACTGTGATTTTCTTAATGTGTCCCAAACACTGATTCCCCACAGCAATTCTGCACCAGAAGTTCGAAAACACATTTGGCCAGGATGTGAAAAATGACAGCTATACTGTTCATATGGGGGCCGCGGCAAAATGGCAATATTGAAATTCTGGAGTGTAAATATTGCAAATTCGCGAAGTTACGCGTGTGCATAGCAACTGCGTTACGCACACTCTTAAAACTGTCATTTCTTGGATTTTTTTCCACCAAATTTGCAACATAGACTTTTTGAGAGCCCATCTCATGAACACTGGCACTGTCATTTTGTTAATCAGTCCCGAAAGATGATTCTGTGCAGTGACTGCGAAATCACCTTTTGGGACCGAATAATGCCATGACAGTGCCTAAATTCATGAGGAGGGGTCCCAATAACCACATGTTGAAAATTTGGTGGCAAAAGTCCCAAAAATACCTCAGATATGCACCAACATTAAAAAAAACCCTATTTATGCCATTATACAGCTTACTGGCATTTCTTCAGTTCACGGTCGGCTTTGAAGAGTGCAGGCGATGTTTCGGTCCACGAAGATCGTGCGTCATGCTCCAGAGGTAAGTATGGGGTGAGGGGTGTGGAGGGCAGGGTGTGCAGATGGTGGGCGCGGGTTGGGGGCAGGGCCACCGACTCTTACGAGACCGCTTTTTCTGTTTTGCAGGTAAAAAAAAAAAAAAACACTGCGGGACTTTTTTGTTTTCACAGCATTTGGCACGCTGGGGTGGACTCCCAGCATGCCACCTGACTATTTTTTTTGGGAGCTGCAGCCGATGGGGGATTAGACACCTCCTATGGCACATACCGCAAGAGCCAAGAGGGATTGGGCAACCCCTGGCAGAAAGCAGCCTTTTGGGGACATTATGCCGACAGGGAGGGCTTCCCATTGGCAAATTAGACTGGGCAGGAGGGGACTGAAGCCGATGGGGATTGGGGCCCTGTCGGCAAACAAAGAAAGTTTTTTGGGGACGCTGGATGCCGAGGGGATTCAGCACCTCCTTGGCATTGGGGCTGTACAATATTGGGGCTGTGCACTATACACAGGCAGTAACAGTAAAATTTGAACTAATACATATCAAATTAGTAAATATTAACAGATAGACTGATTAGATAAGAGGAGTTGGAGGGGTCAGCCAGAGGTGGCATCGTCTGAGGTGGAGAGAGGTGGAGCTTTCAACCAAGTGAGACCATAATCAGGTAATTGGGGGTGAGGGGTGGGTTAGGAAAAAGTGGTATAGAGCAGAAAGAGGTAGAGGGGTAGGTAGATGGAAAACTGGGGGCAAGGTACTATCACATTAGCGGGCAGGTGGCATCGGTTTGAAGTGGGAGAGGTGGAGCTAACCAAGTGAGGCCATTGTAGTGTAATTGGGGTAGGGGAGTGGGTTAAGAAAAAGTATATAGCTGAAAGATATAGAGGGGGGTAGGTAAATGGAAAAATTGGGGCAAGGTACTGTCACATTAGTGCAGGCAGGTACAACTCTATTTTAGAGCCAAGGAGATTTGGAGCCCAGCTTTGAAGGTACTAATCTTGGTAGTATCAGCGAGACAGCAGGTAGTTCATTGTACCATTTCGGACCTTGATACAGGATGGAGTTCTGGGCAAGTTTTGTCCTTTTGAAGGGAATCGGCATCCTGTCAGCGACTGCACTATGGGTAGATTTCGCTGGGACATCCAGCTTAAAGTGACCACCCAGTGTGGGGGATGTCAGTCCAAGTAGTACTTTTTTTTAGAAGTGGGCAGTTTTGGTTTGGTATTGCCCTCTAAGATGGAGTGGGATCCACCCAGTTTCAGTGCACAGTGAGCAGGTGTGGATGTTGAGAGTAGCCCCCAAAGTAAGACGACAGGCCTTATTGAGGAGTGTGTTGATTCTGCTAAGAGCAGTTTTTGTGCCCACCCCATATATAGGCAACCCATAGTCAATGGTAGACAGTATTGAGCTACTGGTGGCTAGTTTTAGTGCATCCAGTGTCATTGAATGTCTGTGATGATAAAGAACACCAAGTTTTATATTTGCAGTCCTGACAACAGAGTCAATGTGGTTTGAAAAGGTGAGCATGTCATCAAAAGTAATGCTTAGATATTTGAAGTTAGATACTTGGCCTAGGATCTCACCCTTTTGATTATGAATACGCAGGGGCAGGTATTTCGTTTTGCTTTGGGAGGTGGTGAAGAGCATACTCTGTTTTTTTGACATTTAGTAGTAGCTTGTTTTCTCTAAACCAAGATACAAGTTTATGGAAGCTGCTTTGGAGTTCAGTTGTGATGGATTGTTGGTCTTTACCAGTGACTGAGATCACTGTGTGAAAGTCAGAATTTAAGAATGCATGGGATAGACATCAAGGAATTCTGGAGGTCAGGGGTAACAGACTTCTAGGAAAACATAAACTGAACTTACAAGCTCAAATGGCAGACTGGGTGGGCCATAGGCCCTTATCTGCCGACACTGTCTATGTATATATGCATCATCAGCATAGAGAACTGTGCTTGCTTAGCAAGCCATTGGGGTGGAGTTGATGAAGAGGCTAAAGAGCAGAGGACCGGCAGCGGATAGGGTATCACCAATTTTGACTCATTGTGATCTGTTAGAGAGGTAGCTGAGAAACCATAGTACCATATCTGGGGATAGACCTGTAGACAGAAGGCAACTTAGGAGAAGGTTGTGATTAACAGAGTCGAAAGCCTTCGTGGAGGTCAATGAAGACTGATCCAACTGCCTGACCACTATCCAAGGCATTATATAGTTGGGATGAATAATCAACTAGAGCGTGAGTGTGGAGTGCTTTTACGGAAGCCGTGCTGTTGCAGGCAGAGTAGGTTATGGTTATCAAGGTATTCAGTAAGCTGCTGTGAGACCATTCTTTCAAGTACTTTCGAAAGGGAGGAAGGATGGATATGGTCTGTAGATGGATGTTTGGGTTTTATCCCCACTTTAAAGATGGGTGTTACGTTATTGACTTCCATGCATTTGGAAATACTCCTGATTTTAAAGAGGCATTAAACGCCATGGTAAGAGGACCAGCAAGTTTGTGAAGGAGTAGACCAAACATCTTCATGTCAAGCAGATCCTCCCCATCCTGGTCTTGCCAAGCACCCTTTTAATATGCATGATGGTTTCGGCTTTGGTGACATGTCTAAAGTAAAAGGGTTGTACATCTTTCCTTGGAGGATCTTGAGGGGCAGTTGGGCATTGCTGAACATGCATATCTTTAAAGTAGTCAACAGGCAGTACACTTGAAAGGTCAGTGAACGTGTTGTTGAGCTCATTGGCAATTTGATTGGTTCCTGTTCTACAGTCAACAGTAGATTTGGGAGGGTCTTGGGGCTTTGCCCATTAAGGATTTAAGAGAGCACCAAAAGTCTCTTCCAGAATCCCAGGTTTTGGTTAGTAGATCCTTATAGTAGGAGGCTTTAGCCTGTTGAATGAGTCTGGTGCTGGTGTTTTTAGCTGCCTTGTAGGTATTAAATGCAGCAGGTGTACCAACTGCTTTTGCTATATGCCAAACATTGTCTCTGTTCTTCATAAATCCAATAAGGGAGTTGGAGAGCCAGGGATTGGAGGTTCCCTTAATTGTTTTAATTTTATATGGTGCAAAAATATCACAAGCACAGTTGAAAACCATTATGAAGCAATGAGTGCATCCATTTATCAGGGGTGAGAGAGGGTGTACAGGGTAGCCAGTTATTGGCAGGCACATTGAGAGTGTAGAAGCAAACAGGAACAGAGAGATAACTGCTAAAGGTATCGGCTATTTGGTTCTGCCACACAGACATTGATATGCTATTCCATAATTTGAGGGCTATGAAAGAGAAGGACATCTCACCATATCTAGTTTACAACCTGAGAATAGTCAGTTGGTTGGTGCCCAAGGATCTAAGGGTGTAGCAGCTGGAGCAGGGTTCAAGGTAGGAGGCAAGGGAGTGAGGCAGTCGGTTTTGTAGTACACTATGGGCAATTTTTCCTAGTGTAAGTTTCATTAGGGCAGGAGGGAAGGGCCAGTCTAGTTTGCTGTACAGTAGGCAGTGGCGGGTAAGGTGGTTGCATGCAAAAGCAAAGTGACATATATTGTTAAATCCCACTGTCCATTTGCACATGAGGGTGTTAGGAACAGTGGCAAAGACTGGAAGGCTGTATATAAGTTTGGGAAGTAATAGAGTGTGCCTATAGTTTTCCTAGCAGTAGATTCTCCATGCTAGTAGACCCACAGCTGGAAGATCCTGTAACTTCTTTATTTCTGGGGAACTGAAATGGGCTGAGTTTGTGTCCAGGGTTTGATCTGGGATTTGTTGATTGTACTGAACATGAGAACAGTCAAGTATGAGGTGCCCTCTAGTAGTCAGAAACTCCAGTTGAGGATTGCATTTCAGGGACCATGTGAACATTTATTTTGTAGTTCACTAGTAGAAAAAGTAGCAGGTGCCAACATGGTATACTTGGTAGCACAACCACTTCTGAGCCAGAAGGTCATGGGTTATAGTCCCACACCAGGATTGGGTTTACACCATAAATGCTGGTACTGGAGTACAGTACTAAGGGTTGCTGTGTACTTGGGGTGTGCCATCCTTTGGATGAGATGTTAAATGGAGCTCCTGTCTGCCTTTTTCTTTAGTTGTTCACAGAGATGTTAAGATTCCTTGACACTTCTCAAAGAGTAGGAGAATTTTCCGTGTCCTGGCCAGATTTTCCCCATCTACCAACCAACAGCTTAATCTGGCTCAGTTTCAATTGGTTTATACACACACACACACACACACGAAAACAGGCAGTACTGTCTGGCCCTCCATTCCAGTCATAAATAAACAAATTTATGAATGTAAGCGTGCCACCAGGTGGCAGATTAATAGATTATAAATCTTTTCTATGAACTGGAGGAAAAGCGCTACCATTTTGCATCTCCTTGCACCAGAGGAGAGGTCGCTAGATCAGTGGGCCCCCCAATAAACTAATAAACTTAGACGTTGAAATACTCTTTGTAACATGAGAATATTAGAATATCATACACTATGGAAATGGTACTTGAAACTCGGCTGAGGAACATTCATGATTTATAATGCAATTAATATATCATTTGCACAGTTCAAAACAGGTGCAAAATCCCATTGTGATTAATCCTGGTTGTACTGCACACCTTGTGATTACTCATGGTGTGCTGCTAGCAGTGCCTGGTTATTGAGTTCACTCTGTGATTACTCAGGGTGTGCTGATGCCAGAACCTGGCTATATAGCTCACCTTATTATCAATCGGGAGTGTGCCAATACCTGTACCTGGTTATATGGCTCACCTTGTGACTAATCAGGCTATGATAATACATGTACCTGGTTATATCGCTCACCTTGTGATTAATCAGGGTGTGATAATACATGTACCTGGTTATATTGCTCGCCTTGTGACTAATCAGGGGTGTGATAATACATGTACCTGGTTATACTGCCTACCTTGTGATTAATTGGGGTGTGTGGATACCAGTGTCTGGTTATATTGCTCACCTTGTGATTAATGAAGGTGTGCTGCTACCAGTACCTGGTTATATTGCTCACCTTGTGATTAATTGGGATGAGCTGCTACCTGTGCCTGGTTATATTGCTCACCTTGTTATTAATCGGGGTGTGCTGATACCTGTACCCAATTATGTTGCTCACTTTGGGATTAATCATGGTGTGCTGATACCTTTACCTGGTTGTATTGCTCACCTTATGAGGCCCTGTCCACACTGCACTGAAAATCTGCAACGTGTTGAAACCATTACAGACTGAAAGGCCCAATGTACACTACTCTGGGAAATCCCCTCTATAACGTTACATGGGGTCTAAAAAGTTACCGTAACGGTTTGTGTTTACACTGGTAACGTTACCGAAAGTGTTTTTGCAACTGTTACAGAAACCTGTTGTGAGGTGGTTTCAACAACAGTTTCTGTAATGGTTTTAAAGCTCTGTTTAACCCTGTCCACACTACACAAGTAAAATCCTGTGACATTTTCAAAACGTTTTTAGTGGTAGTGTGGATGCACTGCAATGTTTTCAGTCTGTACCGTTTCAAAACATTACAGATTTTCAGTGCAGTGTAGAAGGGCAAAATGTTACAGTGCATCCACCCTACCACTGATAACATTACAGGATTTTACTTATGTACTGTTGAACAAGCCCAAAAGATCAGTTTTCAACAATGGTTTTGAAACGCTTTCTGTGGCGTTACCGAATTAGCACAAACTATTTACGATAACGGTTTGGACCCTCTGTAACATTACAGAGGATTTTTCTGGTGTAGTGTGGACAGGGCCTGAGTAGTCAAGGTATGCTAATACCAGTTGGAAACAAAACAGTGCACCACTAACAGATGTGCTGCTGTTAATTGCATGGACACAGAAAAATATACAGTATACTCAACATGATGAGTAAAGTGCTAATATAACATAAGAAAGTTGGGGAATTGTACCTGGCAGTTTCACAGTTTGCTATTACATTTGCACTTTATTCATCAGGTTAAAGCGGGCAGTATTTTTTTTTCTGTTTCTCTACTGATAGCAGTACCTGGTTATATTTTTTACCTTGTGATTAGTCAAGGTATGCCAGTACCAGCACCTGGTTCTATTCTGACCCATGAAACCATATTTTAGGTGGAAGTTGCAAGTCTACACTTATGTCGTCATTAGGGAGGCTGGTCTCTAGTTGATTAGCCAGCTTTGGGTAAACAAACATTAAAAAAAACAAAATAATTATGCACAAAAGCAAACTGATTTAAAAAAAAAAAACCTTTCAATTGGTTCAGGTGATAGCAGTGAACTGCAGATGTTAGAAGAGGATATGTGCCAGCCGCTGTTTCAGTGTCAGAGGGAGGAAATGGGTTACAGCATCAGGAAGGGGCTGACTACAAGGTTACCAGGAGACTACAAATGATCAGGACTAGGAAGTGAAGGAATCCTAATGCTAGGATACCTTGTTTTAACAATGTGCGGTAACAGTATTAGCATGTTGTTAAAACATGGTTCCTGTAAACAGTAACTAACGCTGTGCTGGCAGTCTATTAGCCCTAGGAACACTGTATGCACTGGGCTGATTTGATTGGACACAGTGGTATCAGCAGTGTCTGCAGCTTACAGAACGCTAAGTGTCTGTTTTAAAAATAGCAGGATATGCTTACAGGCTGTAGACCATGCTAGTGACACTTAATATGTAAATAACACCTGTATGAGCACCTATTATTTAGCGACTCAATATGAGTGACTCAATAATAATGCTTGGAAGTAGAGAGAGTGGTGAAAGACTTCGCTATATCCTGTAGAGCAAGTGTAGCAGGGAGCTACACTCGCTAGAGCAGGATATAGCATGATGGTTGGGCTACCACTGCTGAGCTAGCTATGTAGCATGGCAGTGTATGCTACCACCCCTGAAGTGAGTGACCCGGGTTTTGGTCTAATGGCAGGAAAAGAAATATTTGTGTTTTTCAAATCTTTATGTTTTCCCCTATGTCTGCACCCCCCGTGGAGTTGATTATCTTTATTTTGGAGAGCTCGGGGGACTATGCCCCCCGCATAAAAATACATATATTTTCTTTTTTTCAGATGCAGTAAGCGACCATCGTTATTTGCGACGGTCACTCTACTGTCCATCACCCTTTGTCTGTCCAGCAGTTCTTGTCTCACTCTTTGTGGTTGGTGCTCATTAGGAGTCGCCGTTATCACATAAAACCAGTATGTCACTACGCCTTTAATGAGACGCTTACATTTTAAAAATTCCGCCTCTATGTAAGTGAGAGAGTGAGAAAGAGAAAGAACGTATGGAGAGGAACATGGAGTGTGAGAGGGAAGGAGAAAGTGACAGAGAAACAAGAGGTGATAGAAAGAGAAAGACTGTGACAGGGACAGAGAGAAGGAGAAGGTAAGAGAGGAGAGGGAGGGGAGTGAGAGAAAGTTTATTGAAAAGTTTCACCAGGAAAAGCACACCGAGCAATGCAATTGCTCATCTCCCAATGCATCCTGAACCAGAGAGATGGAGAGTGAGAGTGAAATGGAGAATAAGAGGGAGGAAGAGAAGGAGCGTATGAGAGGGAGTGTGAGAGAGGACAAGAATGTATAAGAGGGAGGGCGACAGTGTGTGATTATGGAGGGAGAGAGAGGGAGAGCAAGGCAGTGTGAGAGAAAGAGAGAGTATGGATAGAGAGAGAGAGACTGTGTGTGAGAGGGAGAGAGAGAGAGAGAGAGAGAGAGAGAGCAAGAGGGTAACTGGCATGCTAGCAAATTAAGTACAAAATGTATTTGGAGGTATTATTAATGAAAAGAGGGATCTAGTGAGCACTACAAACAGCCATCATTAAAAATGTCCTCTATAATCAAATCTAGAGAAAATAAAGCAGGTTTCTTAAAAGTCCACTCATCTCTTTAAAAGCCAAGCTCATTAGTGCAAATTAAATTTAGCAGATGATTTTTTGTGTATTTCTGTTGGCAAGATCACAGAGCTCTTCCTTGCTCTTTCATCGACATTCTACTCCATTAACAGAACAGTAGCTGGGGAAACTGTAAAATGGTTGGACATTTCCTACTTCGATTGGCTAAACAAGTTCTGAGATGCAGTCATTAATTCCTTACAACTACACAGATTGGGAAAAAGTTTGTCAGTGTGAATTAGAATTTTTGCAACTCACATACAGAATTCATGAGATATGTCATTCATCCCTGATTGCCATCACAAACATGGCTGCCACCTTCATTCATCACTGATTGCCATCACAAACGCGCTGCCACCTTAATTCATCACTGATTGCCATCACACACATGGCTGACACATTTACTCATCTATAAAACCCTTCAACTAGGCCCCAAGAAATAAAACTCTCATAGTTTCTATTTATCACTCCCCTCAGTCAGCTTTGCCCCTCTCAGAGCCCTGTGTTGCCCCAACCCCATCACCCCCTGCCATCTCCTAGAGCTTACCTTACTCCTGGAGTTGTACTCCGTGGTACCCCCTTGGGCTGGGCCAGATCCCTTGGAAAGGCTGCAGACTGACTCCAAGAGTGAGCCTAGGTCGGCGAGGTGCAGGGTCTGCAGGCTGCACGAGCCATTGTAAATGCTCAGCTGCTTTTTCTCCTTTTTCTTCCATGATACCCTCCCCCCTTCAGGGACACTGAGTGAGATAGGTGGGCACATGCAAGGTGTGTAATCCATTCATCCAATCAGTGGTCCTCACCCACTTGCTGCACTTTGCCCACACTATCACATATGGTCAACCAGGTGGTGGTCGTGTGGTAATAGTGATCCCCACCTCCCCAGAGGGGAGCACCTTGTAGGACACTCAGTCCTCCTCCTTGGCCGGCCTTCCGAGCACTGAGGTTCATTCACAAACCTAGATCATTGGTGTCACACATAGTAGTGCTGTCACTGTACCAAAACTCCCTTATATTAAACCATAATTGAATGTTCTTTCCACTCGTAATCCCCTCCTTACACATTTAAGCAACTTTTAAAAATCAAGTACTACTCAGAGTTTTCATTTCTGCGTTTCTTTAATGTCCATGAAAAATCACCCTTCTGTCCTTACCAACATCTCAGAGAACTCCTGCTGCTGCATAGCCTGCTTCTGATACAGTTGAATCTGTGGCTCCATTTGAGGTGTGTGTGTGTGTGTGTGTGTGTGTGTTTCTGCAGAATTTCAAATGAATGCATTCTACAGAATTTTAAATGAATGCATGCCAAGTTACCATTCCATCCATGTATATATGTGTGTGTGTGGGTGGGGGGAGGTATTCTATTACTGGAATACTGCAAAACTTTAAATTCTTGCAATTTATGGTAAACACAATGTATTGAATGCATAGAGAGATGTCAGTTTGTGGAATGCAGATGTGTTGTCTACTGTATGATCATGATTGGTAAAGATTCCTATGCATGTTGGCAGACTACTCCCATACAGAACAGATGACTGACAGCTGTAAACTATGCAATACAGCAGTGAGCTGTCCCTGAATTCTATTACAATTACTGGTTAGGGTTGATTACAACCTGAAACCAGTACCAAAAATTCTCTGTTACACACTAGTGTGTATGATGGAGAAGTACTTTATAGTCACTCATAGCATAGAGCACAAGACAGCAGTTAAGACCTGAGGAAAAATCAACTTTCCTTTCCAGTTAGCTGCAGTTCTCTTAACCACAATTATAGACAAACAAAAAAAGGTTGGGTAGCAGGGAAAACATTTTTTTTCACACATCTTCAGTGTGTAATATCTTTTCAAACCGCTCTACTGTCGCTTTGGTAGTTTATGTGGTATTACATACCTCAGGTGTGTAAAAATAACTTGTTACACACTTTCGCCAATAATTTGTGTGCTATATAATGTATGATGGAACATTTTTACAACAGCATTCAGTAAGAGCTCAGTACTGTTGTGCATGGTTTACAGCCTTCAGTTATCCGACACTTCTGCCATGCTTGCTTATGCTGTTGTATATACTGTAAGTCATCCATTCCGTATACCACATAGTAACCTCCCAGATCATGCCTAAAAATAGACAATTTCATATCCACAGCTCTTTCTTGGACACCAACACCTTAAATAAATCAAATCTATTGTGTATGGGAGTAGTCTGCTATTGTATATGGGAGTGGTCTGCTATTGAGCATGGGAGTGGTCTGCTATTGTGTATGGGAGTGGTGTGCTATTGTGTATGGGAGTAGTCTGCTATTGTATATGGGAGTGGTCTGCTATTGAGTATGGGAGTGGTGTGCTATTGTGTATGGGAGTAGTCTGCTATTGTATATGGGAGTGGTCTGCTATTGTGTAGTGGAGTGGTCTGCTATTGTGTATGGGAGTAGTCTGCTATTGTATATGGGAGTGGTCTGCTATTGTGTATGGGAGTGACCTGCTATTGAGTATCTACTTAGCTAATTAGAATCATACAGCACATAACTAATAGAACATCAGTATCCACAGCCCACAAACTGACAGATCAGTGTTCCACAAATTCAAAAGCTAACATTAAAATAGTTTCCCATGTAGTTTATTGCAGGTGGTTTGAATGTATTATGGTTAAATAACTTGAAAACTGCCTTTTTACCCCATCTGTTCTACAAACAAATAAATGTTAATTATGTTCCACCACACTGCTATGCACTCCTATGGTCAGTGCTGCTATGAAGCCAAAACTGGGAAAAACACAGGAACGGCAACAAAAAGCATATAACGGCAACTACATTAATGTAAAGCACAAAATTATGCAAATTAGACACAGACAAGGAGTCAACAGTTAGTCCTAGGGCTTCAAGGCACTCTGCCTATTTGTCGAGGTGTAGGTCAACAGTTATGCATGACTGTCTCTTAAACCGGTGCTCTGGCAGGATTTAACACTATAAATGTCACAACTGGAGCTCTGTGAGACAGCTCTTCCACCTGGGACACACAACCCATAAAGAAGTAACTACATTGTCATGTGTATTATAAACCACGTGATTTAAACCAGTCAGCATACTAAGCTATACCTCTTATTCTGCATACAGAGGTTTCTCATGTGGGAACATTAGGAATACAGAGTTCTACTTCACAGAGAGGGGAAGGCGTTTTCATTAAACTTTTGAAATAAAAACAATGAAACAATACTTCAATCAAGAGGGAGAAGCAACATCTTGCTTACAGTGGGTTCCTGCTTCTCTCCACTTTTACAGCTGGGAGAGGCTGCTGCACAAAGAGGTAAAGTAACTAAAATATAGAGAGGTCATGTGACTGAAGCACGTAGAAGTCAGGTGTTTGAAGCACAGGCAGGTCATGCAACTGAAGCACAGGGCGATAAGGTGACTGAACACAGGGAGGTCAGGTGACTTGCTCTTGGTCACATGATAAGCGGCTCTGGTGTAATTAGAACCAGGTTCTCCAAATTCAGTTTTGTACTCTAACCCTAGGACATACCTCTCTTCAGCTGAAAGCAGGTTACATTAAAACAGAAAAAAACACAAGTATATTTTTACTTCTTGCAGATGGTCCACAGAATGTAACAATCAGCACTTCTGCTCGTGATGTAACTGAAGGAGACCCCCTAACAATCACATGCAGTGGGGAAGGAAACCCCACACCAAAGATCCACTGGCATGATCTAGACTTAAAAACAGGAGAGCGCTGGAAGATACTGAACGCCCCAGGGAAGTCGGTGCTAACCTTCAAGGCACTGGGGTTGCAGGACCAAGGAAACTTCACTTGCTTTGTCACAAATGAAAGTGGAGAAATTAAAGTTTATACTACAGTAAGAGTGAAATGTAAGTACAGTTGTCTCTGGCTTCACCTTTATTTACTGCTGGGGTTTAGGGCCAAAGATTCTTATGACTGGAACTTTATGTGGGTGGGGATGGGGCATCCAACCTTTGCATAGTAACTTAGGGCTTACTCTTCTCACGTCCAGGTGCAAAAACATGTGGGTTCAAATCAACCTGCTTGGTATCCTAGTCCGGTTGCGCTATCATGGAGCACATTATTTTAACATTTTAAAAAAAAAGATCAGGAGGAAGACTGATTTATTCCATGACTCCAAAGACTCCAGAAATGAGGCCCAACAGTAGCAAATGATCGAGAACTGTCTGTTCCATTAAATGTAGCTGAAAACATTCTGGTATTAGAAATCTGGAACTAAACCCTGTGTGACTGGATCTCCAATTCTCCCATTCCTCAGCAGAGTTCATCCAGTGTCTCATCAGTAACCAGGGGCACTTATACAGAAACATAGTAAACTAAAGCAAGGTCAGAGGGAACCCATAGCCATCATGTCCCCCAAGCAGAGATGAAATAGCATATTGTGCAAACCCAGGGTACCCAGTGATTCCCCACTGACTCTACTACTCAGGGTACCCAGTGATTCCCTACTGACTCTACTACTCAGAGTACCCAGTGATTCCCCACCCACTCTACTACTCAGGGTACCCAGTGATTCCCTACTGACTCTACTACTCAGGGTACCCAGTGATTCCCTACTGACTCTACTACTCAGAGTACCCAGTGATTCCCCACCCACTCTACTACTCAGGGTACCCAGTGATTCCTTACTGACTCTACTACTCAGGGTACCCAGTGATTCCCTACTGACTCTACTACTCAGAGTACCCAGTGATTCCCCACCACTCTACTACTCAGGGTACCCAGTGATTCCCTACTGACTCTACTACTCAGGGTACCCAGTGATTCCCTACTGACTCTACTACTCAGAGTACCCAGTGATTCCCCACCCACTCTACTACTCAGGGTACCCAGTGATTCCCTACTGACTCTACTACTCAGGATGCCCAGTGATTCCCTACTGACTCTACTGCTCAGGGTACCCAGTGATTCCCTACTGACTCTACTGCTCAGGGTACCCAGTGATTCCCTACTGACTCTATTGCTCAGGGTGCCCAGTGATTCCCCACCCACTCTACTACTCAGGGTACCCAGTGATTCCCTACTGACTCTACTACTCAGGGTACCCAGTGATTCCCTACTGACTCTTCTACTCAGGATACCCAGTGATTCCCTACTGACTCTACTACTCAGGGTGCCCAGTGATTCCCTACTGACTCTACTACTCAAGGTGCCCAGTGATTCCCTACTGACTCTACTACTCAGGGTACCCAGTGATTCCCTACTGACTCTACTACTCAGGGTGCCCAGTGATTCCCTACTGACTCTACTACTCAGGGTACCCAGTGATTCCCTACTGACTCTACTACTCAGGGTGCCCAGTGATTCCCTACTGACTCTACTACTCAAGGTGCCCAGTGATTCCCTACTGACTCTACTACTCAGGGTGCCCAGTGATTCCCCACCCACTCTACTACTCAGGGTACCCAGTGATTCCCTACTGACTCTACTACTCAGGGTACCCAGTGATTCCCTACTGACTCTACTACTCAAGGTGCCCAGTGATTCCCCACCCACTCTACTACTCAGGGTACCCAGTGATTCCCCACCCACTTACTACTCAGGGTACCCAGTGATTCTCACTGACTCTACTACTCAGGGTGCCCAGTGATTCCCCACTGACTCTACTACCAGGGTACCCAGTGATTCCCCACCCACTCTACCACCAGGGTCACCCAGTGATTCCTTACTGACTCTACTACCAGGGTACCCAGTGATTCCTTACTGACTCTACTACTCAGAGTGCCCAGTGATTCCCCACCCACTCTACTACTCAGGGCACCCAGTGATTCCCTACTGACTCTACTACTCAGGGTACCCAGTGATTCCCTACTGACTCTACTACTCAGAGTACCCAGTGATTCCCCACCCACTCTACTACCAGGGTACCCAGTGATTCCCTACTGACTCTACTACTCAGGATGCCCAGTGATTCCCTACCGACTCTACTACTCAGGGTACCCAGTGATTCCCTACTGACTCTACTACTCAGGGTACCCAGTGATTCCTACTGACTCTACTTACTCAGGGTGCCCAGTGATTCCCACCCACTCTACTACTCAGGGTACCCAGTGATTCCCTACTGACTCTACTCTACTACCAGGGTACCCAGTGATTCCCTACTGACTCTACTACTCAGGATACCCAGTGATTCCCTACTGACTCTACTACTCAGGGTGCCCAGTGATTCCCTCACTGACTCTACTACTCAAGGTGCCCAGTGATTCCCACTGACTCTACTACTCAGGGTACCCAGTGATTCCCTACTGACTCTACTACTCAGGGTACCCAGTGATTCCTCACTGACTCTACTACTCAGGGTGCCCAGTGATTCCCTCACTGACTCTACTACTCAGGGTGCCCAGTGATTCCCACTGACTCTACTACTCAAGGTGCCCAGTGATTCCCTACTGACTCTACTACTCAGGGTGCCCAGTGATTCCCCACTGACTCTACTACTCAGGGCCCCAGTGATTCCCTACTGACTCTACTACTCAGGGTGCCCAGTGATTCCCTACTGACTCTACTACTCAAGGTACCCAGTGATTCCCCACCACTCTACTACTCAGGTACCCAGTGATTCCCCACTGACTCTACTACTCAGGGTACCCAGTGATTCCCTACTGACTCTACTCACCAGGGTGCCCAGTGATTCCCCTACTGACTCTACTACTCAGGGTGCCCAGTGATTCCCTACTGACTCTACTACTCCAGGGTGCCCAGTGATTCCCTACTACTCTACTACTCAGGGTACCCAGTGATTCCCTACTGACTCTACTACTCAGGGTGCCCAGTGATTCCCACTGACTCTACTACTCAGGTACCCAGTGATTCCCTACTGACTCTACTCACCAGGGTGCCCAGTGATTCCCCACCCACTCTACTACTCAGGGTACCCAGTGATTCCCTACTGACCTCTACTACCAGGGTGCCCAGTGATTCCCCACTGACTCTACTACCAGGGTACCCAGTGATTCCCTACTGACTCTACTCACCAGGTGCCCAGTGATTCCCTACTGACTCTACTACTCAGGGTACCCAGTGATTCCCTACTGACTCTACTACTCAGGGTGCCCAGTGATTCCCCACTGACTCTACTACTCAGGGTACCCAGTGATTCCCTACTGACTCTACTACTCAGGGTGCCCAGTGATTCCCTACTGACTCTACTACTCAGGGTACCCAGTGATTCCCTACTGACTCTACTACTCAGGGTACCCAGTGATTCCCTACTGACTCTACTACTCAGGGTACCCAGTGATTCCCTACCCACTCTACTACTCAGGGTGCCCAGTGATCCCCACCACTCTACTACTCAGGGTACCCAGTGATTCCCTACTGACTCTACTACTCAGGGTGCCCAGTGATTCCCTACCCACTCTACTCTCAGGGTACCCAGTGATTCCCCACTGACTCTACCACCAGGGCACCCAGTGATTCCCCACCCACTCTACTACTCAGGGTACCCAGTGATTCCCTACTGACTCTACTGCTCAGGGTGCCCAGTGATTCCCTACTGACTCTACTACTCAGGGTGCCCAGTGATTCCCTACTGACTCTACTGCTCAGGGTACCCAGTGATTCCCCACCCACTCTACTACTCAGGGTACCCAGTGATTCCCTACTGACTCTACTGCTCAGGGTGCCCAGTGATTCCCCACCCACTCTACTACTCAGGGTGCCCAGTGATTCCCCACCCACTCTACTACTCAGGGTACCCAGTGATTCCCCACCCACTCTACTACTCAGGGTACCCAGTGATTCCCTACTGACTCTACTGCTCAGGGTGCCCAGTGATTCCCTACTGACTCTACTACTCAGGGTGCCCAGTGATTCCCTACTGACTCTACTGCTCAGGGTACCCAGTGATTCCCCACCCACTCTACTACTCAGGGTACCCAGTGATTCCCTACTGACTCTACTGCTCAGGGTGCCCAGTGATTCCCCACCCACTCTACTACTCAGGGTGCCCAGTGATTCCCCACCCACTCTACTACTCAGGGTACCCAGTGATTCCCTACTGACTCTACTACTCAGGGTGCCCAGTGATTCCCCACCCACTCTACTACTCAGGGTACCCAGTGATTCCCTACTGACTCTACTGCTCAGGGTGCCCAGTGATTCCCCACCCACTCTACTACTCAGGGTACCCAGTGATTCCCTACTGACTCTACTACTCAGGGTGCCCAGTGATTCCCCACCCACTCTACTACTCAGGGTACCCAGTGATTCCCTACTGACTCTACTCACCAGGGTGCCCAGTGATTCCCCACCCACTCTACTACTCAGGGTACCCAGTGATTCCCTACTGACTCTACTACCAGGTGCCCAGTGATTCCCCACCCACTCTACTACTCAGGGTACCAGTGATTCCCTACTGACTCTACTACCAGGGTACCCAGTGATTCCCTACTGACTCTACTACTCAGGGTGCCCAGTGATTCCCTACTGACTCTACTACTCAGGGTACCCAGTGATTCCCTACTGACTCTACTACTCAGGGTGCCCAGTGATTCCCCACCCACTCTACTACTCAGGGTACCCAGTGATTCCCTACTGACTCTACTACTCAGGGTACCCAGTGATTCCCCACCCACTCTACTACCCAGAGTACCCTGTTGTTCCCTACCCACTTTGCTATCCAGGGTACCTAGCGATTCTCTACTGACTCTACTACTCAGGGTACCCAGTGATTCCCCACCCACTCTACTACCCAGGGTACCCTGTTGTTCCCTACCCACTTTGCTATCCAGGGTACCTAGCGATTCTCTACTGACTCTACTACTCAGGGTACCCAGTGATTCCCTACTGACTCTACTACTCAGGGTACCCAGTGATTCCCCACCCACTCTACTACCCAGAGTACCCTGTTGTTCCCACCCACTCTGCTATCCAGGGTACCTAGCAATTCTCTACCCACTCTACTGTCTGGGATGCACTGGGATTCCCTGCCCACTCTTCTGCCTAGGGTGCCCACTGATTCCCTGCCCACTTTACTACCCAGGGTATGTGGTGATACCCTGCCCACTCTACTGCACAGGGTGCCTGGCAAATTCTCTGCCCACTCTACTATCCAGGGTGCACTGGGATTCCCTGCCCAATCTGCTACCCAGGACACCCAGGGATTTTCTACCCACCCTACTACCCAGAGTGGCCTGCGATTCCCTGACTGCTCTACTGTGCAGGGTACCTAGTGATTCTCTACCCACTATACTACCCAGGATGGCCTGTGATTTCATACCCCACTATGCTGCCCAGGGTACCCAGTGATTCCCTGCCCACTCTTCTACCCAGAGTATCCTCTGATTCCCTGCCCGCCCTGCTACCCAGGGTGCCCTGTGATTCCCTGTCCACTCCACTGCATAGGGTACCTAGTGATTCCCTACCTACACTGCTACCTAGGGTGGCCTGTGATTCCCTGCCCACTCTACTACCCAGGGTGCCCTGTGATTCCCTACCCACTCTCCTGCCCAAGGTGCCCTCTGATTCCCTGCCCACCCTACTACCCAGGGTACCCTGTGATTCCCTGCCCACTCTACTGCCCAGGGTGCATGGTGATTCCCTGCTCACCCTACTGCCTGGGGTACCTGGTGATTCCCTACCCACTCTACTGCCCAGGGTCCCTGTGATTCCCTACCCACTCTATTACCCAGGGTGCCCTGTGGTTCCCTGCCCACCTCCTGCCCAGGGTGCCTCTGGTTCCCTGCCCACCCTATTGTCCAGGGTGCTCTGTGATTCCCTGCATACTCTGCTGCTGAGGGTACATGGTGATTCCCTACCTACTCTACTGCCCATGGTGCACGGTGGTTCCATGCTTACCCTGCTGCCTGGGGTGCCTGGTGATTCCCTGTCTATTCTGCTGCCCAGGGTACCTGGTGATTCCCTGCTCACTCTACTACCCAGGGTGCCCTGTGATTCCATACTCATTGTACTATCCAGGGCACCCTGTGATTCCCTATGCACTCTACTGCCCAGAGTATCCTGTGATTCCCTACCCACCCTACTATCCAGGGTACCCTGTGATTCCCTACCCACTCTACTACCCAAAGTATCCTTTGACTCCCTGCCCACGCCACTACCCATAGTACCCTGCGATTCCCCACCCACCCTACTACCCATGGTACCCTGTGATTCCCCACCCACTCTATTACCTGGGTCACTCAGTGATTCCCTATCCACTCTACTACCAAGAGTATATGGGATTTCATGCTAAGCAGAAATGTGTCCAGACTTACTTTAAAGGCCTGTTTTGACTTCATGTATACTGCCTCTGCTGGTAAAGTTTACAATTTATCTGTATTGTTTTTCAGCTCGACTAACACCGCCATTGATTCTTGTGACTTCTGTTCTACCTGTCTTGAGTGTGTCAGCACTAGGATTCCTGATGCATTTTCTGTGGAAAAGATTCCACAAAAAAGGGTCCTTTAAAATGCAGCATCTGTAGGACAAGCAAACTGGACTCCGGAAAGGAACAGGTGAAGAACACTCGACTGGTGACTGTAGATCAGACACAAACAGCTTCCTGTTCCTGGACTAACTGCATTCATTTTGTTACAAATGTTGTAAAACTGAAGCTCTGAATGCGGAGCCCCACAGCAGCATGCTAACTATGTGTACCTTTCTTTATGATGGCACTGTGCGATACCATCGACCTCCTGGTTTTATGAAAGCAGCTCCCAGAAAGTCATTCCAAAGGTGAAGCAGGCAGCTCCACATGCTTGTGCAACTCTGGGTTTGTTTTATAGGAACTGATTTTGGAATTTTTGTAAAGCTGATATTAGGAGGATCAGCCAGTTTACAGAACTCACTCTCTCCATTCTGTATTTTTAAAATATATAACTCCCAGCCCTGTCCACTCCTTCTCTGCCACTTACTTTGCCTTCCAGGAGTTCATGGGTCATGCTCCCTTGGGGCCCAGGCAGCTCCCCCGCAGGTCCATCATGGGGGAAGGCTTCAGGCAGGTAAGCTCCAAGAGTACTGGCACATCTCTGCTGCACATCTGGGGGTTCCGACTTGGTTTTCTGCCCTATCCCCAAGGAAGCTGCCAACTGGTACTCCAAGATTCAGGCGATACCCCCCCTCTCTCACAGTGTTTTCAGCTGCAGTGCTTCCTGAGGTCACCCATGTAGCAGACAGCACACTATGCACCACACCCCTCAACCTCTCAGTATTATAATGTCTAGCACTGGTCTTTAAAATGTGGAGTACATGGTCAGAGTAAATAATGAAAAGTTTAACAATAGTGGCCACCACATGCTTAGTATCTAGGACTATTTCTATTAAATTGGTTTAAATTTTTAATAGTTGGTATATCCAGGAACAACTCTAACATTATGAGGAATAACATTAAAGCCAGAGTGTGCAAATCCTACTGCCCTTATCCAGAGCAAGTACATTTCCCAAAGGACAAGTACAAGAGAGAGCTGGTATCATTGTGAAAATATGAGGCATGTGCTCCAGTCATGGTAGGATGGGTCTTTAAAGTTTTAATTTGAAGAGCACTGAGTAAAGGGTTACAGAACGAGAGGTAAATTTCAATGTATAATACATAGCGCTATGTGAAATGCACAGAAGTTGAGAGGTATCCAGCCCACCCTCCTCCTCCTCCTCCTCCCATCTGGCCCCAGTATGCCAGGCTCGATTCTGAACCTGACTCACTGACGAAGTGAGCAGCAACATTTTCGCTCCACTGAGGGGCAACCCAAACTGTGATATTCATGCTTCATATTTTTAAGAAAAAAAAATGAAAGCAGATTAAAAGGTAGAATATGGTTGTTTTAAATATCCTGTCAACTACTATGCAACTGTGTGTACAATTGTTTTAGGTGGGCATTTCACTGTTTATTTTATTAATGTGGGAGGCAGCTTGGACAAGTGTTTAGAGTGCATCAGAATGCATTTAATGGGCTGTGATCACTTCAAACTCATGGCTAGGTTCAAAGGCAGGACAAACCAGACATTAAAATGGGATATCTCATAGGCCTAATAAAAATATATCTGGTATTTTATGAGTGCTCTGAGAACCCATGACATCACAAAGTAGCGATGGCAAGTAAACTATCAGGTATTTGTTATGCCCATGCCATGTGATTTATGTGATGCGTGGGTTTTGCAGTAGAACAGTTGAATGGGCTCCTGTCTCAGAGAAGTTAAACTTAAAGTTCTATAAGCAGAACTTTCTTAGTAAAATCAAGTCCCAATAAGAAATGATATCAGTTTTCTGTTCTGAAGTACCTACACTGTCACTATCTGCATGACAAAGAGATCTGTCTGGACAGTGAATCAAATATTTAAGTAGTAAGCTACAGTGTGCATTAAAGGGTTTTATGCACGTCCCATGGTGGGGCACGAGGTCAAAATTCCAGTGTCCTAATGCCTCTGGGAAGTTCATTCGGAGTGGCTTATTATGCTTATAAAATGGCTGGCTGCTCTTTTGTATTATATGTAAAGTGAAACATTTGTAATATTTTTTTACATAACATTTGTTACAATACATTTTTAATAAAAATACATACATGAAATAGTCCCTGATTTTGTAGATAATGAGGCTTTTTTGTCTTGATAATGAAATCTTGGGCTGGCCCAGTGGCGTGGAGGGCTGAGGCATCATGCCTTACCTCATGCCACGCCAGCGATCCATGTACGCGGTGCGAGCGGGCCGCCAGGGGTCGGGTGAGGAGGGAGAGGATGGAGCGTCCTGAGGACAGCTCTCCTCTCCTGGGGAAGGGTTGGGACAGAGTCCGCTGCATGCCTGACCCCTAGCAGAGGCTGAGGGTTATCACCGGTGGCTCACATGCAGGGGGGTGTTTACAGGGCAGTCACCCAGCATGCCACGTGCATGAGTGCATGCAGCTTAGCCATTGGCATCATTGCACATTGCTGTGCCACTCTGGGGGGGGGGAAATGGAAAATGGCCCCCTGGCAGGATAACTGCCGGATGCTGCAGGCCCTGCTCCCACGAAAGGTGGCAGCCCCCCACACTGGATCCATTTCGGCAGGTTGAGGGATCCCCACCATGGGGGGGGGGCAAGCCATGAAGGAAAGCGGAGGGGAAAAAGCTGCAAGTGGGAGACAGGGCTGGGCGCCCTGGCACGAGAGAGCACCATAGGGGGATGAGGCGATAAATAGATTAACAACAAAAAAAAGATAATGAAATCTTGAACCCACTGCGTGGTGCTGTAGCAGCCTCATGCAGTGGCCCAGGGAGTCTCTTCTTTTGTGAGGGCGCATCATGACATGGCACATCTGCTTCAGTACATGAGGCTCACCAGAGAGCTGTGCAGTGCCTGGGAGGTGGGAGGATAGGATTAGGAGGACACACACACACAATGCTGATCTGCTACCTGTGTTTACAGAGGATAAATATCTGCAGTATAGTCAATATGATGGAGTGGTACAGTCAGCCAGTGGTACATTCAGGCAGTGGTGTAAATGGGGAGTGGTACACATGAGGAGTAGTGCACTCAGCCAGTGGTACACTCAGGCAGTGGTACACTCAGGCAGTGGTACACTTGGGGAGTGATACACATAAGGAGTAGTACACTCAGCCAGTGGTACACTTGGGGAGTGGTACACATCTGGAGTGGTACACTTGAGATGCGCACTACTACATCCCACTTCCAGCCAGATGTGAATTAAATTGGAGAAAGAGGAGATGCTCTGCCTTGAAGAGGGGCTCACCACATCAGGCAAATCATGGAGGAGATCCGGACAGGTAAGTCGAGACTAAGGGGTCACCACCCTGAAGAAAATGGTGCCAGAAGCTAAACACAGCATAATAAAAACAAGTTTGAAAATTCAAGGCTTTACCCTTTTGAAGAGTCCAAAAAATAGACAAAGACTGGGGTAAATGTTCAGAACAGCTGCTCTCAAATGTGTCACTGCGTGTTGGCTCACCCCAGATGCCCCCCACTCTGAAGCAGTGGCATGTTAAGGTGGGTAGATTGAGGTGATGGAGCATATCACAGATGATCTCTCCCTTATTCGGGAAAATATTTGGACTTTTGGAGGCCATGACATCAATACAGAGTACCTTCACTGAGACTGGGTGCTTCAGGGGAGGAAGAGGAACCGGAAGGATTAGTCCCATAACTTCAGAATAAACTCTCTGGTAGTGGTCAGAGGATCGAGAGTGCCTGGTCAGCAGTCTGATAATGATTGGTTATGGGGGTTACATGCCATGATTCAGGATGGGGAAAGGAGAAATTCCTTCATATTTACCATAATTTCCTTTTCTGTTAGCTCCAACATTGTTAATGGGGAACAATTACATATGGGTAGTGGTACAGCCCAAAACTGTGACCTTTAGCTTAGAACTCTGTGGAACACAAAGATTCTGATTCCATCAGTCACTCAGTTAACCTTTGTCCACACAGCACGCTCAAACAACATCTACGAATATAGACCTTTGTATCACCAGGGGTGAACCTCTTAAACAGCAATACAATAGTCTCTGTAACAAAAACCTCACCATATCCGAAATGGACTCAAAAATGAAAAAACTACATAGAATTACCTTGTCCCAGACGACACCTTCGGTAACCAAGCTGATCACACTTCTCATCCCACTCGCAGAAGCCATCAGAAGAACTCCGTGACTTCCCTGGATTGCCGCTGGTTTGCAGAGAAGCCTCTATAATCACTGAAACATATAACATTTTATTATCAGAAACAGCCTTTGAACTTGATGTCAATATAAGTGAATATTAACCTGGGTAGGTTTCCCAGTCTCACAATGTAAGACACCGCAACCAGTTAACCTACTAGCGCACCATGCCATTTAGTGGCTTTTATACTGTGATGTCCTTGAATAACCGATGAATCCCAGTACCTGCTCAGCTCTTTAACTATCTTGTCTGAGAAGCAAAACACATCTCTATGAATATATTAGACTATATTCTTCCAAAAGGGGAGAGAGGGAGTGGGAAGAAGGGGAGAAGAGGAGGTAGAGGAAGAGGAGGAAGGGGAGAGGTGGGAGAGGAAGAGATGTGAGGGGAAGGAGAAGGAAGAGGAGGAAAGGAGAAGAGGAGTTAGGGTGAGGAAGGAGAAAGGGGAGATGAGGAAGGGAAGTGGTGGGAGGGGTAGAGGAGGGAGGAGAAGACAAGAGGATGGGGGAGGAGTGAATGTTGAGTGAGAAGGGAAAGAAGGGAGGAAGCAGCTAAACAGCATAATAGATGAACGCATTCCCTGTCATTCTATATGGCAGCCAGTTGAGGTGTGAGGGTGGCTGTATTGGTCACCATATTGGGCTCTCGGCACAACATCAGCTTACCTAGGTATGGGGGAAGGGTTGGCTGGCTGGTGTATTCAGTGTGGGTGGTGCGGGGGGGCCACTAGCCACCAGGGCTTAGTGTTTGCATTGCGATGGGTGCTCAGCGGGTGGGTACCACACCGGTGACCCGGGTTTGGGAACAGACACAGGTCTCTTGGGTACCAGCCAGTGGGGGAGGGACTGAGCATCATAATGTAACCCCCCCTACAAATGGGGGTTCCCAAAAAGTCTTCCTTGAGCTTGCCTAAATTGTCACTGCCAGGCTGGTATCCTGCGTTTTAGCAGTTTAAATGGGATTACCAGAGCCTGTATAGCCTCTGTGTACTGTCTCTTTAAGAGCTACCTGATTGCAGTTTAAGTAATCTGAGAGGGAGCTCTGTTGAAAGATGTAACTATTTACTGAAAATCATTTAGAGTGATAATGATAATGTAGTTTGTCTAACCTGCTTTCTTTGTAGCAAGGACTGTTTTGTTTGTCTCCACTATCTTGGTCCTGGACTGCAAATTGGACCAAACAGTACTGGTGGGCTCTAAAATGTAGCCAGACTACAGGAGCTGTCTGAATTCAAAATCTGTAGGAACTGTAGTTTGAACTTTTTGCGCCTTTTTGCAACTGAAGGGGGAGCTCTTGCTTTGACTGACAGCCAAATCAGCCAACCAAATCTTTTGAATCTTGGGGAAGTCCCAGGCTGCTTGCAGTATTCAGTTAGTTCTGAGCTGGAAGCTCAAGAAAAAAGAGCTGAACTATGAAGTAATTCTGAGCAGCAATCCTGAGTGGATTCACATGGGAGAAAAGGCTGAGTGTTTGGTCTGTATGTCTGCCTGCTGCTCCTGAGAGGGAGAAAAGAGAATTATTTTGGACTAAATCCAAGTTTGTGTGACTAAAGTAAGCTACTGAAGTGGCCAGGCTCAACCTGAAGAAGACCGAAGATTTTGCTGAATGCGATCGGCCTGTCAGGAGTTCCAGCTACCCCCTAAGCTCTCGGTGTGTGCAGAGACTTTGTGAATGTGTCCGGGGAGCACTTTGCCTGGTACAGTAGAATTCCCGTACATGTAAATGTGCTATGAGCTGCTAATGGGTTGTGAGTTAGTTCCCCACTGTGTGAACTGTGTTCTGCTTGCTGGAAGCTGTATCCAACCCAAAATGGACTGCATCCAAATTTGTCTCCATGCGGTCTGGGCCTTACCAGACTGGCCTAGCCAGACTACCCACTGCACAGAGAAGCCATCGACGAGAGACCTGCCTGGGGATCAGCCCCCTGCTCCATGCTGGAACAGGAATGATGCCTCTCCTGACTCATGTGGGCGCTGCTTCTCCTGGCATTCCAGATCAACCACCTGCAGCCTTGATTTTCGTCCAGCCTGTGCCCAGTCTTGGGTATCGTGAGTAAATACCACAGTAGCTCTCTGCATCAACAGCTTAATCTGAGTGTGTCATCTGATTGTCTTGTTGATTCGTTTCCTTCTGGACTGACCCTCTGACTCTGGATTACAAATATTGCATACTGTGCATGTTGTGTTTTCACCACAGGGCCCTAACCAGCTGCGATGCCGCCAACCCTCGGCAACAGTCCTGGCTAGCCCATCTCTTCTCCACCTGGGTACCCAGAGGTGTAACTGTGTGGGGGACTCAAAGAGCATGCATAACTGCTTGATTGTTATAACCTTTAAGCTAATTAACCTGATTTGCCCTCCTTGTTCAAGTCCCTGAATAAATCAGATCTAACTTTTTCTGCATGTAGTCTGACTATGGTTCCAGTTTGTGCTCGAAGTACTGTACTGTTGCTATTTGCTGTGCATAACCTTGTTTTACAAGGGGTCCCCAGGGTTTAGCCAGGGGAACCAGCCCTGGTGGTAAGTGCAAACAGTGTGGGTACTTGTGTGGTGTGCCTGGGGTATTGTGATAGTGATTATTGTACAGTGTTCAGGCCACTAGAGGGGAAGGGGGGGTTACAGTGTCCCGGAGGGCTGTGCCCAGGTTAGCTTGACCACTACCAAGCCTGACCTCCAAGTGGAGGCACCCGTTTCAGAACTCAGGCCCCTTAACCTGCTACTAGCCAAGCAGGCAAGGATAGTAGCCCTTGGGATAGCGTCACCTAGGGGTTACATCTTGGAGGCTGACTGCTGGGATTAGCATCCCCTAGTGGCCAAATGTGTGAATTGCTGTTAAAAATAAATGGCTACCCCAACAGAAGTGGCTGTACACCAGTTGGTGGGGTGGTGTACTGGGCAGGAGATCGACCTCCAAAATGCTATACTTATTCTGGATATTCCCCTGGGTACCAATAAGGACACTATAGAGGGAGTACTTTCCAAGGTTGAATGTTTACAAAACCCTGTGGTGGTAGGTCGACAGGCTAATCTGCTCACCCAAAGTTACATGGCGTTAGCAGAGTGTAAGAACCCAGTAGACCATTTCGAAGTGCCGCGGACTATCACCTCGAAGGAGCCCTTACTGCCTGGAAAGTAATAACTAAAGACAGTAAAGACCCCTGGGAGAATGAGCCCCTCCCCCCACTATCTGAGACTTTTGAGGATAAATTTTCTAAGTTGTTGCTGGAAGAAGGGAAAACTGTGGAGGACTTAAAGAAACTATTCCTGCCACCTGGGGGTGTTCCTCCCCCAACACCCCCTCCTGCTCCAGCACCCATTGCCCCTCCTTCTGTGCCCATGCCAATGCTGGCTCCTATGTCTGTATCTGCCATTAGTCACGACTCTTACAGAAGGTTGAGAATCTTCTCTGGCACCCTTCCCACCCCCCAAGGGGAGGATGACTGGGGAGACCTGGATAGATTGTGTTGCCCCTTTGGTACCTGAATGGCAGTGTGCAGAGCTGAGAAATGGAAAAGTATCATGGAAAGTTTGAGGGGTCCCGCCCTAGAGGTCATTAAATTTCTGAGGCCCACAAACCCTGATGCATCTGCCCAGAAGTACCTATCTGCACTCGAAGGCAATTTTGAGAGAATTGAGTCAGGGGAGAACTACATGTGGAAATTTCGAGCTATAAAACAATGGCCAGGGGAAAGTTTGTCTGCATATGTTACTCGTCTGGAAAGAGCGCTGCAGAAGGCTTACCAAAATGGTAGGGTAGCCGCCAGTGACTTAAACCATGTGAGGTTGGGGCACATACTGCAACATGCAAAGCATTCTAAATTGCAGCTCCTTCAATTAAGGCTCCCAGATAGATGGGGTAACCCACCGGACTATTGTGACTTGGTAAAAAAACTCTGGGAGGTTGAAGATGAAGAGGGGGATTGTAATTCTAGGGTGAGCGCAGCCCAAGTGATCTCGGCATCGGAAGACCCTTCTGAAGTGGGGACCAATGATGGTGTGCCACCATGGGATGAACTTCAGGAAGTTCAGGGAAACAAAAAACAGTCACTTTATGAAGGCCACTCCTGCAAGTACAGGCACCGACCCTTATCCAACTGCATCTGCTATGGGGGTGGGGGTGTCCACCCAGGCATCTCCTGCTGACAGCAGCTCGAAACTCAATGTCTTGACTATGAAAGTAAGAGAATTGATGAGATGTCTCCAAATGCTCACCACACAGCAGACAGAGATGGCACCAAGGTTTTCAGTTGGTAGTACCACTCCCAGCTCCCAGTGTGATGCCTCAGCCACCCCAAATCCCAGAAACATATTTTGCCACAATTGTGGGAAGGATGGGCACATGAGAGAGAAATGCCGGTCCACAAAAAGACCTAGATAAAGTTGTATATAGGCTTCAAGGTGAGCTTCGAGAGAATGAATCAGCGGTCGAGGAGTGCCCAAAATGACCGCAGTGAGGGTTCAAGTGAGTAACTCAAATCCCTATGTGGCTAAATCATCTGTCCAGGCCCCTGCTGCTGGCCCTCCAGACTGGTCCAAAATAGTAGGCCCTTCAATAGAGACTACCATGCCTGTGAATAGTATTCCTACTCAGGCTGTGCTGGACTGTGGGTCGCAAGTGACCATTGTATTTAAGGACTGGTATGACAAACACTTATCTGCTATACCCTTACAATCCCTGGAAGGCCTACATGTGTGGGGCTGAACGACAAGTCTTATCTATACCTAGGATATGTCCACCTCTGGTTGTCATTTCCTGTAGCTGTAACTGGTGTAAAGGAGAAAGTCAAGACACTGGCCTTAGTGTGTCCCCCTACTGACTGTATGTGTGGATTCCCTGTTAATTGGGACCAACACCCATATGCTTGGGAGACTGGCACAACTCTGTCGAGAGAAACAAGGGCAATGGACTTGGAGGGCTATAGAATTCCGCTCTGATCAAGAGGGCCTATGATTTGCAACAGAACCCCAAGGAGTGGACCAAGATGAACGGTAGGGGTCATGTGGAAGAAGGATCCTGATTCAATGGTACTGGCCCCAACGCCCAGTGTACCATTCAAGGGGAGGTCTGCTTCCACAAACATGTCAAGAACAAAATACTGATGTTGGATGCGCCAGGCAATGGAAAATTACCGGAAGGATTATTGGTTAATCCCAGCATCTTGCCAGCTCGTGCTCATGCCTATGCACGATGAGTGATGGTCCAGATTCATAATGTGTCAGATCGGGAGATCCGGGTGAACAGAGGATGCACCCTAGCTACGGTACACTGTGCAGACACTGCAGTGTTGCCCAGCAACATACCCTCTGGCAAGACAGATAGAGTGACTCCCGACTTGTTTGATTTTGGTGACTCCGTTGCCAGCTGAATGGAAGACTAGAATTAGCCAGAAACTTGCCCAGAGAGATCAAATGTTTTTGTTGAAGGAATGGGATGTAGGATGTGTTCAGGGTGTGGAGCATCACATATGCCTACATGATGAACGACCATTTCGAGAGAGGTCTTGCTGCCTAGCCCCTGCAGACATAGACGATGTGACAAGACACTTGCAGGAAATGCTCACAGCTGGTGTGCTACAAGAATCCAGGAGCCCATATGCTTCTCCCATTGTGGTTGTGCATAAGAAGAATGGAACAGTACAAATGTGTGTGGATTATCGGACCCTCAACAGGCGGACCATACCTAATCAATACACCATGCCCCGTATACAAGATGCTCTGGATTGTTTGAATGGGAGAAAATGGTTCTTGGTGTTGGATCTTCGCAGTGGATATTACCAGATTCCGATGGCTCCAGAGGACCGTGAGAAGACATCCTTCATCTGCCCTTTGGGGTTCTACGAATTCTTGAGAATGTCACAGGGGATGTCGGGCGCTCCAGCCACCTTCCAGCGACTGATGGAACGAGCGGTGAGAGACATGAATTTGCTGGAATGCCTGGTGTAATTGGACGATGTCATTGTGTTTGGGAGCTCCCTAGAGGAACATGAGAGTCGACTGTTCAAAGTACTAGACCGACTGGAAGATTTTGGCCTCAAGCTGTCCTATTGACAAGTGCCAGTTTTTCCAAACCTCTGTGAAGTATGTGGGGCACATAGTGTCTACAGAGGGGATGGAGACTGATCCTAGTAAAGTTGAAGCCTTGACTACTTGGCCCCAGCCCCACAATTCGAAAGAACTACAGTGTTTCCTGGGATTCTGTGGCTACTACCGCCGGTTCATAAAGGACTATTCCAAAGCGATTTGGCCACTCTTGAATCTTACCCAGGGTTACCCTCCTACCAATTGAAAATACAAAAAAGGGGACATCAAAGAACCAGACAAAGTGTATTTCTGCCCAGGTGAACTTTTTGGGTCCCATTGGATGCCTGACTGTGAAGCAGCTTTCCACGAAGTCATATACCAGTTCACCCATGCCCCCATCCTCGCTAATGCTGATCCCACAAAACCCTATGTGCTGCATACTGATGCCAGTCTGCAGAGTCTAGGAGCTGTACTGTATCAAGACCACTAGGATGGTTTGAGACCAGTGGCATTTGTCAGCAGGAGCTTGACCCCATCAGAGTGAAGCTACCCTGTGCACAAGTTGGAGTTCCTTGCGTTAAAATGGGCCATTGTTGACCACTTTCATGATTACCTCTATGGGGCGAAAATATTGGGGAGGACTGACAATAACCCATTGACCTATGTACAGACTTCAGCTCAGTTAGATACCATGGGGCACCGGTGGCTTTCTGCATTGTCAACATATGATTATGCTGTCGAATACAGACTGGGCCTGCATCATATTGATGCTGACGACCTATCCCGGAGGCCCATTTCCAAGAGCGACTGGATCAGGCTGTCTGAACCTGACATCCGAGCATTGTGCCAAAAGTTTGATAGAAATGAACAGATGTCTACGGACATAGCGGACTGCTTAGCAGATTGCTTGGGCCCCTCTGACACCTGCATACCGGCTGCGTATTGCCACTTTTCTGCTCTAGATATTAGTGCACTACCTCAGTTTGACAATGACAGCGTTCAGTGGGCTCAATCCTGAGATCCTATGATTCAGCCAGCACTTGATGCCTTTTGTGCAGGAAAAGATGTGTCCAAGTTGCGTTCCTCTGATCTGCGAACCACTTTATTGTTTAAAGAAGGCCCCAGGTTGAAGCTGCTTAATCAGTTGTTGTACAGAGAGACAGTAGATCAGGGTGGCCAAATAGACAAGCAACAACTGTCCCTGCCCACAGCCTTCAAAGATTTGGTACTGAGGTCCCTCCACAATCATATGGGCCACCTCGGTATCGACCGGACCCTTGACCTAGTACAATCTCGATTCTACTGGCCTAAGATGGGGGTGATGTTGAGCACCACGTAAGAACTTGCAGTCGCTACCTGCAAAGAAAAGTCCTGCCTCAGAGGGCTGTCCTCCCTTGTCAGCATTACTACCAGCACCCCAATGGAACTAGTCTGCATAGACTTCTTGAGTTTAGAGCCTGATCAGCGAAACACTGGCAATGTGTTAGTGGTTACGGACCATTTCACACGATATGCACAAGCTTTTTCCACCAAAGATCAAAAAGCATCTATTGTGGCCAAGGTGCTAGTGGAAAATTTCTTCATCCACTATGGGGCCCCACAGCAAATTCACTCTGATCTGGGCGGGACTTTGAAGTCAGCTAATCAAAGAAATGCTCTCTCTTTCTCACGGGGTGCGAAAGTCAAGAACCACCCCTTATCACCCACAGGGGATCCTCAACCAGAACGCTTTAACTGCACCCTGCTAGACATGCTAGGCACCCTCCACCCAAGATAAGCACAAATGGAGCCAGCAGATTAGCACCTCGTACACGACACAATTGCACGAAGAATGATGCTACCGGGTTCTCTGCCCTACCACCTCATGTTCAGGAGAGAGGCCCGCTGCCTGTTGATTCTGTTTTGGAGTTTCTCCGATGGGGCCCGAGCCAAGATTACCTGCAATATGTACAAAACTGAAAGCTCAGTTGAACCATGCCTATCAACTAGCCCAGACAATGGCCACCAAAAGAAATCTAGCCAACAGAGAGAGACATGATAGAAAAGTAAAGGCTCAAGAGCTTAGGCCTGAGACCGTGTGTTGTTGTGAAATTTAGGATTGCATGGTAAACACAAAATTGCTGATCGATGGCACCATCTTCCCCATGTCATAGTTGGAAAGCTGGATGATTTGCGAGTGTACAAAGTGCGCCCAGAGAATAACTTCAAAGCTGTCAAGACCATGCACCGTAACCACTTGCTACCTATTGGTCAAGTTATAATTGAGGCTGAACCCACCGAGATTGATTCCCTGGACCAGTGACTCATGCTGCTGCAAGAAAGAAACAGTCAGCCTGCCCCATAGTTGCTGATTTAAGACTTTCCCATGCAGGCCCAGAATGATAGTGACTGCCAGTCTAACTTGGATGACAGTGAGTGTGACAATGCCTATTACCCTCATATGAACTGAGTCAGTTGTTTCGTGGAAATCCTATGTTGAATTATGGAGATGAAGCTGGGCCTTCTGGACTGCCTAACACCTCAGCATCATCCTTGGAGCCAGTGCTCCCTGAAGGTGAAGTGCAAAGTATCACGTCTGAGGATGCTGAGTCTTTGTGTATTGTGGAACTGTATGATTTGCCTGAAGGAGAGACTGATGGTAGGAGTCTTTCTGGTGACATGCCAGAACTTGAGGAACACTATGAGAGTGCTGACAACCCCCCTTCAGTGCCAGAGTGTCTTCAAAATGGGCCAAGTGTTGTAGAAACAGAGATTACAGAGCAAGGGGCTGACAGTGCTCCCAGTTTGGACAGTCCCCTTCATGCAGAGGCACCCCTCACAAGTGAAGAAAGCTCCAAGACGATTGCTGAAAGTACAGAGACAGTGGTTGTTCACCCCAGAAAGACTGGCCGAGCTGTCAAGCCAGTGGTGCGCTTCAGTTATAATTCACTTGGGAGGCCAGTGGATTTGCCTCTCAATGTAGTCCACAAAGGTGTTTATGTCTCTCAGAGCTTACTGCCCAAATTGAGCTTGACGCCCATTCCAGTTACCTGTTCTGCCCTCTCATCATGGTGCCTGCCCCATCCAGCCCCAAGTTAGCTGACAGGAAAGGGCCCTCGTGCATTGTTTAGAGTACAAGAAGTTATTGCATGATTCTGTATAGTAATGTTCAATTTACATGTGTGATATATGCATAATGTATTGTCAGAATGGAAATGAAATACTGGAGTACATTGAAATGTTTAGTAAAGTGACAAGTTATGCCAATTGATGAATCAGATAGTACTTGTATAGCATGCTAATGGTACAAATATCTTGTATATGTTGCATTTTCAATGTTATGATGGTACAGACTTGACGTGGACACCATGTTTTCCCAGGCAGGGAAGGGTGTAACCCCCTTACAAATAGGAGTTCCCAAAAAGTCTTCCTTGAGCTTGTCTAAATGCTCACTGCCAGGCTGGTATCCTGCGTTTTAGCAGTTTAAATGTAATTACTAGAGCCTGTATAGCCTCTGTGTACTGTCTCTTTAAGAGTTGCCTGATTGCAGCTTAAGTAATCTGAGAGGGAGCTCTGTTGAAAGATGTAACTATTTACTGAAAATCATTTAGAGTGATAATGATAATGTAGTTTGTCTAACCTGCTTTCTTTGTAGCAAGGACTGTTTTGTTTGTCTCCACTATCTTGGTCCTGGACTGCAAATTGGACCAAACAGTACTAGTGGGACCTAAAATGTAGACGAAATACAGGAGCTGTCTGAATTTAAAATCTGTAGGAATTCTAGTTTAACTTTTTTGCAACTGAAGGGGGAGCTCTTGCTTTGACTGACAGCCAAGTCAGCCAACCAAATATTTTGGATCTTGGGGAAGTCCCAGGCTACTTACAGTTTACAGTTAGTTCTGAGCTGAAGCTCAAGAAGAAGGAGCTGAAGTAATTCTGAGCAGCAATCCTTAGTGGATTTGCATGGGAGAACTGGGAAACGGCTGAGTGTTTGGCCTGTATGTCTGCCTGCTGCTCCTGAGAGAGACAGAAGAGAATTATTTTGGACTAAATCCAAGTTTGTGTGACTAAAGTAAGCTACTGAAGTGGGCCAGGCTCAACCTGTGGAAGACCGAAGATTTTGCTGAATGCGATCGGCCTGTCAGGCGTTCCAGCTACCCCTAAGCTCCCGGTGTGTGCAGAGACTTTGCGACTGTGACCGGGGAGCACTTTACCTGGTACAGTAGAATTCCCATACGTGTAAATGCTATGAGCTGCTAGTGGGTTGTGAGTTAGTTTCCACTGTGTAAACTGTGTTCTGCTTGCTGGAAGCTGTAACCAACCCAAAGCGGACTGCATCAAATTTGTCTCCATGTTTTCTAGGCCTTGCCAGACTGGCCCAGCCAGACTACCCACTGCACAGAGAAGCCATCGACGAGAGACCTGCCTGGGGATCAGCCCCCTGCTCCACGCTTGAACAGGAACAATCTCTGTGACTTGTGTGGGCCCTGCATCTCCTGGCATTCCAGATCAACCACCTGCAGCCTCGATTTTTGTCCAGCCTCTGTCCAGTCTTGGGTATCATGAGTAAATACCAGGGTAACTCCCTGCAACAACAGCTTAATCTGAGTGTGTCATCTGATTGTTTTGTTGTTTCATTTCCTTTATGAACTGAGCCCTCTGACTCCGGATTACAAATATTGTGTACTGTGTATGTTGTGTTTTTCATCGCAGGGCCCCAACCAGCTGCGACGTCGGCCAACCCCGGGGAGCAGTCCTGGCAAGCCCATCTCTTCTCCACCTGGGTACCCAGAGGTGTGACTGTGTGGGGGAATCTAAGCACATGCATAACTGCTTGATTGATATAACCTTTAAGCTAATTAACCTGATTTTACCCCTCCCTTGTTCAAGTCCCCTGAATAAATCAGATCTAACTTTTTCTGCATGTAATCTGACTGTGGTTCCAGTTTGTGCTCGAAGTACTGTACTGTTGCTATTTGCTGTGCATAACCTTGTTTTACAGGGGGTCCCCAGGGTCGAGCCAGAGGAACCAGCCCTGGTGGTAAGTGCAAACAGTGTGGGTACTTGTGTGGTGTACCAGGGGTATTGTGAAAGTGATTATTGTACAGTGTTCAGGCCACTAGAAGGGAAAGAGGGGGGTTACAGTTTCCCGGAGGGCTGTGCCCAGGTTAGCTTGACCACTACCAACCCTGACCTCTGGGTGGAGGCACCCATTTCAGAAATCAGGCTCCTTACCTGCTACTAGCCAAGCAGACAGGGGCACTTGGGATAGCACCACCTAGGGGTTACACTAAGGACAGCTCTTTTCTCTCCAGGAGGGGGAGTAAGGGCATCCTGCTAGGTAGTTGCCATCTGGAGGTTCTAGGTGATAGTGAAGCGGTCATCAAGGAAAGTGTCCTGCTGCTTGACGCTGGGAGGCATTTCCATGGAGCCAGAGCTTGCACATAGACAATAGTGGATGGGAAACTATGCAGAACCAATGTGTTCTGCCACAGAGAGGTTCTGATTCCCTATGACCTCAGAAGTGAAGCTTGAGAGGTCCTTGAGAATCAGAACCCCGAGGTGGCAGAAAACCCTGGTTCTGCATATAATTGCCCATCCACTATTTTCTATAGTGCATGGTGTCCCCGAAATCAATTTTAAACAGTTTGAGCTGTTGTTATTTATTTTTTAATCAGAAGCCATCTTTGCCATCGGCGTCTTGTTCTGTGTCTTACAGCTGGTTACTAGGGCAAGTTTGGTGGTTGTTAGGGACTAGACATCCCTCTTTGTCAGCATACCTCCCACTGGTTCATAATCGTGTTTGGGAGAGATTTCTAAAAAAAAAAAAAAAAAGGGTAGCTACATTTCTTGCTAAGCGAAAGTACATGGAGGGATCACATCCTTTTTAGTAAGTTATTTAAAATATTTGGTTGATCCTGCATTTAATTTATGTACTGTATAGAGGTATTTATCTGGTTGATCCAGCATATTTTTGTATTGTAGATGGCTGATCCTGTGTCTGCGGGACTACAGGAGTGTTTGTGCATGCCGTGCCTGATTAGTTTAATCTGGTTGATCCTGTGTTGTCTGGTAGTGTGGCTTGTGTACTTCTGAACTCAGCTGGAACTCTGTTGTACCACAGAAGGGTTAAACAGCATTCCATGACATTTGTGCTGTGGTACAACAGCATTTTAGCTGGGATAAAAATCTAGGTAGAATACCATTCTACTATACACTGTAATGCATCATTGCAGATGCTGCAGGCCCAGGACAGAAAAATGGAGGAAAAGCGGTTTCACGTCTAGGCTCGTCGTGGTTTGATGGTGAGCTGAGGGTGATGAAAGCAAAGGGCAGAGATTGGAGCAGCATTGAGAAGATCTGGGGCCCTGGAGGACAAACTAGCTATTGAATACTCACCATGGTGAATATCAAAGGGCAGTCTCTCATAAGAAGGCAGAATTTCTGTTCAGGAGATAGCGGCTGGGAGGAACTGACCAGCTCAGCTTTTCGGCTGGTGGACAGGCCTTTGCATCCAGATTATCTGGAGCCTATGAAGACTGTTTCAGCTGTTAAATACGGAGTTTGCTCGGTTCCTCTCGGACAGAGTGTTTTCTGTCAGGGCTGGGATCTCTTCAACTAGGCAGTCAACGCCTGCAGTGTCAAGACTGGGAGCCACACTAGCGGTCTGTGGTCTTGGGGAGAGTTTCAGTTACTAATGATTGAGGAGGTTGTAAGATGATCTTGGAGCTGTGACCAATGTATTGTGAGCTGGACGGTCCATCGTGACTCTTGATGAGCTGTGCTGGGCAGCTGGACCCTGTGTTTGCCAGGATTATTTGGTGTCCCTTGTTGGAGGGGTCTTCACTTCAGCACTGAAAAGTGCACTGGTAAAACCCCTCCTGAAAAAACAACGTTGGACCGGATGTCTTGGGGACTACTGACCTGTCTCTAACCTGCCGTTTCTAAGCAAGGTTATTGAGAAGGTCATTCATGCTGCATCTAGAAATACACTTTGTGGCAACCTTTCACATCTATGAGTCTCTCCAGTCAGGATTTAGGTCAAAGTTCAGCACTGAGACTACTTTGGTCAGGGTGCATAATGACCTGCTCAGGGTGAGAGATAGAGGAGAGCGGTCAGTTCTTGTTATCCTTGACCTCTCCTCAGTGTTTGACACCACTGACCATGGCCTTTTATTGGACTGACTCAGGGAGTATGTGGGACTCACCATCACAGTGACTAACTGGTGAGTCCTACCTTATGGAAAGGTCACAGAGGGTTGTTATGGGTAGTTTTCATCATGCTCAATGGACTTGTATTGTGGTGTACCCAAGGGTCAGTGCTGCTTTACACATTGTTTTGGTGTATATGCTACCCCTGGGTAGGAAAATCAGGCAGTATGAAGCTGGGTTTCACTGCTGTGTAGATGATACTCAGCTCTATCTGTCTTTGCATCTCAGAATTATGGAGCTGTGAGTGGCCGAGATCCAGGACTAGATGTCATCAAGATGTCTGAGACTCAACCTGGACAAAAGTGAAATACTGATAATTGAGGTGGATGGGGAGTGGGGGAGTGGTAGCATCTGGGAAGGGAAATGGGCCTATACCTCAATATCTCCAAGCCTGGCGCGGCTAAAAAGATGAAGAATCTGTGTGTCATTCTGGATGAAGGGCTGACATTTGAAGCTCAGGTGTCAGCAGTTGTCTGGAATGACTTCTACCATCTGAGGCATATTAGCCGGATTTGTTTCCTTATCCCCCCTGAGGACTTGCCCTCTCTAGTACATGCTTTTGTGACCTCACGGCTCGATTACTGAGGTCAGTGGAGGTGTGCTGCAGGGCCTGCAGCTGGTGCAGAATGTGGCTACAAGGTTGCTGACCAGCCTTTCAAGGACAAGTCATATTACTCTGACTTTGCAGGAACTGCACTGGCTGCCAGTCAAATGGTGTATCTCCTATAAGATTGGTTTGCTAACCTGTAAGGCCCTACACAGTCTGACTCTGAGCTACCTGTACAAGCTTCTTCATCCTTCCCTGCCTGTGCGACCTCTCCGTTCCACTGAGGAGGGTGTCCTGGTTGTTGCTAGGGTCAGACTTAAAATGTTGGAGGACAGGGCCTTTGAAGCAGTTAGGCCTGTTTTAATGAACTTACTTCCTAGGGCCCTGGGAGAGCCCCTCAGTGAAAGTCTTTAGAAAGGGGTAAAACATATTTCTTTGCTCAGGCTTTTGGTGTCATGAAGTGTGTTATTTATAAGAAACTCAGCTATTTATTGTAGTGCAATCCAGCTGTTGGTTTATTATTTTGTAACCCTAGGTGGCGCTATCCCAAGGCTACTACCCCTGCCTACTTGGCCAGTAGCAAGCTAAGGGGTCTGAGTTCTGAAATGGCTGTCTCCACCCGGAGGTCAGAGTTGGTACTGGTCAAGCTAACCTGGGCACAGCCCTCCAGGACACTGCGATCCCCTCTTTCCTTACTAGTAGCGGAACAATACATAATAATCACTTTCACAATACCCTTGATACACCACACAAGTACCCACACTGTTTGCACTTACTACCAGGGCTTTCCTCTGGCCTGGCCCTGGGGACCCCTGTAAAACAAGGTTATACACAGCAAATAACAGCAGCACAGTACTCTTGCACAAACTGGAACCACAGTCAGGATAAATGCAAAAAGAGTTAGATCTGATTTATTTAAGGGACTTGAACAAGGGAGAGGTGTAATCAGGTTAATTTGCTTAAAGGCTCTGTCATTCAACAGTTATGCATGCACTTCAAGGTCTGTAAATAGCCACACTCTAGGTACCCAGATGGAAAAAGGTAGGCTAGTCAGGAACATTGCAGCTGGTTGGGGCCCTGTGATGGAAGAAAACAACATGCACCACACACACTAATTATAATCCGAGTCGGAGGGCTCAGTTTGTGAAAAGAAGACAACAAGACATTCGGATGACACACTTTTAGATTAGGCTGTTGCTGAGGGAGCTACCCTGAAGATTACTCACGATACCCAAGACTGGACACTGGCTGGATGAAACTTGAGACTGCAGGTGGTTGATATGGAGTGCCAGGAGAAGCAGGGTGCACATGATTCACTGAGGCATCATTCCTGTTCAAGTGTGGAGCAGGGGGCTGATCCCCAGGCAGGTCTCTCATTGATGGCTTTCTCTGTGCAGCAGGTAGTCTGGCTGGGCCAGTGTGGCTAGGCCCCGGCCAAATGGAGACAGATTCGGATACAGTCCGTTTTGGGCTGGATACAGCTTCCAGCAAGCAGAACACAGTTCACACAGTGGGGAACCAAATCATGACCCACTAACAACTCACAGCACATTTACATGTAAGGAAATTCTACTGTACCAGGCAAACCGCTCTCCAGTCACGATCGCAGAGTCTGCACAAACCGGGGATTCAAAATCAGCTGGAAATCCTGACAGGCCAATTGCATTCAGCAAAATCTTTGGTCTTCTTCGGGTATGAGCCTGGCAAAAAATCAGTGGCTTATGTCGTTCTCACAAACTTAGATTTAGTCCGAAATAATTCTCTTCTTTCCCTCTCGGGGTAGCAGGGAGACATGCAAGCCACATATCAGGCCTTTCCACAGTTCTCCCACATGAAACTACTCAGATGGCTGCTTGAATGTCTCAAGCATGTTGCTTTTTAGCTCCCAACTTAGATCAGACTCAAACTGCAGCAAGCCTGGGAATTTCCCCAAGATCCAAAAGGTTCGGTTGGCTGATTCATCTGTCAGTCACAACAGGAGCGCCCCCTTCAGGTGCAAAAGGGCACCAAAAGCCCAAACTATAATTCCTACAGATTTTGACTCCAGACAGCTCCTATAGTCCGACTCCATTTTAGGTCCCACCAGAACTGATTGGTCCAATTCGCAGTACAGGACCAAGATAGTGGAGATAAACAAAACAGTCCTTGCTGCAAAGAAGGCAGGTTAGACAAACTACATTATCATTATCACTCTAAATGATTTTCTGCAGATGGTTACATCTTTCAACAGAGCTCCCTCTCAGATTACTTATGACTGCAATCCAGGCAGCTCTTAAAGAGACGGTACACAGAGGCTACACAGGCACTCTCAGCAATCACATTTAAACTGCTAAAATGCAGGACGCCAGCCTGGCAGTGAGCATTTAGCAAGCTCGAGGAAGACTTCGGAAATCCCATTTGTAGGGGACTTACATTTTATTTTGAGCACATGGTTGTAATTGATACATTTTTATTGTTGTTTCTATAATTATGTACTTGATTGGGTTTGTTTTTCTAATTCTTTTTATTTGCTATGTTTCTGGCTGGGATATTTCCCAACTCAGTGCCTCTATGCCTGATGCCAGCATCTCCCAGCAGCTTTCTGGGACCAAAGCTTGCCCCGCCATGGCTGGGCCCCCAAAGGGGAGACCGAGATCAACCATATCGGGTTCCAGGGCTGGCTGCAGCATCATTCAACACAGGGTTGGAGGACTTCACTCTGTCCACAGCGCAAGTCACCACCTTCAAATACCTCAGTGTTTTTTTCTGAGTTGAAGCCTTCGCATTCACGTTGGTGAATGTACTTATTTTACTGATTACTTATTAAATCCTAGATGAATAAATGGAATCATTTGTAGCAGACTTTCAGCAATTAGAAATTAAACAATGCTAATGAACTCTTAGAATACCCAGAAGTGAGTAATGAAAAGCTTTTATAGAACATGTTTCTCCTAATGAGGAGCTTGTTGTTGAAAGCATTTCAGGTTTGTCAGCCCTAAAGTGAGAATTCCCCTGCTACCCTCCCCCCAAAAGTTAGACAACTAAAATTAAACTGGTTCTCATTCATTTCTGTTCTGCTTGGAAACCACAAAGTTGAAACTTTACCATCATATTAAACTGGGACAAACTTGATTCTGTGTCTCCATTTTATGATGAAGTTGAGATGGTGATCTACTCCAAAAACTAGAAAGCAATCTGGTGTCTCAGTAATCCTCCATTCTCATATAGAGCACCTCTGCCTTCTACAATGCCAGCTCCCTCTAGCAAAAGTCATGATGACACCCTTATTAGCTGAGCAGGGGTATGGATTTAAACCTAGTGGATCATTACAGTATTAAAAAAAGCCCTGGAAATCCCCCTCCCATTGCTATCAATAAAGTACACCCCCTGTGTTCTACAAACTATTACATCACAGAACGTCAGAGCATGGGTTGGAGCTGGAGACAAAAGTGCACCAGGAAGGGAAAGGGATCTGGTGACCAGCTCCTCAATACAAGGATTTACAATCCCTTCCCCTAGGAAAAGTACGCAGACCATAATTTCATTTATTTAGTTTTTGTTTACCGGGTTAGGTGCGCTAGCCAAAGCTGACTATTTTCAGGCACGACCCAGGAGAATACATACATAGGATATAGTACAGGTACACAGTATATAGTACAGGTAGGTTAAAATACAGATCAAGTCAGACAGTACTCGAGATAATACATATAGCTATGCAGAGATGACAAAAGTGACATTAGTAAATGCAAATAACTGAAACTGGGCTAAGTGGCAGCTACAAAGACATTTTATAGCAAAGCACAATTGTGAAGTAAGAACTGGTAAAGTCGTTTGTAGGTAGTCCAACTGTAGGGATCTTAGAGATCATTTAAAAAAGGTCACTTGTCGCTCTTTTAGCATGGCATTTTTGGAGGTTAGAGTGGGGTGCCTCTTTGTACCCCACATTTGCTCCATTCCTGCAACTGTGTATCATGCCCCAGAATTATTTTGTTAGCAACAGGATATGATATCACAAGTCAAGGACTGTGATTCTTTTTTTCTAACCAGGAGAGACACACTAAGCTGAAAGCTTGTTTACAGGTGCAACCTGGGAGCACAAGGAAGTTAAGTGACTTGCTCAGGGTCACATGGTATGCAAGTAGGGGCTGTGGGATTCAAACCTACATCTCCAGGTTTGCAGCTCAGAGCCTTAAACCACTGTGCTATACTGCCTCCTGTTAGGGTTTGACAAGTAGTCAGCGCAGATGTGTAGGGGACAGAGATCTAATTTCCATATTAATGTACACAGTCAATAATGAAGGGACAGGGTTTGAAGTAAGGTGAATATCACTACATTCTTTTTCACAGCTACAGATTTCTCCAAACTATCCAAATATTGCGTAGATGTTTTCAATATGTTTTGTAGCAGCACATTTGTTTTGCTTAAGGAAATCAGAATTTGCTCCTGTAAAACGTGTAAGCAGTGTTGATGGAGTAACAGCTTATAGTGTTGTGAGGTTTCAGCAAGCTCACTCTTTGGGGTGCCTGATTTCCACAAGTCAGAATGTTTCTGGAATATGTGAAGAAACTTTTGAAAGCAGCATGTCTGTCACAGTTTCACGTATCACTGCGTTTTCAGCCCAATTATTCCAAAGTAGTTATGCACCATCTGACCACCAGATGGGAGCAGCGTCTCACTATACAGCAAAACAGTAACCGTGCCAGCAAGTTTGTAGGTGAAGACAGGTGTAGTGAGCGATGAGACATGCAGGGTGCTGGTGCCAGGGTGCCATAAACACATGCCAGGGTGTCATAAGGCATGAGGCTACATGTCGCATGCCTTTAGCCCCTGGAAGAGGCGTCTGCAGCCTTGAAGTGCTGGGGATATTGGTACTTTGTTCTGTTTACCGTTCTCTTTTCAGATAAATGTTACTACTTGGCTCCTTAGTTACAACTTCTTTTGTTTCTTTTAATTACTCCTAAAGTTGACACTAGAACTGTAGCTGCGAGTGATTTCTTTTGCTTTGCAAGTACCTTCAGTCTCCAGAAGTGCATTCAGGGCACTACTATACGAAAGAAGAGTTACGTAAGAAGTTACCATAACAGTAGATCTTCGAGGGAATCTCTATCATTAGGTCTTACCTAAGGAACCTTGCTGTCAGGCATCAGGATCCCAGGGAAGCTTTTTTCTGCAGCAGTCTATTAGGAGCCGCCCACACCGACATTAGGCTCTGTTGTCACTCACCCTATAAAAGTGCGGGCAGCCTTGCTCTCTCCTCAGTTTTCTCCCCTAGTTGAGGGCCATGAGAAAACAGGAGTCCCGCCAGGGAATCAAGGAGAGAGAGAGAGAGAGAGAGAAGGTTCCCAGCTAGCAGAAAGGCTGGACCAACAGGACAGCCGAGCTGTGGAGAGAAAAGAAAGGTAGATGAAGGGAGGGAAGGCGTGACCTGATGACAGAGAGTCCCTCAAAGATCTACTGTTATGGTAAGTTCTATCTTCTTGGGGATATCTGTGTCATCAGGTCACACCAAAGGAGTGAGTCCCAAGCAGTTCTAAAAGAGCAAGGAGAGTCTGGGTGGCAGGAGAACAAAGGCCTAAGAAAGAAGGCCCTGAATCAGAGCTAGGCCAAAGCCTGCCCTTCTTCTGGAGGCAATGTCCATACTGTAGTGTTTGGTGAAGGTGTGGACAGTACTCCACATGGCAGCAGCACAAATCTCAGCTGTAGACACGCCCCTGAAACAGGCAACTGAAGTGACCATTCCCTTGGTGGAGTGGCCCTTAACAACCCCAGGAAATTCCTTACCGTACTTCTTGTAACAAAAAATGATAGCTGGCCATCCATTTGGACAAGCACTGTTTAGAAACTGGAGTGCCCTCTCTGCCAGGGGTGAAAGAAACAAACAACTTTTTGGACTTCCTGCAGTCCTTGGTACAGTGTGTACAGTAATGCAAAATTCTATGCACATCCAAAGTATGGAGTAATGCTTCCCCTGGATTGGTATGCTCTGGATAATAAACGGGCAGGTGGATGGATTGATTTTGGGTAAACTCAGATCCCATCTTAGGAAGAAACTTAGGGTTAGTACGCAAAGAGACCCTGTCTTTGTGGAAAATCAAATAAGGCTGCTCACACACGGGAGCCTGTAGCTCTGAAATTCTTCGAGCAGAAGTAATGGCAACTAAAAATAATGCTTTCCATGACAGAAAGTGTAACTCGTAAGATGTGACTGGCCCAAAAGGAGGCAGGGGCAGCTTCTTCAAAACAAAATTCAGGTCCCAGGCCGGAACCAGGTTACAGACAGGAGGCTTCAAGCGGAGGATGCCTCTCAGAAAAGTATGGGCCACATCAGTGGCTCAGTAGGTAGCACACTCGCCTCTGAGGCCGGGAGATCAGAGGGCTGTGGGTTCAGTTCCCACATCTGGCACTTGGGTTAATATCCCAGTACTGACACTGTAGTGCAGCATGAGAGGGGTTCTGCACTTCTGAGGTGCCGTCTTTCGGATGAGACGTTAAACCGAGGTCCCATCTGCCTGGATTGGTGGTAGTTCAGGTGGATGTTAAAGATCCCATGGCACTTATCGAAAAGAGTAGGGGAAGTTTTTATTGAGAAAAACATAACATCACAAAGAAAAAGGGCAAACCAGAAATATAAATACAAAGAAATAATTATACAGAAGAAAACAAAAAGAAAAACAATGTTTACATACAATCCTAGCGAAAATCATCACGATATAGGAAAGTGTTTCCATAGATTTGTAATTTTTCATTGAAGAAAACTTCCTATCAGTCATATGTATAGCAAGCAAATCATTCTGAACAGACTCAATTATAACAGGATAAGATATCTGTTGCTTGTTGTAACACAATTTACAGCGAGCTTGCCATAATGAATACTGTAATAAGAAGAAAACATTTAGTGCTTTTATGATAAGTTTTCCAAATCCCAGTATATTCCCTAAAATGAGAACATTATAAGTTAATAAATTTAAATGTGGCATCTTCCAGTAAAGTGCTGCTTGAGACCAAAAAGCCTTACTATCTCATAATCTATAAAAAATGTTGTTGACTTTCTTCTACATTAATACATTGTGGTCTTAAACAATATCTTTCATCTAGAGGTTTGTATTTCAGATTCCCTCTAACGCCTAATCTTCCGTGAGCAGAAATCAAACAATGTCCCAAGTTTTTACTGGGATTCTATAATCTGTTAATTTATGCAATGCAAAAATCATTTTAGTAGGAAGTACAATTAGGAAATAACAGTGTAATTTCTGGACTTCATAAACAATATATGAATAAAAAGATTTCGAGACAGGAAAGCAATTTTTGTAGTGGAATCTTCCACTGATATAATTTCCTCAGGGTGGGAAGTCCATACTTAGGCAAAGAATCAGAGGAGATAAGTTTTGGAAACAATGACCATTTAAAGAAATATTTATGCCAGATTGACTGGACCCAAAAATGCCATGGTAAAGAAGGTTGTGACAAAAGAAACGAGAAAGAAGAAAATAAAAATTAGAATGAAAAAAACAACAAGGTTGATCATGTGAACCTCCATCTTTTTTGAGAGGTATGTGTATTCCTTTTAACAGGGTTAAGTCTGTTTCCCCAAAGCATCTGGAAAAAATGCTATATAACCTAGTCTCTACAGATATAGGAGGGAAAAAGATGACTAATATATGAAAACAGGGTAACAAAAATTGTTTAATAATAGCTATTACGTTTTAGTTTACAAGAGTCCAGCTTTTCCAAAGGTTTACTTTTGATTCTCCTATACCCAATTGTCTTTCCCAATTATAGAGGGCCATATCATCAACTCCAAACCATATCCCCAATATTTTTGAGGAGTGCATGACACAGGTATATTAAAATAGTTAGTGAGCAGTGAGGAGTATGTTGTAAAGGTATTATAAAGCTTTTCCATATTAAGAGATGCTCCTGAAAACTCCCCAAAAAGAAAAAATCTCTAATGCTCGTTGTAGTGACAAAACATTTGCCAATAACAAAGTAACATCATCTGCAAATGCTGTAACTTTCACTTTGTCTAACCAGGGAGAGGAAAGCCTCATAATCTGATGGTCAGACACAATACTTCTGATGACAGGATCCAAAATGAAAGTATACAAAAGAGGGCTTAAAGGCAACCTTGCCATACACCTTTATTAATTTTAATTTCAGTGCCCAGTAATCCGTTCACAATTGGTATAGTAACTGCCTGACTATATAGTTTAGTTATCCAGTGAACAAATGTTTCCGGAATACCGTAATGAGTTAAAACAAAATACAAATAGGAATGACAAACCGTATCAAAAGCCTTGGCTTGATCAAGGCTACTATAATCAGGATCTAGAGAGTTTTGTGGTAAAGTGGAAAAAAGATCTCTTATCAGAAAAGATTTTGTTGAATAGTTCTAGTAGGTATAGAGCAAGTTTGTGCCTGATGAATCAGAAATTTTACTGCCTTTATTAAGCGATTATGTAGAATCTTAGTTAAAATCTTATAATCGAGTATTTAATAAACTAATTGGTCTCAATTAGTTACCAAACTTTTATCGCCTTTTTTGTATAAAAAGGTCATAAGAGAAATAGACAAGGTCGTATCAGCTGAGTTTGAATTTAAAACAGAATTAAAAACCGGAGGCAAAAAGAATTCCATATATTTAGAGCAAGCTTTATAAAACTCATTAGGTATACCATCCAGACCTGGAGCAGTTCCAGTCTTTAACTTTTTAATAACCTCTGCAACTTCATATGAAGTAATAGGAATTACCAGTGACTGTAAAAGATTATCTGGAAGCTTAGGTAAAGTGGGAAATCTTTGAAGCGGAAATGTTTCCATAGACAACGTGGTTGAAGACGAGAAATATTCTTGTATATGTTGCTGAATAATAGATAACATACCGATATCTGTGGTAATCAATTCCCCGTGAATTAACAAATCCTGTCATTAAGGTGTTAGTGAGACGAGTTTTACAGGCCTGGAAAGGATCAGACATAGGACTTTGTTTAATTCCATATTTAAATTCTAAATCTAAAGATTTAGCCTACATATTGAAAGCTTTCATTAATTTCTTTATTGTTATAATTTGGGAATGGACTAAGTACCGGTCTTTAAGCGGTAAAGACATTAATTTGTACAACTGATTTCTATGTAATAAATATTGCAGATATTCTGAATTTGCCTTAAGTTTGCCCCACTTAATGAACAAAGGATTTAATTTCACCCTTCATTTGCACCCACCAATCAGTAGGAAAGGTCAAATAGATCCATAGTAGAAAATTTGGCGGAAAAAAAACTTCTAATTTAGAAAAAGAGTATAAGTCCTGTAAAGGAAGTGTTTAATCTCCACCGACAATTTATAGAGGAGAAAATAAGGAATATGTGTCAGTGAGAGATTGCCAATTAAAATAAAATGATCAGAAAATTCAGTAGGTGCAACTGAGCAAGATATTGGAAAGAGATATGAGAAACAAAAAGCATATCAATACGAAGTTGCAAAAGTATATCTAAAATATGTTTCACCACCCTGTGAGTGTAGACTTCTAAAAACATCTTGGAGACCAGAATCTTTGATGAGTTTGTGAAGAAAATTAGTATCATAATATACTTTTTACCAAGCTGTTTACTCATATTAATGTCTAGGAGCAGTTAAAATCTCCACCCCAAATTATATGCTTTCTAGTTAGTAAAAAGGTTTAACGTCTTGAAGATTTCTATCAGAGATAACTTTGTCTGAGGTGCATACAAATTAATTAGGCGAAAGAATTTCCCCAAAGAAAAAATCCAAAATTAATAACCTACCAGGTCTAAGATCTATCACTTTAGATATTTTAAAAGGCGTATTCCCAAATAATACCCCAAGACCATCATAATGTCTGGACCAAAGGTCCAAAAGGAAGGTCCCCAAATCCATTTCCTTTGTAGCTGTTTTAGTTTCAAAGAGAGCGTCACCCTAGTCTCTTGTAAAAGAATTATATCAAGCTTCAAAGACCCCAAATACATCAGAATGGGTAATTGTCTTTGAAAACGTTTTTATACTACATACATTGTAGGATGCTAGCTTCAAAATGGTCATAGGGAGCTAAGGTGTCAAGGGCCATGTTTCTGGCTAACTTTCCTTTTCTTTCCTTTTTTCCTTTTCTTTTCGCTAACTCCGTTGCTTTGCTATCTTCATCTTCAGTAATAAGTTCTGATACATGAGAAGTATCAGATTCAAGATCTGACTCTCTAGGGTCATCTTGTAGAGGGAGAAAAATTTTCTGTAGGTAATGGGGTTATAGGAGGTTGTTTATAGAGGCTCTAGTAAGAGCGTCTGCTTTTCACCGTTTCAAAGGGGGCATGGAAGGACCAGAAGTCTGTTTACTGGAGGCAAGAGGTGTGGGAGTAGCGTGGCCGTCTACAGAAGTATGGGGTTCATACTACCAGTCCCTGTAGTTTTAGAATACTAAATGATCTACAACCTGAGGGTTGGGGCATAGAAGCAGTTTTATCAAGAGGTCCTTGCTTCTTTGCATGGGCTGTTTTAACAAGTCATCCTGATCCCAACCTTCAGTACAATTTCTAGGCCCAAGGGCACTGATGAAAGGCATGGCCCTTCTTGTCAGAAGGTTACACTGAAAATGTTAGTACACATATCCAGAGAATGACCAAAACCTCCACATAGGGGGCATTTCAATACGTCACAGACACTACTGATATGGGTTTTAGCTCCACACTTGTAGCAAGCTCTGGGTTGACCGCCATAAAAGCAGACTCCCTATCTTTACCCAAAAAAGCTGTTAGGAAGATGCACAACTTCAGAATTAACTAAAAAAGCTTCACTTTAAATTTCCAGCCCCGGTCCATATGCCTTCAGAATCTAATAAGGCCTCAGGCGGACTCAGAATGTCACATTTAGACTGTAACCAATGATAAATATCACTTACATTTACCCCTTCATTACGAAAATAATAGTAATGTAGACAGTTTGTGGCCTGGTAAGTGGGATAGCAAAAAAAGGGTCCATACAGGTGTGGTTTTGTGAAAGCGTATTTATCCCAAAATTTGTCTAAGTGAATATTAGTCTGAAAACTAATGTCAAACGAATCTTCACCAGAAATGTGGATTAAGGCATAAATGTCAGAAGGAAAAGCCCATAGAATTTTTCAAAAAGCTGTTTAAAACATAATACCTATCCGGATGCTCTGGGAGACCTCCTTTATATCAATATCCGAACAGCATTGCGTCTCGGGCCTGCTCTAATTTATTTCTAAATAACTCTGACATAGGAGGTCTGGATTGGGAGTCTTTACCCCCTCCCACAACAAATTTGCAGCATTATCCCAGTAGAATCTTTAAAGGAGGTATTTGGTTTCAGAGAAGCCAAAGTACACTCCCCACCTCAGTAATCACAAGCGCTTTCAGGTGCATTGTCTGAATATGGAGGAATACCTGGGCCCAGTGTTTCCGAATCGGTGGCATGCTTTGAAGAAGAGGAGTCCGACGAGAAGGTATTCCAGGCAGAATCAGGAATCCAACGACCGGATTCAGTCTTTCGCCAGCCCGCTCCTGAAAGAGCTGAATCTTCAGACCAGTCCAAAGAGAAAGTCTGTGGGGCCTCAACGTGCAGTCCAAAGCGCCGTCGCACTGATTGTGACGCTCTGAGTCGTCTCAGAAACAGTCCCTGTAGCATCAGTTCCCCGGAAATTTGTTCCGTAGAAGCGCCTGTTACCATTGAATTTCCGGGTACAGGAAATGTGCTGAAACAGGGTTTAATGCCGCCGACTCAATACCTCCTCGCCAAGCAAACTCCCACTCGCTGGAATATCCCCAGCCAACTCTTGGATACTCATGTCCTCTTCGGTGCTGTTTCCAGCGAGGATTGTCGCGATAGGCAAACTGGGTGAGTCCTGCAAAGCTGTACATAGAGCAATATCAGATACCGGACATTCACCGACCTCCATCTCCAGTGCTGTTGCTGAAGTGCTGCCATCATGCAGCGTGGCGTCAGCGAGACACCTACTGGCGACATAGGCAGCCAGTAAGAAATTTCCCAGTGTCCTGGCCAAATTCCCTCATTCACTATAAATACCACCAACAGCTTAATCTGGTTCAAAGTCAGTTGGCATTCATCTGTATCCCCCTCCCCCGGGTCGTGCCTGAAAATAGGCAGGATTTGTCTAGTGCACTTACCTGGTCAACAAAAGCTAAAATAAAATAAAATAAATAAAATCCAACTGTGCCACAGTATGCCCATCAATGGGCACATGAAAGGCAGAAGCGGCTGGGAGGTGCACCTTAAGAGAGGAGTCTTTGAGTCCTGCATCAGATAAGGTCCAGAGACAATCCAAAACCTGGATCAGCGGACAGGTGAAAGGGCCCAGATTGTGAGAAGCAGCCCAGATAGCAAACCACTTCCATTTCATAGAGTAAGTGGCACTGGTGGAAGGTTTTTCTGGCAGCCACCAGGCCATCAGCAATGTTCTGAGACAGACACCCCAAACCTGGCAATGGCTATATCCTCAGAAGCCATGTATGTGAAGCCACCCCTCCTGACATGTCTAGGGGTAAAAATATCACTGATGAACTGGGAGAGGGGCCCCACCGCACAGAGAACACTCCTGAAACTGCACAGCATATAAGGCAAGAAAAGTTTATCTCCTACCTTAAGTCTTCTTCAAATTATTATCCCCAAAGTTGCTTTTTAAATTGCTGGGAGCACCCTGTGGAACCTGACAGGAAGACCAGGACTCTCATTACCTTTGACCCTTGGCTCCCCCAGGCCCCGAACCCCCAGAAGGTGCAGGATCTTATGTCAGCCAGTCCCCTGGAAATATAAACTCATGGACTGATTAAAAAAACCTGAGGATTTTGTATTTCATTTTTCCCTATTTACAAATAAATTAGACTCACAGTTTCTTCCCAAACGAAATCAGTTTATTTCTCCTGGGCCCAAATGATTTAGAGGACCACTGGGGTTCATCACTCCTTATGCAAACATTCCTGCTCTATGGGGCGTAACTATTTTACACAGGCTGGCTACCACAGGAAAGAGACAGATCTTACAGGCAGCATAAACAAGGTTCACAGATCTGAAGTTCGGATGATGTACCCAAAAACTGAACTTCGTTTTTCCCTAAAGACGTGCAGGGCTTCAAAAAATCTCCAGCAATGGTAAGCACATCTACATGTTCTTTTTCCTCACACTTTTCCCCTGGTCCGGCATCTCCTTCACATATGCATGGAGTAGTAGACAGCCTCTCCCCCAACCTGGCCCCCAGACACTCAGAAACACTCAGGGAACCCAGGAACCCCCCCTCCCGACCACCACTGTCACAATTCAAAGCCGTTTAACTCCTCCAGACCCTCTCACTTGTGCAGCCTCCCAAATTCCTCCCTCCAGAGCAAAGCCATGGCGTAACTGGGCCTAAAGGCCTACTAACTTAATATAGGCCCTGGGGCCTGCCAAGACATGGGCAGACCCACCGCTTACCCAGGCTGCACTCCACTGCCTGGATGCCCCTCTGATGCCAAAAAGGATGGCCACTCAAACCTCAAAATGCATCCCCTTCCTCACCTCCAGAGCTTACTAAAAGCATCAGGCCAGGAGAAGCCTTCTAGGGTCTGTCCTAAAGACCTGCAGCCCGCCTGAACAGTGAGTGAATGGCGCCCAGGACCTGCCCCTCCAAGCAGGCCCCTAACCGGGTGGAAGCTCGTCCTCTGTGCCCCCCCCAGCCACCTGGGCTGCCCTGCCACCTGGTAAGGGAGGGGCCACTGCCACTGCCTGCTCCCCTGTGGAAACACCGCCACGGGACTGGGATCCTCCCTAAGGCCCTGCTACTCCCTCCTACTGGGCATTCTCACCACCCTGCCCAACTTCAAAACGATGCCACCAGGCTATCTAGCCCTTCTCCCTCGGAGCACCCACACATTACTGATGCCACGTCACTGCACCCACCAATCCTGTCTACTCACTTCGGGAGGGGGAGCCCTTACAGGCCCAAACCCGGACTGCTGAGCTCCTACCTTGTCTGCCTCTCCTTCCACTCTCCCAAGTCAGAATCTCCCTAACTTGCTGTTCCTACTAGGGCTCCAGGTTTGCAGCTCTGAGCCTTAATCCACTGTGCTATACTGCCTCCTTAGGGCTTGTATCAATCATTGGAATTTTTTAGTACCTGCTACGTGCCTGTTTCTTTTAAAGAACCATGTCAGCCGCAACGTCTGCAGAGTCACTCACAGTCATCTTGTGCACCACAGGTGGGCTCTGGCACGCGGGATATGCTAATGAGGGCTACCAACTAATGGCAGAGTATAACCCACACCCCAGAAGCCACCTGGGGTGCATGAGATGGCTATGGACAGCTCGGCAGACATTACAGATGGCACAATTCTTTAAAAGTAAAAAGACAGAAATGCAGCAAGTAATAAAAAAAACCAAAAATTTATTGCTACAAGCCCTAATTGAGCATTTCTGCAGCAGCTGCTGCTGCACTCTCTAGGTTTTCCGGTGATTCTCTCTAAGTCTTTCTTTTTTCATTACTTTGCTACTCCCACCTGCAAATGTCTGTTCATGATCCCCAACTTCTTGACTCCCCCCCAACACACACACACACACACACACACACACACTTGCATTGCCCTGGTCATTTTGCTCCCCTCATCCCCTGGCCATACCTGCAAGTATGGTGCTCCCTGCCTGATCTCCGTTACTATGCCCTGATGCTGTGATGATGGAGGCTGGCGGGGGGAGAGCACATGTTGTTGAGGATTATACCATGTTTTTCCATTTTTGACAACCTAGTTTTTGTTTATTTGTCAGAAGGCTATCAACGATGGCCATTGTATGATGCTTATTAAGGATGAGCTGATTTCCTGTATTATTTGACTTTATTTTTCTAATAACACCTCAGAATTTGTATCTACTGCCTGAGCCAGCCTGCTGCACTGATTTGCCATACAGTTAGTATGATTATGCTCCTTTGATATTCCATATTGCTTATATAGAGTTCTACTTTTGTAATGCTTTTAAAATTTGTTCTTCTTGTCTGGAACTACCCCCACCCCCAAAAAAACACATCGGAAATGAGCTATTAGCAGCTCAGCTTGCCTCCTTGTCAAACTTTTGAAATAACTTAGAAACAAAAGAAAAGAGGGGGAGAGAGAGAGAGACAGAGAAAGACATTTTACCAGGGAACAAGCTTGTTGTGGTAGTAGGCTTTACCTTTTTAAGTTGATTGCGCGCATGCACAAAAAACATGTTGCAGCAGGTTTCTGCAGAAGCAGGTTGTGGAGGCGTGGCACTGTTGTGCCCAATGCCCCCACAGCCTCCAAAGGCTTGTCCTCCATCCCCCAATGCCGTGGCATGCTGCTGCTGACACTAGTTCAACCAGCAGTGCCACAAGTTTAAAACAAATTAGCCGCTGCAATCAGGGGCCCCTTTGTCATTGCAGCGTCAGCCATCCGCTGCAATGAGGGAGCGATCCGTCATTGCAGGGCAGGATGTAGCATCCGTGGAATTGTTTGTGAACATGGTGGCAGCTTGCTGCCATATTCACAAACATTATGTACCCAATATTTATTTGCCGGCCAGAGGCCCTCCCCGTCGGCAAAAGGAATCCCCGTTTTGTTGTTTGCCGGCGGGGTGCCCAGTCCCGTCGGCGAAATAAATCCCCCTTTGTTGTTTGCCAGCGGGGTGCCCCAATCCCGTCGGCAGAAAGAATCCCTCCTTTTGTTGTTTGCGGCCGGGGTGCCCAATCCCGTAGGCAAAAATAAATCCCCCTTTTGTTGTTTGCCGACGGGTTGCCCAATCCCGTTGGCTACAGCTATCCTCCCTCAGACTCCGATGGCACGCTGGGCCCACCCCAGCATGCCCCATACCTCAAAATTTGAAAGCGTCCTGCGCGTTTTCTTGTACCTGAAAGAAAGGAGACGGTTCCTCGTAGTCTCCCGCACCCCCACAACCTGCACCCACCCACCGCGCACCCAGCCTCCCCACACCCCCTCACCTCATACTTACCTCGCGGAGCATGGCGCGATGATCTTCGCTGGACGGGACACCTGCACTCTTCAAAGCCGACCGCGAACTGAGGAAATGCCGGTAAGCTGTATAATGTAATGAATAGGGTTTTTTCAACTTTAGTGCATATCTCGGGCATTTTTGGGAATTTTTTCACCAAATTTTCAACATGGGGTTTTTGGGACCCCTCCTCATGAATTCTTGAACTGTCATGGCGTTAATCGGTCCCGAAAGGTGGTTTCGCGGTCACTGTGCGGAATCACCCTTCGGGGCCGATTAATGAAATGACAGTGCCAGTGTTCATGAGATGGGCTCGCAAAAAGCCTATGTTGCAAATTTGGTGGAAAAATCCAAAAAATGACTGTTTTACAAGCGTGCCTTGCGCAGTTGCTACGTATGCTCGTAACTTCGCGAATGTACAATATTTTCATGCCAGATTTTCAACATTGCCATTTTGTCACACCTCCTTGTGAGCAGTACAGCTGTCATTGTTCACATCCTGGCCGAAATGTGTTTTCGCACTTCTGACGCAGAATAGAGTGGTCGCTGTGGGAAATCAGTGTTCAGGACAGATTAAGAAAATGACAGTGACACTGTTCATGAGTAGAGGTCCTAAAATGCCTATGTTGAAAATTTGGTAATGATACTCCATAAAATGACCAAGTATTCAAGGCGTGCATTGCACAGTTGCGCCTACGCTATGTAACTCACTAAATTTCTAATATTTTCACTCCAGATTTGGCAACATCGCCATTTTCCCAGACCTTCTTCTGAACAGTACAGCTGCCATTTTCCCATCCTGGCCAAAATGTGTTTTTGCACTTCTGGCGCAGAATAGAGTGATCGCTGTGGGAAATCGCTATTCAGGACAGATTAAGAGAAATGACAATGGTACTGTTCATGAGCAGAGGTCCTAAATGGCTATGTTGAAAATTTGGTGATGATAGCCCATCAATGGACTGTGTTACAAGTGTGCGTTTGTGCACTTTCCACGCTGCCTTGAACCGCAGATTGTAATATTGTCACACCACATTTCCAACAGTGCCATTTTTTCACACCTTCTTATAAGCAGTATAGATGTCATTTTCACATCCTGACGAAATGTGTTTTCACAGTTCGGTAGCAGAATAACATGGTCACTGTGGGAAATCAGTGTTGGAACAGATTAAGAAAATGACAGTGGTACTGTTCATGAGCAGAGGTCCAAAAATCCCTATGTTGAAAATTTGATGACGAAACTCCATAACATGACTGTGTTACAAGCGTCGTTGAACTGTTCCACGCACCCTTGTAACCATAAATTATAATACTGTCATGCCACATTTTCAACAGTGGCATTTTTTCAACTCCTTATGAACACTGCAGCTGTCATTATTCACATCCTGGCTACAATACGTTTTTATACTCCTGCGGACAATAGCACGGTCACTGTGGGAAATCAGTGTTTGGGACAGATTAAGATTGACCGAGTGAGAGGGGGGAGTGACCGAGCTCAACTGAGCTCTGTCAGGACTGCTGTGGATTTGTTTGTGGCAGACAAAGGCCCCAACACAAAAGGCAAGAACAAAGGGCAGCCTGCAGCACTGGGAGAAACAGAACAAGAGAGAGAGGAGTGAGGGAGGGTGAGCGAACTCACCGGCGCTGTCAGGACTGCTGCAGATTTCTTTGTGGGCAGAAAAAGGCATCGATACAGGCATAGGGGCCCAGTACAAAAAGCCAGCCTGCAGCAATGGGAGAAACAGTACGAGCGAGTGAGACAAGGGGACTTAGTGAGCTCAACGGAGCTCTGTCAGAGCTACTGGGATTTCTCTGTGGGCAGAAAAAGGCGCCAATGCAGGCAGGAGCCCCATATAAAAGGGAAGCTTGCAGCGCCAGGACAAACAGAATGAGCGATGAGAGCTCTGTCGGGACAGCTGTGGATTTCTTTGTGGACAGACAAAGTTGCCAACACAGCCAGGAACTCCATGCAAAGCGCAGTCTGCGGTGCCAAGAGAAACAGAACAAGCGAGTGACAGGCGGTAGTGAGTGAGCTCAAGGGGCTCTAGTGTGACTGCTGCAGATTTCTTTGTGGGCAGAAAAGCGGCAAGCGCAGGCAAGCTCAGTACAAAAGGCCAGCTTGCAGCGCCGGCAGAAACGGAATGCGAAGTGACAGAGGGAGTGAGTGAGCTCAGTGGAGCTGTGTCGGGACTGCTTCAGTTTCCTTTTGGCCAGAAAAGCCACCAATGCAGGCAGAAGCCCAGTACAAAAGGGTAGCCTGCAGTGCCAGGAGACAGAATGACCACATGAGGGAGGGGGAGTCGGTGAGCTCAACGGGGCTTTGTTGGGACTGCTGCAGATTTGTTTGTGGGCAGGAAAAGGCAGTAATGCATGCAGGGGCCCAGTACAGAAGGGCAGCCTGCAGTGGCAGGAAAACCAGAATGAGCGAGTGAGTGAGCTCAACAGGGCTGTATTGTAACTGCTGCAAAGTTCTTTGTGGGCATAAGAAGGCAGCAATGCAGGCAGGAGCCCAGTAGAAAAGGGCAGCCTGCAATGCTGGCACAACAGAATGAGCGAGTGAGAGAAGCGGAGTGAGCGAGCTCAATGGAGTTCTGTTGGGACTGCCATAACATGACTGTGTTACAAGCGTGCGTTGAACTGTTTTCACGCATCTTTCTAATTTCGCAAATTTGTAATACTGTCACGTCACATTTTCAAAAGTGGCATTTTTTCACAACTCCTTATGAATACTACAGCTGTCATTTCTGCACATCCTACTAAAATATGTTTCTGCACTCCTGCCGCACAATAGCACGGTCACTCTGGGAAATCAGTGTTTGGGACAGATTAAGATCGACTGAGTGGAGGGGGGTGGCGAGCTCAACTGAGCTCTGTCGGACTGCTGTGGATTTGTTTGTGGGCAGACAAAGACCCCAACACAAGAGCCCAGTACAAAGGGCAGCCTGCAGCACTGGAAGAAACAGAGCGAGAGAGGGAGGGTGAGTGAACTCACAAAAGCGCTGTCAGGACTGCTGCAGATTTCTTTGTGGGCAGAAAAAGCATCAATACAGGCAGGGGCCCAGTACAAAGGGCAGCCTGCAGCGGTGGGACAAACAGTGCGAGCAAGTGAGACAAGGGGACTTAGTGAGCTCAACGGAGCTCTGTCAGGACTGCTGGGATTGCTTTGTGGGCAGAAAAGGGCCAATGCAGACAGGAACCCCGTACAAAAGGGCAGCTTGCAGCGCCATGATAAACAGAATGAGCGATGAGAGAGGGAGACTGAGCTACCTCAACGCAGCTCTGTCAGGACAGCTGCAGATTTCTTTGTGGACAGACAAAGGTGCCAATGCAGCCAGGAACCCCATACAAAAGCGCAGTCTGCGGCGCCAAGACAAACAGAACGAGCGAGTGACAGAGCGATACTGAGCGAGCTCAACGGAGCTGTAGTGTGACTGCTGCAGATTTCTTTGTTGGCCTTTTGTACTGGGCTCCTGCCTGCAATGCCGTATTTTCTGCCCACAAAGAAATCCACAGCAGTCACAATACAGCTCCATTGAGCTCGCTCACTACCGTGCTGTCACTCACTCATTCTGTTTCTCTTGGTTCTGCAGGCTGCGCTTGTGTATGGGGCTCCTGGCTGCGTTGGCACCTTTGTCTGTCCACAAAGAAATCCACAGCTGTCTCGACAGAGCTCCATTGAGGTCGCTCAGTCTCCCTCTGTCAAGTGCTCATTCTGTTTGTCCTGGCGCTGCAAGCAGCCCTTTTGTACAGAGCTCCTGCCTGCATTGGCACCTTTTTCTGCCCACAAAGAAATCTGCAGCAGTCCTGATAGAGCTCCATTGAGCTCACTCAGTCCCCCGTCTCACTCACTCATACTATTTCTTCCACCGCTGCAGGCCGACCTTTTCTACTGGGCTCTTGCCTGTTTTTACACCTTTTTCTGCCCACAAAGAAATCCGTAGCAGTCCTGACAGCGCTCCGGTGAGTTCACTTACTCCCCTCCTCACTCGCTCTCTTGTTCTGTTTCTCCCAGTGCTGTAGGCTGCCCTTTTGTACTGGGCTCTTGCACTGGGGCCTTTTTCTGCCCATAAACAAATCCACAGCACTCCCGACACAGCTCAGTTGAGCTCAGTCACTCCCCCCTATCACTCATTCGATCTTAATCTGTCCCAGACACTGATTTCCCACAGCTACCATGCTATTCTCTGGCAGGAGTGCAAAAACATATTTTAGCCAGCAAGTGAAAAATGACAACTGTACTGTTCATAAAGAGGTGTAAAAAACTGCCACTGTTGAAAATGTGACGTGAAAATATTACAAATTTGTGAAGTTACAGGGTGCGTGGAAACAGTTCAATGCACGCTTGTAACACAGTCATGTTATGGAGTTTCGTCACCAAATTTTCAACATAGGGCTTTTAGGACCTCTGCTCATGAACAGTGCCACTGTCATTTTCTTAATCTGTCCCGAACACTGATTTCCCACAGCAACTGTGTTATTTGTGCCGCAACTGTGAAACCACATTTCAGTCAGGATGTGAAAAATGACAGCTGTACTGCTCATAAGGAGGTGTGAAAAAATGCCACTGCTGAAAATCTGGCATGACAATATTACAAATCTGTGAAGTTACAAGGGTGTGTGGAAAGTGTGCAACGCACACTTGTAACACAGTAATTTGATGGGCTATCATCATAAAATTTTCAACATAGGCATTTTAGGACCTCTGCTCATGAACAGTATCACTGTCATTTTCTTACTCTGTCCCGGACAGTGATTTCCCACAGCGACCACTCTATTCTGCGCCGGAAGTGCGAAAACACATTTTGGTCAGTATGGGAAAAATGAAAGCTGCACTGTTCATAGGTAGGTGTGGGAAAATGGCAATTTTGAAAATCTGGAGTGAAAATATAGATTCGCGAAGTTACAAGAGTGCGTGCAAACTGCTCAACGCACGCTTGTAACACAGTCATTTTATGGAGTATCATTACCAAATTTTCAACATAGCCATTTCAGGACCTCTACTCATGAACAGTGTCACTATCATTTTCTTAATCTGTCCCGAATACTGATTTCCCACAGCGAACGTATATTCTGTGCCGAAGGCGAAACACATTTCCGCCAGGATGTGAACAATGACAGCTATACTGTTCACAAGGAGGTGTGACAAAATGATAATGTTGAAAATCTGGCATGAAAATATTGCAAATTCACAAAGTTAGCGCTGCGTAGCAACTACGCAGTGCACGCCAGAAAACAGTCATTTTTGGATTTTCTATCAAATTTGCAACATAGGTTTTTGAGAGCTCCACCTCATGAACACTGGCACTGTTGTTTCCTTAATCAGCCCCAAAAGGTGATTCCGCACAATGACCACAAAATCATCTTTTGGGGCCGATTAACGCCATGACAGTTCAAGAATTCATGAAGAGGGATCCTAAAAACCCCATGTTGAAAATTTGGTGCAAAAATTCCCAAAAATGCCAGAGATATACACTAAAGTTGAAAAAATCTTATTTATTTCATTATAAAGCTTACCTGCAATTCCTCAGTTCGCGGTCGGCTTTGAAGAGTGCAGACATGTTCCCAGTCTGCCGAAGATCGTTGTACCAAGCTCTGGAGGTAAGTATGGGGGTGAGTGTGTATTTGGAGGCAGGGTGCACAGTGGGTGGCTGCGGGTTGCGGGTGGGGGCAGGGAGACTATGAGGACGTTTCCTTTTTGCAGAAAAAAAAAAACAAAAAAGACATTGCGGGACCGTTTTTCCTTTACAGGGCATGTGGTATCGCTGGGGTGGGCTCTTAGCGTGCCACCATAGACTTTCTTTGGGGTTAGGCAGTAGCCGACGGGGATTGGGCACCCCTGGCTGCACACAGGGGGTTATCATTATGGACGGAACTGGGCACCTATCGGCAGGAATAAAAGTGGGGGTTACAGAATGCTGATGGGGATTGGAGCCCTTTGGCAAATAAAACATGGTGGGGGTTATATTGTTTGTGAACACAGTGGCAAGCCGCCGCCATGTTCACAAACAATATCAGTCTTTCTAGATCCCGCCCTGCAATGACGGGTCGCTCCCTCATTGCAGTGGATGGCTGATGCTGCAATGATGAGGTGGCCCCTGATTGTAGTTGTGAAATTGTCACAAGTTGGTGCCAAGGTTCCAGACTTGTGTCAGCAGCAGCGTGCAAGGGGATTGGGGGACGCGGGACAAGCCTTTGTAGGCTGTGGGGGCATTGGCCTCAACAGTGCCGCGCCTTCACAGACTGCTTCTGAGAAAGCTGCCGCAATATGGTTCTTGTGCTGTGCACAATCAACATAAAATGCATGTGCACAACGCGCACACAAGGCACAAACTCATGGGGGGCATATTTTTCACAAGCACAGGTTAATTGTGTGCAGTGGGCTGTAGAAGTGGGGGGGAGTCAGCCAACACACTCCTCATGTGTACAGGGATCTATCCCCGGAACCAGAGGACTAACAATAATAATTCAATGAATCAAGCCTGACTGGCTTAGAACTGAAGAAATTTATTTCAAAATCTGTGTGCACACAGCTGTGCACACATGTGGCCCTGCCTCATGAAAAAATATATTAAGCATGCACATGCAGGATGAAGCCTCACAAAATCAAATATTATACACATATACAGCAAATCATAAGCAGTGACCTACAGGTGGGGGAGTTAGCAGACACCCTCATCAGTCATGCAGGTAGCCAAGCCTGGAACCAAATAACAGCAAAAAAAACACAAAAATAAAATGGGCTCCACCCAAAAAAAATTCCCACTGGAGCTATGTCAGACAGCAGCAGAGAAGGGGTGTTAGCAGACAGCCCTCCTAGTCCCTGTAACTGAGTACAGCAATAAGGACAAAATACCTGCCAGAGAGCCAAACATAGCTTTTCTGACACTGATCAAAAAAACTATACTGACCCAAAAAAGCCTGTGAAGCAAAAATCTATTTCTTTTTTAGCAAGTTTAAGGTCTCAGAAGTACTGCAGAGCAGCTCTCAGAAACCACTGTCTCCTGTCTTCTACCAGCTCAGAATGAGGAAGTCACATGGTGTGCTTGCCTTTGAGCTCAAGAAACAGGTTTTGATTGGCCAGCAGAGCTCTGCGAGACTTGGAAATCTCACCGAATAGTAGTTCCCAAATAGTGAACTATTTGGAAAATGCTTCAAATAATCGGGAGCCTACTATTCGTGCTATTTGGAAAATACTATTCAGCCCATGCACAGCCCTAGTTCCTACCCTATTTATATCCCTATCAAATCCTTTTCTCTGCTGCCACCACATGAAGACCAGCGCGAATTGTGCCCCCAGAGCACTAATAGCTCCCCAAGCTCTGGAAGCATTATGCAGCAAGGGGTCCATAAAGGGAGCATAAGCCTCTCTCAAAATAGAGGAGGCTTACACATGCAGATCGAGGAACTTGAGGGTGGGATGGACCAGGGTCCCCTGAGCCTAAGTCAGCAGGTCCTGGCAGAGAGGCAGGGGAACTGGAGGTTCCACAGACAATTGTTGTAGCATCAGAAACCTTATCTGTTGAGACCAGAATGGAGCCACCAGAATTAGGTGGCACCCTATATCTGTAACTTGATGAAACCCTCTGAATCTGAGGGAAGGGAGGGAATGTATAAAAGGTGTCAGCGTGGCTCAGTTGGAGCACATCCGCCTCTGGACCAGAAGGTCGGGGGTTCTCACCCCCCGCTTGTTGATATACTATACCACACTGAGAGTGTCAGACCACACTAGCAGAGGGCCTGGAGAGATAGTTCTGGGAGGCCTGGAAGGCTTACAAGACAGCCTAATTTCTAAGATGTTTACGTGATGTGCATCTCCCAGTAGCACCAGACACCCTGGGTCTGATAAGGGCCTAGATGGGCTCCCCAACCCAGCCCCGAAGCATCCGTGGTGAGGATTTGGTGAGGAGTAGGGATAAGAAAAGGGAACCCCTTTAGGAGATTGGCCAGGTCCATCCACCAGTGAAGCACTTTGTGTACTGGTGAGACAAGGCCAGCTGTTCTAGATCATCTGACCGCTGATCCCACTGAACCCCGTGGGTCCACTACAGAATCCTCATGTACAGCCTGGCCCGAGGAACTGTAACAATGGCAGGGGCCATGAGGCCTAGTACTCTGAGAAGAATGACCTGGCCAGGACATGCTGGCTCTGAGCCACCTTCTGGGCCTGGGCAATAAGGTGGTCCACCCTGTCTTGAGGGAGGAAGGCCTTGCCTTGAGTAGAGTCCAGGACTGCTCCATACTGCAACCGATGAGAAGGGGTCAGCACAGACTTTGGCATATTGACAGCGACACCCAAGTACTGGAATAACTGCAGGGTGCGCTCTATGGTCAACAATAGGAGCTCTCTGGACTGGGCCTTCAGTAACTAGTCATCCAGATATAGAAACACATAGAGGCCTTCGCATTGAAGTGCCACTGTTACAGCTGCTAAGCATTTGATAAATACTCATGGTGCAGAGGATAAGCCACAGGGCAACATCCTGAACTGGTAATGCTCCCCCTGGAATAGGAACCGCAGGTACAGCCTGTGAGGGGGCAAGCCATGATATGCAGCTAGGCATCTTGCATATTGAGGAACATAGCCAGTTATCCTGCTTGAGCAGAGAAGAAGGCTGTGCAAACTGATCATTTGGAACTTATTGTACTGAATAAAAGGTTCAGCTACTTGAGGTCTAGAATGGGCCTCAAGCCCCCTGTTCATTTGGGAACCAGAAAGAACCTGGAGTAGAACCCTTGTTCCTTTAATGCCTGGGCACTAGTTCTATGGCCTGTTTGTGCAGCAAGGTGAAGATCTCTCCTTGAGTACCTCTAAATGATCTGGAGGGTGAAACATGGGAACTAGAGGAACATCTGAAGGTTGCTCTCAGAAGCTCTGGAGCATGGCCCAATTTGATTATCTGCAGGATCCAAGCATCTGTTGTGATAGTTCTCAAATGGACAGATGGAGGAGAACTGACCTCCCACCACCACCTCCTGGCCTGTGGAAGGAGGAAGGGGGTCTAGGCAGAGGCTGAACCGGTGGCTGGGGCTGCACTGCCCCCCTCTGGTTTGCTTGGCAGAGAAGCCAGCAGAGGAAGAGGGAGCGGGCAAGGCTGAGTTGGCTCTGCATTTACTCTGAAGCTTGGCTCCTGGACTTGATTTGTTGGAGACCTTATGAAAAAAGGACCTTGGCCTGCTCCTGGGCTGGGTATGATTCAAGGAGTGGAAAGAACAAATGGCCCTGCCAGAAGCCTGCAGCTTGTTGATAATATCCTGCACATCTGGACTGAAAGGTTGTGACCCACAAAGGGGCATTCAATACCTTTGCTGGTCATCATTAGCAAAGCCATAAACCCACAGCCAGGATTGCCATCTGAGGCAAATATCTGAGACAACTACCCTAGCTGTAGTGTCAGCCATATCATAGGTGGCTCTGAGATGTTTACTAACATCCTCCAAGGCCTGGAGCATCTTAAAGCCTTTTTGTGAAAACCCTCAGGAGGGCCTGAGCAGCCACTTTGCCCTTCCTCCAAACGGTGTTTTGGTAGTTAATAAGATGAGCCAAATATTTGGCAATCCTAAGACAAAGGGTGGCTGAGGCAAAGTCCTCTTGCCCCGGAGGTCCAGTGTCTTGGACTCTCGGGTCAGGGGCACGGAGCTAAGGTGCTTATGGGCCTTTGTTCTGTCATAAGCAGCTTTGATGACCACAGAGTTGGTCTCAGGCTGGACCGCATAGAAGGGCAAACCCTGAGGGGCATTATAGAGCTGTCGGCCTTCCTAGGCAGTATTGGCACCATACTGGGCCGGCAACTGGCCGCAGTGACAGCTTTATTTAAAGCGGGCTGCAGGGGAGGAGTAAGCTTTGGAGGAGACTCAGGGATCTCAAGGAAGTCCACCAGATTCCTCTTAGTTTCATCTTCCTTCTCTGTTTGGAAGTCCATGGTGGAGGAGAGCTGCTTCATTATATTAAAAAAGGAGAGGTCCTCCAGGGGGACCTAGGAGTGTGCTTGACCAACTCCTCACTCCCTGAGGAGACAGTGGACCTATCAGAGGTTTCCACATCAACTTCATCCTCCTCCTCTTCCTCACGAAGGATAAGATGGCACTCTTCCTCAAAATCAGTGTGCTCTAAAGCAAGGACAGATGAATGCCATGCCAGTGGGCTCTGCTAAGGGCACAGGGCACATGGGTCGAACAGGCATCAACACAGAAATAGCTGATGACAGCATGGGCAACAATGGCCTGGGCCGTGAAACTAGCTGTTGGAAGAGAGACGTAGTAATGGAGGTAAGTATAGTACTAAGGTCGATGGCAGGAAGGGGAAATGTTTTTGACACAGGCATCGACAGAGGGGATGTGAGGCCCTGGTCCACTGATAAACAGCTAACTGAAGAGGTAGTGGGAGGGCCCTGCACCGATGGACCTCGATGCTCAAAAGGTTTCATCAGTGGGGCAGGGGCCGATGACCTTTAGGCCGATGACCCCTCCATAGCCCTATGGTGGCTGGGAGAGAAATCTACTATGGGGAGCCTGGAAGAAGCAGAGGCCTGCGTAGGGTGAGGTGTCGATGCTGAAACAGTCAATGGAGCAATCCCAGGGGAAGGAGATGAATCCAGCGGGGACCGGGTTTGCTGATGGGGGAATGGTCCTTAGGCCATTCCTTATCCTGCTGACTGTGCTTCCCCAAGGATTTGTCCTGGGCCTTGGTGGCCTGTGAGCCTGTAGAAGAAGCTGGCAACTGGGCGGGGGGGGGCTCCAGAAGACCCCCTGCTATCCGCTGGCTACCTGTTGCTTCATGAGGAACTTCTGCAGGGCTTTCTTTGTCAGCACCAGGTAGTTAGGTTGAATTTTTGGCAGAACTTACAGGTGAGAATGTTATGGCTGGGCCCAATACAGCAGACTCAGAGCTGGTGTTCATCAGTGGAGTAAATCTCTTTCCGCAGTGGCAGTGACAGAAAAGGACTGACATAGGAGTCATTCTTGACGTAAACCAGAAAGAAATCACTTTATAGGAAAGTGATTCGACGGCAAACCAAAAAGAAAAGGTAAGTAAAATTGGAGGTTGAACTGAGTGACAAAGTTTCTGTGGAGTTCGTGCGTGAATGATCGACAGCGAGAAAGAACTGAGGAGGGAGCGGGGCCACCTGTGCTTTTATAGGGTGAGTGATGTCGGAGCCTGACGTTGGTGTGGGTGGCCCCTAATAGACTGCTGCAGAAAAAACCTCCATGGGATACTGAAGCCTGATGGCAAAGTTCCTTAGGTGTGACTTGATGACAGACATATCCCTGAAGAAGATCATACAATTGTGCCAGCAGGAAAAGGCCTTGCAGACAATCATGTTTGCTCGAGTTTGCAGACCCCTCAGTATCTACTGAGAGACCTGCCATCCTCCCTGTTATCTGCTTCTCCCTTCCCATTGATGTCCTCCCTCCCTCCCTCCTGTACCCCCAATGCAACTTTCCCTTTACCTGTCTCATCCTCTCTTGAAGCTGTCAATGGTCTTCAGGGAGGCAACTTCCTCCAGCAACTCATTTCATTTCATTTCACCACCACTCCCAGTGAAAAAGTGTTTCCTCATTTCCTGTTGAATCTTCCACTCACCAGCTTGAGGCAGTGCTCCTTAGTAGTCCTGTTCCTCTAAGACTGAAGAGACCCTCAGAGCCCACTTTGGTGAAACCTAATGTATTTAAAAGTTCAGTGATGTCTTCCTTTCTCTTCTACCCTCCAGGGAGTACATGCTGAGGTCTCTGAGTCTCTCCTCAAATGGTCTGCCGTACTGTCCCTGGATCATCTTGGTTGCCTTCCTCTGGACTGTTTCCAGTAGATTGATGTCTTTCTTTAGGTAAGGGCACCAATAATGCACACCATACTCAAGATATGGCCAAACCAGTGATCTGTACAGTGGCAGAATGACCTCCACTTTCCTACTGGGTACACCCCTGGCTATACACCCCAGCATTCGATTTTCTTTGGCTGCCGCTCTCAGGCAGTGTGCTGAGTACTTTAGGTCACTCATAATGATCACACCCAAGTCCTTCTCTTTCTCCGATTTGGTAACTTGCACACCTCCCAGACAGTATTTGTCCTCTGGGTTCTTTGCCTCCAAGTACAGTACCTTAAACTTTTTGCATTTAATACCAGTTGCGAATACCTGACCACCTCTCCAGTGTGGCCAGGTCTTCTCTAATGTCTCATCTCTCTCTTCCATGTCCACTCTCCAACAGAGCTTTGTGTCATTTGAAAAAGTCATATCTTACCTTTTATCCCATCTGCAATGTCACTAATAAAGATGTTAAATAACACCAGACTTGAGCACTGAGCCTGTGGGTCCCTGCTAGTGTCTGGTCTAGCCTCCAAGGACCCTTCTCCCAACCACTACCCTCTGAGTTCTTTCATGCAGCCAGTTTCTAGCCCACAAAGCCAGCTTTGCTCCTACCCCCAGGTCCTCCAGCTTCCTTATTAATCTCCTTTGGGAAACAGAGTAAAAGGACTTACTGAACTCCTAGATACAGGATGTCCACTGCTTGGTCTCTGTCCACTGTCCTGGTTACTGTGTTGAAGAAATCAATCAGGTTGGTCTGGCAGGACCGTCCCAGCATGAACCCATGCTGCAACTGTCCTGGAGCCCATTTTGTTCCAGAAAACTTACTAGTCCTTCTTTCAGTATGGTTTCCCTGAGTTTCCCCACTACTGAGTTCAGACTGACTGGTCAATAGTTACTAGGGTCGTTCCTTGGCCATCTCTTGTGTAGTGGTACTACATGTGCTGTCCTACAGCCCAGGGGTACTTTCCCCATCTGCATACAGCTGTTAAACAGGTCCACCAAGGGACCTGCCAGCACATCCACCAACTCCCTCAGCACTTTCAGGTGTATGTTATCCAGTCCCAGGGACTTACTACCTTGTGGGGCTTCAAGCCTTTCCTTGACCTGTCAATTTCAGTCTTCCCATCTGTGTCATTTTGAGATAATACAACACTTTAGAGGTGTATGTTTCTGCCCAATGCAGTTGATGCTTCATGGGGCTTGTGCCTCAGGCACCAATGAACCAACGAGCTGTCTATGACAGCAGCTTGAGAGAAGCGGTCTTCACTTGAAAGAAAAGTGCCTTGCCAATCAGGGATGGTTATGAGTTGATGCTTTGTGGGGTTCATCCCTCAGGCACCAATGAATCGGTGAGCTGTCTATGACAGCAGTTTGAGAGAAGGACCTCACTTGAAAATCTGCCACTGCAATGAGGGACAGTTTCCTCATTGCAGCAGGACCTTCCCTCCTCACAATCAGACACACAGACCTACCTTCTCTCTGTTGGCAGCAGCTGACAAGACTCTGCCCACGCACATTACAGTGCACAGTAATGCATGGCCAGAGATTACAGTTCTTATCGGCTCCTGTCATGAAGCACCATATTTGTTTGGTGTGCCTTTCTGGAGAACCATTTCAATAAATAAATAAATGAGCCGCGGTGAGGCTTTCCACATTGGTGACTCCTGCCACCCACCACACACTTCCCAGAAAGCCAACACTGTGGTGTTCAATCCCCATGTCAGCATGTATTCCTCTTCCCCCCCATTAATGTGACAAACTGGGAGACCACCCTAATGTGCCAAAATAATTTTGTATTTATGTTTCTGATATTGGGATGCCCACTCCTGGTGTCAGATGACTCCCCCACCCACCTGAATATTTCAAGTGCCAACATCGGTGTGCCCCATCCCCATGTTGGCATGCCCCCACCCCCCACACACACACTATTGTAGCACACAGGGAGCACATCCCAGTGTACCTAAGTACTATACTTCTGGTAACCTGAGTAGTATAGAGTTCATATATCTGTCAGTGTTAAATTTCAGCCAATCAGCATGTGCCACGTCATTTGACAGGTGGGCGTGGCATAAAATGGGCCAATCAGAATTGTCCCCATATGGAACAGCAAGTCTCGCCCCTCTGTGCAGGACATCCAACCTGAAGCATAGGGTGTCTCATGTCAAACACAGGAAGTGCGTCTGAAGCATAGGAAATGACATATTCTTGAACCCAGAAATGACATATCATTCCCATTGTATGTCCCTACTTCCATCCCCAGTCCCTCGAACCTCCACGACACCATCCAGGCTCAAACCCAAGTCTGTCCTCCATCTTCTCGAACCACAACCACCTCATCCTAGCTCGAACCTGAATCCATACTCTGTCCTCGATCCCTGCCACAATATCTTGGCACAAACTCTCCCGTTCTCTCACCTTGTCCACCACCACCACCCTTGCACCCATCACCTACCTCAACCTAGGTCTCTTTCCTCCTCTCTTCATGCCCCACCACCACCTACATTGCACCCTATCGCCTTTAGGGCCTTCTTTATATAGCAATGCAGTTCTCAAGTCAGGGGCGTAATTTGGTCACATCTTTCCTTGCTTGAATGGCTTCTAGAGCTGTTTTATCATGAGATCTCTAGATTGAGCCCACTGAAGACTATCATTATTGAATTGAGGCAAAGCACCAATGTCTAATGCAGAAAAATGGCAATAAGCGGCAGGTATGCAGTTCTCGGATGGCCCCAAACAATCCACCATGCAATCCACTGCGTCCGTGGACATCTTTTCCTCCTTGTCAAACTTTTGGCAGAGTGCTCAAATATCCGGTTCTGACAGCCGGACCCAATAATTTGAAGGGACTGGTCTCTGGGAGAGAGCATCAGCATCGATATGGTTCAGGCCTGCTCTGTACTCAACGGCATAGTCATAGGTAGACAAGGCAGAGAGCCACCTATGGCCCTTGGCATCCAACTGGCTGAAGTCTGTACATAGGTCAAAGGATTATTGTCAGTTTTACCAGTATCTTAGCACCATACAGATACTCATGAAATTGATCAACAATGGCCCACTTCAGAGCCAGGAGCTCTAATCTGTGCACTGGATAGTTCTTTTCCGCCAGGGGTCAGAGTCCTGCTGGCAAAGGCTACTACTGGTCTTAGCCCATTTGGGTGCTCCTGATACAACACAGCCCCAACCCTTGCAAACTAGCATCAGTATGAAGGACATACGGTCTGGTAGGATAAGCATAGGCCAACACTGGGGCATGAGTAAGTTGATGTATGATTTCATGAAAAGCAGTCTCACAATCAGAAGTCCAGCGGCTCCAAATACATCATTCAGATGGAAATATTTTTCAGTCTCAGTGGGCACTGTTTTCTTGTACTTCTTGTGGGCTGGGGGATACCTTTGAGTAAGGTTAAGTAAAGGGTGGATCACTCGGGAATAGTCCTTGATAAAATGCCTATAATAACCACAGAAACCCAGGAATCCCTGCAGCTCCTTCAAATTTTTTGGCTGGGGGCCAGGTGGTCAATGCCTCAACTTTGCTGGGATCAGTCTCTTTGCCCTTGGTGGACACTATATGTCCCACATATTTTACTGATGTTTGAAAGAATTGACACTTATCAATCGACAATTTAGGGCCAAAATCTTCCAGTCGGTCCAATACATTGAATAACCTGCTTTCATGTTCCTCCAGGGAGCTACCAAACACTATGACATCATCCACGTATACCAAGCACTCTAGCAAGTTCATATCCCCCACTGCACACTCCATTAGGTGCTGGAAAGTGGCTGAAGCACCCGAAATCCCTTAAGGCATCCTCAAAAACTCATAGAAACCAAGTAGAAAAATAAAAGCAGTTTTTTCATGGTCTTCAGGGGCCATCGGGATCTGATAGTACCCACTACGGAGGTCCAGTACTGAGAATCACTTGCTACCGTTTAGGCAGTCAGCACATCTTGAGCGTAGCATGGTGTACTGATCTGGAATAGTTCAGCCAATTCAAAGTATGATAATCCACACACATCCTGGCTGTTCCATTCTTTTCCTCACTACCACGATAGGTGAGGCATAGGGGCTTCTGGATTCTTGTATCACCCCAGCCGGAAGCATCTCCTGCAGATGTCATATCACATCATCTATATCGGCAGGTGCCAGGCGTAGAGACCTCTTATGAAATGGCCTCTCATCATGTAGCTGGATGTGGTGTTCAGCTCCTTGCACACATCCTATATCCCATTCCTTCAATGAAAACACCTGGTCCCTCTGGGCAAGCTTCTCACTAATCTTTTCCCTCCATTCTGTTGGCAACGGGGAGTCACCGAAATCAAACAAGTCAGGGGTCACTCTGTCACTCTTCCCCAAACTTTTGTTACTGGGCAGGACAGCAGTATCCGCACAGTGCACAGTGGTCAGAGTGCAGCCTCAATTTACTCGAATCTCTCTATCAGACACATTGTGAACTTGAACCATTACTCTTTGGGCAAAAGCATGAGCTCTGCCAGGCAGGATACTGGGTTTGACCAGCAGTCCCTCCGGCAATTTTCAATCGCCTGGTGCATCCAGCATTAATATTTTATTCTTGACATCCTTTCTGATTCAGACATCTCCCTATAGAACACATTGTGCATTTGGTGCTAGCAATGCGACTCTGGGTCCTTCTTCCAGGCGACCCTCACGGTCTTCAGGTTCCATTCTACCAGCCTTTCTCTGTGCTTCATAGGCTTTTTAATTAAAGCCAGAATTCTGAAAGCTCTGCCGGTCTTGGACTTTTGTTTTCAGAACACAGCTGCATCAATCACCCAAACATATGAGCATTTGTTTCAATCAACAAGGGACCCCATTATACAGTCCAGTGGGGGACACACTAAGGCTAGGGTCTCTACTTGTTCAGCCACTCCAGCCATAGAAGTAGGAAAGACAACCAAATACGGATATAGTCAGAGTAGGGTAAGCTTTCTCCTCAGACCCACACATGTAGTCCTCTGAAGGTTGCAGCGGCTCATCAGACAAATGCTTCTGACACCAGTCCTGAAACATGATTGTCACTTGGGAGTCACTGTCTAGCACAGCCCTGGTGGACACTCCCTTCACTTTCACTGTAGTTTCCATGGAGGACCCTACTTCAGACCATTCAGGGCATTGCTTGAGAGGTCAATCGGGCATTGGCCCTGGTGGCAAAACTCTTCGGTTGGTCCCCCTGGTGACCGGGCACAGGTCTTGCGATGTCAGGCCACTAACCAGCTGGTGACTTTCCTCAAGTTCTCTGGTAACGGCACTCAGTCTGAAAATGTCCATCTTCCCCAAGCGGTAACAGAACTTAATATTTCGGTTGTCTTTGGAGGGATGGAGATCTTTCATCTGGTGGGACACTTCAGGGCTCCTTGAATGGGCGTTTACCCTGGGATATCTTGCTGTGTAGTGATTACAGTGTTTTCTGTTTTTCAAGCACTCTATTGCTCTCTAACTTTCTAACATATTGGCCTTCACACATCTAATTAATAACCACATCTGTATCTTTCACACAGCAAACACAGTCAAGTAGTAGATTTGTGGAGACTCGAGTATCCATGCTGTCCGAATAAGACTGTTGCTCCATTCCATATCCATCACTCTGATAAAGCAAACAGAAAACAACATTGGTCATTTTACTCAGTAAGTTCCAGTTCATCTGCTAACTCATCTGTTCAGTTACACTCTGCACGCATGTCTCCACTCACTCATTTTTGAGTGTTTATAAACAAAACATAAATTTACCTCCGCAGTGCAAGATGCTTTGCCATCTTTTTCTTCTTCTTCTTTAGCCTTTTCCTTTTTCTTATCCTTTCTTTTCGTAGCCTGCGGCTTGCGGGTCATGGCAGTGTCAGCATTTACCTCTTGGTTGGCTGCTGCTTCTGCCTGTGTCTTGGCATCCTTATCTGACTCTCCCTCCATGTCACTCTATGTTCTGGGCTTCATTTTCACATCTTTCTCCGAAACAGACTCACATGCTAGCTCTTCTTCAAGGTCTTGCAGGTGTTACCTCTTTGATAGGCGTATCAGGATCAGTTTTTGCTATTTCTGATTCACCAAACTGTGCAGCAAGATTTCTTTTATGTCACAAATCCTTCACTGGCCAAAATTCGAATTGGACTTTCTTTTCACACTTTATGTAGCACACATACATGGGTTTGGGCCTGAAAGGCACCTCCTCTTCTGGCTTTTCATCTCCTGGCTGTTCGTTTGGTGGCGTAGCAGTCTCTTCCATGACTGGGATGTTAGTTTGAGATGCTGTGTTCTGGGCCATCTTCTTGAATCTCTTGGATAATCAGCTCAGATCCTATAAAGTAGATTTGATGAGGCTCTGAAGGCTATTCTGGCACATCTCCAACTAGGAGTTTATATAAGACCCATGTCAGATGAAGTCACGCAATGTGATCATCACAAGGTTTTCTAAATTACAGTCTTCCATTGATAAATATTGTTATGTCATCTCTTGTGACTAGCATAACAAATCAGCGTGTTAAGTTGGGGGTTTCTTAAGATCAATATTCATCTATGTGAAAGTCACATGGATGGGCATGGGGTTTCTAAATTACAGACCTCTTTTGAAATAGTTTTGTCATCTCTTGTGATTTTTGTACTGTAATGTTGAGCAGGGCATGTTTAATATGAACTTTTAATACGAATTTTCTTAAGTTTCTCAGAGTATAAAAGTCTCCATGAAGCAGTCTACTGGTTTTTCAGTTTTACATAGGTAATGCAGAGCACTTTTTGTAGCTTTCTGGAAGTTAGAACGCTCTTAAATACTTTCACCAGAACATTAATATATATTTAATAGAAATATATGCTTTTGATAAGCAGTGATCTTTGTAAATTATCTTTTTCAAAGGAAATAGAAAATTATTTTTAGCTTCTGACATAAAAATACTAGATTTCTGATGTATTCATTTAAAAGAAAATGTGTGTAGAGAGTATGACAGTTTTTAAACAGACTTTAGGATTTGAAGCAGTCTACTTAGACTACAAACCCTTGAAATATCAGCTTCAACACACACACACAGTCTCTGCTTTTGAAGTTAGAACTCATTTTCTTTTTCACATTAAAAAAGAAATCACTGTTTTCATAAATACTTATAATGCATTCTTTTAACATAATTTTTTTGTATAGCAAAGATAAAATGTTCTTACAGGAAATGCAGATAGGATAAATCCCTCTTGAAAAACAGAATGCAGAGAGTATATATGACAGTTTTTAAACAGACTTTAGGATTTGAAGCAGTCTACTTAGGCTACAAACCCTTGAAACATCAGCTTCAACACACACACACACACACACACACACACACACACATGCACAGTCTCTACTTTTAAAGTCAGAACTCATTTTCTTTTTCACATTAAAAGAGAAATCACTGTTTTTTCATAAATACTTAAAATACATTGGGCCAGATATTCAAACTGCGCCCAAAAAGAGCGCAACAGCAGGATCAAGCATAAGTCAATTGCGCACATGCGCAATAGATGCGATATTCAAACATGAAGCAAGCCAAATTGAGCAACCAGCCAACGTCTGAATATCGCACAACCTGCGCTATAGCGCAACCAGGAAGGGGAAGCTGAGCAGAGACGATGCGCTATGGCGCAACAAGGGCTGCCCAGCTGAGCAGCCCAGAGGTGCCATAGTGCAAGCAGGGAGCCCCCAGCAGCAGAGCAATGGAACTGCACAACCAGGGAGGTAGGTAGGGGCCCACCACCCATGCCACAGATGGGCACAGGAACACACTGCAGAACTGACAATGCACCCCCACACCCCAAGCACAGCACAACTGGTGGAGGGCTGGAATATCCACTGGCCCATGGGGACAAGCAAACAAGCACAGCTGGGCCATGGTGCCCCAGCACACCCACTGGCAAGCTAAGACTGCCACACAAGGAGGGCGGACCACCCCATGGCACAGCAGCCCCTGTGCACAGCACACCCTGCACCGTGACCCCAAGACACCCCCCATGAGCAGTGACCACCACTGCAGGAATCCCCATGCATACCACCACCCCCTCACTGCCACACTGCAACCTCGTGTACCACAGAACCATACAAGCCAGACCCACCATGAGCCACAGCAGCCAGCACAGACACCCACAGTGGTGTGTGGAAGCATGCAGCACACTGGATGCAACACAGTGCAGGGCAAACACACACCCATACCACGGGACACTAACACAGGGACGCGAGTAGTGTGGCAACCAAGCCCCAGTGTGGGCCCATGAAAACTGTGCACACACAGCCTGCAGTCCTTCATGGCACAGGGTGACACCCACCCGTGCATGAACTGTGGCCCTGTATGCCACCAGCATATGCCTGGATCACAAGTCACAGACAGTGGTGCACAGCCCCTGCATATACACAAGCCACAGCATGGAGGTGGGACAGCAACTGCGGAGGCCATAGTGTCACCTGAGGCAAACATGCACCACACCATTGACAGGAGGCAACCCAGCATTGTGAGGTCACAGTGGATGACCTGCAAGGACAGCCACCACTGACAAGGCAGTAGACCTCACAGACCACAGACATGCAAGGGTGTCAGCTGCACAGGCCAAGGATAGGTTGACAGGGGCACAATGGACACAGAGCAGGCACCATGGACCACTGCAAACAGTAATGCAATGCACAGAGAACAACACACACACCACAAATACCGACTGATAGCCACTCCCACACCAGAGACACTTCCCCATGCACACACACACATACCCATGACTGAACCACCCCAGATGCCATGCACACCACTGCAACTGAGCGCCTATAGCCAGCTGCAAATCAGAGACCACCACAGTATTCATATCAAAATAACTGTATTCAAAAATATAACAACAACTATTTACAATTATGTACAAACATGGGGTGGAGGGACAGGAACAAGGGGGGTGGGTAAGGGCAGGGTGAACATATATGGGAGAGGGAAGGCGGATGTGAGGTTGGTCAAAGGAGGTGGTTGTCTGTATTCACTGGTGGCCAGCCTGGTCCTCTGCTGCCTGGGGCTGTTGCCTGGGTCACCTCCCTCCTCCTCCTCACCCCATGCTGCTGAAGATCCTCAGGATGGCAAGGACTCTTGCACCACCCACACAAGATCCTGGATGGATTGCTGAATTCGCAGGAGTATCCGCACAACTAGGACAAGGGATCAGAGTCAATGGGTGTGACTGTCCATCCCCTGCAGCCCACCCATTATGCATGGCATACAGCCATGTGCCACGCTCCTGTGATGGTGCGCCCACCCACAGTGACCGTATCCACAAGACATGCCCAACCAGGCAGCAACAGCCATGTGTACTACTGCACACCCACCGCCCATGTCCAGCACAGCACAACCAAAACCGTACAGTAACATGGCTGTCACGGTGAGCAGGCAGTGCCACAGCCATGTGCCCAGTGCGCAATGGACCACCATTGACGCACTCCCAGACATGCAGTGCCACTGGACAGTGCTGACTGTCACATGTCGCGTGCATGGCAGTGGTGTCCATGGATGGTGGCCATGCCCTGCTTCCCACCCTGTCACACAGCATGCAATAGCAATCATGGTGTCATGGCACTCACCCTCATCGGGATGTTGCTGGTGTTGGGGTTGGTCCCCGACATGCCCCCGTGCAGCGTCCCCCACCCTCTGCTGCTGCTCCAAATTCCTCCTCCGCTCGGCCACGCCTGTGGGAGACAAAAGGAGAGAAACACATCAGTACAAACCCAAAGCATATTCCCCCTGCCCCAATGTGTGTGCCCACCCACCCAGCCAGACCCACCCATCCCATACCCTGTAAACACCGCCACAGCCAACCCTAGACCATCCCTCCCCTATGTGCTGGACACATAAGACAGTGTTACCCATATGGACCATACAAGTGTGTAGACGTATCACCCACCTGGACGAGGCACCACGCCCCTCCTGGCACGTGACTGCAGACTGCAAGTAGCTCCAGCTCCTCCATCTCAGGTCTCCATACTGGTGCCTGCACTGTTCGTCCATTCTTGTGGCCAGTGGCCGCCTCAGGTCAGTGGCCACCTCTTGCCAGACCTGGGTCCTGGCCCTGTCCAGTGGCATCTCCCAAACAGTGGGCCATAGTGTGGCTCACAGTAGCCACAAGGTTGGCCAGCTCAAAGAGCACCCACTGGGGGCTCTCCCTCGTGCCATCTCTAATGCAATAGTAATTAATATGGCCTCTCCGCAGTGCGTAACCCCACGTGGAGAGTGCTGCGCGGTACATCGCCGTCATTCTCATTCCGCGGTCGGTACAGCCTGCCATTCCCTATGCGCTGTCACCAAACAGCCGATAGAGCTGTACACATGCCAGACATACAGCGCAGGGGAAAAGGTCGGGCACAAGGTCAGAGGTCAGTGGCGCAAGGCCATGCACAGTGCCATCGGACATCTACACGTCCTGCGTGAACGGTCACCTGCGTGCCAGTGCCACAGTGGACTATTGCGCAGTTGTGCCACAGTGCCATTTGGTGCCCAGCACTGTAGCGCCACTGGCACAATGGTGGCTGTGTCCTGAATTGCTGATCGCGCACAGCACGTCATCAGCGCAGCAGACGCCTGCGTAAGCTACCTAGGCATGCACAATACGGTGTACTACACAGTCACAGAAATGCGCCATTGGCTCAGCCGGCTCAACCATATTGCGCAAAGCGCAACGGCTCGATATTCAGCCGACACATGCAAATCATCTGATCAGCCATTCAAAGGCACAGTAGCGTGATTTGCATGTCATTAAAGTTGAGCCACTCCTAATTTGCATGCATTGTGCTATAAATACGACATTGGGCTGCGCTGGCCAGATTCGGTTACTGCAGGTGAGGGTGAGTTGCATGCTGTGTGATGTTCTGGCCAATGGTCATGGGATAACGCTGTAGACTGCACAGTGACAGGTGTCCACTTCCACCCATACAGACCGACATGACCGAGCAGAGCCAAGGTGAGGGTGAGGATGGTGAGCGAAGGAGGAGGCCCAACTTCACCAAGGCGGAGACAGAGGCCCTCTTCCAGGCCTACCTGGAAGAGGAGCCACTACTGAGTGGACGGTGGGGCACCCCTCAGGCCCGTGCAGCTGTATGGGAGGGGGTAGCTCGGGCAGCGAACCTGCACGGAAGCCACCAGCGCTCCGTGCAGGAATGCAAAAAGAAGATGGGGACAGACCGCAGAAGGGTGAAGAAGAAGGTGGCAGCCCTCAGGGCGGCACGCGCTGGCACAGGCAGGGGCCAGCCAGCGGTGGGGGAGCTGACCCCGGCTGAGGACCGACTGGCTGCATCAATGCAGTGGAGTGCTATAGAGGGCATACCAGGAGGTGGATTCCAGACAGGTGGAAGCCCATCACTGCATGGTATGACATGGTGGTGGTGTTTGGGGGGGAAGATTGATCACATGCACTAACATGTCCTCACTTTCTGTTACAGATCCTGTTCATCTGCAAGGGACAGTGTAGTGGGACCATGCAGTGAGGAAGACCTGCCAGAGTTGGAGGAGGTCCATCTACCTCTGTCACCAGCCAGCATGCACTGCACCAGCATGCACGCCTGGCTGCCACCTCTGTTGTCAGTGAGTCAGGTGTGGAGGGTGCACAGCCTGTGTCTCAGCAGTCTGGCATGCAAGCATGTCAGCACGCTGTGACTGTGGATGTTGCACGTACCTGCCCCATTGGTGATGCAAGGACTGCAATGGGCAGTGACATGTGTGTGTCCCATGATGGACACACAGCAGGCCAGCACGTGCCCCTGGACCTAGCTGGTTCCAACGTGTGCACCAGCACGTCAGCACAGTCCTAGGCTGTGCCTGTCAGCACTGGTGGGGCAGCACCGGTGGCTGTGCAGATCTCTGGCACTGTTGCGGCCACAGCAGTGGAACGAGTGGTCCCTGGGGCACAGCATTTGGAGGGGCAGCAGCAGCAGTCACCCACCAGGTCTGGGGGTACAGGGTCCAGCGGTGGCACATGCACACCGCCTGTTGACTTGCCCACACCTGGTCCTGGTGAACAACGCCCACCCTCAAGGGGTGTTGAGCATCAGGACCTTCCATACCCTTGGGGACAGGATGCTGATGTGGCACAGGACCCATTTGATGAGCACACCCGCCTGCTGCGGGAATCAGTACAGCAGCAGGGGTGGGTTGCAACATCTGTGGAGGCACTGTGCGTGGCTGTGGAGTGGCACAGCAGGGACAATGCTTTGATCCTTGCAGAGATGGTCCAAATGTGGATGGATGTGACCGCCGCCATTGACAGGCAGACCCAGGCATTGGTCGCTGTCGTGGCTGCATTGGGCACACAGTCAGGTGCCCCTGTACTGCGCACCCCACACAGTACGCTCTCCACTCCCCGTTCCTGGCGTTATGCGACACCCAGCCTGTCGACGCCGGGTTCTGAAGTGGCCATCCCAAGCACCCCTGGTGCAGGTATGTTTGGCATGCTGCAGACCCCTGTGCGGACAAGGTCGCGATCGTGCAGTGGGACCCCTGGTGGTCCATCGGTGCCACCCCATATGGCCCATGCTCAGCCTGCCAGTGCTGCTGGGTCACGGCAGGGCCGCCCATGCATCTGAGATGGCCGTGGCACAGTGCAACATGACTGACCTGTCTCCCAGTGCGGGCCCTGTCTGGTGCTGCCCTGTGTGCAATGTGTATCATGGTGGGCAGTGCACTGGTGAGTGCCCTGCCCAACACGTCGACACACGAACCACCTGCACACCCACCCGACTGCTGTCCACAGGTGCGTGTGCATGACGATGCCTGCATTGTACTGTACACCAAGGTGCAAGGGTGCCCAGCATCTGACACATACTTGGACAGTACAGGTGGTGGGGGTGGTCTGTGGATCTGTGTGTTTGACATGTCTGTTCCTGCTCTGCTGTGCACCTGCCCATGTACGCTTTGTGCCTGGTGTGTGTGTGTGTGTGTGTCCATATGACTGTTCACCCCTCCCTGATGGTGTGTTCGTGTGCCTGGACCCTTACACTCCCTTTGCCATCATGCACCCCTGGTGTGTTACCCTGTGTGCCTGTGGGTTGCGCCTGGACAGTGTTGGTTGCACATGGCCCCTTGACTTACCTGTGTCGTGCAAAATGCTCCTCCGTGATGGTGTCCTGGTGCAGCTGGGCCTGCTGGATCAGTCGGGGGTCCCACCGTCCAAGGGGGGGCTGCTCATCGCCATCATCACCGGCGTCGCTGGCGTCCCCATCGCTGTCCCCCTCCTCGACCTGTATGGCTATCCCACAGTCTTTGGCCATGTTGTGCAGGATACAACAGGCCAGGAATATCCCACAGACCTTTGAGGGGCTGTACTGTAGGGCACCGCCAGAGGTGCCTAGGCATCGGAAGCATGCCTTAAACATCCCAAACACCCGCTCGATGATGTTGCATGTGGCGGCATGTGCCTAATTATAGCGTTGCTGCGATGGGGTCATGGGGCGCCGGTACAGTGTGAGCAGCCAGGGACAGAGTGGGTATCCGCTGTCACCTGTGTGGAGATAGTGGAGATAAGTATCATGTTCAGGTCCATATTGCCCATATCCCTGTGTGCCACTACCATGGCACCTGTGGCATTCCCTCCCTTGCCCCAAGTTTGCAATTCCTACATGTGTACTCACCCACTAGATGGCCTGTGGGGATGTCTCCACTCTCGAATCGATGGCACAGTGCGGACTGATGCCATATGAAGGCATCATGTGCTCCACCAGGGTGTGTGGCACAGACATTGATTATGTACCCACTGGCATCACACACCACCTGGCAGTTAACACTGGAAAAGCCCTTCCTGTTCCTGTATGTGGCCCCATCGGGGCCAGGTGGCATGCGAATAGCCACATGGGTGCAGTCTATGGCCCCTAGCATGCCAGGCATACATGCTACCCTGTGGAACTCCTGCATGTTTGCTGTACGCTCTGCCGCGGTGCTGGGGAAATGGATGTACTCCACAGCATGTGGCAGCAGTGCGCTGAGGAATTGGGTGAGGATGCGTGATGTGGCCGCCTGTGTTATGCCTGTGGTGTCCCCTGTTGGCCTCTGGAAGGTACCCGTGGTGAGCAGGCACATGCAGGCTGTTACCTTTGTCTCCACTGACAGAGCGTGACTCCGTCGTGAGGGTGCCTGCATCATATCACTGCACAGCTCACAGAGCCACCTCAGTATTGCCCTGCTCAGGTGGTACTGGCCCACAATCTCTATGTCTGAATACAGCTCAAAGCTTATGCGGGAACAGTACTGCCTGTTGGGGGCATACCACCGACGGGCCCTTCCACGGCCACGTCCCCCTGCAGCATGCCTTCTCACCCCCCTCATTACAGCTTCCATGTGGAAGCTGGCACTGTCCATGTCCCTGGCTTGTGTTCCCCCGGCTGTTCTTGCTGTGCTACCCCCGCTGTCCTGCCTGCTACCTCCACTGCACTGGGTACACCTACTGGCCCTGCAGTCTGTGGCCAACACACCTCCTTGTCCCTCTCCTCTCCTTGCGCACTCCTGGCCTGCACTCTTTCACTGTCTCCTCAGTTTCTCCCTGCCTCATGTGGCTTCCCTGTAGCGTTCTTGTGCCTCTTCCTTGAGCCTTTTTATTTTGGCTCATTTCCGGCGTGGCGCACCTTCCAGCTCATCCGCTGTTGCGCATTGCGCAAGTCTTTGAATATCGCATTGCGCTGTTTATGCATGGGTCCACCCCCTTCAGTTGCGCATTCCTTCATTTGCATTGCGCTGTTGCTCAGCCTGTTTTCAGTGGCAACTGCCTCCTGCTGAATATCGCAGAATGGTGCAATTGACTTCATGACAGCAACCCTATTAAGTGCATGGCTAACCCTTTGAATATCCCACCATTGTGTTAAAAGAACTTCCACACTGAAAAGATAAATGTCCTACAGTCCTCCGGGCTTCAAAGCACATTTCACACAAAAAATCCACCAAGTAAAAAGGCACCCTGCAGTCATGCCACAGATCAACAGGGGGAGGTTGAGGGAGTGCCAGGTAGGTGATGGTGGGGCAAGGTGAGAGGAGGGGAGAGATTCAGTTTCCAGGTAGGTGATGGGGTGCAATGTAGGTGGTGGTGGGGCATGGAGAGAGGAGGGGAGAGACTCAGGTTCGAGGTAGGTGATGGGTGCAAGGATAGTGGTGGTGGGACAAGGTGAGAGGACAGGAGAGTTTGTGCCAAGATATTGTGGCAGGGGGTTGAGGGATGGAGGATGGATCCAGGTTCAGGCTAAGATGGGGTGGTTGTGGTTCGAGGGGACAGAGGATGGACTTGGGTTTGAGCTTGGATGGTGTTGTGGAGGCTCGAGGGACTGGGGATGGATGTAGGGATGAAGAACGGGAATGATGTGTCATTTCCGGGTTCGAGAATATGTCATTTCCTGTGCTTCGTACATCACTTCCTGTGTTTGACGTGGGACACCCTGCTTTTAAGGTGGAATGTCCTGTGCAGAGGGGCAGGACTTCCTGCGCCATATGGGGACTATTCTGATTGGCCCATTTTACGCCACACCCACCTGTCAAATGACATGGCGCACGCTGATTGGCTGAAATTTAACACTGGACAAGATATATGAACTCTATACTACTAACCTGTAAAATAAAGAAAACCATTCCCGATGTCTTTTTTCCCTCCCCTGTAAACAAGAAAAAAGTCCCTCATCGTCTCCCCAGTCCCCCCTTCCCCATCCTCCCTCTGCAGACCCACCTCCCCTTACTCCCCTTACCTCATACTTACCTCCAGAGGTAGGGAGCAGTGATCTTCTATGGACCAGGACACGTCTGCACTCTTCAATTCAACCGGCAAACTGAAGAAATTATGGTAAGCTATATAATGGGAGTCAATGGGGGGGTTCAACTTAGGTTGAGATATCAGCAATTTTTAGGAATTTTGACCCCAAATTTTCAACATGGGGTTCTTGGGACCCCACCTCATGAACACTGTAACTGTCATTTGGTTACTCAGTCACAAAAAGTGATTTTATGGTTGCTGCGAGGAATCATCTTTTGTGACCGACTAACGAAACGACAGTGCCACTGTTCATGAGATGGGGTCCCAAAAACCCATGTTGCAAATTTGATGAAAAATTTCAAAATAATGACTGTATTATGAGCGTGCATTGCACAGTTTCTACGCATGCTTGTAAATGCACCAATTTTTAATATTTTCGCTCCAGATTTTTAACATTTCCATTTTTCATACCTCCTTATGAACAGTACAGCTGTCATTTTTCACATCTTGTCCAAAATTGTTTTCGTACCTGTGGCACAGTATGGCATGGTCACTGTGGGAGATCAACTTTTGGGACAGATTAACAAAATCACAGTGGCACTGCTCATGAGGGGAGGTCCCAAAATGTCCATGCTGCTGGAAGTCTGACTCTGAGCAAGTAAGGAGACAAAAAAATAAAATAAACAAACAGAGGAAAGAGTAAGTATTCCAAAACAACAGTTAGGTGGCCAGAAATAAGACATGATGGGAGTGGTGCAGTGCAGTGGCTGTGGAGCAGCAGTCTTCCAGGAGATGTTCTGGAGGATGCAGCATTGTCCCATCTGCAGGCACTTCTCTGGGCTGAGGGAGGAGGTTGCTTATCTCCAGGCTGAGTTAGCCAGGATTTGTGGGACCTCCCCTCCCACCCAGAGACCACCAGGAACACTGCCATTGCCTCAGAGGTTGCCAAGACAGAGGAGCAGTTGAACAACAGTGGGCTCAGGGAGGGTGAGGGTGGTGGAACAGAGGCACATCCCTCCAGTTGTACCTCTCCACAATTCATATGCCATTCTGGCAAAGTGTGGTTCCTCTATGGAGGCACCCACAATGGAAACCAAGGAGGATGCTGGGAACCTCCACAAAACAGACCCACAGGAGGGTGTCATGGGACCCCACAGGGGAAGGAAACAACTCCTGGTGGGGACTCCATTGTTAGGAAGGTAGAACTGGGGGAGGAAGGGGAGAGGGAGGTAAGGTGCATGCCTGGCACCATGGCTTGGAGGGACAGGGAGCAAATCCTCAGGATCACCGAAGCAGCTGCACAGGGGAGGAAGCTGGATGTCATTGTCCACCTAAGGACAAATCACCTGGCTAAGAAAGGGATCAGAGCAGTGCAGGAAGCATTTATGGAGTTGGGGAGGGGCCTTAGACAAGTAGTATGCATGGTAACCTTCTTGGAGGAGCTGCTTGTCTATGGCATGGGTGAGGTTAGGATGCTCCACACCATGGGATTCAATCAGAATTTGAAAAACTGGTGCAGAGCTCAGGGATTTGGCTTCATTGGGGACTGGGGGTCCACCTGGAGGGATGCAGGACTATACTGGCGTGATGGTCTGCATCTGTCCAGGAGGAACCAGGATCTAGAGTGAGAGGTTTAAATGCTTCATTAGCAAGCATTTAAACTAGCCAAGGGAGGCACTAGAGAGGAGCAGGGAAATCCTAGCCCCCCAAAAAAATCAGAGTACTAAGTGAGGTAAACAGCAAGACAGAGGTGTTGATAGGGAGAAGGGCAGGGGTAAATGGAGAAAATGACAAAGGCAATAAGGACAGGGATGGGGCAAAAAGGGATAGACCATCAAGAAATGGAGGGTAATGAGTACCAACACCCGTAGTCTGGGCAACAAGCTCCCTGAACTGGTGGCCATGATGGAAGAGGGATGCCTGGATATCGTAGCAGTCACAGAAACATGGTACACAGAGAACCATTACTGGGATGTTAACATACCAGGTACACAACCTACAGGAGAGAGAGGGGAGAAGAAGGGTGCTTAGCCCTTGTAAGGGAAGGTATAAAAGCAACTGAACAAAAGAGTAAACAGGTAGGAGAGTAGGCACTGTGGGTCACCTTAGAGACTGGAAATGGCACCACAATCCACACAGGGGTTGTATATAGACCCCATGTCAGGGAGAGGGTATGGACAGGATATGATAGACAGCATCCTTAGGATGGCAGAGAAAGGGAGATACTGTTGATGGGGACCTTAATATGCCAGATGTTAATTGGAGCACCTTTGCTACAGCCATCCAAAAGCAGAGCCATTCTCGATGCCCTTCAGGTGGCATGCCTCAGACAGCTAGTTTTGGAACCCACTCATGAGGGAGAAATCTTAGACCTCGTACTCTCAAATGGGGACAGTGAGAGTATCTCAGATCTAGAAGTGGGTAACCATCTGGGTACACGTGACCGCCAAACAGTGTAGTTCATGATAAACTCAGCTACAGAGTCAAGCCATACAAAAGTGAGGGTTCTGGACTTCAGGAGGGCTGACTTTGGCAAGATGGGAGAGTGTCTTACAAAAGCACTAGCAAACAGGCTAGAAGGAGGGGTGGAGCAACAATGGGGAAACATCAAAACTGCCATCACCAAGGCAACAAGCCTTTGTGTGAAGCAAATAAACAAATCAAAATGAAAGAAAAAGCCACTATGGTTCTCAAAAGAGGTGGCGGTGAAGGTTAGGGAGAAAAAGATAGCATTTAGGAAGTATAAGACAACACAGAAGGAGCAGGACAGAGAACTGTACCAGTTAAGGCAGAAGGAAGCAAGGAGGGTAGTCAGAATAGCAAAGGCCCAAACTGAGGAAAAGATAGCCAACTTGATTAAGAAGGGGGATAAAACCTTTTATAGGTATATCATGGAGTGTAGAAAGACAAAGGAGGAGGGATAGTGAGGCTGAATAGAATGGATGGTGGGTGGGCAGAGAGGACAGTGAAAAGCTGGGATACTGAACAATTACTTCTGTTCAGTATTCACAAAAGAGGAGAGGGGTGGTGCCTAATCCAATGAACAGAAGCACTCTGGGTAGGGAGGTTGATCCCAGTCCTTTCACAGAAGAAAGGGTTCTGAAAGAACTCCTAAAACTGAAGGTGAACTAAGCAATGGGGCCAGATGGATTCACCACAGAATTCTAAAGAATGAAGGAGAGAACTAGTGACACCGATGACTACCCTTTTTAACAAATCATGGGAGGATGGTGTGGTACCTGAGGACTGGAGGAAGGCAGATGTGATTCCCCTTCACAAAAGTGGGAGCAAGACAGAAGCAGAAAACTACAGACCTGTCAGTTTGACCTCTGTCGTAGGGAAAGTGATGGAATCACTTCTGAAGGAAAGAATTGTTGAGTACCTAGAGGCCAGTGAGGCACAGGACCCAAGGCAGCATGGGTTCACAGCGGGAAGGTCATGTCAGGTGAATCTAATTGATTTATTTGACTGGGTGACCAAAGTAGTAGACCAGGGAGGGGCTGTGGACATGGGCAACCTAGACTTTAACAAGGCATTAGACACAGTCCCACACAAAAGATTCATAGTCAAATTAACCAGCCTGGGAGTGAGTCCCAGGGTGGTAGCCTGGGTAAAACATTGGCTGGACAACAGGACACAGAAGGTAATTGTAAATGGAGTCCACTCTGAAGAAAGAGGAGTTACTAGTGGGGTACCACAGGGTTCAGTACTGGGTTCAGTCCTTTTTAATGTCTTTATAAGTGGCATTGCAGAGGGACTGGAAAGAAAGGTATGCCTCTTTGCAGATGACACAAAGATCTGCAACAGGGTTCATATACAAGGAGGTGTGGAAAGGATGAGAAGGGACTTGGCAAGGTTGGAGGAATGGTCAGAAGTATGGCAGCTTGGATTCAGTGCAAAGAAGTGAAAAATAATGCAGCTGAGAAACAAAAACCCAGGTGAAGATTACACAATGGGGGGTGAGGTAGTAACAACAACAAAAATGGAAAGGGACTTGGGGGTAATCATATCAGATGACCTTAAGTTTAGTAAGCAATGTGAGAAGGTAGTAGTGAGGGCTGGGGGGATACTGGGATGTATAGGGATAGGCATCACCAACAGAAAACAAATTGTTATCCCTCTGTACAGACAGTTGGTGAGACCCTATCTGGAGTACTGTGTCCAGTTCTGGAGACCCCATCTCTGCAAGGACATTGACAGGATGGAGGCAGTCCAAAGGAGGGCAACTAAAATGGTGCAGGGTCTGCAAGAGAAGCCATATGAGGAGAGACTAAAGGAGTTTAATTTGTATACCCTTGAAAAAAGGATGGAGAGGGGGGACATGATAGAAACTTTTAAGTACCTCAGTGGATCAACAAAGTCCAAGAGGGTAGCATCTTTCAGAAAAAGAGATGTGCAAGAACAAGGGGACACAATTTGAAGATAGAGGGGGATGGTTCAGGGGCAATGTGAGAAAGTATTTTTTCACAGAGAGGGTGGTGGACGCATGGAACAGCCTTCCTGAGGAGGTTGTGGGGTCTAAAACTGTGGGAGAATTCAAGAATGCATGGGACAGACATAAGGCAATTTTTGTGGGGGGTAGGAAGAAATAGGCTGTTGGTTAAATAGGATCTGCAGCTTATCCTGTAGGTAGGGGAAGTGGGCAGACTAGGTGGGCAAAACGGTCCTTATCTGCTGTCAAACTCTATGTTTTTATGTTTCTATGTTGAAAGGTTGGTGAAAAAATTCAAAAAAATTATTGCATTACAGGTGTGTGTTGTGCAATTACTATTCATGCTCGTAACTTCACCAACTTTTCATATTTTCACTCCAGATTTTCAACATTGCCATATTTTCACACTTCCTTATGAACAGTATAGCTGTCATTTTTCACATCCTACCCAAAATGTGTTTTCGCATCTGTGGCGCCGAATGGTGCAGTCGCTCTGCAAAATCACCTTTCAGGATTGAGTAACAAAATTATAGTGCCACTGTTCATGAAGTGGGGTCCCAAAAATCCCATGTTGAAAATTTGGAGGGAAAATACCAACAAATACCCAGGACATTAGGGCTTCCAACCGTAACGCTCCACCCTGTAGAGACTGACATGCGTTGGGAGTGTGACTTGGGGTCTTTGGCCGTAATGCTCATGCCATTCCACCCTCACCCCCACCCTGCAGCCAGTGACAGGCATTGAGGTGTGCCTTGGGGTCTTAACCCCATTCACGTTCACCCATTCTCTCTACTGCACCCATCTCAGCTTATTTCCTTATGGAATGGGGTTAGTGTGAGGCCGAAGACCCCAGCACACTGCAACACCTGTTGGCGTCTGCAGGGGTGGAGTGAGGTGGAATGGCGTGGCATATAACCGATGACCAAGGCATACCTCAAATGCCTGTCAGTCTCTGCAGGGTGGGGTGGGGGTTGACGTTAGTTTAATACTTCACTGACATTTCTATTATGCATCTCTCTAACTCTGCACTACCAATGACAATACCATCAAGCAAACATTCGGCATTGAAAATGCTTGTTTTAATAGGTATTTATATCGTTTCATGTTACATAGTGACTTCATTACATCATGTCTTTCACTGCATCTCTAAACATGAGGTGAAGTAAGAATGAGAAATATGTTGTAATAAGAAAACAAAACTAGATCATATCACTAGAGATTAAGAACGTGAATTACAACTCAAAAAAGTTTCACATTGATATAAACCTTTTTAACTTTCTTATCTTTATTGATTTTATAAGAACCTACAAATCAGAAAACAAACCAAGTAACCTATCTTTCTGCAGTTTCTACTTTCCAGTCCATTTACATCAAAGTGTTAGAAGTTGTGGAGATGAAACAAAATTAATTACATTTATTCAGTCATATAGACAGCCACTGTTTCCACATTAAACAGCTCCAGAATTTCTACCAAATATTTTAGACCATACAACCAAAAATAAAAGAGGGTAGAGACATTACACATTCTCATGTTTGAAAGGTCCGTGTTTTATAATGAAGCAATCTAATCTTTTCAGATCCAGTTGGGGTTTCAAAATCACTCTAAGTATGAATATATTGTCCCCTTAACTACTACACTATCTGGTCAATTTGAAAAGATGAACTTTTCCATCTTCATGATCTTCACTTTGGCTGGTGGTAAAAAAATCTATTAATTAATTAAAATTGAATGCCTGTTTCGCACCTCTCTACTTCCCACCCTTGCTAAAATGCAGGAGCACCTAGTACTCTCTCAGCTTTCCCTCTTCATTGACTCAACCTCTTTTTCACCCTTTTCAGTCTGGGTTCTGTAAATCTTATTCCACCTCCTCCTCCCTCTTCAGACTTACTGACTCCATTCTGTCAGGCATGAATAAGGACCTAATCACCTCCGCCATCTTTGTTGACTTAACCAAAGCCTTTGACATAATTGCCACCTCTCTACTTGACAAACCTAAAACAGGGCTCTTTCCATCTCTGCTACAATTGGTTCTGCTCCTACCTTGAGGTAGGGCTCAGTTAGTTAGAACTGGTGATGCCATATCCTTTCTCTCCCCATCAGTACTGGTGTCCCCTAAGGCTCTGTCCTTGACCCCATATTCTTCTCTACCTTCCTTAATGACCTCCCGCTCCTGTACCTCTGTGTGCATTCATATGTAGTAGATTATAAAGTTCTTTTTGCCTGTGGTTCCACCCTTCTGATTTGATGGCAAGCTCCAGCCAGATTGTGACAACATCCAACATTGGTTCTATTCAAATCAACTGCCCTTCAATGCCAAAACAATGGTCTCCGTGACCTTTGGCTGGAGCAAGCTATCCCATCTTGCTGCCCTCCCATCTTGCACCTTTGATTGGTTTTCAGTCGATGACGCCCCTCCTTTAAGTACCTCGGGACTGGCTTGACTGGCACTCTCATTTTTGGTTATGTGGATGCTATCCACAAACAACTGCACCCTAAACTGGAATCTCTGTACAGGAAACGTGGTTGCATCCCCCTGTCAGCTCATAGTGCCATTATCCAGAAAATGATTCTTACAATCTTTGACTATGGAGACATTGTTTATAGTGCTGTCCCTAAGACAACCCTGACCAGACTAGACTCCCACTTCCACTCCTTCTGTCATTTCGCTCTGAACTGCCCACCTCGCACTCACCATTGCTCCCTTTATATCTCTCTCTCTCTTCCCTTCCTCAAAGCCAGGTTCCTCGCTCATTGTTCCTCCTTTGTAGCCAAATACTGGCTAGGTTCTCTCCCTTCCTATCTCACCTCTCTCCTTTCTCCCCTCCCCCCCTCGCTACTCCCTTCATAACTCTGGCTTTCATTCCTTGGCACTCCCATCTAGGTAATCTTCTGCTGGACAGGCTGCCTTCTCCTACTGCTTCCCCAGACTTTGGAATTCACTTCCACTTCTATCTGCTCAGCCTCCTCCTACTCTCTCTCTCTCTCTCTCTCGCTCTCCCCTTGCTGCTCACCAGTTTCTCCTCCCACTCCTGCAACTGCACCTGATCCTGCCTCTTACCATTCTTACTATGTCCTTCCTATAAACTCCCTTTTCCCTACTCCCCAGCTTTTTCTCCCATTTATTGAACCCTGCACCTAAATTTCAACCCTACTGCTTCATTCCTGATGTATTTCTGCCAATATTCCATGCCAGTTGTATGCAATTATTTATACTGACTGCCTGTTATATCTTATATATCGATGCTCCTCCTCGTGTATATATTTTTTTTGTCTAAAAGTGCTAATATTGTATATGTATACCATGCTTATCTTGTTGCTATGTATGTCCCTCCTCTATCTTCCCCTTCCCCCCAAGAAATGAGCCTCTGGAAATTAGCCTTGTCAGCTCAGTATGTCTCTCCTGGTGAAACTTTTGAAATCAATCAATGATAGAAATTGTCATCTGTGCAGTTGGGTTTGGTGGCTGAAGTCTGGGAATATGAAATATCAGGTCTGTTTGTATTCCAAGACACCTTAATACTTTGTGAGTTTAACGAGGATAGGACATTTGTGCTAACTGGCAGCAGTCTGTAATGTTCCTAGTAACAGAAATGAAAGACTTGGCCTTTACCAAACAGAAAGGGGTCCAAACCATAGGCTCGCGGTGCACACCCATCTGGATTCTCTGCCCCTGCCCTTACTAACAGATGTGGAGGCAGATAGCCTAGGTGCTCTGATCACCCCACAAGAGATTTCAAGTTAAGATCCTCCAGTTGAAAAATACTAAGGTGCCTGGGCCAGATGGGTACCTGGCTGAATTCTTCAAAGTGTTCCGGAATGTGCTCCCCTACTGGTTAAAGTTGCTAATGCTATACTAAGGGAAGGAGAGGGAATACCTTCCTCGTGGAAACAGGTGCAAATCTCCATCCTAGTGAAACCAGGAAAAAGACTCCACAGATTATGGCTCATACTGCCCAGTCTCATTACTGAACATGGATTTACAAATGTTTACAGGTATTCTTGCTGACAGGCTTCAGCAATATATTCCCAGTGTAGTCCACCATAATCAAACTGGTTTTATTCAGAGCAGATTTTTACAAGATAATATTTGCCGGTTCTTTAATATCATTTCATTCCAGAAATAAAGAGGCCTTCCAGCTGGCCATAAGTATGGATGCTGAAGGCCTTCGATAAAGTCGATAGTTTTTTCTGCAACAAGTGTTAGTGAAATTTAATTTTGGAGACCATTTTGTAGGGGCCATTTTGGCCCCATATGAGAGCCTGGAGGCTTCTGTGTGGGTTAATGGGCAACTCTCTCATTATTTTCTGTTGGGGAGAGGGACGTGGCAGGGCTTTCTGCTCTCTCCATTATTGTCTGCCCTTAGTTTAGAGCCCCTAGCAGTCCAGATCTGGCAACATCCCCGTATCTTGGGTCTAATGGCTGGAAGACATGAACAGAAAATTGCGCTGTATGCAGACAACACCCTGCTTTTTGGGGTGACCTGGTGTCATCTCTCCCACCCCTCTTGGAAACTTTGGACCAGTTTGGATCCCTTGCAGGATATAAGATTAACCTTATTAAATCAGAGGCCATGATTCTCAGTGGCTCCACCCACCAGGTTTAAAAGCAATTTTCCTTTGCCTGGGTGCCAAGAAACAGTTTTCATTACTTGCAAATTCAGGTCTCACCTGGCATTACCAGACTCTTCCTAGATATCTATCACAAATTATTAAATTAAATCAAGCAAGATATAGCTATGTGAAGTTACTTCCTTTAACTCTATAGGGAGGGCACAAACTATTAAAATTAATATTCTTCTCCGTTATATTTTGTTCCAAACCCTCCCTATCCCAGTCCCAATGCCATACTGGAATGAATTACCACAGCCTTCTCCAAATTTGTATGGTTAGAAATGCCCCAGTTTCCTAACGTTACTATGTCTTTCTAGGGAACAGGGTGGGTTGGGTTTTCTGGATTTTAAGTAAATGCTACTTGGTGGCTCAGGGGCCTTTGGGGCACCTGAGCTAAGCAGCAGATGGAAGCCAGGTGGTACTCCACTGAGACAATGGACTTCCCCCACTTGCCTTTATGGACAGTCCTAACAAAGGTTTTACCAGCCAAAATACTAAGTGAAATCTATCATCCCCCTTAGACCAAACACTCAGTTAAAATTTTAATTCAGCTGCACTGTCTGACAGGTACCCCCGACGCTTTAGGCCCCTTAACTCTCATCAGACATCACAATGATTTTACCCCTCCACAACTGGATATGGGGTTCTCCTATTGGGAATCTAAGGGTCTCACTAGATTTTCACTGTTTGTCAGGGGCGACTGCTGTGTGTCCTTTCAAGACCTTCAGAACAAGTACCAGTTGCACAGAGAGGATCATTATCACTTTTTACGAATCAGACATTTCATTATGCAACAGCCACACTTGCCCCAACTACAGAGAGCACAATCTAGTCTGGAAGAACATTTCTATTGGTTGGTCACTCTTAATGTAAAATCTAAATCCATATCTGGTCTTTACAAATTCCTTAACCAAGTCAGCACTCCACCGACAGAACAAATCCGGGCTAATTGGGAGAGAGAGACGCAGGGTTACCTATTATTCAGCGACACTGGGACCACAGGTTACAGAAGGGCTGGGCAGTTACTGCTTCACCCACATGGTGGCAATTCAACTGGAAAGTTCTAATATGATACTTTCAAACCCCAACAATTACAAAACACTTTAATACAACCTATTTTGATGCCTGTTGGTGGTCATGTGGTAATGTTGGCTCTCATTTTCATATTTTCTGGAACTGTGCTATGGTGGTTCCTTTCTGGCAACAAGTCCATGCACACATGCAGAAGCTATTAAATGCTCAGATACCTTTTACTTTCACAAACTGTGTAATGGGTTTCCCAGATTTGCTTCATGGACCTGGGAACAGGCTCAAATAATGTCAAATACCATGTGTAGCTGCGCTTAGACATTACTTTGTTACTTGGTTTGGTTAGAAATAGAAGACCAGATGACCCATTAATATGTCTCCCACTCCAAGAGTATTAGTTTGCCCTTGTTGATAAAATGAGATTATCCAGGTCTTTCTTGAACCCTGCAAACACAGCCATACTTACTAATGTGGAAGGAAGCTTATTCTACAGACTCACCAATCTTACTGTAAAGAAATTATCTCTTTTTTGTGCATACCCTTGGAAGCCCCAATTGGTTATTACGTCACCTCAGGTCTGTAGGTCTATTTGTAAATTTCAGCCCACATTAATTCATTAGTTCAGAATGACTTATGATGTCGTATAGTAACAGAAGATTCCTCTCATCCTTCTTCCAAACTAAATAATCAAGTGATTTCAATCTTTCTCATAGCTCATACTATGCATTCCTCTAATAAGTTTTGTTATTCTACATTGTATCCTCTCAAGTAGTGCTGCATCTTTTTTAAATAAGGATTCAGAACGGGATCTGAAATCCAAATGTAGAACTGTGTATGTCTTATACAGCTGCATAATACAATTAATACAAAGTATGCCTAATTGAGCTTATCAATCTGTTTGTAGTTTTTAGGACTTTTTTTACAGTGGTCGAAGGAAGATAGTTCGTTGTTCACTAATATTTCTAAATCCCTTTCACTAGTGACTGATTTTTGCTCAATGCTATCAAGGTGGTACGTGAGTGACTGATCTTTTCCCCCCAAAATGTAATACAGTGCATTTCTGGGGGTTAAATTTCATTTATTCGCTTTTGCACAGGCTTCCATATGTTCCAGATCCTAAGCCATAGATAATGTCTTTTCCATGGAATCAACCTTTCCACCAAGCTTAGTATTGTCTGCAAATTTTGCGTTTTGGTTGATGATATTTGTATTCATGTCGCTTATGCGGGCCAAAAGCACTGGCCCAACACCGAACCTCGCGGTGCCCAACTACTCACGGTGCTGTCAGTTGGAAAGTGCTCATTTGTTCTGACTTGTACTCTGTCTGTTAACCAGTCTTGGATCCACCTAACCAGAAGTGTGTCAAAACCCATTTTTTGCATTTGGTCATTAAAGGTCGTGGGGTGTCCAAAGCCTTTCCGAGGATCCGAAGGATCACATCCACTGGTTTACCTAGGTCTATGCTAGCACTCACTGTGTCATAAAAAGTAATGAGGTTAGTTGGACAGGAGGTCTCTTCTGAAGCCAAGCTGTGAGTCCATCCAGACCCAAAGTTTTTATTTCATTTTCCAGTATTTGCTTCAAAGGTTTTTCCATAAGTTTCCTACAGACTGAGGTGAAACTTATGGGCCTATAGTCTGCAACATCTCCCTATTTCCTTTCTTGTGGATAGGGACCACTGTAGCCCTTTTTCAATCAATAGGAACCTCCCACTTGCCAATGTGTCAATGACCTATTGAACAGTATATATAATGGAGCGCATAGGTATTCGGCTAGCTCCATCAGCATCCTTGGATTAATGTTATCAGGGCCTGGTGATGTGTTTGTTTTAACATTTTTTAATGCAGCAAAATGTAATTCTCTGAAAAATATTCCCTCTGCGGAGAGATAAGGGGGACCTTTCCAGTTTCTGTGATTGTTTGCTAAATATGGAACAAAAGTATGAATTGAAGACCTCTGCCATATCTTCATTATCCGATAGTTTTTCCATTTTGCATTAGGGGACCTATAGTTTTATTTGTATTTTTATTGTTGTTTATATAGGAATAAAATGAAACATAGACACACAGAATTTGTTGGCGGTTAAGGATTGCTTGCCCACCTAGTCTGCCCAGTTCCCTACCTAATGGATAAGCTGCAGATCCTAGTGCCTTATTATTATCTTTTAAGCGTGTTAATTTAAATTCAGACTGAAGTTTATCCCCTTAATCACTTTCTTGAGTATCCTTTGTTCATTTTATTTATTTTTAGCAGTGTCTTCTGGATTTTTGGTCTGGTTTTATATCGCCTGTTATTTCTTTTTATGTGCTTTGAATTGGCTTAGATAACCAAATGGGAATCCTGCCTTTTTATTGTATTTTTCTTTGTGGGGACATATTTTGATTCTAGGGCTAATATTATGTTCTTTGGGCAGATATTCAAAACTTTGTGCGGAACAGCTCCGTTTAAGCAGGTTTAAGCCTTGGGATTAGCGTGGGTCTGCTATATTCAAAGGCCAAATAGTGCGGGCAAACTGCATTAGCACAGGGCAAAATCATAATGTATGCAAGGGGCAAACTGACATGAATACAGGAGCAATGCTATGTTCAGCAATTAGTGCCGTGCAAAGTGGTTTTGCGCGACTTAGCGTGACACTTAGCGGTGCACATTACTGCCCAGGAAAAGCTTGTCTTAACCCTGGGCAATCAGCTTTGCGTGACACTATGGCTTTGCATGGAGTTTGCGTGGGTTTTGCGCGACCCTAACAAATAAATATGACACATAGACAAAAGCCAAACATAGAGGAAGCATGCTGCTAACTGATGGCATCACAATGATGCCATCATCTGCCACCAGTCCCAGCCATGCCAGGCAGTAAGTGGTGACCCTGCCCAGTGGACAGCATGGCAGTGTGGCCACAGCACACACCTGTGGACCACACTTCTGTGGACACCAGCAGATGCCAGCACACTTGCAGCACTGTGGGCATGGAGGATGTTGAGGGGAGAGTGTATGGGTGGCCAGGCTATGCCACAGACCAGGTGTGGCCACAAGGCTGGGACACATCATGCAGTGCACATGGGCCAGTATTGGCCATACCCCAACACCAGTGTGCCTTTCTGATAATATATGCCCCCTCGGCCACATACCGCACAGCTGTACAACTGCCACAGCACACAAAGCCGGACATGTATATGTCACTGTGAGCATTCCATGCCAGAGGTGCAGCATCTGTGGGTCACACAACAGTGTAACTGTAATGTGCACTGTCAGTAAACACCTGCAGGTTGGGCCTCTCACTGTGTATAGTGCAGTCATCATCACTGCCCTACACACCATAGGCATTGCTGTGTCCACACACTACTGGCCCCCTTGCTACTGTAGTGTCTGCTGTGCAGTGTAGCATGACCTACAGTGTGACAGTTGCATGGAGCTCCACCACCATCTGTGCCTATGCTGTGTTGTCCCCGCACAGCTGCAGGCAGCAGCACATGTGGAAGTAGTGTTCAAAACTGTATAATATTCCCCAAGCTGTTTGCGCAGCGCTAACACATTTGAGCAGGTTTAGCACAGGGCTAAACTGTTAGCCTGGCGCAAACAGCATGCAAGTCAGGGCATAATGAGATGCTAATCTGGATGTTTGCCCAGAGACTACGTAAGTAGGCTCATTTGCATGTCACTTTTGAATATGGCAAAGTTTAGCGCTGTGCAAACTGTTTGCACCGGGCTAACGGTTTAGCCCTGCGCTAAACCTGTGCAAACATGTTAGCGCTGCGAAAACAGTTTGGGGAATATTTTACAGTTTTGAACATTGTACTTTCACATACGCTTACTACCTGCAGTTGTACTGGGTCCATTTATTTGCTGGCACAACACATTGGCCACATAGTTCACTTCTACCTACCTTCACATCGCTGTGCACTGTTTTGCTGTTGTGGTTTGCACTTCCTGGTTGCCATATTCACAGCTGTCTTATTCCAGGGCTAAGTTTGCCTGCACTCCCAACCAGTTTGCCCGGCCTCATTTCTATGACTGTTTGCCCCAGGCTATTCCTTTTGAATATGGCTTGCTTTGTGCTCGGCTAAGTTTGCCTGCTGGGCAGTGCTAATTTAGCCCCAGGGCAAAGTTTTGAATGTCTGGCCCCTTATCTTTTTCCAACATGCCTCCATGTCTAGGTTGTCTAACAGGGTGGCCCACTCATTTTGTGCTATTGACTCTTTGATTTTATCCCAGTCAGCATGGTTATAATCATGGAAGCAACTATTATATAGAGAATAATAGATATGAAAGTGTGTATTATGAATATTTTTTTCACACCTGAGGTGTGAAAAAAGCGAAGCTCGAGAGGTTTATGCAGTCATCACACACCAAGGGTGTGAAAAAAATATTCATAGACACATACTTCTGTATCCATTATTTTTTATAATTGCTGGTAATTTCAGCAGAGTTTTTTTTTTTTTGTACTTACTCGCTTTCAGGTCAGGGCTTCGGTATGTTGGTGAGCAAGGTAACCGCAACATGGGTCAAGGGTTGCTGCAGAGATCTGTGGGTAAGAAGGACAGGAAACGTTAGGAATCATCTCTGAACTGAATATTTCATGTCCATTTTGGGGCTGGAAAATAGTATTTTGTGAGAAAGTTGTGAGAAAGTGTGAGGAGTCCGAAAAGAGGTCGTTGGGAAAACAGTAAGTAGTGCTACTGCACTGTGCTGGCGTGAGCCACTAAACAGCTATGTTTAGGGATGAATATTCGTGCAGCTGTGAGTGGCAGTCACGCAACTGTTTCTAGGTAATGTTTCAGCATTGAGTGATGTTCAGCTAAAATGCCATAATAACCCAAAATCGGTTAATACAGCATTTTATTGATCTAGTAAAATGGTTATTAAAGGGGTCACCAGTAATTATTTTGTGATTTAAGGTGGTTTGCTCTTATATAACATTTCATCATACAATAGTCACTGGTACCCAATGGGCTTCAGTGATTTGATGTTCCATGTTTGTTATTATTAAATCCAAGATATTTTGTTCTTTTATTGATTCTTTTACAATTTGTCCAAGACCATTAGAAATAATCAAGTTGACCAGTTCCCTTTCAAAGACTGTGTTTCCCCTTAGATTATCCCAATTGATGCCTGTGGCATTAAAATTTCCCATTATTATAACTTCACATACGGTTCGCGCTATATTAATTTCATGTATAAGTGACCCGCAGTAGTCTTTATTGCATAAGGGAGGTCGGTAACAATTTCCTAATATGATTTCTGGTCTATTCTTAATTTCGATTTGTAACCACAAGGCTTCAGTTTGTTCAGTTAGTTTGTTTGCTAAATCCAAGAGAAGACATTCTATGGTGCTAGCGACATAACAACATACCCCTCCTCCTTTCCGCCCCTCACAATTTTGTTGGAAGAGTTGGTACCCAGGGATACCACTCATCCAGTCATTTGATGCATCCCAACAAGTTTTATTTATCATAGCTACGTCTACGTCGTTGTTGGCTAGATATGCCTCAAGTTCAGCTCTTTTGTTTTGGTTTAAGCTTCTTGCATTTGCCAAAAAAAGGTTACAAACATGGTAGCTAGCCTTGTTCTGTCTATCTAGGGTTTTAGTGTTCCCCGTGCCCTGCATTGTGTTCAGTTTAAATGACTGGAAATGATGTTTTCAAACTTTCTGCCTGTCACGTTTGAGCCCCTTCTACTCAAATGCAACCTGTTCCAACTAAACAATCCTGGGTCTGCATCAAAAGTTTCCCAGTGTATTTAAGCAATAAGCCACGAGGGGGTGTGGGTTATCGGGGGATTTACCACGGCTGGAGTGGTTTGCCCATGAGATGCAGCCGAGTGGGTAAATCTGCCCCAGTCGTGGTAAATCCCCCGATAACCCAGATCCTCCGAGTGGCTTATTGCGATTATACCAAGTACTGTTTTTTTTTATTATTTAAAAAAAACAGTACTTGCTATAATGCTTAAATAAGAGACTCAGTTGTAGAGCAGTCAGTGTTTTTGTTTACTTTCCCCTGATGTACAGAGCTGCTGTTTTACACTCTCCGCTTAGCAGGGAAACAAGATGGCGGCCTGAGTTCCGTGATTTTTGCCGTCGGATTGCTTTTTTTTTTTGAACATGCATCTGGCTGGCACCTTTTGTGGTGATTATTGGTAGGTAATCAATGCAGATAAGGTGCCAGCCTGCCTATCTAATTGGTCGGTGTCTGAGGTACATGGTATAATATGCATTTTATGCCATTTTGTAGGCTTCATTTGCGTAGCCACTCATTTATGGTCTTTATTTTGTGAGTTTTTTCGTTGGTAGCTCTAGGGACAGGGAGCATTTCACAGAGTAGGATTTCACACCCAAGGTTTCGTAGGGTTTCGCTCAGGTTAATGAACTCTTGTTTAAGTTCATCTTGCGATGATCTGTTTATATTATTCATCCTTGCATGTACTATTACTAGTGGATGCTCCCCTGCATTCTTTTTTTTAACATTATGTTTATAAATTTCAACTGAACCAGCAGAAATAACAATACATAGACATAAGAGGTATTAATGAAGCTGCAAAACATACAGCATATAGGTATACATTACAGTCAGTAAATACAGCCCCCTAAAACTTTACACCTGGGGGGGGGAGTCCCAATAAGTTGTAGCAATATTTTTATAGTAACTGCCAGCCAGGACAATGACACTGGAGGTCTAGGTAAAGTCTAGAAAAAAGATAACTGCAGCTAAAAAGCAGCTTTTAAATCATGAAAATCCCACTCGAATATTAGATATGCAGATGCTTACACTGGAAACCCACTGATACATTCTAGGAGTGATGCATCCACAAAAACATCTCTCCATTTAACCAGTTAGACAGAACAGTAAACAATAAAACCACTGAACATTGCATGAGTGTAAAATGGAACTCATAGACATCTGCTTCTAAAATGGCGATAACCCATTTGAAAGAAGAGGAAAAAAATGGACTTACTTTTCCAAGGCTGATAGAATCCGTAGACTGAGTGCACCACAAGGCTACCGCTAACTCAGGTCCCCGTTAGTAGAGCAAAACTAAGTCAAAAGCTAAAGTACAAACACCCCTCTCCAACATTTATAAAAACAGAACACTGGAGCAGATCAGTTCAGGATTGTTCATTATAGGGGTGTTTACAACGGGTAGATTAGGTCACAGTCTTTTCCTTGGATCACTCTCAATTGAGCCACAACTGGGACAGTGGCAAGGTTATTAATTTATTCTGTCCTCATTCTCCTGCATAGCAACTGAAACCTCTGCATTAGTGTGAAATTCAGCTGCAGTCTTTTCAGCCCATCGGCCAGCATCCAGTGCATCTGAAAACTGGAATGGTTTACCCCATACACTATTCAAGTTGGGCTGAGAACGGAAGTGAATTTACAGTTCCCAAGGTGCATAACCTTGCTCAAACTGTATCAAATTGCTTTCTCCGATTTCTGGTGGCAAAGGAGAGATCAGGGTATTGTTTTATGTCTCATCCTTCAATCGAGAGGGTATGCATTTCTAGCTGCTGACAGAACTTTCGCCTTGGTGTCTTCACTGTCCAGTCTGAGAGCACAATCGCGAAACATGTTGGAAACATTCTGTGCCCCTCGCATGTTAATCTGGTAGGCCTTTATAAACGTATGCTGATCCAAGTCCCCCAAAGTGTGTACTTGACTCCTCAGACATTCCAAGATGAAGTTCAATAGATTACCACCTTCGACTCCTTCAAGTACACCGACCAGCCGAATATGTATGACTCTTGCAGCATTTTTCCAAGACTCTAGCCTCATGCGTAGCTGCGTGTTTTCGGTGATTAGTTTAGTAACCGCAGCTAAGGTCATGATGGATCAAGAGTCAGTTTCAGACACTTTAGAGTGAGGGTTTTCATTTGCATGTCTTGTTTTTCCAAAGCGTTGTAGTGTTTTTTCTATTTTTAGATCCATCTCGTTAACTGCCTCTATCACGGTAGTCCATGGTGTCCCTCCAGAGGTTTCAGTATTTCAACATGTGGACTCTTCTCCTTGCATCTATTGCTTCTGACCTCCTCCAGCCACTCCTTTTTGTTTCCCCCATGACAATTTTCAGTTGAAAATATACAGCATGGTATTAGCTTTATGCTCGTCTCAGTTATATAACAAAATAAAACAGCTTAGCTCAGTAATTATCTCAACATTTTTCCATATCAGCAGAAGCCAATATAAAGCACAACCAGTCAGATTTCTGGCTCTCTAGCGCCCCCTCCCCTGCATTCTTGATTATGCTTGGTACCATAAGTGTAATATCATTTATAGTTGCTGCTCTAAAGCTACTACAGGTGTGTGATTCTTTGTCAGGGTTACAGATTTTTCTGTCAATGTGTTTTATGATTAAATCTCCTAAAACAAACACTTGGCGTTTAGTAGACAAATGGCCCTCATTTGACTTATCTGTTTTAGCTGGTTCCTGATTTTGCTGTTCCATTTCTATTAGTACCAGTGTTAGTTTTGCATTTACTGGAGGTACTAGGACTGGATTCCCTTATATTTGTTGCAGTTTCATTTGTTATGTTGTTGTCATTTATGTAAATGAGCGGTTCAAAACTGTTTATTGTTTTGAGCTGAAATGCTGTTGCTTTATGACCCTTCTTAAAGCAACTTTTACTGTATTTCCCACTATTGTCCATTCTTCCTCATTGGATGATGCAGTTTCCTCTCTGTCTCTCTTTTCTTAGTATGAATTTGTTAATCTATTATAATGGTATCTTATTTACTAGTACTGTGTTCATCCTCAACCCCAAGGGTCTGTTTAGATACTAGGTTACTCTCATTTGATTCCATCCTATTTGAAATATTAATAGCTGATTGGTGATCTGTTGTGTTTGGGATGTTAGAATTATTTATTTATTTTCTTTTGGAAGCCATCTCCTGCTGATGTTTTTCTACTGAATTTAATCTGGTATAGAATGTTTTTATATCCTTCAGTAACACACTGTTATTTATGCCTTTGTCACACACAAAATGGTATGTGTTGGTACAGTAGCTACAATCTTATACATTTTGCATTTAGTGCATTTATACCCAGTTCCCCCTTCAGGGTCATAATAGTGCTTGCCATATATTTTTTTAGTTAAACCCTAAAAGTATATAACAAAGTGTATGTTTGAACCTCAATTGAGGTATGGCGCTTGCGTTTTAACTGCTTAAAGTGCAGGATTTTATTGCAAGCCCTCCACACTAGGCCAAAGCTGCAGTACCTTAGTGCACTTCCTATAGAGGAGACACCACTATTTTAAATGTTTCCTCTACTCTTCCTTAGGATACTGTACTCTGGTAAGTAAATGATGCCTCTTATTTGTTAACTAATACCTAATATAGATCTAAAGTAGGGAGGCAGTATAGCGCAGTGGTTTAATGCTCTGAGCTGCAAATCTGGAGACCTGCGTTTGAATCCCACAGCCCCCAATTGCGTATACTGTGTGACCCTGAGCAAGTCACTTAACTTCCCTGTACTCTCAGGTCGCACCTGTAAAAAAGCTTTCAGCTTAGTGTGTCTCACCTGGTTAAACAATTTGAAAAAAAAAAGTATGTCAGTTGCACTGAAAACTGACAGCTAACAATGTAATGTAATTAGCAGAACTCGCTTGCCACACCTCTGAAACCCACAGGGTATATTCTACATAGGGCTAACAGGGTCCACTTTGTTTATCAACACTAATAATATGTAGTATAGTGATCTCAAATGGATACAGATTTCTAGCTCGACCCACTACCTGAATGAGGGCACTACCCCAACTGCTTCTATGCACTTGGTGTATTTTAGGATGTCTGGCCTACCTTGCTATATTTATAATATTTGGCACCCTTCCAGCCTTGTCACCCTGCTCACTTAGTGGTGAGTATTTATACTATTTCTAAAACTGGAAGTGTGTGGGTCACATAACCACCCGATCGCACTTAGCACGCTACAGAAATGTTTAAAAGTTAAATAAAAGTAGCCCACCAGTGTTTACTACATGGGATATGTCCCCTAAAGTGCAATAAACAGTACAATGTGCAAAAAGAAGCTGACTGTGTACGCCTCGGCACACAGTACTTAAGTATCCCTATTCAGGTCAGGAGGACTACAGATCCCAGAATGCTCTGCAGTGTCTCTAGGCAATGACCTGGCAGAGGTTGAACAGAGCACATATATATTACTCATACCAGAAAAGTAGAAAGTAGAAAGTTTTGCCAGTAGGATATTTGCATTCCACAGCTAATATGAAGTGTAGGTTGCCTTTTCTCTATATAACGTTAAACTGGTTATCTTCCTGTTCTCCTACAATTGATCAGTGAAACAAAGGTTTCTGAACTTGAGACTATACAGTGTATAACTGCAGTACTTCATTTACATTTGCCTAAGTTCTTAGAACTGTGACAACCCTGGCAGCAACTCGAGATTTCAGGTATATCAGCTACATATTATATTCTTTTCTTTTTATACTCTATCACTTCTTTCTGGTACCTTTACATCAGTACCTTTTGCCCACTGGTCAATACGTTGAGAAATGCTGATCCCTCCAATTATATTTCTGAATATATTCCAAAGAAGTTTTCTTTTGATAGGCCCGTCCCTACTGGCCAAGTCCTTGTTCCCACTTTACTATACATTGATTGTACATGGACTTCCTGTTAATTCTGAACCTTTTGACTAACACCTCCTTACACCTCCTTACACCCTCGTCATATGACATTTACAACTATCAGAGATCAGGGCTTTTGGGGAGGTAGCATACCCGGCATAATGTTATTTATTTATTTATTGGAGGTTTGGAAATACCTTTGAGTCAGAGACTCCTTTACAAAGGTTCCATGCCACATAATTTACATACAGAGACATACAGTTACATAGCAGTTCATCAGTACACAGTCAGGTTGTTACAGGAGCAATTGTGAGGCTAACAGTGAAAAAAATAGGGAAAATTAGTGCAAACACGCAATACATATAGCACCCAGATGTAAAGCTAGGCTAGAGGGACTCAGATTGGGGCAGATAGGGTAGAAGAAGCCGGCCAATGGCCTTAGTTGGTCAGGTAGTTTGAGATGTTTCAGGCAGTCGCAGTGGTTTGAGGACTGTAGGAGGTCTCTAAGAGAGGTTTTGAAGGGTCCAAGTCTGATTACATTGGCAAGTGGGGTGGGCAGGCTATTCATCCAGGAAGGGGCTCTGTAGCTAAAGGACCTTTGGAATTGGGAGGTAGGGCAGTGAGGGACAGAGAGGAGTTGCTTTCCAGAGCTACGAGTTTGCTTAAGTGTCAGGGCTGGGCGGATTAGTGGTGTGAGTCCTATGGTTGATACAACTGTCAGGATCAGGAATGGGGGGACTTCTATGTGACAGGGAAGTGGGTCTGTAGAGTTCACTTGCAACACAATGATGCAACCCCCAATAGATGGCAAAGTACACTTACACCAGCTCATAGTGTAAATGTACTTTGATGGATGTCCTCTGGGGTTGTTTCAGAATCCCAAATTAGGGGTTGTGGCAGCACTCTTTGTGAATAGGGCACAGCAGCTGCCATAAATCTCATGCGCCATGTCGCATGAAGTGGGGTTTATAACTGGGGTCTTTTAATTTGCAAGCAGCCTGCATCATGTTGCAGGCTGCTTTTTGTGAATCCTAAATGGCATTATCTAATGGTGCAAAGTGCTACTTGCATTGTTCCTGTTGGTGCAAGTCACTTTGCAGCTTGCATGTAGTTTTGAGAATTGGCCCCTTAGTATCTAAAACTGAAAGCATTACAGTGGCTATGGGCCTTTCGTACTTGGTTATGAGACCAACTTTTTCTGCCACTCAGAAGATACTTTATTTATTTATTTTATTTATTTCTTCATTCCGACATAACCTTTGAGCAAAATGCTCTTTTTCAAAGGTTCCACATCTTGACAGGAGGACAACACAGAAAGGTAGTTACAGAGTATGGCTGCACAAGTACAGAGACAAAAAATACAAGAAATAACAGCAATTGGTCTATTTACAATTGTAAGCTATCTCATATAGAGGTACATACTGCAGTTAGTACAGCCCAAGGTACATGGTGAGTGCTGTGGGGTTAAGGAACTAATTGCTAGGAGTTAAAGCAGCCGGGAGGCATTGTTGTTATTTCCATATAAAGTCAGGAGGGGAGAATCAAAATAGGCTTTCACGCCTGTATGTTAATGCAGCCAAGAGGAGGCTTTGTCGTTAATTCAAGTCAAGGGTTGGGGGGTAATTTTCTGTGCAGGACTGACCTAGTAGGAACATGCTAGAGAGCAGTGTGAGGGAGGACCATGCAGAATAAGCTGGGGAAGACAGGTGCTGTGAGACAATCACATTTGTGAAGGGTCAATGGCAGGGGAGGGACTTGAAACAGAATGCTGAGTTAAGGACAGTGGGTAGAAGATACCCTAGCTTTTGTTTTTACTAGCTATGTAATTGTTGACAATTCAGGATTAAAGTTTGTGTATTTTTTTCCTGTACACTTTTTACATATCTCTTTAATAAAGCTGAGTTTCAAAAAAGAAAAGAAATGAAAGACTTCCCTCCAAGTGAGCTATGCTTTACTGTACCTGAGTAAACACTGACGATAAAAACTGTGTTTTCAATTGTTTTCTTTCGCTAGACAACATTCTGTTACAGTTCTCTTCATGGAACCGGGCAATTTGGAGGTTTTACTATCTCGGTTTGTGTACAGAATGGCATGAGCTGTTGACCTATCAGAACCATGCTCAGAGTTCTGTACACAAACTGTGACATAGATGAAACTCCAGATCACTGGGTCCATGAAGAAAACTGTAACAGAATGCTGCCCATAAAAACAAAACAATCCAAAAATACAGTTTTTCACGTTACTTTGTGTTCAGGTACAGTTACATATGGGTCATCTAGACTTACGGATTTCATTTTTCTCAATGGTAACATTATGAACAGTTGTTAATTAGAAATAAGTTCCTGTCCTCTATAAAAATAAACTCGTGATCCAATTCAAAGGCAAGAGCTGCTAAGATAACATATTTTCCTGTTATTATAAACTGAGATTTTTTTTTCAGCTCTAAATGTCTTAGCCAGCAATGGAGGACTGGTTATTGGAGAGCAGGTCATAAGTGGTTATTAAGATGTCCTTAACTAAATCTCGCAAAGCTTGAAGTCATTGCCCATAGTCTTCGGAATGCCTACTATTCGAAAACTCTGATAACTATTATGGTTTTCTAAGCACTCTGCTTGGTGATTTAAGTTATACTTGCTTTTCATAAAGGCATTAGTGCTCGCCTCCAGTGCTGTGAGTTTTAAATCTTGTTTAGATATTTTGTCAGTGTGCTCAGATGAAACCTTCCCCATTTTAGTCACAGATTCCTCAGTACCCTATATTTCTTTCTGCAAGAAGTAGATCTTAGCATTCAGCACCTCAAACTGGCAGCTATACTTACCAATCCAGTCGATGACAGGATCAGTCAACCGGCCAAGAGAATTTAGCATATATTCGCTCTCTCTCCTGCATTTTGGAGTTCCACAGATAAATGTTGCCTAGTTTGCTGGTACCATGGGGTTGACATGGAAGTTGTGTATATGTGCTTCTCTCCTAAAGAACCTTATGTTGCCATAGGAGTGGAAGGAGACCCCGGGGAGCTCCCCACCCAACCTCCACTTTCCAGGCCTGTTTTCCCAGGATGATACCCCTGATCCAGAGGTACTGCTTTTGGCAATGTAACTTCAGCATTCCAAGCAGCTGTAACCCAGTGAAACTTGCTTGGCATGTTTAGTATCCAACTCCATCAACACAGTGAGTAACCACTTGCTGAGATTATATAACACAAGAACACTGGTGGCAGTAACAGAACTTAGGAACAATGTGTTCTGCTAGGCAGCCTTCTTGACCCCCCCCCATTTTCTTCCTGATCCCAGCAATGTGTCCTCTGAGGATTTCCTTCGTTTTACCGTAGTCTGCCCTTCCTCAAATCTAGCACCCTTGTTTTTGTCACAGTCTTCTCCCTGTACATGTCCAGGTGAAACCACACAGTGTGATGTGCTGCTAGCTAGTACAAGTACTACCAGCTCCCTAGAGTATCTTATTGTACTTATAAACATGGGGTCTTACATAAAATTAACACTAGGAGGCGCAATGGAGCTTGACTGCTAGCTCCCTGTTTGCTGCTACTCAAACCTGTCCCCCCCTTGTGGTGAGAGTCTGTTTTCCTTTGTAAAACACATGTTCTACATTGTTACTAGGTAGAACAGGCAAGTGGGTGTTGGTTTCTTTCGTTTGTATGTGTGCCAAGTTTGTAGACAACATTTTGAAGCTGGAGGTGCAAGTACAGGAGTGCACAATGCTGTTAGGTTTTGCTTTGGATACTAGATAGTGTGTTTTTGGTTTTTTATTGTTTTAACAGAAAACTGCAAACACTGCTCGATAGGTTGTTTTGAGTGATTTAGGAAGGAATGGAAGCGATAGTGGGAGCAACATCAGGTAGGTTAGCAGGACCAGGTGTTGCTATGGGGTTCACCAAAAGAAAAAAACAATGGGCATTTTTAAAAAATAGAAAAGTAAAGTAGACTGGGACTTTTTTTAGATGTTATTAGTAGTGTAATTAAGCATGGGTGGTAGCCAATGAGAATGCAACATTTTCTAAACCTATTTTGTTAGAATTATAAATCACCTATTTGATTTCAGCCAATCAGCGCACAGAACCACTGTACCTCATGCACTGAGTACAGTGTGCTCTTGTATAGGAACGTCAGGAGTGGAGCATTTCACGTCAAAGCTGGGGGACTGATGGCGAGAATCAACTTTAAACTATAAAAAAATTCACTTAAAAGTTATTATAAATCACGCAAGCTAACTTGACAGTTTATAAAAAGTTAAAAAGCGTATTAGTGGGTGTATTTTATGATATGGAACAGTCCTTCAGTGAGGTTTAGGCAGCAAGAACTAATCAGCTTTGTGGTACTGTGACTGAAACCTCACTCTCTGAGTTTCTGCTGTATACCACAAGACACACCCCATGAAGCCCCAGTTCACTTATAAGCTAGTTTTCTTCAAATGTATCCCTACCAGTAATGTATTTATTTGAAAACTTGTGACCAGGAAAGGAACACTGAGCCAAAGCTTGTTTCCAGGTGTGACGGGGGGGGGGGGGGGATACAAATACATAGCATCGACACAATTCATAGTTACAACAAAGAGCAATCAAAGAACACACATTAATTACAAGAGTGAGTACAAAATGAGCAATCAAGGCAGAAACAACAAAATAAGACATTTCAGCCACCCCTATGCTGGGGTATGAGGTAAACAAAAGGGTAACAGTCAAGTAGAGAGAAAACAGGAGCAAGGGGGTTGTCAGCTGATACGTGAGGGAGCCAGTGAAGCAGAAGGAAGAGGGTAATTGGTTCCAAAATGATGGGAGATGATAGGAAAAGGCTGGCTGCACAGCACAGGAGTGCGGATGAGTAATGGCGAACTTGCAAGGATCCCTAGAGTGGAGGGAGCAGGAGGTAGAGGAGATAAGGGAGAGGAGTGATGAGAGGTAAGGTAAGGGGGAAGGGACCCAAACCAGTGTTTGGATATGACTGAGGCATATTGGATCTGGTGAAGTGAGGGTAGAGGGAGAATGGCTAAAGCGCAATAACGTGATCAATGATGAGTATGAGAGGGGGGAGTTGTGCACAAAGAGTAATGTAACGTGGATACACACTCAAGACATAACAGAGCAAAAAAAAAAACTTAAAAGAAACTCATTAATAAGGCTATACAGCTTCCTTCCCAATACTGCAACATGCAATCAAAAGTTTTCTACTCACTATACAATCACGCAGTTTCATTTATATCTCTACTGCAACAGGAGGGGTTCAAGAGGGCTATGATAGGTATAGGAGGGTGCATCTTAGCAGGGTCAGTACTGGGGGCCCAGTCAGTGGAAGGGGTGGGGACCTTGTGGAGGGGAGGGTAGCAATGGTGCCCTGAATGGGTACTGATCCCCGAGCAGACTCAATAGACCATAGGGCCTACTCTGCTGGCTTCTTAAGATGTTAGTATGTTAACGTACACAATTATTGTTTTTATTTATTGGTTTTAAAACACAATTCACAAAGGTATCAATGTGCAGTCTAAAAAAAATGTAAAATTATATCTGAAATTTAACGGAAGCAGTAGTAAATATTTGAAAAGCAGGGTAACAAGATCATGGCCCTGGTTTGCACCATTGATTAGCTTGATTAGAGACCAATCTAAAGGCCATTAGAGTAATCCAGAATGGCCCGGGTCGTGACTGAAAATGGTCCTCTGGATCAGTGCACTTACCTGATTACCAAAAACATAAATAAATAAATAACCAGACTGTAAACAATCATCCTTAATGTCTCAGGTAACAAATAATTTTGAATCTGCATAATATTGATGCTGATAAAACCAGTAACTATTCGCATGTGATGCAATATGTCCTTTACTGCATGTCACAGGTCAGCATCCAAATAAACCCCAAAGGAAAGGAAGCAGCTCCTGGTGGAGGACTCATTATTAGGGGTATAGAACTGGGGGAGCTGGGAAAACTGAAGAAGGTGCCTGCCTGGTGCCATGGCTTGGAGGGACAGGAAGCGCATCCTCAGGATCACGAGAACAGCTGCAAGGAGTCTGAGCTGGGCGAATTGTCCACCTAGGGACAAATGACTTGGCTCATCATGAGATTAGAGCAGTGCAGGAGGACATTGCAGAGTTGGGAGGGCCTAAGACAAGTAGCACACACAGTATCCTTCTCAGAGGTGCTGCCTGTCAAAGGCATGGGGAGGCGAGGTAATTAGCACCATGCAGTTTAATGAATGGTTGAAAAATGGTGTGAGCACAGGGTTTAGCTTCAATGGGGACTGGGGTTCCACCTGAGGACACTAGCCTACACTGGCAGGATGGTCTGCATCTGTCCAGGAAGAGAACAAGTCTTTGAGCAATCGGTTTAAATGCTTCATTGGCAAGCTTTTAAAACTAGTCAAAGGGAGGCACTGACAAGCAACAGGAAAATCCCAGCCTCTCCCTACAAAACAGGGTACTAAATGAGAAAAAGACCGAGGTAGAAACGGTCAGTGGGGGATGCTGCAACAGAAGGTAAAGCCATCAAAAAATGGAGAGCAATGAGTACCAATGCCCGTAGTCTGGGTAACAAGCTTTCTGAATTAGTGGCCTTGATGGAGGAGGAACACCTGGATATCGTGGCAGTCACAGAAACATGGTACACACAAAACCATGACTGGGACGTAAACATACCAGGATACACTATCTACAGGAGGGACAGGGAGGGCAAAAGAGGAGGAGGAGTAGCTCTTTACATAAGGGAAGGAATAAAAGCATCAGAACAAAAGGGTAAACAGGGAGGAGAAGAAGCACTGTGGGTAAATTTGGAGACAGGCAATGGCACCACAATCCGCACAGGGGTTGTATACAGACCCTCTTTCTCAGGGGGAGGAAATGGACAAGGAAATGATAGAAAGTATACTTAGAATGGCAGAAAAAGGGGAGATATTGCTGATGGGTGATCTGAATATGCCAGATGTTAACTGGAGTGCAGTTGCAGCTGCCACTTCGAAGAGTGCAGTTATTCTAGATGCCCTACAGGGGGCATGCCTTAGACAACTAGTACTGGAGCCCACTCGAGAGGGAGCAATATTAGACTTGATTCTCTCAAATGGAGATGGAGAGAGGATCACAGATGTAGAAGTGGGTAGCCATCTGGGAACTAGCGACCATCGAACAGTATGGTTCACAATAAACACAGCAATAGAGTCAAGCCATACAAAGACAAAAGTACTGGACTTTAGGAGGGCTGACTTTGCCAAAATGGGTGAGTGCCTAAGGAATGCACTAGCAAATGGGCAGGAAGGAGGGGTGGAAGAACAATGGGGAATAATAAAACTACCATCACAGAGGTAACGCAGCCTTTGTGTGAAGCAAACAAACAAAACAAACGATGTAAGAAACCACTATGGTTCTCAAAGGAAGTGGCAGTGAAGGTTCAAGAGAAATGAAAGCATTCAGGAGTGCAAGGAATTGCAGAAGGAGCAGGACAGAGAACTGTATCAGTTAAAGCAAAGGAGGCTGGGAAGGCAGTCAGAACAGCAAAGGCCCAAACCGAGGAAAGATAGCCAACTCAGTTAAGAAGGGATAAAACCTTTATAGGTACATCAGGGAGCGAAGGAAGACCAAGGGAGGGATAGTGAGGCTTAATAAAGGGAGGGAGGGTGGGCAGAGGAGACTGTGAAAAGGCAGAGATAGTAAACAAATATTTTTGCTCAGTATTTACAAAGGAAGAGGGTGGGTACCTAGAACAAACAGTGAAACACACTGAATACAGAAGTTGATACCAGCCATTTACAGAAGAAAGGGTTCTGAAAGAACTCTTAAAACTGAAGGTGGACAAAGCAATGGGGCCTGATGGGATTCATCCAGAATTTAAAAGAACTAAGGGTAGAACTAGTGACACCACTGACTACCCTTTTAACAAATCATGGGTGGATGGGGTGGTACCCGAGGACTGGAGGAGGGCAGATGTGATTCCCTCTTCACAAAAGTGGAGCAAGGCAGAAGCAGGAAACTACAGACCTGTTAGTTTAACCTCAGTGATAGGGAAAATGATGGAATCACTTCTGAAGGAAAGAATTGTTGAGTATCTAGAGGCCAGAGGGGCACAGAACCCTAGGCAACATGGATTCACAGCGGGAAGGTCATGCCAGGCAGATCTGATAGATTTCTTTGCCTGGGTGACCAAAGTAGTAGATCAGGGAGGGACTGGACATGGCCTACCTAGACTTTAGCAAGGCATTTGACACAGTCCCACACAAAGATTAATATACAAGTTAGCCAGCCTGGGAGTGGGTCCCAAGATGACAGCCTGGGTAAAGAATTGGCTGGAGAATAGGACACAGAGGTAATAGTAAATGGAGTCCACTTAGAAAAGGAGGGTTACTAGTGGTACCAGGGAGTTCAGTGTTAGGACGGTCCTCTTCAATGTCTTTATAAGCGACATTGCAGAAGGACTGGAAGGAAAAATATGTCTCTTTGCAGATGACACAAAGATCTGCAACAGAGTTGATGCACAGGGTGGGGTGGAAAGGATGAGAAGGGACTTGGCAAGGTTAGAGGAATGGTCAAATGTATGGCAGCTTAGATTCAATGCTAAGAAGTGCAAGGTAATGCACCTGGGAAACAAAAACCCAGGGGAAGAATACACAATGAGGGGTGAGATACTAACAACATCAAAAATGGAAAGGGACCTGGGGGTAGTCATATCAGATGACCTAAAGGTGGGCAAGCAATGTGAGAGGGCAGCAAGGAGGGCTGGGGGGATACTGGGATGCATAGGGAGAGGCATCACCAGTAGAAAACAGGAAGTTATTAACCCTCTGTACAGACAGCTGGTGAGACCCCATCTGGAGTACTGTGTGCAGTTCTGGAGACCCAATCTCCGCAAAGACATAGACAGGATGGAAGCTGTCCAGAGGAGAACTAAAATGGTGCAGGGTCTGCACTGGAAGACATATGAAGAGGACGAAAGGAGCTTAATATGTATAGCCTCGAGGAAAGGAGGAGAGGGGACATGATAGAAACGTTCAAGTACCTCAAGGGAATCAACAAAGTCCAAGAGGGTAGCATCTTTCAAAAAGAGGTGTGCAAGAACAAGAGGGCACAATTTGAAGATGGGGGCGGCTCAGAGGTAATTTAAGGAAGTATTTTTTCACAGAGAGGGTTGTGGATGCATGGAACGGCCTTCTCGAGGAGGTTGTGGAGTCAAAATCAGTGGTGGAATTCAAGCATGCATGGGACAGTCAAAAGGTCATTCTAGGGGGTGGGGGTAGGAAGAAGTAGGCTGCTGGTTAACTAGGATCTGCAGCTTATCCAGTAGGTAGGGAAATGGGCAGACTGGGTGGGCCAAGCGGTCCTTATCTGCCGTCAAATTCTATGTTTCTATGTTTCTATTTCTGATTTGGTTCTGGAGTTTGTGTTGGAAAATGTGAATTAAAATTAACATAGCCAGCAGTGAATTGATCATTAAGACAGGAAAGAGCAGGAAAATGAAAACTTCAGTTTTGCCAGAATTAGGTTTTACAATTTTGTGCACAACAGTTCTGATTGAACTTACACATTCATTACTTGTTCTGAAAATGGCTTTAGTCGATGCAGGAAAGGAAAAGTACATCTAAGTGTCAACTGCATAAAAATGCTAGGAGACTTCAAAAGACTACATGATTCAACCTAAGGGGGCAGAAAAGCAAGGGCACAGGAACAAACTTCTGTGGGACAACATCAGGGGACCTATATTTAAAACTTAGCCCTGAGGCAAAATTAGAACTGCACAGTGTGCTAAATTAGCCTGGAACCATTAGCACACTATATTCAGAGGAATAGCTCAGGGGCTAAACCTGCTGAATGTAGCATGCAAAGGAAGCAGTGCAAACAGGGCTGGGAGTGCAGTGCAAAAATAGCCCGGGAAATAAGACAGCTCTAAATATAGCAACAAGGAAGGAAAAAATGCAAAGCAGCCCAGTGGAAACAGAGGTGGAGGAAGGCAGAGTTGCAGTAGCAGGCCAATGTGAGTGATAGTAATGGAGAGTTGCACAACAACAGCAACAGTCAATGCAGGTTACACACAGCTGAACTTTGCTGTGCAAGTGACAGTTTAGCCTGGAGCAAACACATTAGCCTGGCATTAATACTTTGTCTGGGGCTAACACATTAGCCCGGGGCTAAAGTTTGCAATATTCAAAGCTCATATGTAAATGAGCCTATTCAGGCAATCCATGGGCAAACAGCCACAATATCATCTCATTATGGCCTGCTTTGCATGCACCACTATGTAGTTTGCCTGGCGCTACAGCATGGATCCCACAGCTCCACCTGTATGTCAGACTGGAACCAGCGGTCAAAAACCGTAGGCCAGGAGATGCACACAGCTCCACCTGTATGCCTGACCTGAGAACAGCTTGGTTGCTGCAGGCAATGGGTGACAGCAGGCTTAACACAGTGCATACCACCCAACCAGGCAACACTGTAATGAGGGTGACAGATGCTCGGACTGAGGGGGCACCGAGCCCCATGATGAGGGACACAGTAGAGGTATGCCACAATGTATATATCCATAGATATATATATATATATCTGTAAAAATGTATCATTTAGCAGTGCGTCCACTATATTTATCAATAATGCTGTACTTCACAAATCCAAGACTATTTTACAAAGCTCCCACCTTTGTATCCATGGCCAGATTATTACAGTCCACAACAGCATGAAAGTCTGCTCGGAGTCCTCCAAGCTCACTAAATGTTGTAATTCTTTCCTGCCTGCTCCTGTCGGAATCACCCCCAAGTATGCTTGCTCCCATTTGCCACCCTTTTTATTTTTATCACGCAAAATAGTCCGACTTCAATTGGGGGGTCGGGGTGTACCCGATGCCTGGGGGAGCCTTTTGCTCTTAGTTAGCTGAGCGCCCTTCACAGAAATCCAACTAACGAAAGTAACAGTCACTATGTTATATTTGTCTTTAGTTAGCTGAACACCCCATACGGAAATCCCACTAACAAAGACCAGTGACAGTCACTTGTTTATGTTTGTTTGTAAGTTTGCTGAGCGCACAACATGTAACTCACAAATTCAATTGGCCGCTGACGTTCACACAAAATACCAGTCGGGCTACCAAATAAAGCAATTTTACCTGTACTGCTGTGTGCTGGTATTTCAGCATGTTGCATTGCAACCTGCATTAGCTGTCTCAGATGTCTTACAACGTCTGCAAACTGCTGCAAAATCACACAAATAATCTGCTGTCAAACTATTTTGATAGGAATTGCTTCTATTTCTGTTGGCATTGCGGCATTAACAAGTGCAGTTTTGTCACCAATATTAGCTGTCTCAGGTGTCTTGGACTGTACAGTAGATTTCAGCTAGCCTCAGTATGTGGATCTTAATTATACACATAAAAGCCTTTCCTTGCTGCTTCATAGGCTCTGTCTAGCTAAGTCAGCATTATACACCTGAATATATTTGCGTGGCACAGTAGTTAGCGATGTTGGCTCTGAGCTCATTGTTGACATTAACGTCTATTGACTGCCCTGTAATTGCCGCACTGAACTGCTTGTGCAGTTTTGTTTTCACTCATTTGATGTAATACTGGGGGTCACTAGCCTAACGGAGATGATTTGTCTTCACTCCTACAGGTGTCGGGGATCATGATTGGGGTCATGATTGGGGGGGCACTAGCCTACCAGGGATGATTTGTTTTCACGCCTATGGGTGTCGGGGATCGTGATTGGGGGGGTCACTAGCCTTCCAGGGATGATTTGTCTTCACTCCTATGGGTGTCTGGGATTGTGATTGGGAGGGGTCACTAGCCTACCAGGGATGATTTGTCTTCACTCCTACGGGTGTCAGGGATCATGATGGGGGGTGGGGGGCCACTAGACTACCAGGGATGCTTTTGTTTTACTACCTATGGGTGTCAGGGATTAGGATGGGTGGGCACGGTGTGATGTGCGCATGCGGTGGGGACCGTGTGATCTGCCTCCCCCTGCTTGCACCACATTACCGCATGCTTTTTGCTGGTGGTATTGTGCGCCATGCTACAGGTCATGCAGACACCTGTAGCGTGGCGCTGTTCTTTTGAATATGCTGGTGTGCCGGCATTCATGGCCCCTCCCCTGAATACATTTACTTTTAGTGCTGGCACTATCACATAGTGCCAGCGCTAATTGTCCTTATGAATATTGTAGCCAGGCACAATTCCAGTGCTATTTCAGCACAATGAATTTGAGCCCAGCACAAAGCTTTGAATATCTGGCCACAGGGGGCCCTTTACACAGTCACTAGGGACTGTTGCTATTTGTCAGAGTGATACAACCATGCCAGTCCCTACTCTTGTACCCTGTTGTGCCGTGCATACATGGAGTAACAAGCCTTCCCTGGGTCAACACATATCGCTCCGTGACTGTGTGGTGAAGGGAATCACCATACAAATGGCATGCAAGGCAGCACATGTCGACCCTTAGAGAGGATGCCATGCAACTGAGTGACATCCCCACTCTTAGACACCTTAGGGGTTGGCAGTAGAGGCTGACACACCACTACGGGAATTAAGTACAGAGTTCAGCATGGGAAGCTCTTTTGAAGCAGTGATGCAGTGGACAGTCCTAGTGAAGGGGATTCCACTGAATGCTAAGGATTACTTTGGGGCCAAGTTTAGGGATATTGCACCACAACTGCAGCTGAGAGGGGACTGTCCTCTCCTCCATGAACTCGAGAGCACTACTTTGGCTGCGGCCCATAATTCCCACAGCCTGAGGCAGGGGCTCTGTTGGACAGAGTGAACCTAGGTCTCCCACATGGTAACGCAACGTGAAATACCAAGTACCACCAGGCTGGGCCTTTATGGTGATCTTAACAGGTTCGTAGCTGTGTGTACCATACAAGGGGTGTGCGTTCACAAAAACAAAGATACAGTAAGGTGTAACAGATTCATAGGCATGTATGCCAAAAGTAGAAACACCGATACATTGAGGTTTATTAGGTTCATATTCATGTGTACATTAAAAAGGGGAGTGATTTTACAAAAACAGAGTTATATTAAAGTTTGGTAGTTTCATAGTCACATGTACCAAAAAAGAAAGTGTGTTCCTAGATACAAAGATACATTAAGGTTTAGTGGGTTCATAGCCATGCCTACATTTAAACAGGGAGTGCGTTCAGAGAAACAGATATGATAAGGTTTAGCAGTTTCATAGCCATGTGTACCGTAAAAAAGGGTTTTCCTAGAAACATAGATATGTTGAGGTTTAGCAGGTTTATAAGGCTGGAAAAGGCCATTGATCTATTAAGTTCACCTTCATGCTCTCTAGCGGTTATATCTGTGAATGTGCTTTTCTACAAGGTTCAGCACTTAAGATACTACCTTGGCTACAGGCTTTTGCTCCCTTCCATGCTAAACTATTCCAAGAAGTAACTACCTCTGCAGTACAAGAAAAAATTACTTACCATAGTAATATTGCTTCTTCCAAGGTATCCCTCACTATGCTTTCCAGTGTAATCAGCCTGAAGGGTTGAATTGTCCTGGAGAAAGTGGAATGTATGCAAATTATGGAACTCAGAATGTATTTTCAAATCTTTGCCTCATTGTGGCACTCTATCCTGCTCTCCAACACCAGATTTATTTCGAAAGCTAGGAGGGCATTGGCCACGAACCTAACTAACCTAGCTCTAACAGTACCTAAGTGAAAAACTACCAAAAAAAAATAAAATAAAGATTGGCCCCACAGGCAAGGCTATGGAAGACTGAAAATAAAAACCACCCAAAAACTGAATGTAGACCAAACAATAGGTAATGCTCAGGCAAATGAACACCAAACAACCACTGATTCTTGGAGAACCTTATCCAGGTTCTGGAAGGGGAGGCAGGGTGTGAGATTTGAGCATAGTGAGGGATCCCTTTGAAAAACAATATTACTATGGTAAGTCATTTTTTTCTTCAAACCCCAGGAATCCCTCACTATGCTTACTAGTGTAGATTACAAAGCAGTACCTTGGGAGACTGGGTATAGAACCTATTTAGGGAAAAGGTTCTGCAACACAGCAGTGCCAAACCTGGCATCCCTTCTGGACTCCACATCCAGGCAATAGTGCTTTGTAAAGATGTGTACAATTTTCTAGATAGTTGCTTTACAAATTTCCAGCAAGGGAATGTCCCTTGCAGCTGTCACAGAGGCAGCAGTGCCACATGTAGAGTGTGCCCTGAAGCCTTGTGGTGACAGTTTGCCAGTTTTACTATAGCAAAACTGGATGCAGGAGACTATCCAGTAAGCAAGGGTTCTTTTGGAGGCTGGTCTGCCCTGCCCACTTCACCATATGTGAGGAACAGCTATGAGTGGGAAGATCTGAGGTCCTTAATGTGGTCCAGATAGTAGCTAAGTGCCTTCTTAATGTCCAGACTGTGTAGCTTCTGCTCCCTTGTGCTGTACTTTGGTGTAAAAAACACTGGAAGAGTGATGAACTGGTTCAAATGAAACTCAGACACCATTCTGGGAAGGAATTTTTGTTAGTCCTAAAAACCACATTGTCCCTGTGGAAGATAATGTAGTTTGGGTCTGTGCAGAGGTCCTGCAGCTCGCACACCCTCCTGGCAGAAATTATGGCCACCAAGAAGACTGACTTCCAGGTGACATATTTCAAGTCTGCAGTAGCCATAGGCTAAAAAGGAGGTTCCATGAGCTTGGCTATACACAGGTTCAAATCCCAGGGAGGGACTGGTTCCCTAACAGAGGGATGCAAGTGTTGGAGTCCCTTAAAGAATTTCTTGAAAATAGAATGTGAATCCACCGTTTTCTCATTACCTGCTGCGACATAAGCAGAAATAGCAGCCAGGTGCACTTTAAGGGTTGGAGGACTGAGGCCCAAAGCCTGCAGGTGAACCAAGTAGTCCAAAAGTACGGGTAGGTCTGCCTGTAAAGGACTGAGTTGTTTAGGAGCTGTTTAGGAGCACATCACAGAGAAAATCTTTTCCATTTGGAAGCATATGTCTTCCTAGTAGCAGGCTTCCCAGAAACCCTGAGTACCTCCTCTGAAAAGTGAAAATCAGAGTATTCTAACTCCTCAAGAACCAAGCCCTGAGACCCAGTGACTTGAAGTTTGGAAAGGTTATTCTGCCCTGAGACATGGTCAGTAGGTTGTGTCTTTGTGGGAGACAAATGGGCTGCTTGATGGAGAGGGCCAGAAGAGAGTACCAGGCCTGCATGGCTCAGTCTGGGGCCACCAATATCATGGTTGCAGGCTGACTCCTTAGCTTCAGCAGTACTCTTAGAAGCAGAGGTAATGGAGGGAAGGCATACAGGAACCTCCCAGTCTAGTCTAGGGTCAGGGCATCCATGAGGACTGAGCCCACTGCTGGAGGCCTGCAACAAAAGAGGGTTCTGGTGATTCTCTCTGGAAGCAAACAAATCCATTTCTGGTGTGCCCCATCTCTTGAAGATTGTGGCCAGTACCTGTATTCAAAGACCATTTGTGATGCCCCTGGGTGATCCTGCTGATGGAATCTGCCAAGACATTGTCATTCTGTGGAAGGTGGACTGCTGACAGTTGCAAGTCCATGGAGTAAGCCAGATTTCAGATCTTCATAGCTTCTGTGCACAGCTTTGAGGATCTTGTGCCTCCCTGTTTGCTGATGTAATACATGGTGGTTGTGTTGTCTGTCCTGATTTGGACTGACTAACCTTGTATCTAGGAGGTGAATGACTGAAGGGCTAGGAAGACTGCCCTTACCTTCAGGAGGTTTATGTGTTCTCTTTATTCCTGAGGGGACCACAATCCGCTTACTGTTTAGTTGCCCAGGTGGGCTCCCCAGCCTAGAAGGGAGGCATCTGTTGCCAAGATGACTGTGGAGAACAGCTGTTGAAAAGACATTCCCTCCCTGAAATTGTCTTTTTCCTTCTACCAGTTCAGAGCTTTCAAGAAGGGTTTTGTCACAGGTACCAGTCTTGAAAGAGGGTCTTGCTATTGGGACCAATGGGCCCCTAAGTGGTACTGGATGTCTCTCATTTGAAATCTGGCCCCTGCCACCAAAGCTGTGGTGGAGGCCATATGGCCCAGGAGCTGAAGGAAGTGCCTGGCTATTTTGGGCTGGCCCAGGGTAAAGGACTTTGCCAGGCTTACTAGGCTTTCCATCCTCTCAGAAGGCAGGAATGCTCTCCCCTGGAGGGCATCCAGTTCTGCTCCTATGAATTCCATGACCTGGACTGGTTCTGTTTGGGACTTCTCAGCATTTATGAGAAATCCCAGGCATTTCAAGATGCTCTGTGTCAGAAAAAGAGAAGCCTTAACCTGCAGATGTGACTTTCCTGTGACCAACCATTCATTCAGGTAGGCAAAAACCAGCACCCACTGTCTTCTGAGATGTGCTGCCACCACAGCCAAGCACTTTGTGAATACCCTGGGAGCAGAGGAGAGTCTGAAGGGGAGGACTATGAACTGATAATGACCAGATACCAGCCTGAAACTTAAGTATTTCCCTTGGCTAGGCCTGATTGGAATGTGAAAATATGCATCCTTCAGGTCCAGGACTCCCACCCAGTCTCCCTGCTGTAGGGATGGTATCACTGTAGCCAGGGTTATCATTTTGAACTTGTCCTTCTTTAGGTGTTTCTTCAGGAACCTGAGATTCAAAATGGGTTGCCACTCCCCATTTTTCTTGTGGGTGAGAAAGTACCTTGAGTAAAGGCCCTTTCTCTTTTGGGAGGTAGGAACTTTTTCTGCTGCTTTTGCCTGCAGCAACTTTACCCTGAGCAAGTCACTTAACTTCCCTGTGCTCCCAGGTTGCACCTGTAAAAAAGCTTTCAGCTTAGTGTGTCTCACCTGGTTTAACAATTGGGGGAAAAAAAAACCTCCAGCAGAATCCTTTCTGTTTGAGTGGGAGGTTTGAAGTTTCTGCAAACCTACAGCCTGGGAGATCTTTTGAACTGCAGTGTGAGCCACTGGCTCACCACTTCCAGGACCCACTTGTCTGTGGTGATGTTTTTCCATTCCTGGAAGAAGTGAGCCAGCCTTCCTTCCACTGGCAATGGATGGGCGAGCTGTACCGACTCATCAGGGGTTCTGTTTGGGCTGATCCTGCAGTGCTGGGGCTGGATCAGCCGATCTAGAACCTCTTCTGCCCCTGAAGAAACCTCAACTGAGAGAAATCATGGGGCAGAAAGGCACAGGGAAAATAACCCCTACCCCTACTTCTCCTCCCATGAGACCTATAGGAAGTGGAGGCTTTTTTCTTCTCAGTGTTGCTTTTATAGATGGCTTTGTACTCTTCCACCTTTTTCATGTAAGCCTTTGTCTTGTCACCAAATAAAGAATTGTTCTCGCATGGAAAATCCATGGCTTTTGCCTGGGTGTCTTGGGACAGGTTAGTAGTCCTGAGCCAGGCAAACCTCCTTAAAGATATGGCATGGGCCATGGCTCTAGAAGCAGTGTCATTGGTATCCACTGCCATATGGAACTGGTATTTGGTAGCATCAAGGGCAGATTTTGCTGTATCTGCCAAATCTTGTGCCAGGTCTCCTGAGGCCTTATCAGTTATGGCCAGTACAGAGCTCCAGAGGGCTTTCTGGTACTGGGCAGTATATGCCATGTAGGCAGCCTGCCTCAATAGCAGAGAGGCAGAAGTATAAATCTTCTTCTCATATTGTCCAGCTTCCTGGAATCTTTGCCTGAAGGCTGGGTACAGAGGGAACCTTAGCTTTTGTTCTGGATTAGCTCCATTCCTTGGTAAAGTACTGCCCTGTATTTGCTCCCATCCTTAACTCAGTACTGCCCTTTATTTGCTCCCCATCCTTGACTCAGTACTGCCCCTGTATTTGCTCCCATCCTTGACTTAGTTCTGCCCTATATTCGCTCCCATCCTTGACTTAGTACTGCCCTGTATTCGCTCCCATCCTTGACTTAGTACTGCCCTGTATTTGTTCTCATCCTTAACTCAGTACTGCCCTTTATTTGCTCCCATGTTTTAGTCAGTACTGCCCCGTATTTGCTCCCATCCTTAACTCAGTACTGCCCTGTATTTGTTCTCATCCTTAACTCAGTACTGCCCTGTATTTGTTCCCATCCTTGACTCAGTGCTGCCCTGTATTTGCTCCTATCCTTGACTCAGTAGTGCCCCTGTATTTGTTCTCATCCTTAATTCAGTACTGCCCTGTGTTTGCTCCCATCCTTGACTCAGTACTGCCCTGTTTTTTTTCCCAACCTTAACTCAGTACTTCCCTGTATCCCATCCTTAACTCCGTACTGCCTCTGTATTTGTTCCCATCCTTATCTCACTACTGCCGTGTTTGCTCCCATCCTTGACTCAGTACTGCCCCGTATCTGTTCTCATCCCTAACTCAGTACTGCCCTGTATTTGTTCCCATCCTTGACTCAGTGCTGCCCTGTATTTGCTCCTATCCTTGACTCAGTAGTGCCCCTGTAGTTGTTCTCATCCTTAACTCAGCACTGCCCTGTGTTTGCTCCCATCCTTGACTCAGTACTGCCACATATTTTTTTCCATCCTTAACTCAGTACTTCCCTGTATCCCATCCTTGTCTCCGTACTGCCCCTGTATTTGTTCCCATCCTTATCTCAGTACTGCCCTGTATTCATTCCCATCTTTAACTCAGTACTGCCCTGTATCCCATCCTTAACTCAGTACTGCCCTGAATTTTCTCCCATCCTTAACTCAGTACTGCCCTGTATTTGTTCCCATGCTTGACTTAGTACTGTCCTGTATTTGCTCCTATCCTTGACTCAGTAGTGCCCTGTATTTGCTCTCATCCTTGACTTAGTACTGCCCTGTATTTGCTCCCTTTCTTAACTCAGTACTGCCCTGTATTTGCTCCCCATCTTTGACTCAGTACTGCCCTGTTTTCGCTCCCATCTTTGACTCAATATTGCCCTGTATTTGCTCCCATCTTGGACTCAGTACTGCCCTGTATTTGCTCCCATCTTTAACTCAGTACTGTCCCTGTATTCCCTTCCCTTCCTTTACTGAGTACTGCCGTGTTTTCGCTCCTCATCCTTAACTCAGTACTGCCCTGTATTTGCTCCCATCCTTAACTCAGTACTGCCCTGTATTTGCTCCTAACTTTTACTCAGATCTGCCCTGTATTTGCTCCCATCCTTGACTCGGTCCTGCCCCTGTATTTGCATCCATCTTTGACTCAGTAGTGCCCCTGTATTTGCTTCTATCCTTGACTCATACTGCCCTGTATTTGCTCCCATTCTTAACTCAGTACTGCCCCATATTCGCTCCCATCCTTGACTCAGTACTGCATGTATTTGCTCCCATCCTTAACTCAGTACTGCCCTGTGTTTGCTCCCATCCTTAACTCAGTACTGCCCTGTATTTGCTTCCATCCTTGACTCAGTACTGCCCCTGTATTTGCTTCCATCCTTGACTCAGTACTGCTTCTGCATGTGCTTCTATCCTTAACTCAGTACTGCCCCAGTATTTGCTTCTATCCTTAACTAAGTACTGCCCCTGTATTTTCTCTTATCCTTAACTCAGTACTGCTCTGCATTTGCTTCTATCCTTAATTAAGTTCTGACCCTGCATTTGCTTCTATCCTTAACTCGGTACTGCCTTGTATTCGCTTCTATCCTTAACTCGGTACTGCCCTGTATTTGCTTCTATTCTTAACTCAGTACTGCCCCTGTATTTTCTTCTATCCTTAACCCAGTACTGCCCCTGTATTTGCTTCTATCCTTAACTCAGTACTGCCCTGTATTTGCTTCTATCCTTAACCCAGTACTACCCCTGTATGTGCTTCTGTCCTTAGCTCAGTACTGCCCCTATATTTGCTTCTATCCTTAACTCAGTACTGCCTTGTATTTGCTTCTATCCTTAACTCAGTACTGCCCTGTATTTGCTTCTATCCTTAACCCAGTACTGCCCCTGTATTTGCTTCTATCCTTAACCCAGTACTACCCCTGTATGTGCTTCTGTCCTTAACTCAGTACTGCCCCTATATTTGCTTCTATCCTTAACTCAGTACTGCCTTGTATTTGCTTCTATCCTTAACTCAGTACTGCCCTGTATTTGCTTGTATCCTTAACTCAGTACTTCCCTGTATTTGCTTCTATCCTTAACTCAGTACTGCCCTGTATTTGCTCCCCATCCTTGACTCAGTACTGTCCATGTATTCGCTGCTATTCTTAACTCAGTACTGCCCTGTATTTGCTTCTGTCCTTAACTCAGTACTGTCCCTGTATTCGCTGCCATCCTTAACTCAGTACTGCCCTGTATTTGCTCCCATCCTTGACTCAGTACTGCCTGTGTATTTGCTCCCATCCTTGAGCCAGTACTGCCCCTGCACATTGCAAATGCCACTATCTTCCAGTAGTTCATTGTACTATAATTGCAAATGTGGTTATCCTCCAGCACTAGTTATGTATTTACTTCTTGCAATCTTTTCCTTTCTACAATTGGTATTTATGATGATCATTTGCCTATTATTGTATTATCCTAGCCAATTTTAACCTCCTCCCCTCCATCCTGTATGGTGCCCCCCTGTTACAGTTCCTCCGAGAGATGGAACTCAGCACACTCTCCATGATCTACCATAGAGTGGCTCGCTTTGCAACAAACTCCTCCCCCAGGAGGCACCACTGTGAGGCCCTCGTGGACCTAAACTGGCCCACCCTACGGCACAAGCTGGTCTACTCTTCTGCCTGTCTGGCCTTTAAATTTTCCTCCTTTGGCCCTCCTCCACACCTGCATGGGCTGCTCACTCCAAAAGTCCAGTGCTGAACCCTGCGATCCTCTGCAAGTCGCCCCCTCGATATCCCCCATGTTCGCACCAGCCAAGGCAAGCGCTCTTTCCTATACGCTGCCTCCTACCTATGGAATGCCCCCCCAGCAAGTCTGGTTGACAAGTCTACTCTCCCAGGGTTTAAGTGAGGCCTCAAAGTGTATCTTCTGGAACTTAGTCTCTGTGGTTGGAATCGCTAGCCCCCAGACTGGGCCTTCTCCCTTGCTACCACCAGCTTAACCTCGCCTACTTACCCTAAGAATCTCTTATGGAAAAATGCTAAGTGTACTGTGTACCTATCTTAATACCTGTGAACCTTGTGATACCTGCTGTCTCTGTGCTAAATGTTTGATTCCTACTCCCTAACATGTATCTGCTGTAACTACTGTACATTGATACCTATGTATGTATTCTCTGTAACTAATTCTGGGTCGCCCCTGAAAAAGGGACCTCTGGTCTCAGTGGGCTTACCCGGTTACCAAAATCTAAATAAATAAAATCATTATTGTTCCTAGTGTTCCTCACTGTGCTCCGGTGGCCCCTCCACCCAGGACACTAGTGGAAAGGAGCTGTTACCAGCTCAGCATGTCTTTCCTGGCAAAACGTTTGAACTAGCTAAGTATTAGCTATGCTTTTCAATAATTCTGTATCTGATGGCTGGATATATAAAATAATTTTTTTAAAATCTTTGGTAACTGGCTAGGCCCACCAGGCACAAGTGCCTGTTTTCAGGGGTGATCCAGGAGCACTAGGAAGGTTAACTGAGTTGCTCTGAGTCACACTGTATGCAAGTGGAGGTTGTGGGAATTGAACCCAGGTCTGCTGGATGTATGAAATCCACTCACAGCTCTTTATTCTAACCTCTAGGCTATACTGCCTTATTAATGCATTGTTAGGTTTCTGTAGCCACAAAAGGAGGGACATACTGTGACTGACCCCATGTCAAGGCGTGCTCAAGCAGTACGTGTAGTATTCCCACCACATTTGGTAAACCGGTACAGTCCAGTAAACTGCGGTTCAGAGGCAAGTGCTGGAGACACTCCTATCAACCAAGCCACAATGGCTTCAGTTATTAGTGGGCTTGGTAAGGAAACGATTAATTTCTCTACCACAGGGGAGTCAATAACCAGCTCAAGTTTAACAGAATAACACAGCTTTATTAACAACTGACCACCTGCAAGAAGGAGGGTTAGTGTAAATGCCAACTTTACACATGGCCCTCTGGAGTGCCCTTCTAGACAGACCACCTCTGCCCCTTCCCACCTGGTACCAACTTTTAAACAGATCCCAATGGGAGCTACTTTAACTAAGTTGCTGGGTACCGCAGGTGTAGAATTGCTGCAGGCTCACAGATGTTGCCATGGGTTTGTGGGTTGGCTGGCATTGGTTCACTTTAAACAGAGCAATGTGCTCAATTCCCCAAACCCCACAGGCCATGCAATTGTTCAAATGGCAGAACCTCCCATAACACTGGTTATTTGTAATCCAAATTGTGAAACACTGTAAAACAACAGGTGCTGTCCCTTGAAACAATGCCGCACTGCAACACACTCATGGTTCCTGGACCCACGTGGCTCAGCTGATGCAGCAGGCCACTAGATCTCTGCTCTCCCAGGGCATCAATGATGCAGGTAGGCTTTCTCCTTCTGCTCTGTGCTGAACCGGCGACCTTGCACACTGGCTGCAGGCTCTTCCAATCTCCTTCCACTCGTTCTGGATTGCTGAGGTCCCAGTCTGACTCTCACATGTCCTGGCTTCCAAATCCCTGGGTCAGATGCAGCCTGGCACCATGCAGTAGTGCCTGCTACAGGGCCTGGATCAGCAGCCAGCAGTCTTTTTTCTCCACTCTATTTTCGGCATAGCCCACATGTTGGCTTGCATGCGGTTGCCAGTCTCTTCCTCGCTGGAACTCGGCAGCTCTGTTCACAGTTCCTCTCGGCTTTTGAGTCCTGGAATGGCACAACTTGCACCCCTTCGAGCACTACAGACATTTCCCCCAGGGGATCTCCATCAGATCTGCCCTCCTCCAGCACAGTCCCACCTTCACAGGCCATGCTCACAGTCTGTCTCAATTTCTGCATGGGGCTGTCACTCCAGAAATCTGACAACCCACAGGACACACAAATGGTGCCTGAACCTGATGCCCCTCCTTTCCCAAGAAACCTCCTGGAGTCCCTACCCCTGTGGCATTTCTGACTGCGGGAGAGGGCTCATCTGAACAGGTCCATTACAATATGGTGTTAAGTAGATTTCAACATTAACAACCATTCCTCTCCCCCACCTTTAGCCATGTAACCCATGGCCAAGCAACAGTTTTGTGCCCTGCCCCATTGTTGTACTGCTTCAAGTTACAGGTCTGGGGGGGAGGCTGTCCCCCACAAATCAGCTGCTCAGCATAGGACCCACATGATCAATCCAGTGACCATGCTTTTTGCGCACACACACACACACACACACATACACACACACACACGTCTATATACATTCACTGCAAAAAACTGTGTTAATGCAGAGATTAGGTTTCCTCAAAATGCCAAAGCGCATAAAGGGCAGATCCTGTCAGACCAACCTGGTGGATTACTATGACTGGGTAACTAGACAGTTGGACAAGGGCCATGCAGTGGATGTCCTGTTTCTGGACTTCAGTAAGGCATTCGACTCGGTGCTGCATGGGAGGCTGGGTAGTAATCTGGCAGGTACAGGTGCAGGGGAGAAAATGGTGGGATGGGTAGTAAACTGGTTACAGGGAAGGCAGCAGAGGGTAGTGGTGGGAAGGGAGCTCTCATCTCTGAGGGCAGCGACAAGCGGAGTACCACAGGGCTCAGTGCTGGGACTGGTGTTGTTTGGGTTGCTCATATCAGACATCTCAATGGGCATCAAGAGCAAGATCAGTTTGCTTGCAGGTGACACCAAGATGGGAGCAGTAGTGGATGACCTAGGAGGGTGGCATGGGTTGCAGGATGGTCTGTCAAAACTGGAGACCTGGTCGGACACCTGGCAGTTGGGGTTCAATGCCAAAAAGATCAAGGTGCTACATTTTGGGGCAAAACCAAGAAGGAGCTACCAGCTGTGTGTGTGTGGGGGGGTCAGCTAGTCATGACAGAGGAGGAGAAGGATCTGGAGGTGATTATAATGGGCTCAATGAACAACTCAGCACAATGTAGGAAGGCAGCTGCAAAGGCCAAATAAATACTTGGTTGTATTGCCAGTGATATATCTTCAAGGAGAGGGGAGGTGATCTTGCCATTGCATAGGTCACTGGTTAGGCCACACCTGGAGTACTGAGTGCAGTACTGGTGACCATACCCGAAGAGCAACATTAAGTTACTGGAGGGAGTGCAGCACAGGGAAACAAAGATGGTCCAGGGACTAGGGAACATACCCTACATGAGTAGGCTGAGGGAGTTGGAACATATGCTCATTGGAGAAGAGGAGAGACAGGGGTGATATGATTGAAACCTTCACGTATATGAAGGGAATAAACAAGACAGGCATTGAGGGACTATTCAAGTTAAGGGGGTAGGGCTACTTGAGGTCATGATTTCAGATTGGAGGGGGGAAGGTTCAGCAGGAAAATGAGAAGACACTTTTTATGGAGAGTGGTGTCTGGGTGGAACACATTGCCTGCGGGAGTGGTATCCTGTAGAACAGTGGACTGCTTTAAAAGGGGATGGGATAGGGTAAGAGGGAGGGTCAGGGGAAGGGAGGGAGCCGCAGTATAAGGGTTGCTAGCTGCACACTTGAGCAGACTCGATAGACCATAAGGCCTTTATCTGCTGGCAAATTCGTATGTTCATATAATGTAAGGAAATGAAAACATTAAGAGTTTAGACTTTCAAGAGTCTTGACAAATTGATTTTTCATTTCCCAACTTTGTGTGCTGTGTCTTTTTGGGAACCCTCATCTCTGCATTAATGCAGTTTTTTTGCAATGAATTTCCCTTATTTTTGCGATAGTGGAATCATATGCAGAAGCTGTGGAAGAGCAGAGCCCTCTAGTCATTGAACGTCTATGCTGCTACAGACGCAAATGTGCAGAGCGCTCCAGGCTGTGTGCCAAGGGAAGAGTTAATCTGGATGTAAAGCACTAGGCCCTCAGTACCCTGCATATCCGTGCAACTGCAGATGCCCTTAGGACAGTGAAATGTGTCTGTCAATTCTCCTGCTCATTACAAGCACTCTTCTCTCCATGACAAAGTATAAGGAGCCCCCCCCCCACCACCCATAAAGCTCAGTTGTTTTTCCAGGTCTGCAGTCAACAGATGGTTTGTTACCTTTTATTGGATCAACATATATGTTATAGCAGACAAGTTTTCAGGGCCTTCCAGGTCCCTTCTTCAAATGCAAACCCCAGGGTTTCCTTTCTGACAGCTTGTTAGACCTAGCATACTTAAAGCTCTGGAGATATGCACCTGACAGCCAAAGGCTGCAGTGTTATAATTTTATGTAACTTCAGCCTGAAGTCTTCAACCTCACCTATAGGTATTTTTTTCTCTTGGTTTGTAAAGCATTTCCAGACAGTGTCATTCTGGAATTCCACCCAAAGGAGAATTCTGCTGGTCAGTCTGGGTCCCTCACTTGCTCAGTAAAGTCTATCTCCGATCCTGACAAAGTTGCAGTGCGCTGGTTTGAGGGAGATAAACTGCTGAAGAATGATGATGATGACGTTGTTGAGGATGAAATGGACGACAACGGTTACCTATATACTCTCAGCTCAAAACTAGAACTTATTCCGGAAAAGATAGGAAACAGACATGGATATTGGTGTGAGGTGCGAATGAAACTGGAAGAGACAGAATTAGTTAGAAATGCATCTCTGACGAAGAAAATTAACTGTGAGTATTGGTACTAAGTACTACTTTTCCATATATGGAGTATTTAATATCCTATTAGCACCTAGAGAATGCATAACCTTGTATCAGAATTATGAGGCTGTAGATTCAATCACAGTATTATTCAATGTCAAGACTGGACTGAAATTCCTGTTTTGATATACAGTATATGGTTGCATGAACCATGGTTTACTTTAGGAAATGTAAATGTCAGGATAATTATAATGCACTAGGTACACGATTATAAATTTGACATAGGGTGCAGAAACAACAGGGGTTCCCCCTAACTGTTGCAGCTGGGATAGGAGCATCAATAGACTGTTCCTTCTCTGGAAATGGAGTCATGACTGTAGAGGAGAGACACAGAGAAAGACTGGTAGGCCCCTTCTCCAGCCAGCTCACAACACGTAAGCTAAGCTATGACAGATGTGCATTATGGTGATACATAATCACATGCCTCTGGTGCATTGTTAGGCGTGAGGCGCAGTTGAGCATTGTTACATGCACCTGAGCAGTGTGATATCACCATAATGCACATCTTGTAGGGTCTTATTGTGCTTATAAAGTAACTTCTAAATGTCTGACTCAAAGTTAATAAAAGTATGAATCAATTATTTTAAAAACATCAAAATAAAAAGGTGTATTTTCTACCTTGAAAACAAAGAAAAATAGTCACTTTTCTTGTAACTGGGAAGGGGGAGGTAGCTAAAAACAATAAAAGACAATTAAACCACGTGTGGAATACATTTTTATAAAGAAAACTCTTATCTAATTTTCATTTCAAATCTATACATGTATTTTTTTTAATAGAAATGGGGCTAAAAGTGTTAAAGCAGCCAGGTTGTTCGGGGGGAGAGGTAGATATCACCTGAATAGGTTCACTCATCCCTGATTTAAATGCATATGCTGTTGTGAATTTGAAGACATTCTATTAAGCAGGTTGGGTCTGCCCCTTCCCATTTGCCTGTTTTCCCACCTTTCCTCTCTTTTGTTTATATAACCGCCTTCCTTCCTCACCCTTCTTTTATGTTTGTCTTCCCTCACATTCAACAGGTGGAATGTATGGAATACAGGAATTAAAAATTCTGCACAATTCCAGTGGTAGATTGTTCATCTCCCATCACTACAATAACACACACACACCCCCCCAAAGGACTGATAAGGATCCAGAACCTCAATTTCATCTTTGGCAGAGCTAAAATCAGAATTTACTGGTCAGCAGACAGAGATAGGGAGATGACTTTTCACGGTCAGCAGAGGAACAATAGTGATCAAAACTATGAGCAGTACTTCATTTTTTACATTTGTTTGTGCAAGGGGAGCATGATGATCAGGGAAAAAATGTATTTTGTTCTTATGTCAGGTAATTTTACTTTTAGAGAAGGTTTTTAGAGAGTAGAGGTGAAAGCCATGTTTGTGATTAGGTCAATTCTGGGTGCAGGGAACCTGATTTGCTCATTGTGTGATATGGTTATTAACAAATTCCAGTCCTTAAGTGTGCAATTATGCTGACATAATTGCAAGCCTTGGAGAGCCTGTTAGCCAGTCATGAGGCTTTATTTCTGAATGACCTCCCTGCTGTATGTTCCTCCTTCTTTAGTCACATGCATGCAGACGACACCATCCTGTATAAGTCTGGTCCCTCGCTTCTTGATGTGGAGTCCAGACTCCAGCTTGTCTTCGATAAAATCCAGCTCTTGCTCCGCACAAACCAGCTGTTCCTGAATGCCAAGAAGACAGTCTCCATGACCTTTGGCATGAAACAGAGACTCACTAGGCTCCCATCACTCCCCTCATTCCACACCCTTGATGGGAGTATGCTTGAGGCGATTACCTAATTTAGGTATCTCGGGGTTTGGCTGGACCAGCACCTTGACTTTTGTGGACATGTGCCACTCCCAGAATTTCCCTAGCCAGACTGGACCTCATCTTCCAGGCTTTCTGCCACTATGCTTTTGACTACCCCCTCCGCACTCACCACTGCACCCTGTACCAATCGATCTCTTCCCCTCCCTTGAGGACCGACACCTCTCCCATTGCACCAACTTCATAGCTAAATACTGGTTTGATTCTTTCCCTCCATATCTCTCCTCTTCCCTTCCCCCCACTCCCTCTCACCTACTCCCTTTGTAACATTGACCCCTGTTTTCTGGTTGTCACCCCAAGGCCACCTCTGTTGGTCAAGCTGCATTTTCCCATCACTTCCTTGTTACCCGGGGTTACTAGAATCCCAATAAGACCTAGTGGTAGGCAGGGAAGGCAGTTTGTGAAACTCCAGTTAAATGGATTTCACACTGTCTCACTGTTCTCAGTCTCAGCTGAGATTGAGGGATGACATCACCATAGAACTCTCGCAGCTGCATGAGCCACACTGAAATCTGCAGTTGGAAGTTAGGATAGAATGTTGGGGATTTTGAACAGAGTCTGTGTGTAGTCTTGAGGAGAGGAGCAGCACAGCAGTCTGTGGGGCAGGCTGTCAGAGCCTTAAGCTCTGTTTTAGAGCTACTGTAAGGGAGGTGTGTGTTTCCACCAAAAGAGGAACACAGTAAGCTGTTTGTGAAGTGGTGGAGACCACTGTTACTGGCCCATGTGTCCCATCCCTGAGGGGATGGGGGTAGGAAGGTTTGCCTGTCTTCCAGGGGCAACCCTCCTGGTTCTGGCTAAGGAAGAAGCTGCCTTATTTCAAGTTGTGCTGCAGCACCAGAAGCTGTGGGAGAGAAATTCCTGTGAGGAATCACCTGTGGGGCACCTGCAACCAAAGGGTGAGTTCGCTCTGACATAGAGCCTATGTTTTTCACCCAAACTGTTGGAACATTGGGATTGGACTACTTAATTTGTAAGAGGTCTAGTGTAATAGACATTGCTAGTTAATTCAAGTAGGTTCAAATCCAGCACAAAGGGTAAAGTAAAGTGGGGATTGGACTGCTTAATCAGTGGGAGGCCTAGAGCAATGGGCTAAGCCAAGTAAAAGTATATTCAAGTCCAGCACAATGGGAAAGCAACACAAGTAGAGGAAATGAGACATACATTTAGCCTTAATCTACATTGCCAAGCTTTTCAGATTGAGATGTTTAATGTCCAGAGAAATGGCCAGGTATGAATTGTGGAAGCGAGAGGTGGGAGACCCCCCATCAGTAGTAACCAAATTCACCTCTACGGATTTGCTCTGTGGCACCTTTACTTTCTCTCAGGTACTTGGCCAGTGCCTGAGGAAAGTACCCAGACATGGGATTAAAAGGAGAACTCCCTGATGAAGCTGAGGTGCTATTAGGTGGTTTAGGGAGCCACCAGAAAATGTTTCCATGACAAATGGATGGTGTCTGAATGGCCGGCAGGGGAGCTGAGCCAGGGAAAACCCAAAATATTGTACAAGTTCGAGCTATGTACCCAAAGCAGCATGCAAGTCTGGGCTGTGTGCCTGGTGGATTCCGAGCCTGAGGGCTGAAGTGTTGAGGAAGTGTTCTTAATCTTTTTAATCTGCATTACCAGAAGTGTAGCCCCATGGGGTCCGTCTATGCTTTGTTTGTTCTGCTTGGATGTGAATAAAAGCCACACTTTAGAATCCCATTCCTGATTTTGGACATTACAGTTATTACTTTCTATGTTTGGAATTACTTGGGTGCCCCTGTGCAGAGTAGCCAAACCTTGCCTTTGTACCGAGTAACCTATTCCTTCCCGAACCCAGTCCCCACCTGGTACTGCTGTCAGTTTTAAACAGTATACCACCTGTCGTTTGCAAAAAGGCAGGGGTGGGGTGGCTTACATAAACAAATAGATAAATACATAAACCTGTCTTACAAAGCATTCTGAAGCATGGCCCAAGGCTTTTGTATACCTTGTGCCCTACTCCTCTGGGAAGTCTATCACTGATTTGATCACTATTGTTGAGCAAAATAAAAAAAATTAAAAAATTGCAAAACAAACTCTTTAATGGGAAATCCCCTGCTTCAAATGGAAAATCTGTACTAGACTTCAAAGTTAGTTTTATTAAAATGTATAGGTTTTTTTGAATGGTGGTTTTAAAATGACATCTAGAGCCCTTTGAAAATTAAATTTTATAAGTAAACAGATTTTCATATACAAAAAAGATTTTTAAGTCACAAAAACAAGTTCTAACACTTGAGTGTGCATTAAAGAAACTGTATGCATTGTCATGTGACATGTTTCAGTCAATCATATTAATGGGTTTCTAACACCCTATTATAACTAATGCCAAACAATGCTAGCTAGCAGATTGTCAATGACATCATACCATGGAGGTGGAGCAGATCTGCATCCTAGCCACTTTGTAAGACCTACTGAATTTTGATACCGAATCCTAAGTTTTATGTTCTGCGATTATTCAGAATGCAATGCTAGAGACCAATGGTAGCAGGGACACATAGTAGTATTACTTACCTATTCATATTTAGTTTATTTATTTCACCAGGAAAAGGCTCCATTGAGCAAGTTCATTTACAAGGAGGTTCTGGGTAGGACTGCATAAGGTAACAAGCATTTGTCAATGACAAAAAGTGGCTGTTTGTTAAAGAGCTAGTGTACTGCTTAAAACTAATATTAGATTTTAAAAGCAGCCAACCATTAATTTTTATATCTGAGGTACTTTTTCTTTTCCCTTTGTTTAATTAGAAGATTGTTTACCTGATGTTAGTAGGTGTGGTGTGTGGAATAGCCCTTAGCCTGGCAGCTGACATATCTTGCTTTACTGCCCTACACTACACCATCAGCATTGTGACCTCACTGTGACATCACTGATACTTAGGAACAGCAAGTGGGTGACTGTCAGGTCATTCACCTGTGATGTCACTGTCAGTGAGATCACGATGCTGATGATGCAGTATAGGGCAGTAGAGTTAGACATGTCAGCTGCCAGGCTAACAGCTGTTCCACACATCCAGCACAATATTATCACATAAAAGACTTTCTGATGAGCAAAAGGAAAAAGAAAACTACTTCAGAAATAAAAAGTTACAAGCGACTACTACTTAAAATTTGTATTATTTTCCTGTCTGACTCTTTTGGCTGCACTCGCTTGTTAAACAATTTATTTTTTGTAATTCTGAGTCCAAATTTTGAAGATACTTGTTTTAGGATTCACCTTATAGGGATGGCATGTGCCATTTTTAGTATATTGGACAAAATGTTATTTCGCACCAGAGGTGCGAAAACACATCTCATCCAGGATTTTTAAAATGACACATCACATTTGGGAGGAGGTGTGGAAACATGGCTATATTAAAAGGTTGGAGTCAAAATATTGAAAATGACTGAAGTTATGAATGAACGTTATATGGTATAACGTTCAGTCATAACCTGGGCATTTGACTGTTTTTGTATATTAAATGTTCAGCATAGCCTTCTATTAGCCCACCTAATGAACGTAGTAGGTGAAAATGTTCAAATTCCAGACAAATCGTTATTTTGTGCCACAAGTATGAAAACACATTTTGGCCAGGATTTGAATAATGACAGCAGTCACGCTCATAAGGTTCTGTGAAGCAATGGCTATGTTGAAAATTTGGAGTCAAAAAGGCCTTCGACACCATTCCGCATAGCAGCCTAGTGCATAAGCTGGACAGACTGGGAATGGATCACAGGATCACCAAGTGAGTGGAGAACTGGCTGACGGGAAGGAGTCAGACGGAGCTGGTAAATGGGACACAGTCCAGGGAACGGGTGGTGACCAGTGGGGGTGCCATGGGTCAGTGCTAGGACCACTATTCTTTAACATCTAGGTTAGCGACCTAGCAGAAGGTCTGGAGGGATGGATGTGCCTGTTTGCAGATGATACAAAGGTCTGCAATAAGGTGGCTTCACCTAGCGGGGTGCAAGCCATGAGGCAGGACCTGGAAAGGCTGGAAAAGTGGTCTGAGGCCTGGTAATTGTAGTTTAATGCACAAAAGTGCTTGGTGATGCACCTGGGGAGGAAGAATAAGAGGTAAACTACTCCCTTGTGGGGGGGTGCTAAAGGAGAAGGAAACAGAAAGGGACCTGGGGATTATGGTATCACATGACCTTAAGGTGGGCAGCCAGTGTAGCAGGGCGGTGGGCAAGGCAAATATTATGTTGGTCTGCATTGTGAGGGGTTTTACTAGCAGGAAGAGGGATGTGCTAATGCCATTATACAGAACCATGGTCGGGCCACACCTGGAGTATGGGGTACAATTCTGGAGGCCTCACCTATGCAAGGATATAAAGATGATGGAGCAGGTCCAGAGAAGGGCAACCAAAATGGTACGAGGGATGCGGGATGTACCCTATGAACAAAGATTGAGAGGGCTGAATCTGTACCCTCTGGAGACTAGAAGGGAGAGGGGGGACATGATTGAAACTTTTAAGTATTTGAAGGGAATAAATAAGGTGGAGGGTGGTGGCTTGTTCAAATTGAAGAAGGGAGCGAACACGGGTGGACATAGCCTCAAACTGGAAGGTGGGAAATACAGAGGTAATGTCAGTGGGCAGCTTTTCATGGAGAGGGTGGTGGATGCCTGGAACAAGTTGACAGAGGAGGTAGTGGCAGCCAAAATGGTGGAGGGTTTCAAGATGACTTGGGACAGAGTTAAGGGGTTGGGGAAAAAAGGTGGAAGCATAAAAGAAGGGGAGGTAGGGTATTGGACAGACTAGATGGGCTGTGGGGCCTTTTTCTGCCATCACATTTCTGTGTAATCTGTGTAATTTTGAAAACTGCAAAAGTTACAAGGCTGCATGTTGTTGTTGTTTTTTAATATTTTTACACCAACTGTTCAACATAGCCTTAATATGACCCCACCTCATGAACACTAGTAGGGAAAATTTTCAAGTCCTGCCCAAAGGGTAATTTTGTGCAGTGGTTGCAAAATCATCTTTTGTGATGTGAAAACACAGCTGTCACATTCATGAGGTGTTGTGATGAAATGGTCATGTTGAATGTTTGGGATCAAAATACAGAAAATTAACAAAGTTACGAGCCTGTGCTCGTAAATTCCAACATACGTGCATGACTTCATTGTTTTTTAACATCTGTGCCCCAAATTTTCAACATAGTCTTCTTATAATCCCACTTCATGTACAATAGTGGAGAAAATTGTCAACTCCTGCCTGAATGGTGACTTTACACAGTGACTATGAAATCACCTTTTGGGATGCAAAAACACATTTTGGCCAGGATTTGAAAAATGACAGCTGTCATATTCATGAGGTGCTGTAAAGAAATGGCTATGTTGAAAATGTTGGGTCATAATATTGAAAATGACCAAAGTTACGAACCTGCATTTGCAAACTTCAATGTAGGCTCATAACTTTGTTGTTTTTTAATATTTTTACGCCAAATTGTGAATATCACCTTCTTATGACCCCACCTCATGAACAATGGTGGAGAAGAAAAAATTACTTACCACAGTAATGTCATTTCTTCTAATGGAGTCTTGCTGTATTCTGACAATATGCAGTTAGACCAACTGCCCCGGAGAACAAAAAGTTAAACTCTATGCAATTGCATAGAACGTTGAGCTCAAGCTCAGTTTTCAAACCACTGTCCTCTGTACATTCTAGTAACTGATCAGATTCTATGAAGCAAACTGGATAAATATGTATATAATGACCAGAACTAAGCCTGAACAGGACCTCAACAAGGGCAATATAAAGAAAAAAATCCCAAAGGGCGTATAAAGACTCAAGTCACAGATGCCCAAAGAAAACCATTACCCACTAATGGTTTAAATGATAAAATGCTGCAGAAGAGTCACCCTTCCCCAGGTTCTGAAAGGGAGGTAGGGTGGGAGGTCAGAATACAGCAAGACTCCATTAGAAGAAACAACATTACTGTGGTAAGTAATTTTTTCTTCAAACAACATGAAGTCTTGCTGTATTCTGACAATATGCAGACTATAAAGTAGTGCCCCCAGGAGGTGGGCACAGAACCTATTTTGGGGAATAGGGTCTGCAGTACTGCTATGCCAAACCTGGCATCACTCCTTGCCTGGATATCCAGGTTGTAATGCTTGGTGAATGTATGGACAGACTTCCAGGTGGCAGTCTTACATATCTCAAGCAGGGGGACTTCCCTGGCAGCTGCCAGGGAGGCCACAGTGCCTCTGGTGGAATGGGCCCGAAGACCTGCTGGTGGGTCCTTACCCAGCTTACTGTAGCAGAACTGGATACAGGCCACAATCCATCTGGCTATAGTTCTTTTTGCAGCTGGTCTCCCTTGACCAACATCACCATAAGTAAGAAAAAGCTGGGAGGAATCCTTCCTTAGCTCTTTTGTCCTGTCCATATAATAGCTAATAGCTGTTTTTACATCCAGGCTGTGCAGCCTGCATTCACCTGAGCTAGAGTGATCTGAGGAAAAATACAGGCAGAGTAATGGATTGGTTCAGGTGAAAATCAGAAACCACCTTAGGGAGGAATTTCCTGTTAGTTCGAAGCACAATTTTATCCCTGTGAGGTGAAATATAGTTGGGCTCCACAGACAAGGCCTGAAGCTCACTGATTCTTCTAGTAGAAGTGCTAGCCACTAGAAAAACAGTTTTCCAAGTGAGAAACTTGAGATCTGAAGAAAACATAGGTTCGAAAGGAGGCTGCATAAGCTGACCTATGCATATATTCAAATCCCATGCAGGGGTATGTGGGGGACGAAGATGCAACAACCCCTTGAAAAACTATTTGAAAATTGGGTGTGCAGCCAGAGAAGGTGCCTTCCCTGCTGAAAGGTAAGCAGATACAGCAGAAAGGTGTACCTTCAGGATAGATGGCTGTAAATGCAGAGACTGAAGGTGGACCAGGTAGTCCAGAAGTTCTGGTACTGTAGCTTGTTGGGACTCCAAATCCTTCTGTGCACACCAGATGGAAAATCTTTTCCATTTAGTGGAATAAGTTTTTCTGGTAGCAGGCTTTCTGGCACCTCTCAGAATATCCAAGACAGATTGAGGCAGTTGTAAATCTGCATTTTCTAGGTCTTCAAGAACCAAGCCCTGAGGTGAAGAGACTGAAGATTGGGGTACATTATCCTGCCCTGAGAGGATGTCAGCAGGTTGTACCTCCTGGGTAGAGAAATCGGTTTGGTCACTGATAGTGCAAACAGCATCGAGTACCATGGCTGTCTGGCCCAGTCTGGGGCTATGAGAATCATTGTGGCAGACTGAGACCTCAGCTTGATCAGGACTCTGGCTATCGGAGGAAAGGGAGGGCAAGCATAAAGGAACCTGTTTGACCAGTCCAAAAGGAAAGCATCCAGTGGTACTGAGCCCTGGAGTGGGGGTCTGCAACAATATAGAGGTAACTGGTGATTGTCTGGGGCTGCAAAGAGATCTATCTCTGGAACCTTCACCTCCTGAATACTGAGAGAAGGACCTGCCTGTTCAAGGTCCATTTGTGATGGCCCTGGCTGATTCTGCTGAGAGCACCTGCTAGTACATTGTCTTTGTCTGGCAAGTGAACTGCCAACAGTGACATGTTGAGAGAATATGCTAGCTTCCAAATCTTCATGGATTCTGTGCACAGCAGGGAGGATCTTGTTCCCCCTTGCTTGTTGATATAGTACATGGTGGTGGTGTTGTCTGTCCTGATCTGTACCATCTTACCCTGTAAGAGACTGGCAAACTCCTGAATAGCCAGGAGCACTGCCCTGAGCTCCAGAAGATTGATGTGCAAGAGAGACTCCTGAGGGAGCCACGTACCATGTGCTGTGTGATCCCCCAGGTGGGCACCCCAGCCTAGGACAGAAACATCTGTTGTCAGCACCAGAGGGGGTATCTGAGGGAGAAAGGGGAACCCCACTCTGAGGTTGTCCATCTCTTTCCACCACTGAAGAGCTAACAGAAGGGTGGGAGACACTGGAATCAGTTTGGACAGAGACTCCTTTCCCTGAGACCAAAATGATCTCAGGTGGAACTGAATGTCCCTCATCTGGAACCTGGCTTCCAGAACCATAGCTGTGGTAGAGGCCATGTGTCCTAGGAGCTATAAGAAGTACCTTGCTGGATGAGGAACTTGAACCTGAAAGGATTTTGCCAAGTCTATGAGGGTCTGCGCCCTTGCAACAGGCAAGAAGGCCCTTGCCTCAATGGTATTCAGTTCTGCTCCTATAAAGTCTAGTACTTGTACAGGGGTTAAGACAGACTTTTGAAGATTTACCAAAAACCCCAGAGAGAGGAGAGGAGAGTATCCTGGGCACGTTTTATGGCTTTTGTGACCTGCTGGGGGGATTAACCCACCAACAGCCAGTCATCCAGATAGGGGTAAACTGAAACCCCTTGCCTTCTGAGGAATGCCACCACTATTTCCAGACATTTTGTAAACACCCTTGGTGCAGATGTCAGGCCGGAGAGCATAACCCTGAATTGGTAGTGGCCTGAGGGCAGTCGAAATCTGAGATATTTTCTGTGAGACTGTCTGATGGGGAAGTGGAAGTAAGCATCCTTTAGGTCTAGGGATGCCAGCCAGTTGCCGTGCTTGAGAGTAGGCAGAATGGTAGCTAGAGTTGTCATTTTGAATTTTGTCCTTGTAAGATGTCTGTTTAGGAATCTGAGATCCAGAATGGGCTGCCACTCCCCATTTTTCTTTTGTGCCAGGAAGTACCTTGAGTACAGTCCTTTTCCCCTGAGCTGATGTGGCACAGGTTCCACTGCTCTTGACTGAAGAAGTGTGGAAACCTCTGCCTCCAGCTGAGCTGTTTCTGCCAAGCTGGAAGGTCTGAAATTTCTTGCTGACAGTTTTGGGGGCACCTTGAAAGTGAGAGCAAGTCCCTGTCGTACTATTTTGAGGACCCATTTGTCTGACGTAATGGAATGCCAAGCCTGGAGATAGTAGGTCAACCTGCCTCCAACAGGGTAAGGGGAGGAGGCCCAAACAGAGCTTTCAGGGTGTCTGTTTCACTGGGGTAGCAGACTGGGGGTGGAGGCGGCCCTGCCAGCACCCTTCCTGTCCCTCCCTCTAAAGAACCCCCTGGGTTGCTGATAAGAGGGAAAAGCTTGGGCCTGGTGGAAAGACCTGGGGTAAGGTCTGCCCCTGCCCCTGGCCTGCTGCTTCTGAGGAGTGGCAGCTTTCTCTTTTGCTGAAGCACTCCTGTATGCCATTCTGTACTCATTCATCTTCTTCATATATGCCTCAGTCTGTTCCCCAAACAGAGAGTTGTGGACAAGGGGAAAATCCATGGCATTATTCTGTGTGTCCTGGGATAGGTTAGTACACCTAAGCCAGGAAAAACATCTGAAGGATACAGCAGAAGCCATAGCCCTGGAAGCTGCATCATTGGAGTCCACATCCATGTGGAACTGGGACTTAGATGCTTGCACCCCCTTGTTGACCAGCTCCTGAAGGTCAGCAGAAAGCTCAGGAGAGGCCTTTTTAGCCAGTTGTTCGACAGCTTCCCAAAGGGACTTCTGATACATGGAGGCATAAGCCATATAGGAGGCTTGCCTGATACCCAAGGAAGATGCCAGGTACCCTTTTTTGGCAAGAGAATCCACCTTCCTGGAATCCTTGTCAGGGGGTGAGAGGCCAGAGGGATGCCAGCCTTCTCACAGGCTGCAGTTTGAACTACCCCTACATGGCTACAATAGCTAGTTAAAAAGTCAGTACCACTGCCAGCCAGAAAATACTTCCTGTCCATCTTCTTATCCAAAGGAGGGACAGAACTAGGGGTTTGGAGGATCTTTAAAGTCTGCTTCTTAAGGGACTTATGAATGGGAATCGAAAGTCCCTGGGATACAGGAAGATCCATCATCTCCCTGTAATCCTCTTCCTCATCATCCTCCTGCTCTTCCTCATCATCCTCCTGCCTGGCCTCTTGTACAGAGAGCTGCAGAGTCTCAGCCACCTGCCTCGTAAAAGCAAAATGGGAGGTAGCCTCAGAGACAGGCCTAGGAGGGGGGAATCATACTGAGGACGGTCAGGGAAGACCTCAGGGTCAATGGGTTCCCCTTCATCCTGTTCCTCATCGTCCTCCTCATACTCAGAAAAATAATACTCTTCAGTGTCAATGTGTCCTGAAGGAATTGAACCAGTATCTGGAACCATTGGCTGCCCAGACGGTACCTGCAACGGTTCGCCAAACCTAGATTGCAAAGACTGCACTATTCAAAAGGCTTTTGCAATCTCATCCGTGGTTGGAACAGATACCGATTGCTTACGCGATTCCGAACTGGAGCGTTTGGCTTTCTTTCGACGATGCGGGTTCTGAAACCAACTCTGAGTGTCATTTACCCATCAACAGTTCACCCCAGCCTGAAAGGTCGGTTGTCAGATCCAAAGTTTTGGTTGAACTGGAACTGGCCTCAGCAGTCTTGTCCATTTTTTCCTTCGGTTTATTGAGGCACCTGTCTCAAGTAGACTGAGGGAGATTTTTACAAATATCACAGTCTGTTTGTAAGTGGTTAAAACCCAAACAGTACAGACAAACCAAATGTGGATCAGCTTTTGCAAATTGCTCCCCACACACAGTACAATGCTGAAACCCAGGGGGACCGGTTTTTCTCTTGGGTTTCTGTGACATAACCCTAAAATCTGGGGCTTAACCCAGTGGCTTAGTTAGGCCGGTTAAGCAAAAATCAAATGTCTACTTTATCCACAGTGGCTTAGTTAGGCCAGGATAAAGAAATGAAGAAATAAGAGATTTACCCCTGAAGGCTTAATTAGGCTGGGTAAAAGAGAAGACAAAGTCCGAACCGGCCGACGGTTTAGTGCCAGCCAAAAATGAACTGAAAGCCCTCAGTTCTGGTTGGGACTTTGCATCAGTACCCCAACACAATGAAAATTTGAAGGAAAAGGGAAATTTAGAAGTTTGGTCCCCTCACGGACACGGAACCGATTGGAATCAAACACTTACCCAACCTAGGAAAGCACACTATACCGAAGACAGCGGTTTGAGAACGTACTAAAATAAAACAACAAAGCGGTTTGACTAAACCGATGAAACTCAGCTTTAAACCAAAGAAAGTGAGGAGAAATCTCCGAGGCGTCTTCACTGGTGCGCAGAGTAAAGAATCTGATCAGTTACTAGAATGTACCAAGGACAGTGGTTTGAAAACCGAGCTCAAGCTCAACGTTCTATGCATTCACATAGAGTTTAACTCTTTGTTCTCTGGGGCAGTTGAACCGGTCGGCCTAACTGCATAGTGTCAGAATATAGCAAGACTTCATGTTGTTTGAAAATGTTCAATTCCTGCCCGAAAGGTGATTTTGTGAAGAGACCGCAAAAATCACCTTTTGGGACAGATTTACCTAACGTCACTTGCATTGTTCATAAGGTGGTGTCCCAAAAAAGTTATGTTGAAAATTCGATGCAAAAATATTTCAAAATGCCCAAGTTATGCTACTAAGTTGAAAACTCCATTGAAATACCTTGAACTGCATACCTGATTTCCTCAGTTCACGGTCCAGCATTGAAGAGTGGAAGTCTTTGCAGTCTGGAGAAGATGGCAGCATCGGTCCCCCACTAGGTAAGTATGGGCTAGGGTGTGTATGTGTGTGTGTGTGTGTGTGGTGCTGAGTGGGAGGGTTGGGTGAGGGGACTAATGGCACAACAGACAACGATGGACTTTTTTTGTTTTACAGGGATTAAAAAAACAAAATTCACAACAAAACAATGAGGGATGATTTTCTATATTGTAGGTGATGATACTGGGGGATTGGGTACCCCCAGTGTTAGTGTTACGTTTAAGGGGGGGTGGGTGCTGAGAGGGAGGGCCAGGTGGGGGCCAGAAACAGACATCGATGGATGTGTTATTTTGGTTTTTAATAAGACTAAAGACAAGCCACTCAGCTGTTTGCTGACGACTTCATGCAAATCAAAAGACCGAAGCCCTCTCTGATTGGAGCGGCTTGTTTCTTTGAAATACACAAAGTTTCAGCCCACCAAGCAGAGAGTGATGTCAGGACCACAGCCCGTGTTCATTGGTGTAGACTGCCTAGCCCTTGCGTTTGTGAACTGCAATTGGCTCAGCAGTGACACCCCCACTGGAATCCCTCATTGCCACTAAACATTGGGTGCGCAAGCATAGCCAACATAAAAACTAGGCACTATAATATAAAAGAGTTAGGATGATACATACATGGCACGAAAAATTGATAGAAAGGTGTGCAATGCAGTACAGATCATTATGATGAAAGTATAATTAGAAAGGATGCTTAATAATTGGTAATGCCAATCTAATATACGTAGAGCAAATATATGCAGTGCAGTGTTTCATAAATTATAACGAGAGAGTGCTAAATGCCTGTCTAATACAAATTATGTGCATCCTAGTGTGCATAAGGGTAGATCGTGGCATGCATAAATGCAATTCAGGAGGAATATACTCTTGACAAAGTGACATGTAGATACAGAGTACAGTGCTGGTCATACTTTTATACTACATACATGTACAAGAATCAGTGCTGTAATCTCCGATCAGTGATTTGAAGATACCAAGGCTAACTATGCTGGTGAGCTTGAATGAGTTCTGCAGGTTGTTCCAGATCATAGGGAAGACACTGCTGATAGCTGTTTTACCATATTGGGCAACATATTTTGGGATATCTAGGAGAATAAAATTGCTTTTACTTGATGCGTAGCTACCATGAGACTAGATGGCAAGGTCTGAAATACAATGTGGCAGATTTCTGGTTACTGCTTTATAAGCCCAAATGTGTAGATTTTTAAGCCTCCTTGTGGTTAGAGAGGACCACCCTTCAATAGGACATAGTAGGCAGTGATGTGTTCTGGGTGCTAAGTTTATTTATTTATTTATTTAGTTAAACATCAGTCAGTAATACATTGAGGGGCCCTATGATAGAACACATCTAATTTGTTTAGATAGGTGTTTGAATAGCGACTACAGATCAGATCTGCGTAGTCCAGCAGGGGAGGAAGGTGACGTTTATTTATTTATTTAGTTTTAGTTAACCGGGTAAGTGCGCCAGAAAATAGAACTGCCTGTTTTGAGGCACAGCTTGGGAGGGTAACAGATATGGTGACAGAAGTCAAATGGTAACAATACATTGAAGAGCAGAGCATATGAAGTTGATACAGTAATGCATGACCTCAAACATACAATTACGGAACAGAGCAAATAAGAGTGGTACAGCAGTGCTATAGTAATACAGTACTAAGCAGAGCATATAACAGTGGTACAGCAGTGCTATAGTAATACATTACTAAGCAGAGCATACAACAGTGGTACAGCAGTGCTATAGTAATACATTACTAAGCAGAGCATATAACAGTGGTACAGCAGTACAGACAACTGCAAGGGTCAAAACAAGGTGACACAGTCAGAGCCTAGAGTAGGGAAACAGCAAGACACGAATGATGAAGTGCCAGATTAGTACTAAACAGAAAGGATACACTGAAGCCCAGAGCAGGTAGGCACAAACAGTTGCAATAAAGTGCATGGTAGTAGTAGTAGTACAAGTTTAGAACACCTCCTCATATGGAGCGAAGGTAAGAGTGAGTTTTATAAGGGCAGGGCAGAATCATGAGCATTTATCACTGCACATTAGGAACTTACTGAGTTCCTTCCTGAAGACCATGTATGACGGAGAGAGCCTTAACTCTAGAGGGAGAGAGTTCCAAAGTTTGGGAGTGAACATTAAAAAAGCACTTTCACCCATTTTTGATGCACATTTGGGTACAGCCAAGGAGGACATGTCTTTAGATCTCAGGGAGTAGGCAGTAATAGCCAGTTTGAACATGCTGGCCAAAGTGGCTGGTATACTGGAGTTTGAGATCTTATAAATGAGGCAGCATTTAAGGAGGCAGTATAGCGCAGTGGTTTAAGGGTCTGAGCTGCAAACCAGTTCTTATTTCTATGAAAGAAGCCTAATCTAACTCTTAATTTTTTTGCATAGGTTTTCAATGTGCGTGTTGAAGGACGTGTCTGTCAAGCCATAATCCAAGATATTTTAGATTACCCACCACTTCAAGTGAGTCTCCTAGGAGTGTGGTTATAGCAGGGGAAGATGGAGTGGAGGGTACCATATTAGTAACTGAGTAAAACATTACTGTAGTTTTTTTTGCATTTAGTAGCAGTTTAGCTTAGAATAAGTTTAACTGCAGTTGATTAAACTCAGATTGGAGATTGGCACATACACTGGATAGGGGAAAGGGAAAGGGGAAATTGTTTAACCAAGAAATGCACACTAAGCCGAAGCTTGTTTCCAGGTGTTACCTGAGAGCACAAGGAAGTTAAGTGACTTGCTCAGGGCCATGTTGTATATAAGTGGGGGCTCTGGGTTTTAAACCCAATTTTGCAGGTTTTCAGCTCAGAGCCCTAAACCACTGCGCTGTTCTGCCTCCTAAGATAGGATCGTAGGATAGGGAGGGTCTAGAGAGATAAAGGACCATATCATCAGAATAGAAATGCAGATTAGCCATAGTGATGTTTCTATTGAGATCATTAATGTATAACACAATTAGTAGGGAGCCCAGGACTTAGCCTTGTGGTACACTTCTAGGTAGCATTAAATAGGAGGAGAAAGCACCTTCTGCTTTGATTTGTTGTTGCCTGCCAATTAGATAATTTGAGAAGCAGGAGAGTGCATTTGCACCCAGGCCTATGTCCTTTAGCTTGCACAGCAATATATTGTGGTCAACTGTGTCAGAGGCTTTGCTAAGATTAAAGAATACAACTCCTGTAATAAGCCTTCAATAGAGGGTAAATACTTTTACAGCTGGACCCCAGAACACCTCCATATTTCCAACATCTGTAAACTAGACAGTCAGAAAGCATGTGGCAGTTACCTGCCAGGGTGAAGGGTACCCTGTCCCAGAAGTGACATGGAAAAGAGCTTTTCTGGATGTTTTGAGCACATGGAGTGTCCCTCTGTACCGGAAAATCTCCCATGCAGTGGGAAGGTCAGTGATCTACATACAGGAGCTACAGGCGGAAGACAGTGAACTTACCTGTGCACTATCGGGAGGAATGAAGCTGGTGAAGTTACAGTGAATGCCAGCCTGTATGTTTCATGTGAGTAACCCCCCCCAAGTTGTCACCATGTGACCTACAGAGCTAAGCCCCACTTCTTGTCTGTCTGTCTGTCATCTTGAAGGGAAGATTCCCTCAGCCTTTTATTCTGATTCCCTGTCAAGTTTGTAGGCATACACAAATGATTGCCTCTACTGCACCCTCCTAATTTCATCAGGATCTAAATGTAAACGAAGGTACTTAGGTCTGGTGTGAAAATCTGGTTAACTGCATTACAAAGGACATGATCTGATTCATGTAAGGCACCCTGGAATTTTATGATGTTTTGGTGCTAAAGCCTGCATTAGTTATACTGTATTAGTCAGTGCTGTTGCTGTCCTTATGTTCTTGTCTTATGCTAATCATGAAACTTTTCAAGGTATAGTAGGTGCCCTGGAGACCGATTCTCAAAGAGGCATAAAATGCAGCGCAAAATGTTGCACTGCACTTAGCTCTTGCCCAGGTGTCTGAGGTTGCAGTGCTCAGTTAGATAGCGCACCTGCACTATTCAGCTGAACTTAGGGTCAGGTCAAGTCAGCTCTAACCCCATTGGTGCTGCCCCAATGGAGCCAGGAGTACAGCTCCCCAGTGGATAGTGCAGCTGCGCTAGTTGCTGTTCACAAAAGTAGCCATGGAAATGAGCCCACTACACATGCAAGGTGCTATGTGGCCATTTGCATGTCCATTATGGGCCTATTTACATAAGCTGTGCCAGAGCTTAGCGTGCCCCCCCACTCCTGCCCCATACATAGCCCTGTTTCCCTGATGTCTAGTGGGTGCCTCCCCACCTGATGTAAACAGATGTGTTTCCCTGTTGTCTAAGGGCCTCCCCCACCCAATACCCCAAAGTACATAGATTTTCCCAGGGGTCTTGTTCTTCAGCCCCCCCAGCCCAACCCTCGTTGGTGGTTAGTGTGCCCCCTCTCACCCGTGCACCAACAACCCACTCCGCTGGTCCCTCATACCTGTCGGTGGCATGGTAAATAAGCAGCATGCTCTCCTGTCAGATGGTGGGCAGCAGAGGTGGTGTGTGGAGGGCTGTATCACTTGCTGTCGATTCATTGTGGCACCGACAGTCAGGTAAGGGGGATGGGGGGTTGTCAGTGCCTCAGGTGGGAGGGGGCACACTAACCACCAATAAGGGTCAGGATGGGGGGTGAAGAGCAATATTCGGGGATGGGGCTGTGTTCTTGGGGGCGGACTTAATTGCACAGGGTGTTCTGGGTGGCAGTGACATCACTGTGGGGGAGTGATGTGATAAAATGTGGTGGGCTTTCCCCATTATGGGTACTGACATTGGGTGGGGATGGGACCACTAGACACCAAGGAAACATAACTGTGCACTTGGTGGGACCTGGGTGGGGTGGGGGTGCTAGACACCAGGAAACATACATGTGTACTTTGGGCAGCCATTGGGAAAGAGGTGCGAATGCTAGACACCAGTGAACCATCTATATGTATTTCAGGTGGGTACGGGTGGGGGGAGGGACCACTATTCACCGAGGACTACTGTGTTGGGGTTGGGGGACTGCTGCACTACCTCTGCCAACCACTAGGGTTGCACTGGCTATGGCAAGGTTTCAGTCAGCTGTATTTGTGCCATGCAAGGGGACTGTGCAACAGGCCCGTGCACAACACAAATGCTCTACGAATTAGACTGTGCCAATATTCAGGTCTCCTCTCCTTCATTTGCATTGTGCCCCCCTCCACACTTTGTCCTGGTGCAAACCCAGTTTGAGCATGCAAACTGGGCTTCCATGCATACCAGCTCCATGTAAAGTCTGATGTGCCTGCTTGGTAAAGTTTTGCGGATCAGGACCCTGCTGTTTTCTGTGCTTTAAAGTGCATATATTAGAAAAACGCTTTTACAGAATACAGGGACTTAACAAGACAGAACTGAATAACAGTATAACTTCTGCTGGCTTGTGCATGTATGCATCAACTCCCATGATGCCTTGCCTGAGTGGGGTCATGACCTTTTAAATAGAGACAAACAGCTTTTTACACCAGGGCAAAACAGAGTGAACCAACCTAATTCATATTTAAATTAGGATTAAATTAGTGGGATGTAAGAGACAAAATCATTGCTCATGCTCACAAATTACACAGGTATATAGCAAATTAGGTTGGGGGGACTTTCTCTTTTAAAGTTTGATTCCCAAAAAAACTTTTGGAACCAAATGTTCTCCCTTTCATGAGCTCAGAGAAATAATCCTGCATGCTGCCATTTGGATGATTTTGTTGTCATGGTAATTAGTACTATTTACTTATATACTGTAAGTCTACAAAGGAAAACACTCACAATGCTTTATTGCAATACATTTGTTATCCAGGATAACCCATCTGAGATGTAACTTCTTGTTCACAGTGGAGTCCTGCTTACCCAGTTTTATAGCTGAGATAACTGAAGCACAGAGAGGCCAAGTACAAAACTATGTTCAGGACAACTAGTTATTGTGGACACCTTCAATAAGGCATTCTCAGACCTGAGCAGTATCCTCTACCCTGACTACTTCAACCCTAGCAGACAATCAAACAATGTAGGAATGCCAGATCTACAATGTCACTACCCCCCATTCTGTTTCAATTCTGTCACTGAAAATGTAGCTAGACACTATCTTATGAAAGTCCTGGGGGAGTTGAGGCACAGTGGTAATTCCCTAGATCTTAAATTTATCAGTCTCACCCTGGATGAAGTCCTAATGTCGTGTAGCAAAATATTCAACCTCTCCCTTAACCTCTCACAATTCCCACAATGCTAGAAATCTGCAGCTGTCACACCTATTCATAAGAGGGGGATCATGCACTTCATGGGAATTATTGCCCGATCTCAATCCTACCACCACTTTCGAAAGCCCTGGAGCGCATCATCACTGACCAGCTTGTAGAGTACTTGGAATTATATAATCTTCAATCTATTCAACAACATGGATTCAGCAATGGTCATAGTACTATCACAGCCTTATTGGAATTTACCAGTTACATACGTAACTCTCTGGATCAAGGACTCTTGGTTGGGGCAACCTTCATTGATCTAACCAAGGCCTTTGATACAGTAAACCACTCGCTCCTTACTGACCAACTTAAAGGCACTGGTCTCTCCTCGGACATCTCCAAGTGGTTCACTAGTTATCTTACTAACTAAACTCAGCAAGTAAAAATTGAGGATGTCCTCTCAGACAGTAGACCTGTTTGCTCAGGGGTTGCACAAGGTTCCATTCAGGGTCCACTACTATTCAATATCTTTCTAAACAAGCTTCCCAACTCCTGTCAGGGACATACGAACATACGAAATTTGCCAGCAGATAAAGGCCTAGAGGTCTATTAAGTCTGCTCGAATGTGCAGCTAGCACCCCTTATTCTGCAGCTGCCCCTCCCTTCCACCCTTCCCCTTCATTAACCCTCCCCCTTGTCCTGTCCATCCTCGTTTGAAGCAGATCACTGTTCTACTACATACCACTTCAGCAGGTAATGCATTCCACCCAGCCACCACCCTCTCTGTAAAAAAGTGTCTCCTCATCTCCCTCCTGAACCTTCCTCGCTCCAGTCTCATATCATGGCCCCTGGTGTCCCTCCCCTCCCTTACTTTGAACAGCCCCTCTGTACCTATCTTGTTTATTCCTTTCATGTATTTAAAGGTTTCAATCATGTCACCCCTGTCTCTCCTCTCCTCCAGTGAGTACATGTTCAACTCCTTCAACCTCCTCTCGTATGATAAGTCCCCCAGCCCCTTGATCTTCTTTGTCGCTCTGTGCTGCACCCCCTCCAGTAACTTAATGTCCCTCTTCAGATATGGACGCCAGTACTGCACGCAGTACTCCAGGTGTGGTCTAACTAATGACCTATACAGTGGCAGAATCACCTCCTCCCTCCTCGAGGATATACCCCTTGCAATACAACCCAGCATTTTGTTGGCCTTTGCAGCTGCCTTCCTACATTGTGCCGAGTTGTCCTTCTATACGCAGATGATGCAATTATCTTCACTAGGCACTCTCACTCAATACACCTTCAGGATCAACTCCAACTAAGATTCACGTCTGTTGAAAAATGGTTCACTGATCGTACAGTAAGCTCATAATGAACTATAAAAAACAAGACCATGATGTTCTCCAGCACATATAGTCAGCATAAGAGCTTCCAACTAACCGTTGAAAAGGATGTGGGTTCCACCCTGGAGCTAGTACAGCAATTCAAGTACCTGGGTATAACCCTTGACTCTACCCTATCCTATACACAGCACACAGACGTTACAGCAAAAGCCAGGAGGATCGGTATGCTGTGCAGGCATAAGCAAAATCTAACACAGGAAGCACTGCAACTAGTCATACTTAGCTCTGTAACCTCACTCGCTGACTATGGTATGGCCATCTACAGATCAGCTACTGACACTGCCCTTCAGTGCATCAAAATGGCTCTGAATAAAGCTTGCCACCTTCTTACTGGTACTGTGTGACAGACCCATGCATGTGACCTTTATTCTCAGGCAAACTGGTTATAGTTTGCTAGTAGGCTCAGATACTAAACCTGCCTGCTAGCGAAAAAAAAATCAGTCTAAATATGATGGCTCCGGGTGATCAAGCCCTCCTTAATCCTCCGCTAAATCCATGCACCCCCAGAAGTTCCAGCAATTAGATTTTCAGAGCTTCTAGGTGTTGCACCGCACTTGGGCAGCATGCTTTTGCCTACAGAGCCCCACTTTGGATCAATTCACTGCACCCCGGCATGTCCAGCACAACTAAGTTGGGTAATTTCAAGCACCTCTTGTGACAACACCTAGTAGCTAAGGCCTCCTGTGACTGCTGTTACTAAGGTCCTCTCTCTCAGGCCCTCACTTTAAGAACAGACGATCTACCCCTTACCTACCCAACAGCACACAACACTTTCAATAGCACTCACCTCTGTTTTTTTACCTTCCCTCCCTTTCTAGCTTCCCCCTCACTGCTACTCCCCCTCCTAGATTATCTGTCCTCATTCTTCCTCTCCCACCCCCCTCTCTTCCTCTCCCCCTTTCACCCTCTTGACCTTGGTAAGCTAACAGTTATTGACTCAGGCATACTTTGTACAGTGCCTCCGCTACGTGTAAAATACATCTTTACTAACTGTCTCTGTCATTTATACTGCCATGTATTCTAACTAGCTCTACCAACTCTGCAATTAAAGATTGTACTAGTAATTTATTACTGTTATTTTCAAATGACCTCATGATTCTGTAATGTGTTCCTGCTGTAAAACTAACTGTACTTTGTCTGTATTGTCCTCTGACTTGGAACCTATTGGATGAGCTCATGTGCACAGGTATCAATCCGAGATTTCAATAAATAGATAAAATAAATAAAATAAATGTTAACTTTACTTGGTATTGTGGCTTTCAAACAGATTGTACCACAAATTACATTACAGGACTCACACAGCACACAAAAATGGAAAGACCAGTGCAGAGTAACAGTTCCATACATCATAGTGACTTGTGTGGTGTGCCAGTGGCAGAGCTGGGATCGGAATGGTGATGCCCCGTTTTGTTATGTTAACATTATTTTATATTGTGGGTTTCCAGTAGACTGTGTCTGAGACCTCTTTATATCACACACATAAAAGAACAGTGAACGGTAACAGTGCTGCACATCACACACAAAAAATAGAACAGTACAGGGTAACAATGCAGAACATTACATGACACACAGAATAGAACAGTGTGGGATAACAATGCAACACATCACACACAAAATAGAACAGTACAGGGTAACATTGCAGCACATCAACAGTGCAGGGTAACAATACAACACATGGCACAAAGTACAACAGTGTAGGGTCACAATGCAGCACATCAGCAGTGCAGGGTAACAATGCAGCATGTGACACACTAAACAACAGTGCAGGGTAACAATACAGCACATTAGACACAAAATAGAACAGTACAGGGTAACAATGCAGCACATCACACACAAAATAAATGGTTCAGGGTAACAGTGGAACACATGCCACACAAACTAGAACAGTGCAGGGTAACAATACAGCACATTCCACATACAATAGAACAGTGCAAGGTAACAATGCAGAACATCAAACACAAAACAGAACAGTGCAGGGTAACAATGCAGCGCATGACACAACATAAAACAGTGTAGGGTAAGCACATCACACACAAAACAGAACAGTGTAGGGTAACAATGCAGCACATGCCACACAAAATAGAACTGTGCAGGGTAACAATGCAACACATCAACAGTGTACAGTAACAATGCAGTACCTGCCACACAAAATAGAACAGTGCAGGGTAACAATGCAACACCTGCCACACAAAACAGAATGGTGTAGTGTAACAATGCAACACATCAACAGTGTAGGGTAACAATGCAGTACCTGCCACATAAAGTAGAACAGTGCAGGGTAACAATGTAACACCTGCCACACAAAATAGAACAGTGCAGGGTAACAATGACACATCTACCACATAAAATAGAACAGTGCAGGGTAACAATGTAACACCTGCTACATAAAATAGAACAGTGCAGGCTAACAATGCAGCACATGCCACACAAAACAGAATGGTGTAGTGTAACAATGCAACACATCAACAGTGTAGGGTAACAATGCAGTACCTGCCACATAAAGTAGAACAGTGCAGGGTAACAATGTAACACCTGCCACACAAAATAGAACAGTGCAGGGTAACAATGACACATCTACCACATAAAATAGAACAGTGCAGGGTAACAATGCAACACCTGCCACATAAAATAGAACAGTGCAGGGTAACAATGTAACACCCGCCGCATAAAATAGAACAGTGCAGGGTAACAATGCAACACCTGCCATATAAAATAGAACAGTGCAGGGTAACAAGGTAACACCTGCCACATAAAATAGAACAGTGCAGAGTAACAATGCAGTACCTGCCACATAAAGTAGAACAGTGCAGGGTAACAATGTAACACTTGCCACACAAAATAGAAAGTGCAGGGTAACAATGCAACACCTGCCACATAAAATAGAACAGTGCAGGGTAACAATGCAACACCTGCCACATAAAATAGAACAGTGCAGGGTAATAATGCAACACCTGCCACATAAAGTAGAACAGTGCAGGGTAACAATGTAACACCTGCCACACAAAATAGAACAGTGCAGGGTAACAATGCAACACCTACCACATAAAATAGAACAGTGCAAGGTAACAATGCAGCACATGCCACACAAAACAGAATGGTGTAGTGTAACAATGCAACACATCAACAATGTAGGGTAACAGTGCAGCACATTACACACATAAAACAATGCAGGGTGACAATACAGAACATGACACACACAATAGAATAGTACAGGGTAACAATGCAGCACATGACACACCAAATAGAACAGCACAGGGAAAAAAATGCAGCACGTGACATGCAAAACAGAACTGTGCAGGGTAACAATGCAGCACATGCCATATAAAAATGAACAGGATGTGGTAACAATGCAGCACATGCCACATAAAATAGAACAGTGCACAGTAACAATGCAACACATCACACACAAAATAGAACAGTGCAGGGTAACAATGCAGCACATGCCACATACACTAGAACAGTGCAGGATAACAATGTAGCATATCAACAGTGCAGGATAATAGTGTAACACATCACACACAAAATAGAACAGTGAGAGGTAACAATGCAGCACATGACACACAAAACAGAACAGTGCAGGGTAACAATGCAACACATCACAGACAAAATAGAACAGTGCGGGGTAACAATGCAGCACATAACACACAAAATAGAACAGTGTGTGGTAACAATGCAGCACATGCCAGACAAAACTGAACAACGCAGGGTAACAATGCAGCACATGCCACACAAAACAGAACAGTGCAGGATAACAATACAACACATCACACAAAATAGAACAGTGCAGGGTAACAATGCAACACATGCTACATAAAATAGAACAGTGTGGGGGTAACAATGTAGCACATCAACAGTGCAGGGTAACAATGCAACACATCACACACAAAATAGAACAGTAGTACGGGGTAATAATGCAGCACATGACACACAAAATAGAACATTGTGGAGTAACAATGCAGCACATACTACACAAAATAGAACAGTGTGGGGTAAAAATGCAGTACATTAGACACAAAACAGAATGGTGCAGGCTAAGAATGCAACACATCACACACAAAATAGAACAGTGCAGTGTTATAATGCAGCACATGACACATAAAATAGAACAGTGCATGGAAACAATGCAGCACATCAGACACAAAATAGAACAGTGCAGGGTAACAATGCAACACATGCCACATAATACAGAAAACTGCAGGGTAAAATGCAACACATCACACACAAAATAGAACACTGTGGGGTAACAATGCAGCACATGACACGGAACATATAACAGCACAGGGTAAGAATGTAGCACATGCCACACAAAATAGAATAGTGTGGGGGTAACAATGCAGCACAATAGATACAAAGTAGAACAGCATGCAGTAACAATGCAGCACATGATACAAAATAGAACAGTGCAGGATAATAATGTAGCACATCAACAATACAGGATAACAATGCAACACATGACACACAGATAGAACAGTGCAGGGTAACAATGCAACACATCAGCGGTGCAGGGTAACAATGTAGCACATGACACACAAAATAGAACTGTGCAGGGTAATAATGCAGCCCATCAACAGTGCTGGGTAACAATGCAGCACATCAACAGTGCAGGGTAACAATGTAGCACATCAACAGTGCAGGGTAACAATGTAGCACATCAACAGTGCTGGGTAACAATGTAGCACATGACACACAAAGTCTTGCTTCTAACCCAGTTTAATAGCTGAGATAACTGAAGTACAGAGAGGACAAGTACAACACTACAGTAACTTTATTTTATACTGTGGCCTTTAAACAGATTGTACCACAAATCACAGTACAGGACTCATACAGCACACTAAAAACAAAAGAACAGTGCAGGGTAACAGTTCAGTACATCATAGTGATTTGCACAGTATGCCACTGACAGAGCTACGATTGCAACTGGGATTCCCTGGTTTATACTTGTATGATTGAAGCTTTGAAATAGCCAGTCAGAATGGATACAATGGTTTGCCTGGCATTCCAATGCAGCATACAGCTCTATGATACTGAATTCAACAGTGTAAAGCAGCAGGATACAACACTACACAGGTATTTCTTTGCTTCTGTCACTCTGAAGCAGATTAACATTGATGTAGATATCCCTCTGACACATTTTCAGTAGCTGTCTGTAGTTAAAGTGGTTAAAATCAAATAAAACTGTTGTAATTTTTCCAGATGGCCCCCAAAACACAGCCTTGTTTCTTGCCGAATCAAAGCTAAAGGAGGGGGAAACTCTAACCCTGACCTGCAGAGGGGAATCTAACCCAAGTCCTGAAATCAGCTGGGAGAAGGTGGGCTCTGACCACCAGCAGAACTGGAGCATTTCCACATCCAAAGGGCAGTCAGTGCTGTCCATCTTAAATGTTAGTCCAAGGGAAAGCGGCACCTACATTTGTGTTATAAAGAATGAAATCAACAGAACTCAGCTCCATGCATCAGTCGATGTTTTATGTAAGTAAACCCTTTTGTATGTATCTGTGCTGTGGTGTCCCTCATGAGATGTGTGTGGGGTTGGGTAATCAACTCTACTGTCAATGTCTGAAGCAGTGTGTAAGCTTTCTCTTTCCTTCTAGACACAATGCCAGTCTGGCTTTCTGTGCTTTTTGTGGAGAAAAAAAACAGGCATTTGTCAATGCCGAATGTTTGCTTGCTGGCATTGGCATTGGTAGTGTAGGAGTTACAGAGCTGCATAATAGGAATGGCAGTGAAGTATTGAACTGAAGCCAACCCCATCACCACCCTGCAGATAGTGACAGGCATTGGGGTGTGCCTTTGGGTCATCAGGCATAACGGCCATGCCATTTCACCACACCCTACCGTGCAGACACCGACAAGTGTCACGGTGTGCCTTGGGGTCTTTGGCCCTTATGTGCACCCCATTCCATCAGGAAATATTGTGAGATAGATGCAGTATAGGAGAATGGGGTGAACTTTGGGGCCGAAGAGTCCAATGCACACCTCGATGCCTCTCAGTGGCTGCAGGGTGTGGGTGTGGGTGGAGTGGTATGAGCATTGCAGGTGACAGTCCCAAGTCCCAGCCCTGATGCCTGTTATTCTCTACAGGGTGGGGTGTAATGGTCAGAAACCCTAACGCCTCAGGCATTCATTGGTATTTTCATGCCAAATTTTCAACATGGGTTTTTTGTGACCCACACCTCATGAACAGTGGCAATATCAGTTTGTTAGCCGAAAGCTGCTTTTGCACAGTGACTACGGCATTTGTCACCACAGGTGCAAAAACACATTCTGAACAGGATGTGAAAAATGACAGCTGTACTGGTCATGGGGAGGTGTAAAAAATGGCAATGCTGAAAATCTGCAGTGAAAATATAAAAAAAACTGGTGAAGTCATGAGAGTGCGTAGAAACTGTGCAACGTGCACCCATAATATAATTAGTTTGGGAATTGTTTACAGCAGATTGTCAACACAGGCATTTTGGGACCTCCGGTCATGAACTGTGTCACTGTGATTTTCTTTATCTTTCCCGAACAATAATTTCCCACAGCGACCATGTATTTCTGTGCTGAAAGTGTGAAAACACATTTTGGCCATGTTGTGAAAAATGACAGCTGAATTGTTCATAAGGAAGTGTGGAAAAATGCCACTGGTGAAAATCTGGACTGAAAATATTACAAATTCATGAACTTACCAGGGTGCGTGGAAACTGCGCAATGCTCACTTGTAGCACAGCAATTTTTGGGAATTTTTTCACCAGATTTTTAACATAGACATTTTAATACTTCTGCTTATGAACAGTGTGACTGTGATTTTCTTAATGTGTCCCATACATTGAGTTCACATACCAACTGCGCCATTGTGCTGTACCTGCGTGGAAACACATTTTGGGTGAGAAGTGAGAAATGACAGCTGTACTGCTCTTAAGGAGGTGTGGTAAAATGGCAATTTTGAAAATCTGGAGTGAAAATATTGAAAATTCGCGAACTTATGAGTGTGCGTAGGAACAGCACAATGCATGCTCGTAAAATAGTCATTTTTGGGAATTTTTTCACCAAATATTTAACACCTCTGCTCATGAACAGTGTCACTGTGATTTTCTTAATGTGTCCCAAACATTGATTTCAGACACTGATCATGCCCATTAGCGCTATACATGCCGAAACACATTTGGGTGAGATGAAAATGACAGCTGTACTACTCATAAGGAAGTGTGGTGAAATGGCAATGTTGAAAATCCAGAGTGAAAATATTGAAAATTCGTGAACCTACAAGCGTGCATAGGAACAGCGCAACACATGCTCGTAAAACAGTCATTTTTAGGAATTTTTTCCCCAAATTTTCAACATAGGCTTTTTGAGAGCCCATCTTATGAACACTGGCACTGTCATTTCATTAATCAGTCCTGAAAGGTGATTTCACGCATTGACCGCAAAATCACCCTTCGGGCCTGATTAACGCCATGACAGTGACAGAATTCATGAGGAGGGGTCCCAAAAACCCCATGTTGAAAATTTTGCCAAAATTCCAAAAAATGCCTGAGATATGCAGCAAAGTTGAAAAACCCTATTCATTACATTATACAGCTTACCGGCATTTCCTCAGTTCGCGGTCGGCTTTGAAGAGTGCAGATGTGTTCTTGGTCCACCGAAGATTGTCGCGCCGAGCTCCAGAGGTAAGTACAGGTTGAGGTGGGGGTGGGAGGCAGGGTACAGAGGGTGGGCGCGGGTGGGGGAAGGGGCAGGGAGACTGTGAGGGACCGTTTTTGTGTTTTCAGGTTTTTTTTTTTATTACGACGTGGGACATTTGCCTTGCTGGGGTGGGCTCCCAGCATGGCAATTACACAATGCAGGACATTTGCCATGCTGGGGTGGGCTCGCAGCATGGCAGCTGGAAAGCTTTTTGGGGGGCAGTGGAGCCGACGGGGATTGGGCACCCCCATCAGCCATTCCAACTGTTGCTACACTGGGGTGGGCTCCCAGCATGGCACATGGTAATCTTTCGGGGGGACTGTGGAGCCGACTGGGGATTGGGCACCCCAGTCGGCCAAACACATTGTTGCCACGCTGGGGTGGGTTCTCAGCGTGGCACCTGGAAGACTGTTTGGGGGAGGGGGGGCAGCACTTCAGTGAGCACTTCTGTTATCTGAGTGTGCTCACTGAAGCGGCTCTCTCCCTTTCAACTGTAAGCCACTGCATTCTCGAGTGCTGTCATAGACAGCTGCAGCATGCATTGGGCAACTGTGGCCACACCTGCAAACACACGGAGGGAATTGGAAGAGGGCGTGCCACACCTCCAGAAACTCGGATGATGGCATGATGTTTCTTGCACATGCATGCAAGCAAACATAAAAAACAGCAGACTGAGCTGTTAAGAGTAAAAATTCCTTCTCTGTCCAAAGACAAGGTCACCATTCCTGACCTCTTCATTCCTCTTATCCTTGCCCAAAATGCAAAAACATTGCATCTTTGGAGGAAACAACGCCGCTTGCAGTCATAAATGGCAAACTGGTTTTATATTGGTAAACAATGAAGCAAACTGGTTTTATACTTGTAAACAACAAAATAAACTTTTTTCATAATATTAGTAAGCAATATGACAGTATAACTGATGCACAAAAAAGGATGTCATTGCTGAAATAGCAAAGTAAACTGGATTCATGGTGTTGTTTGATGCCCTTTACTTTCAGCCATCATACATCTACTTTACCATGATATTTCAGCAGGTAGGGGGATAAAACCTTTTACAGGTACATCAGCGAGTGTAGAAAGTCAATGGGAGGGATAGTGAGACTGAATAGAATGAATGGTGGGTGGGCAGAGGGGGACAGTGAAAAAGCTGGGATACTGAACGAATATTTCTGCTCAGTATTCACAAAAGAGGAGGGGGAAGTGCCTAATCCAATTAACAGAAGCACTCTTGATAGGGGGGTTGATCCCAGTCCTTTCACAGAAGAAAGGGTTCTGCAGGAACTCCTAAAACTGAAGGTGGAAAAAGCAATGGGGCCTGATGGAATTCACCCCAGAATTCCAAATGAATTAAGGGTGGAACTAATGAAACCACTGGCTACTTTTTTTAATAAATCATGGGAGGATGGTGTGGTACCCGAGGACTGGAAGAAGGTGGATGTGATACCCCTTCAGAAAAGTGGGACCAAGACAGAGGCAGGAAACTACAGACCTGTCAGTCTGACCTCTGTGGTAGGGAAAGTGATGGAGTCACTTCTGAAGGAAAGAATAGTTGAGTTCTTAGAGGCCAGTGGGGCACGGGACCCAAGGCAGCATGGGTTCACAGTGGAAAGGTTATGTCAGACTAATCTAATAGATTTCTTTGACTGGGTGACCAAAGTAGTAGACCAGGAGGGGCTGTGAACATGGCCTACCTAGACTTTAGCAAGGCATTTGACACAGTCCCACACAAAAGATTAATAGTCAAATTAACCATCCTGGGAGTGGGTCCCAGGGTGGTAGCCTGGGTAAAACATTGGCTGGACAACAGGACACAGAAGGTAATTGTAAATGGAGTCCACTCTGAAGAAAGAGTGGTTACTAGTGGGTACCAGAGGGTTCAGTATGGGTCCAGTCCTTTTTAATGTCTTCATAAGTGACATTGCAGAGGGACTGGAAGGAAAAGTATGCCTTTGCAGATGACAAAAGATCTGCAACAGGGTTGATACACAAAGAGGTGTGGAAAGGATGAGAAGGGACTTGGCAAGGTTGGAGGAATGGTCAGAAATATGGCAGCTAGGATTCAATGCAAAGAAGTGCAAAATAATGCACCTGGGAAACAAGAACCCAGGGGAAAATACACAATGGGGGAGGTAGTAACAACAACAAAAAAGGAAAGGGACCTGGGGTTATCATATCAGATGACCTTAAGGTTAGTAAGCAATGTGAGAAGGCAGTAGGCAGGGCTGGGGGTATACTGGGATGCATAGGGAGAGGCATCAACAGCAGAAAACAGGAAGTTGTTATCCCTCTGTACAGACAGTTGGTGAGACCCCATCTGGAGTATTGTGTCCAGTTCTAGAGACCCCATCTCTGCAAGGACATAGACAGGATAGAGGCAGTCCAGAGGAGGGCAACTAAAATGGTGCAGGGTCTGCAACAGAAGTCGTATGAGGAGAGACTAAAGGAGCTTAATATGTATACTCTTGAGGAAAGAAGGGAGAGGGGGGATATGATAGAAACTTTTAAGTACCTCAGTGGAATCAACAAAGTCCAAGAGGGTAGCATCTTTCAGAAAAAGAGACGTGCAAGAACAAGGGGACACAATTTAAAGATAGAGGGAGGGGCGGTTCTGGGGCAATGTGAGAAAGTATTATTTCAGAGAGAGGGTAGTGGATGCATGGAACAGCCTTCCTGAGGAAGTTGTGGGCTCTAAAACTGTGGGAGAATTCAAGAATGTATGGGACAGACATAAGCAGGGACCCTGGTTTTCCATTTTTACCGGTAACACCGGTAAAAATCACGGAATCCTGCTTGGTTTGCGGATTTTGAATTCTTGTACGGTGCCTCACGGAAATTGCATTTCACTGCACAGAATCAGTAAGATTTCAGCATCTTTTTAAATGTTTTTATTTTCTCTTTCTATGCCTCCTTCTCACAGCATCGGTCTCCACTTTTCAGAGATCCCTAGGCTGGGTATCCCCCAACTTCACCCCACATAATGCTCAGGAGTCCTGTGAGCCTACCACCATCCTGCCTGGGTTATACCCCCAGGTGGGAAGGGAGGGGACCCCAGGTTACCCCTCCACAGTCCTTTAATGTGTGTCAGGCAGCCCAGTGTGTCCCTCATGGAACCTAGTTATGAAGTCTGGGGCAGCTGGGTTCCTTCTGCCAGCAGCCGATGTGGGGTGATTGTTACTGGTTTTCTGGTCTCTGTCCGAGGGCACTGGCACTCAAGGGGATCCAAGCAGATAGGGCACATAGAGACATGCCACTCCTCCAGATCCTGGCTAGCTTCCTTTCTTCCCGATTGCTCTGCAGTCCCATTGCACCACCACCGTGGTCACCCAGGTGGCAGTAAAGCAGCAGGACCTGCGGCCACCATTCCCAGAGGAGGAGAGCATCCCCCCAGGTGCTCGATCCTACTCCCCTGGCCAGACCTCTAGCAACCTCAATTTACTTTTGACCCCGGGTCCCTGGCATTGCAAGCAGTAGCACTACCACAAGTTATTTACAGTGCTCTGTCAACTATACACCCACTTTGGTGTAAGAAAACATAAGCAGATGGAGAAGCAAATAATTCAATTTTAGTAAAATGTTGTAGTGTTTACTGTTCAGCATTTGCACTGTAGGTACTGTGCACTTTTATTGAAATCATATATTAAAACATTATATATGGGTGTTATGGCTGACAGTATAGCCTAGTGGTTAGAGTAACAAACAGTGATTGAACCGAGTACATCTAGAAGACTTGGTTTTGATTCCCACAACCTCCACTTGCATACTGTGCGACTCCGAGCAAGTCACTTAGCCTCCGCAGTGTCACCTTTGAAAACATGCAGTTCTGCCTAGTGGACTTACCCAGTTTACACAAAATATATATAAAAAAATACCAATATATGTTTACTACATCATACAGTAGCAGGGTACCATGTAATTTACCTGAGTTTTCCTTGAGCTGCAATGATTTTGTATAGGTAAATATAAATGTTCAGATACATTTTTTTGTGTTTTATAAGCTAGTTTTTAGACTTTAGTCAGGTTTTTATTGTATTCTTTGTATGTGAACATCTAGCTGTAGATTGCTAAGCTCAGGATCACTGTTACCAACTAGTTTATTCAAGTTTATAATCAGTAGCGCCATCCCAAATCTACAGTTGTTTAAATGAAAACTAGTCTGAATTAAAGTATGTTCACAAGGTGGAAGCTGTCTTACTACTTACAAAATGATTTAGAAACATAGAAGTTGATGGCAGATAAGGACCGCAAGGCCCATCCAGTCTGCCCATTTCTTTTTCTACCTTATAAATGTACCATCGGCCTTTGCTCTGTCAGTGACCTATCTATTCATAGTCATTTGTATTGCTCCCTTATGCCTATCCCATGCCTGTTTGAAGCCCTGCACTGTATTCATAGCCACCACTTCTTGTGGTAAGCCATTCCATGCATCTACCACCCTTTCTGTGAAAAAAATTTCCTCATTCCCCTTAATCGGCCTCCCTCTAATCTCATGCTGTGTCCTCTTGTCCTGCTATTTTTCTTATATTTAAACATGTTAGACTCTTTCACCTTGTTTATGCCCTTAAGGTGTTTAAATGTCTCGATCATATCACCTCTCTCCTCCTTTGCTCAAGGGTATACATATTGAGCTCCGCTAATCTGTCCTTATATGTCTTCTGATGCAGTCCCTGCACCATTTGGTTGCCCTTCTCTGGACTGCCTCAATTTGGTTAATGTCCTTGTGAAGGTGTGGCCTCCAATACTGCACGCAGTACTCCAGATGGGGCCTAACCAATGTCTTGTACAGAGGGATTATTACCTCCCTCACGACTTGTGATACCCCTACTAATACACCCTAACACCCCCTAGCCTTACCTACTGCTTTAGAGGTCTGCTTGGATGATTTTTAGTCATCAGTGATGATGATGCCCAAGTCTCTTTCTTCCTTTGTGACTGCTAACAACCCTCCCAGCCTATAAGTGGCTTCAGGGTTTCTCTTCCCTATGTGCATGATTTGCACTTCTTTGCATTAAATCCCAGTTGCCACTCTTCTGACCATTCTGCTAGTTTATCCAGATCTCTTCTCATTCTGCCCACCCATCTGGATCATCTACTCTGTTGCAGATCTTGGTGTCATCTGCAAACAGACAAGCCTACCCCTCTAGTCCATCTCTATGAGGTCACTAATGAAGATGTTGAATAGGACTGGCCCCAGGACTGATCCCTGAGGTACCCACTTGTGACTTGCATCTCTTCTGACTGTATGCCATTTACCACCACTCTCTGTTTTCTGCCAGTCAACCAGTTTGCCACCCAGTTGACCAACTTCTGACCCACCCCGAGCCTACCTAGCTTATTTATCAATCTTCTATGTGGAACAGTGTCAAAAGCTTTGCTGAAGTCAAGGTAGGCGACATCAACTGCTCCCTTGGTCCACCACTCTGGTTACCCAGTCAAAGAAATCTATGAGATTAGTTTGACAGGACCTTCCTTTTGTAAACCCATGCTGTCTTGGATCCTGTGCCCCTATGGATTCCAGGTGTTGCACTATCCTTTCCTTAAGGAGTGCCTCCATAATCTTGCCCACTACTGAGGTAAGACTGACCGGTCTGTAGTTCCCCGCCTCCTCCCTGCTACCACTCTTGTGGAGTGGGATCACATGAGCCTTTCTCCAGTCTTCTGGGACCTCTCCTGTGCTCAGAGACTCACTAAACAATTCTGCTAATGGCTCTGCTAGTTCCTCCTTTAGCTCCTTAAGTCCCTGGGATGTATGCCATCAGGTCCCATTGCCTTATCCACCCTGAGCTTAGAAGCTCTTGTAGGACCCTTTCTTTTGTGAAGGGAGTAGTGCTCACCTCCTCCCCTGTGTCCATGATGCTGAGCTGTGGGCCCTGCCCTACCTTCTCTTCAGTAAATACTGAGCAAAAGTATCTATTTAGGATAGATGCCTTTACAGGGTCCTCCTCCACATGCTCCTTTTCTCCATTAAGCTAGTAATACCCCCTCTGGACTTTCTCCTTTCACTAATGTATCTATAGAAAGTCTTGTCACCTTCTTTTACTGTTCAATGCTAGTGTTTCTCAGTTTGGGACTTTGCCTGCCTTACTGCCTTACCTGCTTCCCTTAGGGCAGTTTGGTATGCCTCCCTATCTTCATCCCGCCGTGTTCCCTTATATTTTCTGAAGGCCAGCCTTTGGCTTGACCTTTTCTGCTACTATATTTGAGAACCAAAGTGGTTTCCTTCTTCTTTTGCACTTCCTTTTCTGTCTAACACAATGGGATGTTGCTTCAAGTATTGTATCCTTAATGCTTGCCCACTTTGCCTGTACCTCCTCACCTGTGTTTCTTTTGCCAGGGCTAGCTTAACTCTGTTGGCCATCTTATCAAAGTCAGCTCCTCTGAAGTCCCATATTTTTTGTCTTGGAATGGGATGATTTAGATGTAGTAGCCAAATTGAACCATACCATGTGATGGTCACTGGCCCCAGGTGACCTTCTACCTGGAGATCTGTGATCCCTTCTTTGTTAGTCAGTACTAGATCTAGGATAGCCCTGTCTCTTGTGGGTTGCTGTACCAGTTGTTTGAGGCCCTCCCAGGGAATCCACTATGAGTCTAGTTCTGGCAGATGTTCCTGCTGGTATTGACCAATCTGTATCTGGCATGTTGAAGTCTCCCATTATCAGAACCTCCCCTTTAGCTGTCATGTTTTGTGTATCTTCTAACAGTAATGTGTCTATGTCCTCCCCCTGGTCTGGGGGCCTGTAGACAACCCAGTTCTTATGGCTGTCCCATTACCTGTTTCCAGGGTGACCCACAGTTCTTCTGGCTCCTTATGTGTATTCTGAATTTCTGTAGCTTTGATATTTTCATTAACATACAGGGCCACCCTCCCCTTTTTGCACCTCGGTCTCTTCTGAACAATACATATCCAGGTACTGAAGTCTCCTAATGTGGTTACTGGTAAACCACGTCTCACTAATTGCTACTATGTCCAGTTTAGCCTCTGACATTATTGCCTGCAGGTCTGGGATCTTATTTCCCAGGCTGTGAGCATTTATGTACATGATTTTCCATTGGCCAGATTTTGGTGTGTTAGTTGTTGGGTGAAGTTTGGCATTACCCCTGTGCATCGTATGGGGAGACAAACCTTTTTTCTTACCTGGTGATGCAAATGAATGGCAAACACGCTGAATTCCTGTTTGACCACTAGCTGAGGGGGGAAGGGTGTTCTTCCCATTCGACGTATGGGGTGCTTTCACAATTAGCACCCCATTTAGGTGAATGGGATCATTTGCACATTCTCTCCCACCTGCTGTTTCAGTCTCTGTGACAACAAAACGTTTTCTGACAGACCGCTTTAATAAAAAGCAAATGTTAAGTGTTTAAGTGTGCTTATGCTTGGCCAGTGGATTTGAAAACACATTCAGTGACACACAGAAGGTAAGACCCCAGGGCATGTGTGATGCTGGTGGGCAGAGTGGTGCTCAAGTCACATCTTAGCTCAGACAGGAAAACTGAGAGACACCCTTTTCATGGAGACCAAGGGGAAAAAAAAAGCATCCATATGTTTGTGAGATGCATATTTTCCATTACAAGGTCCTCCACTAATCAATTGTGAATTTTTTAAGGTGAAGACACTTTATTTCAAAGAAGCAAATTCAGGCAGTTTGTTTTGCTCCTCTTACCCTCTGGCCATCCACTCCTTCAGGCCTGCCAAGTGCCCCTACCACCGCTGCTGAGTCTGGACCACCATCCACTGCCCCTTATGTCCATGCTATCAGGTAACCCAAGTAACCCTGCATCGGGTGGGCCCCTAGCTCTGTAGGAGACTAACAGGGGAGGACGATCACCTTTAAGAGCTTCCTGTACATCCCAGACATTGCAGGGGTCAGAACAGACACATGTGTCAGCAGCTTCATGCTTATGGAGGGACCAACAACCATCCTTCGGGTGGCCAGCAGGTGCTTTCCCATTTTTGTGGGAGCGTGTCAGGCCGCATGATGTCAAGGCACAAGCTGACGTCCAGCACGCTCCCTCCTGCAGTGAGGGCCAATGTGTTGCCATGCCTCTATCCTCCACCTGGGGCCCACAAATGCTGAGCTGTGAATACACCCTCCCTTCCAGGAGAAGGCGAGTGGTTGCTGGACACTCAAGCCTCCCCCCCCCGGCTGATCTTCCAGCACCCAAATCTGTTCCCAAACCCTGGTCAGTGGTGTCACAGGCAGAAATCTAGTTCAGGCAGTTAAATGATAGAAAAAAACAAAGGTGGTCCACCTTAGTAGTGATGGTTCAGATTAATTTACATCTGAGTTCTAACAAGCAAAGAGACTAAGTAATTTGTAACTTGTGCATGTGGGGTGTGGGTGTTGAAGAAAGGGGAAAATAGTGATGTCACTACTGCAATCACCCCTGAGGGATGTGGACTGCATTGTTTCTACTGTCATCACACCTGAGAGGTGGGGAGCATAGTGCTTCTGCCATAACCATTGGTGGATGGGGAATGTTGTACTGCTACTGTCCCACCTGAGGGATGGGGGCCATAGTGCTGATACTGCCATCACACCTGAGGAATGCGGAACATAGTACTGCTGCCATCACACCTAATGGATAGGGGCCACAGTGCTGCTGCTTCCATCATACTTGAGGGAGAGAGGACACAGTGCTGTTGCTGCTGCCATCATACCAGAGGGATGGGTGTTGTAGTGTTGTTTGTGCTGCCATTGCACCTGAGGGATGGCAACGTAGTGCTGCTTCCATCACACCTCAGGGATGGGGGCTGTAGTGTTGTTGCTGCCATCACATCTTGTACCTAAAATAACTTTAAATTGGTATAAGGATGGAAGGATGTGCAATAGTAAAGGTCAAAACTGCTAAAATGCATGTTAGCAGAGTTAAAAATTGTTAAATAAAGTACACAAAACCAAACATCGGTAAAACCGGATTTTGGCTTAGCAGACACCAGTGACAGTACCATTTTTTACAAGGTGCAAAATGGAATTTGCCCTTTCTCAATCCCGGTAAACCAGTGTCCCTGGACATAAGGCAATTCTTGTGGGGGGGGGGAGGAAGAAATAGATTGTTGGTTAACTAGGATCTGCGGCCTATCCTGTAGGTAGGGAAATGGGCAGACTAGGTGGGCCAAGCGGTCCTTATCTGCCGTCAAAGTCTATGTTTCTATGGATGTCTTTTTTTTTTTTATCCAGAATAGATATAGATGCAGCACCTTGTTCACTGTGAAGTCCTGCTTGTAACTCAGTTTTAGCTTAGATAACCGAAGGAGCAACATACAGTACAGTCCATATAATATTGACTTTAGTTTTCAGTATTTCATTCAAACAGATTTTACCCAAAGTGTCTATTGGACTCATACAGAACACAGAAAGATAGAATGAACAATGTGGGTAACACTGTAGCACATCACTGCGACTTGCACTAGGTCATACAATATGCCAGTGGCAGAGCTGGATAAAACTGGATGCCCCAGCATCCCGTGTATAGTATGGCACAGAAAGAGGTGGGCCGACACTGGCAGATCAGATGGTATCCAGTTCACAGTTAGGGCCGAAGGAGAGACATGAAGTAATATACATAGGTGGGAGTGAAACAAACACTTCTCAGCAATACTTGCTTTCATTCATACCTGCTTTGCTTTGCCTGTTTCAAACAAACTCGCAACATAATGTTTCTCCTCTCATGCTGTCACTAGCAATAATCCTGAGTGTTGCCATATTGACGGTTTTGTTGCCATAGTTCCAAGTACCATAGTACCCCCTCCTCCCCACACCCCCCCCATCCTACCAGCACTTCTCTCTGTGGTACATTGACAATGTTGATGTGCTGCTCTAGCCTCTTTTTCTTGTGCCCCTTCCCTCTGTTCTTACCTTTCCTCCCATCATCAAGATGTCCATTCTGGGTTTCTCTATGTGATCCTTCTGTTTGTGAATTATTGTGACTACTGAGATGTTTATCTGAATTGTTGTGAGCTCGGTTTGATTATCATGTATGTACTACTTCTGACGTGGAACCTTTGTAAAAGAGCCTTGGCTCAAAGGTATTTGTAATCCTAGACTTAAATAAATAAATAAATAAATAAAGTACTAATTACTGATATATGGTAAGCATAGACTCCAGCGCACTCACAATGTTTTATTTTGAATACTTTTATCAAGGATAACACTACTCAGATGCAACATCCTGGTCACAATGGAGTCCTGCATCTAACCCAGTTTTATTGCTGAGAGAACTGAAACAGAGAGAGAGGCCAAGTACAAAACTATGTTAACTTTATTTAATATTATGGTTTTCAGAATGCATCCTAAATTGCTTGAAAGGACTCATACATCACACACAAACTAGAGCAGTGCAAGGTAACAGTGCAGTACGTCACGGTGACTAGGTCAGGGTCATAGAGTGTGCCAGTGGCAAAGCTGGGATCAAAGCAGGATGTCGCTGCTAACAGGTCTATCATCAAGACTTGAAAGAACTGGCTTTAACTGATATACTGGTGTGCCGCAATTCTGTTGTAGCATGTAGCTGTGTTACACTGAACCCAACAGCAACAGTGCAGTAGGATACAAGGCTACTGATGAATTTGTTTGCCTTCATTACTCTGAAGCAGGTTCTGATGTTAGCTACATAGCCCTCTGATACATTTCCAGTAACTAGTTGGTTAAATGCAACTGTTGCGGTCTTTCTTCTAGATGGCCCCCGAAACACAACCTTGTTCCCAGCTGAATCAAACGTAAAGGAGGGGGAGACTCTAACCTTGACCTGCAGAGGTGAATCCAACCCAAGTCCTGAAATCAGCTGGCAAAAAGAGGGCTCTGACCACCAGGAGAACTGGAGCATTTCCACATCCAAAGGGCAGTCAGTACTGTCCATCTCAAATATTAGTCCAAGGAAAGCGCACCTATATTTGTGTTATAAAGAATGAAATCAACAGAACTGAGCTATATGCATCAGTTGATGTGTTATGTAAGTAAACCCTTTTGTAAGTTTCTGTGTTTTGGCATCCCTCATGAGGTGTGTATGGGGTTGGATGGTGAATTTCACTGTCAAAGTCTGAGACTCTGTGTGCAGGCTTTCTTACCTTCTAGACAGGAGGCCAGTCTGGTGCTGTGTGCCTTTGTTCCATGAAGGCTGAGTGAATTAAGCTGTGGCCTCCCAGTTAACAGAATACCTACAGGAGCACAATCTCCTCTCCCGGCTCAACACGGGTTCAGGAAGGGCACAGCACAGCTATCGCCTCGCTGTTGTCACCTTGCAGATCCGTGCTGCAACTGATCAGGGCAACCTCACTGGTGCGATTTCGTGGACTTATCCAAGGCCTTGACAGGGTTGATCACTCCCTCCTCAGCGCCACTTTGCTCTCCCTCGGAATCTCGAACCGCCCATGCCTGGTTCCATAATTACCTCACTGATAGGAAGCAATACACAAACTTCAACAAAACCTCTCCAACCTCACTGCTGTCCCATGTGGCCCCAGGGTCTGTCCCTGGCCCGACACTCTTCTCCTCTTCATCAACGAATTGCCATCCAACATCACCCATGGGCTTGCGACGCTTATACGCTGATGACCTCATCCTATTGGATAGCGCCAGAGACATCAGCATCATCAATTCCCAACTAAACGCAGACTTCAAGCCGTACAAATCTGGCTGAGCGAGCATAAGCTTGTCATCAACCTCAAAACCCAGGTTATGCTCTTCGGTCCCTGAATAGAACAAATTCTGCCCTGCCCCCTTCTGATACGCTGGGCTGATCGCCCCTGCAGATAGCTGCTGCTGTCAAGTACCTTGTGTGACCCTAGACCCCAGCTGGACCTTTCCCGCACATCAGGAACATCTGCAAGGCACAAATGTCAAACTCGGACTTGCATACAGAGCCAAAACTGCTCACACGGCTGCTCGGATGGCCCTAGCCAGGGTGTTCTCTCCTCCTCTGTTATGGGCTAGTGACCTTCGCCTCGATACAAATCCAACCTCTCAAAATGGGATACGGCCTACAACAGCATCTGCCGCTTCGTGCTCTCCGCCCCTTCCCTGACTCACCGCCGTGACCTTTATACACGCCTTGAGTGGCTCCCCCCTGAGAAACATCATACCTTCGCAGCAGGGACTTTCATCGACAACATCATCAGAACATCCACCCCCTTGGCCCTCACCCCGTCCTTCTTCTCAGGAAACTCTTCCCACCACCTTAGGTCAAGAGCGGCACTTAAATGCGTGGTCCCTAGAACACGCATCTTTACAGGCGATCGGGCTTTCGCCAACTATGCCCCCAAGCTATTGAACTCATTCCCTGCTCTTACTCGATCCACCCTCCCATTCAGGGTTCAAAACATCTCTATGGGCATTTCTGAAGGGCTCCTTCGCCTGTCCCTGTGCACCGTAGCCCCTTGAACAATCCTCTTCTGCGGGTTGCACACCCCAGGACCGCTGTTTTACCCTCCTGGTCACAGGATTAGATTTCTCTTGGTTATCGTAATGTTATTCTGTCAGTACCTGCAACCACCCTTGTATGTAAATTTTGTTAGTACCTGCAATCACCACTGTATGTAAATTCTGACTCACTCACTATATGTATACGCTGTATCGTAACTATCCCGGGCCTTCTGTAACCCTCCCCGGGCAGGTGTCTTTACTGGTTACCTTCTTTCACTATATGACATGTAACTATCTCTGTATTCTAATACCCTTTGTGTTCAAGTCTTATATGTCACTGTACCTGTTATCCAAGCTTGTAACCTCCCAGGTCGCACCTGAAAAAAGGCACTTGGCTGTCTAGTGTGACTTACCCGTAAACAAAAGCTAATAAATAAATAAATCTCTGAAGCAGCCATGTTAAGCACTACCCCAGCCTTTCAATGGAAACCTTGGGGAAACTCTGTGCAGCATCTTATTTTTCACTCAGCAACAACTACAGCAGCAAAAGGGAGTAAAAGATTATTTTAACTTGTCAGCAAACCTTACCTGGTATTTTCATGGGTACAGCACCAATGGATACTGGTTAAACATCATCCCTTGTATAGTATGGCACATGGAAGAGGTGGTCCGACAGTGGCAGCTCAGATGGTATCCAATTGCACTGTTAGGGCCTGAAGGAGAGACATGAAGTGATGGACACCAGGTGGGAGTGAAAATACACCCTTCTCAGCAGTGCTTCCTTTCATTTATACCTGCTTCATTTACCTGTTTCAAGGTTTAGATGGCATAACAAACTCACAACATAATGTTTCTCCTCTCATGCCCTCACTAGCAATAATCCTGAGTGCGGCCATATTGATGGTTTTGTTGCCATAGTTCCAAGTACTAATTACTGATATACGATAAGTCTAGAATCCAGTATATTGACAATGTTTTATTTTGAATACTTTTATCAAGGATAACACAACTCAGATGCAACATCTTGCTCACAATGGAGTCCTGCATCTAACCCAGTTTTATAGCTGAGAGAACTGAGATGCAGATAGGCCAAGTACAAAACTATGTTAACTTTATTTTATATTATGGCTTTCAGATTGTATCCTAAATTGCTTGAAAAGACTCATACAGCACACACAAACTAGAGCAGTGCAAGGTAACAGTGCAGTACGCCACGGTGGCTAGGTCAAGTCATAGAGTATGCCAGTGGCAAAGCTGGGATCAAAGCAGGGATGTCCCCGTTAACAGGTCTATCATCGAAGACTTGAAACAACTGGCTTTAACTGATATACTGGTTTGTCTGTTATTCCGTTGTAGCATGTAGCTGTGTTACACTGAACTCAACAGCAACAATGCAGTAGGATAGAAGGCTACTGATGAATTTGTTTGCCTCCATTATTCTGAAGCAGGTTCCGATGTTAGCTATGTAGCCCTTTGATACAGTTCCAGTAACTAATTAGTTAAATTGAACTGTTGTGGTCTTTCTTCCAGATGGCCCCCGAAACACAACCTTGTTCCCAGTTGAATCAAAGGTAAAGAAGGGGGAGACTCTAACCCTGACCTGCACGGGTGAATCCAACCCAAGTCCTGAAATCTGTTGGCAAAAAGAAGGCTCTGACCACCAGGAGAACTGGAACTTTTCCACATCCAAAAGGCAATCAGTGTTGTCCATCTCAAATGTTAGTCCAAGGGAAAGCGGCACCTACATTTGTGTTATAAAGAATGAAATCAACAGAACTGAGCTGTATGCATCAGTTGATGTGTTATGTAAGTAGACCCTTTTGTATATTTCTGTGCTGTGGTATCCCTGATGAGATGTGTATGGGGTTGGGTAATCAACTCTACTGTCAACGTTTGAAGGAGCACCAGCAGGAAGGAGCTGCTGGTATAACTAAACTTCTTACTGGGACTAAGAACTAGAACTCTTGTACTAGGACCTTCAATTTAGGGTAAAAAACGTGTGTTGTTAGAGTTAGTTGAAGTGAATTGTTATCTATGTATCTGTTATCTGTGTAGTTATCTAGGTGCTTGTCACAGGTGGCTGAAGGGAATTATCTGTGAAATTAACTAAGTGTAGAAAGATTTTCAAAGTAGGGGGTGTGGCTTAGTTAGAAGGAGCCAGGTTAAAACCAGATTTAAACACTGCCCTAGATAACTTCTGGCAGAGAACAAGCAGAGCACCAGGAGGAAAGAGCTGCTGGTATAACTAAACTTCTCTACTGGGACTATATTTTCCTCCTTCCCTTACCTCCATTCCCCCACCCAAAGGCAGTTCTACTTTTATAGGCACAGGATTTGACTGACAACAGGAACTTCCTGTTTGGGAGCAGGAAGTGAGTGATCACAGAGCCACCAAAAACTCACCATCCTAAAAGGGCAAGAGTAGCTCTCTGTCCCCCAGCTGCTAGAGGTCTGACTCAGCAAGTAAGGTGACTACTGAGAAATATAGGAACTTTGTCTCAGAACAGGAAGATCAGGAGCTAAAAGGGCTCAGAGACAGTATGTAAGTAAGGAGAGAAATAAAAATAAACAGAGGAAAGAGTAAGTATTCCAAACAACAATTAGGGGACCAGAAATAAGACATGATGGGAGTGGTGCAGTGCAGTGGCTGTGGAGCAGCAGTCTTCTGGGAAACATTCTGGAGGATGCAGTGTTGTCCCATCTCCCAGGGACCACCAGGGTCACTGCCGTTGCCTCAGAGGTTGCCGAGAAAGAGGAGCGGTTGGACCACAGTGGGCTCAAGGAGGATGAGGGTGAGGGTGGTAGAACAGAGCTGCAGCCCTCCAGTTGTACCTTTCCACAATTTCTATGCTGTTCTGGAAAAGTGTGGTTCCTCTATGGAGGCACCCACAGTGGAGACCAAGGAGGATGATGGGAACCTTCACAAAGGAGACCCACAGGAGGGTGGCATGGGACCCCACAGGGGAAGGAAACAACTCCTGGTGGGGCACTCCATTGTTAGGAAGGTAGAACTGGGAGAGGAAGGGAGAGGGGGTAAGGTGCCTGCCTGGTGCCATGGCTTGGAGGGACAGGGAGCAAATCCTCAGGATCGCAGGAGCAGCTGCACAGGGGAGGGAGCTGGATGTCATTGTCCACCTAGGAACAAATGACCTGGCTAAGAAAGGGATCAGAGCAGTGCAAGAAGCATTTGTGGAGATGTGGAGGGGCCTTAGACAAATAGGATGCACAGTAACCTTCTCGGAGGTGCTGCCTGTTTATGGCACAGGTGAGGCTAGGGTGCTGCATACCATGGGATTCAATCAGTGGTTGAAAAACTGGTGCAGAGTTCAGGGATTTGGCTTCACTGGGGACTGGGGGTCCACCTGGAGGGATGCAGGCCTATACTGGCGTGATGGTCTGCATCTGTCCAGGAGGGGAACCAGGATCCTAGGTGATAGGTTTAAATGCTTCATTGGCAAGCATTTAAACTAGCCAAGGGGGAGGCACTGGAGAGGAACATAGAAATCCTAGCCCCACAAAAAATCAGGGTACTAATGAGGTAGACACCAACATACAGATGTCGATAGGGAGAAGCTTAGGGTAAATGGAGAAGGTGACAAACACAATAAGGACAGGGATGGGGAAAAAAGGGTAAGGCCATCAAAAAGTGGAGGGTAATTAGTACCAATGCCCATAGTCTGGGCAACAAGCTCCCTGAACTGGTGGCCTTGATGGAAGAGGGATGCCTGGATAGCGTAGCAGTCACAGAAACATGGTACACAGAGAACCATGACTTGGATGTTAACATACCAGGGTAGACAACCTACAGGAGACACAGTGAGAGGAGGGCAGAAGAAGGGCTGGAGTAGCTCTCTATGTAAGGGAAGGGATAAAAGCAACTGAACAAAAGAGTAAACAGAGAGGAGAGAAGGCACTGTGGGTCACCTTAGAGACTGGAAATAGCACCACAATCCACACAGGGGTGTATAGAGACCCCCATGTCAGGGGGAAGGAATGGACAAGAATATGACAGAAGGCATACTTAGGATGGCAGAGAAAGGGGAGATACTGTTGATGGGGGACCTTAATATGCCAGATGTTAACTGGAGCACCTTTGCTGCAGCCACATCCAAGAGCAGGGCCATTCATGGTGCCCTTCAGGTGGCATGCCTCAGGCAGCTAGTTTTGGAACCTACTCATGAGGGAGCAATCTTAGACCTTGTACTCTCAAATGGAGACAGTGAGAAGATCTCAGATCTAGAAGTGGGTAGCCATTTGGGAACAAGTGACCACCAAACAGTGTGGTTCATGATAAACTCAGCTACAGAGTCAAGCCATACAAAAGTGAGGGTTCTGGACTTCAGGAGGGTTGACTTTGGCAAGATGGGAGAGTGCCTTAGAAAAGCACTAGCAAACAGGCTAGAAGGAGGGGTGGAGCAACAATGGGAAATATTAAACTGCCATAACAGAGGCAACAAGCCTTTGTGTGAAGCAAATAAATGGATCAAAATGAAAGAAAAAGCCACTATGGTTCTCAAAAGAGGTGGTGGTGAAGGTTAGGGAGAAAAGATAGCATTTAGGAAGTATAAGGAAACACAGAAGGAGCTTGACAGAGAACTGTACCAGTTAAGGCAGAATGAAGCAGGGAGGAGAGTCAGAATAGCAGAGGCCCAAACTGAGGAAAAGATAGCCAACTTGGTTAAGAAGGGGGATAAAACCTTTTATAGGTATATCAGGGAGTGTAGAAAGACAAAGGCAGGGATAGTGAGGCTGAATAGAATGGACGGTGGGTGGACAGAGAGGGACAGTGAAAAAGCAGGGATACTGAATGAATACTTCTGTTCAGTATTCACAAAAGAGGAGGTGGGGAGGTGCCTAATCCAATTAACAGAAGCACTATGGATAGGGGGTCGATCCCAGTCCTTTCACAGAAGAAAGGGTTCTGAAAAACTCCCAAAACTGAAGGTAGACAAAGCAATGGGGCCAGATGGAATTCACCCAGAATTCTAAAAGAATGAAGCAGAGAACTAATGACACCACTAACTACACCTTTTAACAAATCATGGGAGGATGGTGTGGTACCTGATGACTGGAGAAAGGCAGATGTGATTCCCCTTCACAAAAGTGGGACCAAGACAGAGGCAGGAAACTACAGACCTGTCAGTTTGACCTCTGTGGTAGAGAAAGTGATGGAATCACTTCTGAAGGAAAGAATTGTTGAGTACCTAGAGGCCAGTGGGGCACAGGACCCAAGGCAGCCTGGGTTCACAGCGGAAAGGTCATGTCAGACTAATCTAATAGATTTCTTTGACTGGTGACCAAAGTAGTAGACCAGGGAGGGACTGTGGACATGGCCTACCTAGACTTTAGCAAGGCATTTGACACAGTCCCACACAAAAGATTAATAGTCAAATTAACCATCCTGGGAGTGGGTCCCAGGGTGGTAGCCTGGGTAAAACATTGGCTGGACAACAGGACACAGAAAGTAATTGTTAATGGAGTCCACTCTGATGAAAGAGGGGTTACTAGTGGGGTACCGCAGGGTTCAGTACTGGGTCCAGTCCTTTTTTAATGTCTTTATAAGTGACATTGCAGAGGGACTGGAAGGAAAAGTATGCTTCTTTGCAGATGACACAAACATCTGCAACAGGGTTGATACACAAGAAGGTGTGGAAAGGATGAGAAGGGACTTGGCAAGGTTTGAGGAATGGTCAGAAGTATGGTAGCTTGGATTCAGTGCAAAGAAGTGCAAAATAATGCACCTGGGAAACAAAAACCAGGGAAGATTACACAATGGGGGGAGGTAGTAACAACAACAAAAATGGAAAGGGACCTGGGGTAATCATAGCAGATGACCTTAAGGTTGGCAAGCAATGTGAGAAGGTGGTAGGGAGAGAGGGTGGGAGGCTGGGGATACTGGGATGTATAGGAAAGGCATCACCCAGAAAACAGGAATTTGTAATCCCTCTGTACAGATAGTTGGTGAGACCCCATCTGAGTACTGCGTCCAGTTCTGGAGACCCCATCTCTGCAAGGACATCGACAGGATGGAGGCAGTTCAGAGGAGGGCAACTAAAATGGTGCAGGGTCTTTAAGAGAAGCCATACGAGGAGAGACTAAAGGAGCTTAATATGTATACCCTTGAGGAAAGGAGGGAGAGGGGGGACATGATAGAAACGTTCAAGTACCTCAGTGGAATCAACAAAGTCCAAGAGGGTAGCATCTTTCAGCAAAACAGATGTGCAAGAACAAGAGGACACAATTTGAAGATAGAGGGGGGATGGCTCAGGGGCAATGTGAGGAAATATTTTTTCACAGAGAGGGTGGTGGATGGAACAGCCTTCCTGAGGAGGTTGTGGGGTCAAAAACTGTGGGAGAATTCAAGAATGCATGGGACAGACATAAGGCAATTTTTGTGTGGGGTAGGAGGACATAGGCTGTTGGTTAAATAGGATCTGCAGCTTATCCTCTAGGTAGGGAAATGGGCAGACTAGGTGGGCGAAGCGGTCCCTGTCTGCTATGAAAGTCTATGTTTCTATGTTCTATGTTTCAATGTAGGCTTTCTCTTACCTTGTAGACACGATGCCAGTCTGGTGTTGATGACAGTCTGGCGTTGTGTGCTTTTTGTCATGGAGAAAAAAGGAAAACAGCAGACTGAGCTGTTAGAGTAAAAATTCTTCTGTCCAAAGGCAGGGTCACCATTCCTGACTTCTTAATTCCTTCTTCCTTGCCCAAAATGCAAAACATTGCATCTTTGAGGAAACAACGCTGCTTGCAGTCATAAACGGCAAACTGGTTTTATATTGGTAAACAACGAAGCAAACTGGTTTTATACTTGTAAACAACAAAATAAACTTTTTTCATAATATTAGTAAGCAATATAACAGTATGATGTGCAAAAAAGGATGTCATTGCTGAAATAGCAAAGTAAACTGGATTCATGGTGTTGTTTGATACCCTTTACTTTCAGCCATCATACATCTACTTTACCATGATATTTCAGCAGGTAGGGGGATAAAACCTTTTATAAGTACATCAGCGAGCATAGAAAGTCAATGGGAGGGATAGTGAGACTGAATAGAATGAACGGTGGGTGGGCAGAGGGGGACAGTGAAAAAGCTGGGATACTGAACGGATATTTCTGCTCAGTATTCACAAAAGAGGAGGGGGAAGTGCCTAATCCAATTAACAGAAGCACTCTTGATAGGGGAGTCAATCCCAGTCCTTTCACAGAAGAAAGGGTTCTGGAAGAACTCCTAAAACTGAAGGTGGAAAAAGCAATGGGGCCTGATGGAATTCACCCCAGAATTCCAAAAGAATTAATGGTGGAACTAGTGAAACCACTGGCTACTCTTTTTAATAAATCATGGGAGGATGGTGTGGTACCCGAGGACTGGAAGAAGGTGGATGTGATACCCCTTCAGAAAAGTGGGACCAAGACAGAGGCAGGAAATCACAGACCTGTTAGTCTGACTCTGTGGTAGGGAAAGTGATGGAGCTACTGAAGGAAAGAATAGTTGAGTTCCTAGAGGCCAGTGGGGCATGGGACCCAAGGCAGCATGGGTTCACAGCGAAAGGTCATGTCAGACTAATCTAATAGATTTCTTTGACTAGGTGACCAAAGTAGTAGACCAGGGAGGGGCCGTGAACATGGCCTACCTAGACTTTAGCAAGGCATTTGACACAGTCCCACACAAAAGATTAATAGTCAAATTAACCATCCTGGGAGTGGGTCCCAGGGTCGTAGCCTGGGTAAAACATTGGCTGGACAACAGGACACAGAAGGTAATTGTAAATGGAGTCCACTCTGAAGAAAGAGTGGTTACTAGTGGGGTACCGCAGGGTTCAGTATCGGGTCCAGTCCTTTTTTAATGTCTTCATAAGTGACATTGCAGAGGGACTGGAAGGAAAAGTATCCCTCTTTGCAGATGACACAAAGATCTGCAACAGGGTTGATACACAAAGAGGTGTGGAAAGGATGAGAAGGGACTTGGTAAGGTTGGAGGAATGGTCAGAAATATGGCAGCTAGGATTCAATACAAAGAAGTGCAAAATAATGCACCTGGGAAACAAGAATCCAGGGGAAAAATACACAATGGGGAGGAGGTAGTAACAACAACAAAAAAAAGGAAAGGGACCTGGGGTTTATCATATCAGATGACCTTAAGGTTAACAAGCAATGTGAGTAGGCAGTACGGAGGGCTGGGGGTATACTGGGATGCATAGGGAGAGGCATCAACAGCAGAAAACAGGAAGTTGTTATCCCTCTGTACAGACAGTTGGTGAGACCCCATCTGAAGTACTGTGTCCAGTTCTAGAGACCCCATCTCCGCAAGGACATAGACAGGACAGAGGCAGTCCAGAGGAGGGCAACTAAAATGGTGCAGGGTCTGCAAGAGAAGTCGTATGAGGAGAGACTAAAGGAGCTTAATATGTATACTCTTGAGGAAAGAAGGGAGAGGGGGGATATGATAGAAACTTTTAAGTTCCTCAGTGGAATCAACAAAGTCCAAGAGGGTAGCATCTTTCAGAAAAAGAGACATGCAAGAACAAGGGGACACAATTTAAAGATAGCGGGAGGGGCGGTTCTAGGGCAATGTGAGGAACTATTATTTCACAGAGAGGGTAGTGGATGCATGGAACAGCCTTCCTGAGGAGGTTGTGGGCTGTATAACTGTGGGAGAATTCAAGAATGCATGGGACAGACATAAGGCAATTCTTGTGGGCGGGGGGGTAGGAAGAAATAGACTGTTGGTTAACTAGGATCTGCGGCCATCCTGTAGGTAGGGAAATGGGCAGACTAGATGGGCCAAGCGGTCCTTATCTGCTGTCAAAGTCTATGTTTCTATGTGTGTCTTTTTATCCAGAATAGATATAGATACAGCACCTTGTTCACTGTGAAGTCCTGCTTGTAACTCAGTTTTAGCTTAGATAACCGAAGGAGCAACATACAGTACAGTCCATATAATATTGACTTTAGTTTTCAGTATTTCATTCAAACAGATTTTACCCAAAGTGTCTATTGGACTCATACAGAACACAGAAAGATAGAATGAACAATGGGTAACACTGTAGCACATCACTGCGACTTGCACTAGGTCATACAATATGCCAGTGGCAGAGTTGATCGAAACTGGGATGCCCCAGCATCCCATGTATAGTATGGCACAGAAAGAGGTGATCGACACTGGCAGATCAGATGGTATCCAGTTCACTGTTAGGCCTGAAGGAGAGACATGAAGTGATATACATAGGTGGAGTGAAAACAAACACTTCTCAGCAATACTTGCTTTCATTCATACCTGCTTTGTTTACCTGTTTCAAGGTTTAGGTGGCACAACAAACTCGCAACATAATGTTTCTCCTCTCATGCCGTCACTAGCAATAATCCTGAGTGTTCCCATATTGACGGTTTTGTTGCCATAGTTCAAGTACCATAGTACCCTCCTCCCCACACCCTCCGCCTCCTACCAGCACTTTCTCTGTGGTACATTGACAATGCCGCTGTGCTGCTCTAGCCTCTTTTCTTGTGCCCCTTCCCTCTGTTCTTACCTTTCCTCCCATCACCAAGATGTCCATTCTGGGTTTCTCTATGTGATCCTCCTGTTTGTGAATTATTGTGACTACTGAGATGTTTATCTGAATTGTTGTGAGCTCGGTTTGATTATCATGTATGTACTACTTCTGACATGGAACCTTTGTAAAAGAGCCTTGGCTCAAAGATATTTGTAATCCTAGACTTAAATAAATAAAAAAAGTACTAATTACTGATATATGGTAAGCATAGACTCCAGCGCACTCACAATGTTTTATTTTGAATACTTTTATCAAGGATAACACTACTCAGATGCAACATCCTGGTCACAATGGAGTCCTGCATCTAACCCAGTTTTATTGCTGAGAGAACTGAAACAGAGTGAGAGGCCAAGTACAAAACTATGTTAACTTTATTTAATATTATGGTTTTCAGAATGCATCCAAAATTGCTTGAAAGGACTCATACATCACACACAAACTAGAGCAGTGCAAGGTAACTGTGCAGTACGTCACAGTGACTAGGTCAAGGTCATAGAGTGTGCCAGTGGCAAAGCTGGGATCAAAGCAGGGATGTCGCCGTTAACAGGTCTATCATCGAAGACTTGAAAGAACTGGCTTTAACTGATATACTGGTGTGCCCGTAATTCTGTTGTAGCATGTAGTTGTGTTACACTGAACCCTACAGCAACAATGCAGTAGGATACAAGGCTACTGATGAATTTGTTTGCCTCCATTACTCTGAAGCAGGTTCTGATGTTAGCTACATAGCCCTTTAATACGTTTCCAGTAACTAGTTGGTTAAATGCAACTGTTGTGGTCTTTCTTCCAGATGGCCCCCGAAACACAACCTTGTTCCCAGCTGCATCAAACGTAAAGGAGGGGGAGACTCTAACCCTGACCTGCACAGGTGAATCCAACCCAAGTCCTGAAATCAGCTGGCAAAAGAGGGCTCTGACCACCAGGAGAACTGGAGCATTTCCACATCCAAAGGGCAGTCAGTACTGTCCATCTCAAATATTAGTCCAAGGAAAGCGCACCTATATTTGTGTTATAAAGAATGAAATCAACAGAACTGAGCTATATGCATCAGTTGATGTGTTATGTGGTAAACCCTTTGTAAGTTTCTGTGTTTTGGCATCCCCATGAGGTGTGTATGGGGTTGATGGTGAATTTCACTGTCAAAGTCTGAGACTCTGTGTGCAGGCTTTCTTACCTTCTAGACAGGAGGCCAGTCTGATGCTGTGTGCCTTTTGTTCCATGAAGGCTGAGTGAATTAAGCTGTGGCCTCCCAGTTAACAGAATACCTACTGGAGCACAATCTCTCTCCCGGCTCAACACGGGTTCAGGAAGGGCACAGCACAGCTACTGCCTCGCTGTAGTCACCTTGCAGATCCGGATAGCAACTGATCAGGGCAACCTCACTGGTGCGATTGCGGGACTTATCCAAGGCCTTGACAGGGTTGATCACTCCTCCTCAGCGCCACTTTGCTCTCCCTTGGACTCGAACCCCGCCTCATGCCTGGTTCAATAATTACCTCACTGATAGGAAGCAATACACAAACTTCAGCAAAACCCTCTCCAACCTCACTGCTGTCCCATGTGGCATCCTCCAGGGTCTGTCCTCGGCCCGACACTTTCTCCTCTTCATCAATGAATTGCCATCCAACATCACCCATGGGCTTGCGACTCTATATGCTGATGACCTCGTCCTATTGGATAGCGCCAGAGACATCAGCATCATCAATTCTCAACTCACGCCCGACTTCAAGCAGGTACAAATCTGGCTGAGCGAGCATAAGCTTGTCATCAACCTCAAAACCCAGGTTATGCTCTTCGGTCCCTGAATAGAACAAATTCTGCCCTGCCCCTTCTGATACGGGGCTGACGACCGCCCTGCAGATAGCTGCTGCTGTCAAGTACGTTGGTGTGACCCAGACCCTCAGCTGGACCTTTCTCTGCACATCAGGAACATCTGCAAGGCTACAAATGTCAAACTCGGACTTGCATACAGAGCCAAAAACTGCCTCACACCGGTTGCTCGGATGGCCCTAGCCAGGGGTGTTCTTCTCCCCTTCCTCTGTTATGGGCTAGTGACCTTCGCCCGATTGCTAAAATCCAACCTCTCAAAATGGGATATGGCCTACAACAGCATCTGCCGCTTCGCGCTCTCCGCCCCTCCCCTGACTCACCACCGTGACCTTTATACACGCCTTGAGTGGCTCACCCCTGAGAAACATCGTACCTTCGTAGCAGGGACTTTCATCGACATCATCATCAGAACATCCACCCCTTGGCCTCGCCTCTGCCCTTCTTCTCGGAAACTCTTCCCACCACCTTAGGTCAAGAGCGGCACTTAAATGCGTGGTCCCTAGAACACGCACCTTTACAGGCGATCGGGCTTTCGCCAACTATGCCCCCAAGCTATGGAACTCATTCCCTGCTCTTACTCGATCCACCCCCTCCCATTCAGGGTTCAAAACGTCTCTATGTGCATTCCTGTTGGGCTCCTTCGCCTGTCCCTGTGCACCGTAGCCCCTTGAACAATCCTCTCTCGGCGGGGTTGCGCACCCCAGGACCGCTGTTCTTACCCTCCTGGTCACAGGACTAGATTTCTTCTTTGGTTATCGTAATGTTATTCTGTCAGTACCTGCAACCACCCTTGTATGTAAATTTTGTTAGTACCTGCAATCACCTCTGTATGTAAATTCTGACTCACTCACTATATGTATACGCTGTATCGTAACTATCCCGGGCCTTCTGTAACCGTCCCCGGGCAGGTGTCTTTTACTGGTTACCTTCTTTCACTATATGACGTAACTATCTCTGTATTCTAATACCCTTTGTGTTCAAGTCCTATATGTCACTGTACCTGTTATCCAAGCTTGTAACCCTCCCAGGTCGCACCTGAAAATAGGCACTTGGCTGTCTAGTGTGACTTACCCGGTAAACAAAAGCTAATAAATAAATAAATCTGAAGCAGCCATGCTAAGCACTACCCCAGCCTTTCGATGGAAACCTTGGGGAAACTCTGTGCAGCATCTTATTTTTCACTCAGCAACAACTACAGCAGCAAAAGGGAGTAAAAGATTATTTTAACTTGTCAGCAAACCTTACCTGGTATTTTCATGGGTACAGCACCAATGGATACTGGTTAAACATCATCCCTTGTATAGTATGGCACATGGAAGAGGTGGTCCGACAGTGGCAGCTCAGATGGTATCCAGTTGCACTGTTAGGGCCTGAAGGAGAGACATGAAGTGATGGACACCAGGTGGGAGTGAAAATACACCCTTCTCAGCAGTGCTTCCTTTCATTTATACCTGCTTCATTTACCTGTTTCAAGGTTTAGATGGCATAACAAACTCACAACATAATGTTTCTCCTCTCATGCCCTCACTAGCAATAATCCTGAGTGCGCCATATTGACGGTTTTGTTGCCATAGTTCCAAGTACTAATTACTGATATACGATAAGCCTAGAATCCAGTACATTGTTTTATTTTGAATACTTTTATCAAGGATAACACAACTCAGATGCAACATCTTGCTCACAATGGAGTCCTGCATCTAACCCAGTTTTATAGCTGAGAGAACTGAGATGCAGATAGGCCAAGTACAAAACTATGTTAACTTTATCTTATATTATGGCTTTCAGATTGTATCCTAAATTGCTTGAAAAGACTCATACAGCACTCACAGACTAGAGCAGTGCAAGGTAACAGTGCAGTACGTCACGGTGACTAGGTCAAGGTCATAGAGTATGCCAGTGGCAAAGCTGGGATCAAAGCAGGGATGTCCCCGTTAACAGGTCTATCATCGAAGACTTGAAACAACTGGCTTTAACTGATATACTGGTTTGTCTGTTATTCCGTTGTAGCATGTAGCTGTGTTACACTGAATTCAACAGCAACAATGCAGTAGGATAGAAGGCTACTGATGAATTTGTTTGCCTCCATTATTCTGAAGCAGGTTCCGATGTTAGCTATGTAGCCCTTTGATACATTTCCAGTAACTAATTAGTTAAATAGAACTATTGTGGTCTTTCTTCCAGATGGCCCCCGAAACACAACCTTGTTCCCAGTTGAATCAAAGGTAAAGAAGGGGGAGACTCTAACCCTGACCTGCACGGGTGAATCCAACCCAAGTCCTGAAATCTGTTGGCAAAAAGAAGGCTCTGACCACCAGGAGAACTGGAACATTTCCACATCCAAAAGGCAATCAGTGTTGTCCATCTCAAATGTTAGTCCAAGGGAAAGCGGCACCTACATTTGTGTTATAAAGAATGAAATCAACAGAACTGAGCTGTATGCATCAGTTGATGTGTTATGTAAGTAGACCCTTTTGTATATTTCTGTGCTGTGGTATCCCTGATGAGATGTGTATGGGGTTGGATAATCAACTCTACTGTCAATATTTGAAGCAGAGCACCAGGAGGAAGGAGCTGCTGGTATAACTAAACTTCTCTACTGGGACTAAGAACTAGAACTCTTGTACTAGGACCTTCAATTTAGGGTAAAAAAACGTGTGTTTGTCAGAGTTAGTTGAAGTGAATTGTTATCTATGTATCTGTTATCTGTGTAGTTATCTAGGTGCTTGTCACAGGTGGCTGAAGGGAATTATCTGTGAAATTAACTAAGTGTAGAAAGATTTTCAAAGTAGGGGGTGTGGCTTAGTTAGAAGGAGCCAGGTTAAAACCAGATCTAAACACTGCCCTAGATAACTTCTGGCAGAGAACAAGCAGAGCACCAGGAGGAAAGAGCTGCTGGTATAACTAAACTTCTCTACTGGGACTATATTTCCCTCCTTCCCTTACCTCCATCCCCCTACCCAAAGGCAGTTCTACTTTTATAGGCACAGGATTTGACTGACAACAGGAACTTCTTGTTTGGGAGCAGGAAGTGAGTGATCACAGAGCCACCAAAGACTCACCATCCTAAAAGGGCAAGAGTAGCTCTCTGTCCCCCCCCCCCAGCTGTTAGAGGTCTGACCTCAGCAAGTAAGGTGACTACTGTGAAATATAGGAACTTCTTGTCTCAGAACAGGAAGATCAGGAGCTAAAAGGGCTCAGAGACAGTATGTAAGTAAGGAGAGAAATAAAAATAAACAAACAGAGGAAAGAGTAAGTATTCCAAACAACAATTAGGGGACCAGAAATAAGACATGATGGGAGTGGTGCAATGCAGTGGCTGTGGAGCAGCAGTCTTCTGGGAAACATTCTGGAGGATGCAGTGTTGTCCCATCACCCAGGGACCACCAAGGTCACTGCTGTTGCCTCAGAGGTTGCTGAGAAAGAGGAGCGGTTGGACCACAGTGGGCTCAGGGAGGATGAGGGTGAGGGTGAGGGTGGTGGAACAGAGGTGCAGTGCTCCAGTTGTACCTTTCCACAATTTCTATGCCATTCTGGAAAAGTGTGGTTCCTCTATGGAGGCACCCACAGTGGAGACCAAGGAGGATGATGGGAACCTCACAAAGGAGACCCACAGGAGGGTGGCATGGGACCCCACAGGGGAAGGAAACAACTCCTGGTGGGGGACTCCATTGTTAGGAAGGTAGAACTGGGGGAGGAAGGGGAGGGGGTAAGGTGCCTGCCTGGTGCCATGGCTTGGAGGGACAGGGAGCAAATCCTCAGGATCGCAGGAGCAGCTGCACAGGGGAGGGAGCTGGATGTCATTGTCCACCTAGGGACAAATGACCTGGCTAAGAAAGGGATCAGAGCAGTGCAAGAAGCATTTGTGGAGATGTGGAGGGGCCTTAGACAAATAGGATGCACGGTAACCTTCTCGGAGGTGCTGCCTGTTTATGGCACAGGTGAGGCTAGGGCGCTGCATACCATGGGATTCAATCAGTGGTTGAAAAAGTGGTGCAGAGTTCAGGGATTTGGCTTCACTGGGGACGTGGGGTCCACCTGGAGGGATGCAGGCCTATACTGGCGTGATGGTCTGCATCTGTCCAGGAGGGGAACCAGGATCTTAGGTGATAGGTTTAAATTCTTCATTGGCAAGCATTTAAACTAGCCAAGGGGGAGGCACTGGAGAGGAACATAGAAATCCTAGCCCCCACAAAAAATCAGGGTACTAAGTGAGGTAGACACCAACATACAGATGTCGATAGGGAGAAGCTCAGGGGTAAATGGAGAAAGTGACAAACGCAATAAGGACAGGGATGGGGCAAAAAGGGTAAGGCCATCAAAAGTGGAGGGTAATTAGTACCAATGCCCATAGTCTGGGCAACAAGCTCCCTGAACTTGTGGTCTTGATGGAAAAGGGATGCCTGGATAGCGTAGCAGTCACAGAAACATGGTACACAGAGAACCATGACTGGGCTGTTAACATACCAGGGTAGACAACCTACAGGAGGCACAGGGAGAGGAGGGGAGAAGAGGGGGTGGAGTAGCTCTCTATGTAAGGGAAGGGATAAAAGCAACTGAACAAAAAAGTAACAAGGAGGAGAGGAGGCACTGTGGGTCACCTTAGAGACTGGAAATAGCACCACAATCCACACAGGGGTTGTATAGAGACCCCTATGTCAGGGGGAGGGAATGGACAAGGATATGGCATGCCTCAGACAGCTAGTTTTGGAACCTACTCATCAGGGAGCGATCTTAGACCTTGTACTCTCAAATGGAGACAGTGAGAAGATCTCAGATCTAGAAGTGGGTAGCCATTTGGGAACAAGTGACCACCAAACAGTGTGGTTCATGATAAACTCAGCTACAGAGTCAAGCCATACAAAAGTGAGGGTTCTGGACTTCAGGAGGGTTGACTTTGGCAAGATGGGAGAGTGCCTTAGAAAAGCACTAGCAAACAGGCTAGAAGGAGGGGTGGAGCAACAATGGGAAAATATTAAAACTGCCATAACAGAGGCAACAAGCCTTTGTGTAAAGCAAATAAATGGATCAAAATGAAAGAAAAAGCCACTATGGTTCTCAAAAGAGGTGGCGGTGAAGGTTAGGGAGAAAAAGATAGCATTTAGGAAGTATAAGGAAACACAGAAGGAGCTTGACAGAGAACTGTACCAGTTAAGGCAGAATGAAGCAGGGAGGAGAGTCAGAATAGCAGAGGCCCAAACTGAGGAAAAGATAGCCAACTTGGTTAAGAAGGGGGATAAAACCTTTTATAGGTATATCAGGGAGTGTAGAAAGACAAAGGCAGGGATAGTGAGGCTGAATAGAATGGACGGTGGGTGGACAGAGAGGGACAGTGAAAAAGCAGGGATACTGAATGAATACTTCTGTTCAGTATTCACAAAAGAGGAGGTGGGGGAGGTGCCTAATCCAATTAACAGAAGCACTATGGATAGGGGGGTCGATCCCAGTCCTTTCACAGAAGAAAGGGTTCTGAAAACTCCCTAAAACTGAAGGTAGACAAAGCAATGGGGCCAGATGGAATTCACCCCAGAATTCTAAAAGAATGAAGCAGAGAACTAATGACACCACTAACTACACCTTTTAACAAATCATGGGAGGATGGTGTGGCACCTGAGGACTGGAGAAAGGCAGATGTGATTCCCCTTCACAAAAGTGGGACCAAGACAGAGGCAGGAAACTACAGACCTGTCAGTTTGACCTCTGTGGTAGGGAAAGTGATGGAATCACTTCTGAAGGAAAGAATTGTTGAGTACCTAGAGGCCAGTGGGGCACAGGACCCAAGGCAGCATGGGTTCACAGTGGAAAGGTCATGTCAGACTAATCTAATAGATTTCTTTGACTGGGTGACCAAAGTAGTAGACCAGGGAAGGACTGTGGACATGGCCTACCTAGACTTTAGCAAGGCATTTGACACAGTCCCACACAAAAAGATTAATAGTCAAATTAACCAGCCTGGGAGTGGGTCCCAGGGTGGTAGCCTGGGGTAAAACATTGGCTGGACAACAGGACACAGAAAGGAATTGTAAATGGAGTCCACTCTGATGAAAGAGGGGTTACTAGTGGGGTACCGCCAGGTTCGGTACTGGGTCCGGTCCTTTTTAATGTCTTTATAAGTGACATTGCAGAGAGACTGGAAGGAAAAGTATGCTTCTTTGCAGCTGACACAAAGATATGCAACAGGGTTGATACACAAGGAGGCGTGGAAAGGATGAGAAGGGACTTGGCAAGGTTTGAGGAATGGTCAGAAGTATGGTAGCTTGGATTCAGTGCAAATAAGTGCAAAATAATGCACCTGGGAAACAAAAACCCAGGGGAAGATTATACAATGGGGGGAGGTAGTAACAACAAAAAAATGGAAAGAGACCTGGGGTAATCATAGCAGATGACCTTAAGGTTGGCAAGCAATGTGAGAAGGTGGTAGGGAGAGAGGGTGGGAGGCTGGGGATACTGGGATGTATAGGAAGAGGCATCACCAGCAGAAAACAGGAAGTTGTTATCCCCCTGTACAGACAGTTGGTGAGACCCCATCTGGAGTACTGCGTCCAGTTCTGGAGACCCCATCTCCGCAAGGACATCGACAGGATGGAGGCAGTTCAGAGGAGGGCAACTAAAATGGTGCAGGGTCTGCAACAGTAGCCATACGAAGAGAGACTAAAGGAGCTTAATATGTATACCCTTGAGGAAAGGAGGGAGAGGGGGACATGATAGAAACGTTCAAGTACCTCAGTGGAATCAACAAAGTCCAAGAGGGTAGCATCTTTCAGCAAAAGAGATGTGCAAGAACAAGGGGACACAATTTGAAGATAGAGGGGGATGGCTCAGGGGCAATGTGAGGAAATATTTTTTCTCAGAGAGGGTGGTGCATGGAACAGCCTTCCTGAGGAGGTTGTGGGGTCTAAAACTGTGGGAGAATTCAAGAATGCATGGGACAGACATAAGGCAATTTTTGTGTGGGGTAGGAGGAAATAGGCTGCTGGTTTAATAGGATCTGCAGCTTATCCTCTAGGTAGGGAAATGGGCAGACTAGGTGGGCCAAGCGGTCCCTATCTGCCATGAAAGTCTATGTTTCTATGTTCTATGTTTCAATGTAGGCTTTCTCTTACCTTGTAGACACGATGCCAGTCTGGTGTTGATGCCAGTCTGGCTTTGTGTGCTTTTTGTCATGGAGAAAAAAGGAAAACAGCAGACTGAGCTGTTAGAGTAAAAATTCCTTCTCTGTCCAAAGGCAAGTTCACCATTCCTGACTTCTTAATTCCTCTTCTCCTTGCCCAAAATGCAAAAACATTGCATCTTTGGAGGAAACAGCGCTGCTTGCAGTCATAAATGGCAAACTGGTTTTATATTGGTAAACAACGAAGCAAACTGGTTTTATACTTGTAAACAACAAAATAAACTTTTTTCATAATATTAGTAAGCAATATAACAGTATAACTGATGCGCAAAAAAGGATGTCATTGCTGAAATAGCAAAGTAAACTGATTCATGGTGTTGTTTGATGCCCTTTATTTTCAGCCATCATACATCTACTTTACCATGATATTTCAGCAGGTAGGGATAAAACCTTTTATAAGTACATCAGCGAGCATAGAAAGTCAATGGGAGGGATAGTGAGACTGAATAGAATGGACGGTGGGTGGGCAGAGGGGGACAGTGAAAAAGCTGGGATACTGAACGAATATTTCTGCTCAGTATTCACAAAAGAGGAGGGTGAAGTGCCTAATCCAATTAACAGAAGCACTCTTGAGAGGGGGTTTGATCCCAGTCCTTTCACAGAAGAAAGGGTTCTGCAAGAACTCCTAAAACTGAAGGTGGAAAAAGCAATGGGGCCTGATGGAATTCACCCCAGAATTCCAAAAGAATTGAGGGTGGAACTAGTGAAACCACTGGCTACTCTTTTTAATAAATCATGGAAGGATGGTGTGGTACCCGAGGACTGGAAGAAGGTGGATGTGATACCCCTTCACAAAAGTGGGACCAAGACAGAGGCAGGAAACTACAGACCTGTCAGTCTGACCTCTGTGGTAGGGAAAGTGATGGAGTCACTTCTGAAGGAAAGAATAGTTGAGTACCTAGAGGCCAGTGGGGCACGGGACCCAAGGCAGCATGGGTTCACAGCGGAAAGGTCATGTCAGACTAATCTAATAGATTTCTTTGACTGGGTGACCAAAGTAGCAGACCAGGGAGGGGCTGTGAACATGGCCTACCTTGACTTTAGCAAGGCATTTGACACAGTCCCACACAAAAGATTAATAGTCAAATTAACCATCCTGGGAGTGGGTCCCAGGGTGGTAGCCTAGGTAAAACATTGGCTGGACAACAGGACACAGAAGGTAATTGTAAATGGATTCCACTCTGAAGAAGAAAAATTACTCACCTTAGTAATTGCTTTTCTTCTCATGGAGTCTTGCTATATTATGACATATAGCAGTTAGCCACAGCACTTGAACTGCCCCGAGAGGAAGGAGTTAACTCCAGGCTGACTGGAGTTCCAAGCGCAGCGCCTTGCTGAAAGCTCTATCTGGCTAGTTTCAAATTGAAACTGTCAGATCTTTACGGAGCCAACACTAAGCAAAAGTCTGTGTGGAAAACTCTACACTAGCCAAATGGCTACCTACTAGTAGAAATAACAATAACAGAAACAACAACAACAATATCACCCTGACAAGACTATTAGGCCCCTCCCCAAAAGACTCAAGTCCAGGAGGGGCCAACCTACAAGTAAAACAGAAATACCTAGTTTTCCTAATCCTAAAGAAAAGGAAAAAAGGAAAAAGAGCTATAATGGCATGACACAGTGCTTGCACCAATTTGCCAACCCCTTACCCAAGTAGAAGTTCTGAGAGGGGCATGTTGGGGGGGTGGTCATAATATAGCAAGACTCCATGAGAAGAAAAGCAATTACTAAGGTGAGTAATTTTTTCTTCAAACACCATGAAGTCTTTGCTATATTATGACATATAGCAGATTACACAGCAGTACCTCCATGGAGGAGGGCCAGAACCTACTTAGAAATAGGCTCTGAAGACGGTTGTGCTAAACCGAGCATCTCTCTCCTGGACTGGACATCCAGGGAGTAATGCTTGGTAAAGGTGTGAACTGTTTTCCAGGTAGCAGCTTGACAGATTTCCAGAATGGGAATATCTCTAGCAGCCACTGGAGATGCAGCTGTACCCCTGGTGGAATGGGCCCTCAGTCCTGAGGGGGGTTCTCTACCTAGTTTTTGGTAGCAAAATTGGATACAAGAGACAATCCACCTGGCAATTGTCCTCTTAGTGGCAGGTTTCCTTGCCAACCTCGCCATAGGTAAGGAAGAGTTGGAGGATTCGAACCTGAATCTTTGTGCGCTCCAAATAGTAGCTTAAAGCTCTTTTATCGTCTAAACTGTGCAATCTCCTCTCACCCGAGGAAGAATGCTCAGTGAAAATACTGAAGGGAAATGGATTGGTTAAGATGGAAATCTGAAACCACTTTAGGTAAAAACTTTCTGTTAGTCCTGAGGACTACCTTATCTCTGTGAAAAGAAATAAAATCCTTTTCCACTGACAGGGCTTGTAACTCACTTATGCGTCTGGCAGAAGTGATGGCCACTAGGAAAACAGTTTTCCAAGTTAGGAACTTAAGGTCTGCTGAAGACAGAGGTTCAAAGGGGGGTTGCATTAACTGAGCAATGCAAACATTAAGGTCCCAGGCAGGGGCTGGGTCCCGAAAAGGAGGGTTAGTGTGAAGTAACCCCTTAAAAAACTTGGAAAACACAGTGTGAGAAGAAAGGCTTTCCTGCTGATATAAAAGCAGAGACAGCTGCCAGATGAACCTTTAAGGTAGCTGGCCTGAGGCCTAAGGAATTAAGATGGACCAAGTAGTCCAGCAAAATGGGCAAATCAGCAGATTCTGGGACAATTTGCTTCCCAGAACACCAGATGGAGAACCTCTTCCATTTTGGATTATAAGTGGCCCTAGTGGAAGGCTTCATAGAGGCCTTTAAAATATCAAGGACACCTTGAGAAAGGTGTAATTCAGCAAATTCTAACTCCTCAAGAGCCAAGCCTTGAGGTGGAGGGATTTGAGGTCCGGATACCAAACTCTCCCCTGGGCACAAGTCAGCAGGTTGTGGACCCTGGGAAGGCCATGGGGTGGGTGGACTGACAGGGACAGAAGCAGTGGGTACCAGGGTTGCCTGGCCCAGTCTGGTGCAATCAGAATCACTTTGCAGGGCTGGGATCTGATTTTTACTAATACCCTGAAGAGAAGGGGGAAGGGGGGAAAGGCATTCAGGAACTTCCCTTCCCAATCCAACAAAAAGGCGTCCAGGGGGACTGAGCCCATTACTGGAGGCCTGCAACAGAACAGAGGAAGTTGGTGGTTGTCTGGGGCTGCAAGATCATCTGAGGAGTGCACCATCTGGCAAAAACTGACCCCAGCACTAGGGGATTCAAAAACCATTCGTGATGACCCTGAGAAATCCTGCTGAGGGCATCCACTAGGACATTGTCCTTCCCTGGAAGGTGAACTGCTACTAGGGAGGTGTTCAGGGAGTAAGCCAGAGACCACAACTTCATTGCTTCAGTACACAAGGCTGATGACCGAGTGCCCCCCTGCTTGTTGATGTACCACATTGTTGTGGTATTGTCTGTCCTGACCTGAACTACTTTGTTCTGGACAGATGCTGAGAAAACCTGAAGAGCTAAAAGACAGCTCTGAGTTCCAACAGGTTGATGTGGAGCAGAGATTCCTGGGGGACCACACTCCTGAGGAAAGGTCGCCTATGTGCGCTCCCCCACCCCAGCAAGGAGGCATCCATGGTGAGGGGAGGGAATGAGAAATGGGGATGAAGGGGACCCCTAGTCTTAGATTGCTCTGATCCTGCCACCACTGAAGAGCTAGAATCAGAGTTTGGGTCACTGGGACCAATTTGGTAAGGGGGTCCCTCCTTTGGGACCAATAGGCCCTCAAATGAAACTGAATGTCTCTCATCTGGAATCTTGCTCCTTGCACTACAGCTGTGGAGGCAGCCATGTGCCCTAGAAGTTGCAGAAAGTGCCTTGCTGGTCGAGAGACCCGCAGGGTGAAAGAGGATGCCAGGGAAATCAGCTTCTCTACCCTTTCCGAGGGGAGAAATGCCCTGGCCAACTTTGTGTCCAATTCTGCACCTATGAAAGTACCTGAACTGGTTCTAGAACTGACTTTGGTAAATTCAGCAGGAATCCCAGGGAAGTGAGAAGCCACTGGGTGACTTGCAAGTGGGATTTTACCTGATCTAGGGACTGACCCACAATGAGCCAGTCGTCCAGGTAGGGAAACACAGCAACCCCTTGCCTTCTTAAGTGAGCCACTACCACAGCTAGACATTTTGTGAATACCCTTGGAGCAGAGGTAAGACCGAAGAGCATTGCATAGAACTGGTAGTGACCTGAGGGCAGTTCGAACCTGAGGTATTTTCGGTGAGAAGGCCTGATCAGGACATGAAAATAGGCATCCTTGAGGTCCAGGGAGGCTAGCCAGTCCCCTGGCCTGAGGGAGGGCAAAATCATTGCCAGAGTTAACATTTTGAACTTTGGTTTCAAAAGATGCTTGTTCAGGTACCTTAAGTCTAGAATGGGCCGCCATTCTCCTGCCTTTTGGGGTAAGGAAGTATCTGAGTACAGCCCTTGCCCTGGTGACAAGGAGGAACCCTTTCCACTGCTTTGCAGTCTAGGAGGAAGAGACCTCTGCTTCCAAAGCAAGGGCCTCTAAAGGGCTTGCAGGTGGAAAATGTCTGGTTCTCATCTTTGGAAACTGTTTGAAGCTGAGAACCAGACCCTGGCTTACTACCTCCAGAACCCATTTGTCCGAGGTTAGGGACACCCAGTTCTGGCTGAAATAAGCCAACCTGCCTCCAACTGGTACAGGAGAATCGGCCCTGGGCATCCCATCAGGGTGCCTGCTTGGCAGTAGCCTTAGGCTGAGGGGTGGGGGACGGTTTACCTGCGCCCCGTCTACCTCTGCCTCTGAAAAAAACCCTCTGTGCAAAAGCAGAGGAGGCTTGGGATTGATAAAAAGGCCTGTGGAAAGGCCTGCCCCTACCTCTGGGAGTGTGCCTCTGTGGAGTGGCATGCCGCTTCTTGGCCTGGGCACTTTTGTAGGTAGTTCTGTATTCATCCATGTTTTTCATATAATTTTCCGTTTGCTCTCCAAACAGAGAATTTCCCACCACAGGAAAATCCATAGCCTTTGACTGAGTATCCTGTGACAGATTAGTGCACCTGAGCCATGCCACCCTACGGAAAGCTACAGAAGTGGCCATGACCCTAGAGAAAACATCATTAACATCTACAGCAGTATGAAATTGAACTTTAGAGGCTTCAATGCCATCAGCAGCCACCTGTTCCAATTCACTAGCCAGATGGCCATGGGCCTGCTTGGCTAACTGCAACACTGTATCCCATCTAGATTTCTGATATCTAGCCACATAAGCCATATAATTTGCCTGCCTGAGTCCCAAAGAAGCTGCCATATACTGTTTTTTTCGCCATGGCATCAATCTTCCTGGAATCCTTATCAGGAGGATGTGAGGCCAGGGGATATTAGCTCTGTCACAGGCTGCAGCTTGTACCACACCTACATGACTACACTGCTCAGTGAGGAAGTCTGTATCAGGGCCTGATAAAGTATACCTTCTGTCCATTTTTTATCTACAGGAGGGACAGAATGAGGATTTTAAAATTTTTGTTGTTTGCTTCCTAAATGACTTATGCAAAGGAATAGACAACCTCCTAGACTCTGGGATATCCATCATCTCAACATAATCAGGCTCCTCTTGCTCATCCACAGCCTCTTCCAAGGGAAGCTGGTGGTTTCTGCAACCTTTTGTAAAACATAAAATGAGAAGGGGACTCAGACAGCATAGGGGGGAATTCTAATGGTCTGTCTGGAGAAATGTCCAGTTCAATGGGCACGTCCAGACCCTCCCAGCCACATACATAATGATCAAAATCTTCCTCCCCCTCCTGTGGTTCATAAAATTCCTCAACATCATACTCTTGAACCACTGGAACTGAACGAACCAACTTTTTGCCAGCTGTTGGTGGTTCGGCCGGTCCCTGAGACAGTGACTGGACAATCTGTATGGCTTTAGCTATCTCTGCAGCAGTTGGAGAGGCAATCTTGCACTCCAGACCTGCTGATTTCTTAGATTTTTTTACTGGGACCGGTTCCTCAGAACCAGCCTTCCTTTTGCCCGAGGAAGTCTCGCCCTGGTCAGAGGGCACTCCCTCTGGTCCAGTGGGTGCTGGACTGGGCTGGCCATCTGGGTCATCTGGTTCCCTGAGCTGGCCCAATCTTTTCTCCAGGGTGGCTGCAGGGAAATTCTTACACACCTGGCAGTCTGACAGGAGGTGGTCAGCCCCCAGACAATAAACACATGTGGTGTGTGGGTCAGCCTTGGCAAAGGCTTCCCCACAAACATCACAGTGTTGAAACCCAGTGGGCCCGGTTTTTCTTTTGGGTTTCCGACATAATGCCAGAATATCCAAAAACTTGCCCTTTTATGGCAGTGTAGGCAAGACACCCTTATCGTTCCTAACTGTAATCGGTATTTGAAAACCCAATTTAAAAGTTAGGTTTTTTTAGAACCGATAAGAACCGGGAACCGCACTCTAAAAGCCCAAATTATTGTTTAAAATTAGTATTTTTGCAAACTGATCGGTTCAAAACCGAACCGATAATGAATTTCCACACAGACTTTAAAATCCTGTACTTACGGTTTACCAGATAGAGCTTTGAACCGAAATGCGGTAAAATAATTACTTTTGCCGGTTAAAATGAACCGAGAAACACTCGTTTGAACCGAGAAATGAACCGAGCTGAAGGAGAGATCTCCGGAGCGACTGTTCAGTGAAGCGGAGTAAAGAATCTGACAGTTTCAATTTGAAACTAGCCAGATAGAGCTTTCAGCAAGGCGCTCGCGCTTGGAACTCCAGTCAGCCTGGAGTTAACTCCTTCCTCTCCGGGGCAGTTCAAGTGCTGTGGCTAACTGCTATATGTCATAATATAGCAAGACTTCATGGTGTTTGAAAGAGGGGTTACTAGTGGGGTACCACAGGGTTCAGTATTGGGTCCAGTCCTTTTTAATGTCTTCATAAGTGACATTGCAGAGGGACTGGAAGGAAACGTATGCCTCTTTGCAGATGACACAAAGATCTGCAACAGGGTTGATACACAAGGCGGTGTGGAAAGGATGAGAAGGGACTTGGCAAGGTTGGAGGAATGGTCAGAAATATGGCAGCTAGGATTCAATGCAAAGAAGTGCAAAATAATGCACCTGGGAAACAAGAACCCATGGGAAAAATTCACAATGGGGGGAGGTAGTAACAACAACAAAAAAGGAAAGGGACCTGGGGATTATCATATCAGATGACCTTAAGGTTAGCAAGCAATGTGAGAAGGCAGTAGGGAGGGCTGGGGGTATACTGGGATGCATAGGGAGAGGCATCAACAGCAGAAAACAGGAAGTTGTTATCCCTCTGTACAAACAGTTGGTGAGACCCCATCTGGAGTACTGTGTCCAGTTCTAGAGACCCCATCTCCGCAAGGATATAGACAGGATAGAGGCAGTCCAGAGGAGGGCAACTAAAATGGTGCAGGATCTGCAAGAGAAGTCGCATGAGGAGAGACTAAAGGAGCTTTATATGTATACTCTCGAGGAAAGAAGGGAGGGGGGACATGATAGAAACTTTTAAGTACCTCAGTGGAATCAACAAAGTCCAAGAGGTAGCATCTTTCAGAAAAGAGACGCAAGAACAAGGGACACAATTTAAAGATAATGGGGGCGTTCAGGGCAATTTGAGGAAGTATTTTTCACAGAGAGGGTAGTGGATGCATGGAACAGCCTTCCTGAGGAGGTTGTGGGGTCTAAAACTGTGGGAGAATTCAAGAATGCATGGGACAGACATAAGGCAATTCTTGTGGGGGGGTAGGAAGAAATAGACTGTTGGTTAACTAGGATCTGCGGCCTATCCTGTAGGTAGAGAAATGGGCAGACTAGATGGGCCAAGCGGTCCTTATCTGCCATCAAAGTCTATGTTTCTATGTATGTCTTTTTTTTTTTATCCAGAATAGATAATAGATGCAGCACCTTGTTCACTGTGAAGTCCTGCTTGTAACTCAGTTTTAGCTTAGATAACCGAAGGGGCAACATACAGTACAGTCCATATAATATTGACTTTAGTTTTCAGTATTTCATTCAAACAGATTTTACCCAAAGTGTCTATTGGACTCATACAGAACACAGAAAGATAGAATGAACAATGTGGGGTAACACTGTAGCACATCACTGCGACTTGCACTAGGTCATACAATATGCCAGTGGCAGAGCTGGGATCGAAACTGGGATGCCCCAGCATCCCGTGTATAGTATGGCACAGAAAGAGGTGGGCCGACACTGGCAGATCAGATGGTATCCAGTTCACTGTTAGGGCCCGAAGGAGAGACATGAAGTAATATACATAGGTGGGAGTGAAAACAAACACTTCTCAGCAATACTTGCTTTCATTCATACCTGCTTTGCTTGCCTGTTTCAAGGTTTAGGTGGCACAACAAACTCGCAACATAATGTTTCTCCTCTCATGCCGTCACTAGCAATAATCCTGAGTGTTGCCATATTGACGGTTTTGTTGCCATAGTTCCAAGTACCATAGTACCCCCTCCTCCCCACACCCCTTCCCCATCCTACCAGCACTTCTCTCTGTGGTACATTGACAATGCCGTTGTGCTGCTCTAGCCTCTTTTTCTTGTGCCCCTTCCCTCTGTTCTTACCTTTCCTCCCATCACCAAGATGTCCGTTCTGGGTTTCTCTATGTGATCCTCCTGTTTGTGAATTATTGTGACTACTGAGATGTTTATCTGAATTGTTGTGAGCTCGGTTTGATTATCATGTATGTACTACTTCTGACGTGGAACCTTTGTAAAAGAGCCTTGGCTCAAAGGTATTTGTAATCCTAGACTTAAATAAATAAATAAATAAAGTACTAATTACTGATATACGGTAAGCATAGACTCCAGCGCACTCACAATGTTTTATTTTGAATACTTTTATCAAGGATAACACTACTCAGATGCAACATCCTGGTCACAATGGAGTCCTGCATCTAACCCAGTTTTATTGCTGAGAGAACTGAAACAGAGAGAGAGGCCAAGTACAAAACTATGTTAACTTTATTTAATATTATGGTTTTCAGATTGTATCCTAAATTGCTTGAAAGGACTCATACAGCACAATCAGACTAGAGCAGTGCAAGGTAACAGTGCAGTACGTCACGGTGACTAGGTCAAGGTCATAGAGTGTGCCAGTGGCAAAGCTGGGATCAAAGCAGGGATGTCGCCGTTAACAGGTCTATCATCGAAGACTTGAAAGAACTGGCTTTAACTGATATACTGGTGTGCCCGTAATTCTGTTGTAGCATGTAGTTGTGTTACACTGAACCCTACAGCAACAATGCAGTAGGATACAAGGCTACTGATGAATTTGTTTGCCTCATTACTCTGAAGCAGGTTCTGATGTTAGCTACATAGCCCTTTATTACGTTCCAGTAACTAGTTGGTTAAATGCAACTGTTGCGGTCTTCTTCCAGATGGCCCCCGAAACACAACCTTGTTCCCAGCTGCATCAAACGTAAAGGAGGGGGAGACTCTAACCCTGACCTGCACAGGTGAATCCAACCCAAGTCCTGAAATCAGCTGGCAAAAAGAGGGCTCTGACCACCAGGAGAACTGGAGCATTTCCACATCCAAAGGGCAGTCAGTACTGTCCATCTCAAATATTAGTCCAAGGGAAAGCGGCCCCTACATTTGTGTTATAAAGAATGAAATCAACAGAACTGAGCTATACACATTAGTTGATGTGTTATGTAAGTAAACCCTTTTGTAAGTTTCTGTGCTGTGGTATCCCTCATGAGGTGTGTGGGATTGGGTAATGGTAGTTTACTCACCTGGTAAAGGTGATTGTGAGGGAATAGATCTCTGAGGCACTACACATTCCTGACATCATGGGTTGTGTACACCTGATAGGTTGCTTGATGCACATGTGACTAATTGAAGTCCGTCCCCCTCCCAGGGGCTCTGGTCTCCTGTGATCAGTTCAATGTATTCCAAAGCTGTATTTGTAATGAAACTTGTTATAACCCTGCAATGTGTACCCTGAATAAGTGTATGCTGACCAATATTATATGTTCTATGCTTCAGTTTTAATTAGGATAGTATTGTCAAGTTGCATTACTTTCAATATTGATCATTCATTCTTTTCAGCATTTTATATTACTTATCTAAAGAAACCATATACATTCTTACTCTGTACTTTGCCAGGTATGTTAATGCATGTCTGTAGGGTGTGGTGTGGAGCGCCTCAGAAATCTACTCCCCCACAATCACCTTTACCAGGTAAGTAAACTACCATTGTGGGGGATGATCTCTGAGGCACTCCACATTCCTGACATCATGGGTTATTAAAAAGCAGTGATAATCCTCTAGGGTGGGTTAGACGTGTTTTAGGTATTCTTTTCTGCGCGGGCAGCTAAGAGCTCCGCCTTGGCAAAGTTAGTCTTATTGTCCTGTGACGCGTCCATTCTGTAATGTCAAGTAAACGTGTGTATAGTTGACTCGTTGCCTGCGGCGCATATTTCTTATGCAGTGGCCATGTTATTTTCTGCCCAGGAAGTCACAATTGCTCTAGTAGAATGAGCTTTCAGGTCCTGTGGTGTCTGAGTGCTAGTTGCTCTGTAAGCCTCTGTGATGGCTGCCGTTCGGTATCCTGCTATACTGTAGATGATTTCGAGGTGGGTAGGCCTTTTCTGTGTTCCTGTACTATGATAAATAGTTTGTCTGTTTTTCTTATGTCCTCTGTTCTGGCAATGTATGTTTAAAGTTCTTGTGTGATGCCATGAGGTCTATTTCTATCGGTCCCCATCTGTGGTGTAACTGTAGAAATACTTGTGGATTGAGTTTCCACTCCCTGGGGTGTACCATCTGCCGACTTAGCCAGTCTGCCATCATGTTTAGTTTTCTTGCTAACTGGAGGGCTGTTATTGATTTTAAATTCTTTTGTGCCTATGACATGAGCTTTGTTGCCTCTGACAGCATTGCTTTGCTTTTGGTGCCTCCCTGCTTGTTTATATGATACCGTGACTTGGTTGTCTGATTTTATTTGGACGTGCTTTTGCTGGACGAGGTGTGAGAAGTGCAGCAGCGCTCTGAATACTGCTTGCATCTCTAGGACGTTTATTGTTAGTTTTGTTTCTGGTAGTGACCATTTTCCTTGGGCCGTGTGTTTCCCCAATATGGCCCCACATTCTGTTAGGCTGGCATCCGTCCCTATTATTACCTCTGGCTGTACATCTAGTGGTAAGCCTTGTGTTAGTCTGTTTCTGCTTGTCCACCATGTAAGGCTTGATCTTACCCTTGGTGTCAGATCAACCTTCCTTGTTAAGTTGATGTCATGTGTTGGGCCCTGTGTTATGAGGAAGGACATGAGGGCTCTCATAGAAACATAGAAACATAGAATGTGATAACAGATAAGGACCGCTTGGCCCACCTAGTGTGCCCATTTTCCTACCTAACAGATAAGCTGCAGATCCTAGTTAACCAACAGCTTACTTCCTCCTACCCCCCACTAGGACTACCTTATGTCTGTCACATGCATTCTTGAATTCCCCCACTGTTCTTGACTCCACGACCTCCTCAGGGAGGCTGTTCCATGCATCCACAACCCTCTCTGTGAAAAAATACTTCCTCACATTACCTCTGAGACATCCCCCCTCTATCTTCAAATTGGGCCCCTTTGTTCATGCACATGTCTTTTTCTGAAAGATGCTACCCTCTTGGACTTTGTTGATTCCCTTGAGGTACTTGAAAGTTTCTATCATGTCCCCTCTCTCCCTTCTTTCCTCAAGGGTATACATATTAAGCTCCTTTAGTCTTACTTTGTATGTCTTCTTGTGCAGACTCTGCACCATTTTGATTGCCCTCCTCTGGTTAGCCTCCACTCTGTCTATGTCTTTGCGGAGGTGGGGTCTCCAGAACTGCACACAGTACTCCAGATGGGGTCTCACCAACTGTCTGTACAGAGGGATAACAACGTCCTGTTTTCTACTATTGATGCCTCTTCCTATGCATCCCAGTATCCCCCCAGCCTTCCTTACTGCCTTCTCACGTTGCTTGCCCACCTTAGGTCATCTGATATAATTACCCCCAGGTCCCTTTCTATTTTTACTGTTGTCAGTATCTCACCCCCCATTGTGTACTCTTCCCCTGGGTTTTTGTTTCCCAGGCGCATTACTTTGCACTTCTTTGCATTGAATCTGAGCTGCCATTCATCTGACCATTCCTCCAACCTTGCCAAGTCCCTTCTCATCCTTTCCACTCCATCTTGCGTATCAACCCTGTTGCAGATCTTTGTGTTGTCAGCAAAGAGACATACTTTTCCTTCCAGTTCCTCTGCAATGTCACTTATAAAGACATTAAAAAGGACTAGTACCAGGGGGTGCTGATGAGCAGCCAGCAGTGAAGACGTGGGTTCCCGCTGCTCCCAACCCTGCATTAAATAAAACGCTAATTTTAACAGCACCCAACAGAGAAAATCCACCAAAAGTACAAGAAGTGAGAGGCAACATAGAATGGAGGAGTACCTGCTCCCAACCCCTGGGAAAAATCAGCGTTCAGCTGCCAAAAGCCAAGGGAAAAGGATGACAGCAAAATCCTCGGAAGCCATGGGCCTGATCTCACTCTCAGCTGTGGAAATGGCAGTATTAGGCTGCGAGGTGTCTGAGCAGGTAATGGAGGCACTGGAAGGGAAGTGGAGCAAACTGGAGGATAAAATCGATAGCTGTCTACAAAGTTTGGTGGAGCAAATGGCTGCACAAGCATCTAGAGTAACGGAGGTGGAGGAGCGGATCTCGAAGCTGGAGGACGAAGTGGACCCTATGGCTGCTCATGTGGCCAAGTTGGAAAAAGAGCTGACAGAATTAGCAGAGCAGCACGACTATCAAGAGAATTATGCCAGGCGCCTCAATCTCCACCTTCGGGGGCTCCCAGAGGGAAAAGAAGGTCCTGATATCCTGTCGTTTTGTTCTGAAAAGCTTCCATCCATGCTGGGCATGAAATTGAAAAGGGGAAAGCTGAAGTTGGAGCATGCTCATAGAGCGGTAGCAGCGCGGCCGCCAACGGGGCAGCCGCCGAGACAAATTATCTTTAGATTCCACAACTACCAGGATTGAGAAGAGATGCTTTGGGCCTACCAGGGAATGAGGGAGCTGAGGCATGAGGGAGAAAGGCTGTATCTGATGCAGGATTATTCAAACCGAATACTGAAGAAAAGAAGGGCATTTAATCCTATGATGGCACAACTTAGAGAGCTCAAAGTGCAATGCTTTATGATTTTTCCTGCAGTCCTGATGATTAAGCATGAAGGGGCCACATATTCATTTTGGGAGCCAGAGAGGGTGACTGCCTTTGTGAAGGATCTTAAAAAAAAGGTAGGCTGAATGCAATCAGCGGGAGAAGAAGCTAAGGAGGTGCTTGGTGTGGCCATGAAGAGTGTTTAAACGCTGACCGAAGTTAAAGTTGCAGGGGTTTAAATAACTGATGCTGTTTTATATCTGAGTGTTGGAGTGTGAGTTTCTTCTCCCCCCAATATCTAATCCATTTTATGACCCCCCCCTTTGGTGCCTCGTTGGAGAGACTGACGATCCCGTGACGGGCTGAGATGTGGAGGGCTATGGGACGCTAAAGTGAGTCCGTGATGTGAGGATGGCTGATTATGTGGATGGCTAACTGGGAAAATGCATCATCATGGAGGAAGGACTGTGGGGTGATGCAGGACTCACGTGCGATGGGACTTATAATCGCAGAAGTACCTGGACTTTGCTGGTGAAAGCAGGGGCATCGCTGAGGTCTGGTAAGTGGGGGTCTGGGGGGTGGGCCAACGCTGTGTGAATTCCTAGGGCCCCTGAGGCCTCTACAACTTTGTCATGAAATGTTCCCATGTGCTCTGGAGAATGGGGGAGTAAGAGAGTCGCCTGAGGGGTGAAATCCAGTGAGGTTAGGGGGGTGGAGGGAAAAGTACCAGGAGGGGGTAGTCAGTATTACTGTTAAACTGAATAAAAATGTTGAAATGTCAGTAATGGAGGGTTGTTGAATTAATAGCAGGATGGGGAGGATATTACTCTGTTATCTGTTTAAAGTCGGGATGTTGTGCTAATGTAGGGAAGCAGGGGTGGGGATGGGGAACGGAACGTCTGCAATGCACAACGCAGGGCCATTCTAGGAGTTGAATGGCAAGGAAGCAGTTGGTTTATAGGTATAGCAGACGGGGTAGGGGGATTTATCTTTTGGGTGGGTGTGGGGGAGGAGGGAGAGGGTTCATATGGGGAAAGGGGTCTGTTGAAGTCAAGTTTGTATATTTTTGTTACAAGAATGCAATGTCTCTCATCTCTATTAACGGCAAAATGTGCAATGTCTGGGAATGACTTAACAAGGGTTTGCCATCCTGGGAGGGAGGGAAAATGGATTAAAATGAATGCTGCAGAAAGGATAAAGGGAAAAGTGTTCTGGAAAAATGGTTACGCAAACAACACTGGGGGTTACTTCCTGTATTGTGAAAGGGATCTCATCTCCGGTCAAACGAGCTAGTATACTGATGGCTCTGCGCCGACAGGGTACCCAGGTTGCCCTCTTACAAGAAATGCACCTGACTAGTCAAGAGCATCGGAAGCTGAAAAGAGGGTGGGTGGGTAGGTAAATGTTATGCGTCACCTTATAGCTCGCATAAACGAAGAGCAGCGGTGTTGATAGGTAAGGCAATTCCATTCACCTGCACAAGGGTAGTTACAGATAGGGGTGAGGGGAGGTATATTTTTGTAGAACGGATGCTGTTGGAGGAGAAGGTTACTTTCGGGAGTGTGTACGCTCCTTTGGTTTTTAACCCAACTTTCGACCTTCTTCTTGGATGTACTGATTAGGGAGCAATTTGAAGGGCTAATCATGGGTGGGGATTTTAATGCAGTCATGCAAGGGAAATTAGACCACTCAGAGGGGAGGAGTAGGCATGGAGGGAGGTTAAAACACTGGCAGGAGGGAGTGCTGGACCTGGATATGATTGATTGTTGGCAGGCATTACACCCAGCAGAGAAGGAATTCACCTTTTATTCAAGCCCGCACAAAACCTGGTCCAGGATAGACTATATGTATATACCTCGACCCTGGCTGAGTAGGGTGTATAAAATTGATCATAGTTCCGTTCTGCTCTCGGACCATGCTATGGTCCAGATGGTGCTGGAACTAACGGAGCAGAAAGAGGGCCCTCCACCTTGGAAGTTCCCAAGGCATTTGTTGGGTAAAAAATAATTTCCAGAATACCTTAAGCAACAGTGGCAGTTTTATAAAGAGACTAATGTGGACTCGGTGGAATCCCTGGGAATTTATTGGGAAGCTGGGAAAGCCTTCATAAGGGGAGCTATTATTAGATATGTTGCTCAATACAAAAAAAAAGAAAGAAACCACTCGAGTGGAAATAGAGGAGGAAGTTAAAAGGTGGGAAAGGGCAGTAGTGGAAAGGTTAACAGAGGAGATGGTGCAGAATTTGAAGCCTGCAAGGGAGGCATTGAATGCCTTCCTTTTGGGGGAAGCAGGAGTGGCAGGGATGTTAGCGAGAAGTTGCCTGTATGAGTGGGGGAACAGGTCTGGCCCGCTAATGGTCCGGTTAATAAAAGGCAGGCGTGTGTATATGCGCATTGCAGAAATCAAAGATAAAGAAGGGAAACTGTTGAGGGATAAGGACTCAATAAGGAACAGATTCGAACAATTCTATCAGCAGCTTTACCAGGCAGAATGTGCCGGCACGGGAGACATAGCAAAACAATTCTTGGGTGGAGTCAAATTCCCTCAAGTAACAGAACAGCAATGAAGGCTGCTGGGGGAGGAGATCACACAACTGGAAATTAGGCAAGCAATACAATGTTTGAAACAGGGAAGGCCAGTGGACCGGATGGGTTCCCAATAGAATTTTATAAAACACTACAGGGGCAGGTAGTGGATCACCTGCTCCAGATGTTCTCCAAGGTCAGGCAGAGGCGGGTCCTTCTGGTCTCATTCATGGAAGCAGTCATTTGCCTGGTCCCAAAGCCAGGGAAGGATGGCCAGGAGTGCTTGTCATACCAACCGATCTCCCTATTAAATTGTGATGCCAAGATCCTAGCTAAGGTTCTGGCCAGGAGACTGGACTAGATCCTCCCAGGTTTGGTTCACCCGGACCAGATGGGTTTTGTTGCTGGTAGAAGCTCATACCATAATATTTATTGTTTTTATTTATCATCAATTTTATTGGATGGACAGTGTGTGCAGTGAGAAGGCCTCATTGTCCTTATATGTTTGAACTTCTTCAATATTATACTCATTGGCAGTGAGAGTGCCGAAAAACAACTGTAATTTCCTTTTTTGGACCTTACTTCAAAGGACAGTGGATGCAGTGAGAGGGCCTCCCTGTCCTCTTTTATTTTTATTTGGATTTTTCAATAATTTGTTTATTGTTTATTTGTGGTTGTGGAGTTAGTAGGTTGGTTTATGTTTTGGGTGGGTTTTTTAGTATAAATGTAATTTGTGGGTTTTTTATCTTTGAGATACTAGGATTTTCTTTATTTATTTGCTTGCAGTTAGTTTGTCTCCCGCTTTTGTTATGTGTTACTCTGCTAACCCGGTCGTGCATTATTCGTACTCCGACCTCCATGCCCTCTGCCCTTTTTACCTTCCCCTTCCATTTTCTACCTACCAGCTTTGTCGGGCACTTGGTATTGCCCGTGGAAGCGTGGCCGGGGGAATCGTAGACGTTAGGCGACGAACGACTGCTCGCATTGGGGTGGTTAGCTCAGAAGACGCCCTGGGGCGAAATGGAGCCTGAACGTGGTTCTCCATGCCTAGTCTCCATACCCAAGGGCTCCTCCCATTTGATGGGCAAGTAGTCGACGGCTTCGATCCCCTGTCCAACTCGGCGGTGCTGTGCAATGCCAGATCTGTTAAAAACAAATCAGCTATTATTTCTGATTTTGTTGAATCAGCAGATCTGGCCTGCATCACCGAGACCTGGCTGGATGGAAATGCCGGCCCTTTTCTAGAGGCGTCTGTTCCTGCTGGGTACTCGGTGATTCACCACCCGAGATTGGATCACGGGGAGGGGGAAGTAGCGGTCTGTTTTAAGACCATCTTGGGGCTCACGGGTGTACCAGTTGAGGAAGCTGAATCCTTTGAGTGTACTGTTGTGGCTGGAGTGGGTTGCAGGATGGCCCTGCGTCTACCATCCACCGCAGGCGGGGCCAATTTCCTGCAGAAGGTGGCAGACTTGATGCCGCCGATATGGCGTTGGAGTCGCCCAGACTGGTGGTTCTGGGCGACTTCAATGCCTGGGTCGACGATGAACTTTCTGCCTTTGGTCAGCACTTCCTCCAGTTGATGTCATCACTGGGCCTGAGGTCACATGATGGCATCCAGCTAGGCTGCAGCTGAGATTCTGAGCTCTCCCCTCTAGCCGCCTTTCCTAGCTGTTTTTGGAGTCATCTGGGCATTTAAACGTTAAATTTGTGCCTGAGGCGTTTGACCAACTTGTCTGCTACTATAAAACGACTTTTGCTGGGGAAACGATTGCCTATTCTAACGGGATGGATGTGGATGGGAAGCAGGCCTCCGTCAAGCATACACCTCCTGCATCCCCAGAGAAGGCAGCAAAAAAACAACGTAATCAGGGTGCTGTAAAACCTGAATGAAGTGAGGATAAAGTGTTACTGGCTACTCCCCTGACGGAGGATAAGTTTCTTCAGGAGCTCACCCCACTGAAAGATATTCTGAAAGAGCTGGCTGGTGAGCTTAAGTCCTTGAGTAGTGAGCTGTCTTCTGTCTCCACTAGAGTTTCGGATATGGAGGCCAGAATCTTCTCATCGAGCAGTGGAGGTCGAAAGCTGAAATTGAGGTTGCAGAGCTCAAGCAGCAGATTAGAAAATTGCAAGCTAAAACGGAAGATCTGGAGGAGCGAATCGCCGAACAATTTACTGATACTGGCCTCACCAAGATGGAAGAGGGCCGGACTTAATGGCCTTTCTGCAGAGGTTTTGAATAAGGTTGTAGGCCCATCCCCTATCAGCCCCTCTTACCACTTGGAGCGGGCCCATCACTCTCTAAGGCCCAGGTCTCCGTCTGGATCCCCTCCGCGACCCATCATCATTAAGTTTTTAAGTTATATTGAAAGACAGCATGTCTATGCTAAATCGCGTGAGCTAAAAGAAGTCCTTTGGGGTTCGTCCAGAATCTGGATTACCCAAGATTTGCCTAAGGATCCAGGGAGAGAAGGGCAGCTTACCATCCTGTCGTGCAGAAATTAATAGCTGCTTCTATTCCCTTCAGGATGATGTACCCAGCGATTTTGAAGGTCACGGTTAGGCACGACAACCAGCTTTAATTTCTCCTGATGCGCCTTAAAGAACTGGCTATCAAGTTACCTGATTTGTTTAAGGTGGCGTTGAAGGACTCATTATCTATTATTTAATATTACATGTTGGGATCCTGTGGGTCACGAATTATGCTTGGAATATATTTAGCCTAGTTTTATGTTATGGCAGTTTAACCTTTCTGATATGCTAGCTGGTTGGGAGTGCCTGCTGGCTTCGTCCTTTTTCCTGCTCTCCTTTTATTTCTGACCACTCTCTTTGCCTCCTTTTTTCTCTCGCTCTCTCTTTCTCTTACTTGATGTTGCTGGCGCTGGCTTGTGTTGTGAGGGTCGGTTTGCTGGGTGGTGGGATCTCCCCCGCGGTTTTCGCCCATGTTTCGCCCGCGATGGAACCTTTCTTCTGCTGCTGCTGTTTCCCGGGGGTGACTTCCTGGCAGGTGGACCGTTTTGGTCCCTCCAGCTCATTGGTCCCTCCGGAAACAGCGGCCTTAGAGTGAGGTTTTCCTGGATACAGCGCTCCCTTTTTCTTTCTGGGCTTCAGGTTTTTTTTTTTTTTTGCGGGCTGCCTGATTATCGGGTAGGTGATCCACTCAGCTATTTTTTCTCCTGGGTTGAGGCGGGGTTGGTTTCTTGTGTTAGAGTGGTGATGGATGGGCTCTATCTATTGTGGGGGTGATCCTTTTTGCTTGTGCCTCCTCTCTAATCGGGCTTTCTTTTTTGTTTTCTCTCTGCCTGTTCACCTCCTGGATTACTGGTGGCTGGGGGGGGGGAGTTCAGGTCTAAGGGTGTTTGCTCGCTGGATGTGGAATCGTGAGCCATATGATGGGGGTTGGCTAACCTCTCTGGCGGCGGAGCTGACAGAGAACATTATGCTGGGGGTGGGCTGTCTGCTTTCACTGGATTGTTTTTGAGGTGCTTTATCCACTGGTTCCTGTATCTAACACTGGGGATTTGGAGGTTCGCATTGGGGGTCGGGAGGCTCGAGCTTTTAGGTCTTAGCCTGTTTCATGGGTTTTTTCTGCTTGAGCCTTTCGTTGTATATAGTTATTTTTGGGTTTTTGTGGGACTTTGGATGTTGGGGGTTTGGGTTTTTTTTTGATCTTGGGGGATGGATTGACGGGTTTTATGAGTGTCATCTGCAGGTGGATTTTCAGAGTTGGGGTTGGGATGGGGGAAGGTGGGGCTCCCTGGTTGCAATTCATCCCAATGCTTTCTTGTACCTCTTTGGTGTGTTTTGTATTATGGTGTTGTTGTTTTGTTTTTCCAAAACTTAATAAACTTAAATTTCAAAAAAAAATCACTTGGCCTTACACAGATTGTTTCCTTGGCTACGCATAATCACGGTCACTCCTTGGATTTAGTTTTTCTCCTGGGGATTTGAGGCCTCTGATTTGGTGGTGGAACCTGTCAGTTGGTCTGATCATTACACTGTGAGCTTCAACTTTTGTGCTCCCCTTCGTAGGTCTGCCCCTGTGGAGATGGTTTGATACCGCCCATTATGGGATGTGTACCCTGAAGACCTGATGGCGGTGTTGAACCTCTCAGAGTTTCTGACTGCCAGCATGGATCCAGAGGCTATGGTCTTGGCTTATAACCAGGCCATTTTCTTGGCGCTGGATGCAATTGCTCCCATCCGTGTTTGTCCCCTCTCTCTTCGCCTCGGCCCCATGGTTTGATGGGTCCTTGAGGGAGTTGCACGTGGGGTCGATGGTTAGAGCGTTGTTGGAGGAAATCTGCTCTGGATGCCGACTGCCTTAGTTTGGAGGAGCATTATCAGCTCTACCAATCAGAGATCTCCCATAAGAAGGCAGAATTCCTGTCCAGGGAGATCTCTGTCGCTCAGAATCGACTGGCTCAGCTCTTCAGAACTGTGGACAGGCTGTGCAACCCAGCCTGTCTCCAGCTCCGTCGAGCCTTTTCACAGAAGGAGTGTGATGAGAACGCTCAATTTTTGCTAATAAGGTTGCCGACATCAGATCCGAGATCCGGCCCAACACACTCTAAGGGGAAGCTTTGGTCGATGCTTTGGTCATGAAATCCTCTGTCTCCTGGTGTTCCTTTGACCTGCCGACGCTCAGTGATATTATGCGGATCATCCAGGGATGCGCTCACGTGTTGTAGTTTAGATCCGGGCTCTACCGCCTAATTTGGGTTGTGTTGAGATCGTCGGCCTGTTTCTGGTTCAAATAATCTGGTGCTCCCTAGAATTGGGTGAGTTTCCTAGCTCCCTAAAGGAAGCTGTGGTGACTCCCCTTTTGAAGAAGGCTTCTTTGGACCCAGATGTTTTTTCCTACTACAGACTGATCTCTAACCTTCCTTTATTGGGAAGGTTATTGAGAAGGTAGTGGCAAACCAGCTGGAGGACCATTTGATCATCCATAATATCTATGAACCTCTCCAGTCTGGTTTTCATAAGAGGCATAGTACCGAGACTGCTCTGGTTTGGGTGCTCAATGATCTCCTGATGGCAAGAGATCAAAGGAACCACTCTATCTTGGTCCTTCTTGATCTCTCTTCAGCCTTTGACACTGTAGACCATGGGGTTTTGCTCGAACGTCTGGAGTCCATCTGTGGCCTGTCTTGTACAGTGCTCAGATGGTTTTCATCTTTCCTATCTGGGAGAACGCAGAGAGTTGTGTCGGGGATTTTTTCCTCCGATCCTTTCCCTCTGCAATGTGGTGTCCCCAGGGTTCGTGCTCTCCCCCATGTTGTTTGCAGTGTATATGCTGCCCCTCGGAGACATTGTAAGAAGGTATGGGCTGAGGTTTCACTGCTATGCTGATGATACCCAGCTCTACCTGTCTTTTGGCCCGACCAGGTTAGTGATCTCTTGGTATTTAATAGCTGCCTCGCTGAAATCCTGGACTGGATGAATGTGAGCTGGTTAAAGTTGAACGCCGGTAAGACTGAGGTTTTGGTCGTGGATCCGGGTGTGGGACAGATGGGTTGGGATCCGTCAGCCCTCTGGCGTATTGTTGGGGATCTGATCCTTTCCTCTGAACGGGTGCGTAACCTGGGTGTGGTACTTGATGACGGGCTGACTCTTCATCATCAGGTGTCAGCAGTCGTTAAGTCCGCATTTTACCATCTTAGGAACATCGCCAGGGTGAAACACCTTGTTCCGTCCAGCGACTTACCCGTGTTGGGCCATGCTTTCATGACATCTTGCCTTGACTATTGCAACTCCCTTTACTTGGGGCTTCCTGGGGTTGATATCCGCCGCTTGCAGCTAGTGCAGAATGCTGCTGCAAGGTTAATGACGGGGGTGACTAGAAGGACACATATCACCCCTGTGCTGCGCGATCTGCACTGGCTGTCTATACAGTGGTGGATCACCTTTAAAGTAGGTCTTTTGACCTTCAAAGCCCTACACGGACTCAGCCCTGACTACTTGAAAGAGCTTCTGGTCCCTTACCGCCCCATGCGACAGCTCTGTTCAGCCGACGAGGGGTTGCTAGAGGTTCGAGGTTATATTGAAGTCCTCTGGGGCTGGGGCCTTTGGTTTCGTGGCCCCTACCTCTAAATTCTCTGCCTCTGTCGCTTGGAGGGCTGCACTGTGAACTTTAAGCGGATTTTAAGACGTTTTATGGAATAAGGCTTTATTGATTGATGCTGTTTTGAATTGTTGATTTTATATGCATACTTTGATTTTATGATTTATCTGTACAGCGCCTTGGTATCTGAAAGGCGCTAAATAAATAAAGTTGTTATTATTATTATTATTAATATGAGGAAGCTTCTTAACGTAGTGTGGAGAGCTTCATATGGTCAAAAGAATACAGCGGTCTTAACAATGGATGCTGAGAAAGCGTTTGACCGTATAGAATGGAAATGCCTGTTTGAGGTTTTCCGAGAGTATGGGCTGGGGGACAGATTTATAGGATGGGTTGAAAGTCTGTATACAACCCCAGACGCAAGAGTACTAGTGAATGGAAGCCTAACTAAAAAATTCACCCTTCATAGGGGCAGTAGGCAGGGCTGTCCCCTTTCCCCGCTTTTATTTGCGTTGGCTATAGAACCACTGGCGATTGCAATTAGGATTCTAACTGAAATTAAAGGGGTGGTGGGGAACTCAGGGAGAGAACACAAGGTTACATTATATGCAGACGACATGTTGTTATATGTTCGAGACCCGGCTAGATCTGTTCCCCCATTACTGGCCGTAATGAGGCAATTTGCAGTATTCTCTGGGTACAAGATAAATATTCATAAGTCAGAAATAATGTTGTGGGGGGAACTGAAAAAGAGTTTGGAGATACGGCCTGGGGCCTAAAGAAGGCAAAGACGGAATTTACATATCTTGGGATCCGAGTTGGCCATGAGTTGAGTCAATTATATAAATTAAATTTTGGCCCAATGGTTCAGAATATAGAAGAGGAGCTGAGACGGTGGAGAAACCTACCTATATCATGGCTAGGGCGCATAAACTAGAAAAAAATGAATACCCTACCTCGGATCTTGTACCTGATGCAAATGCTGCCAATGGGCTTAAATAGGAAAGCTTTGAAGAGAGTGGATAGGGCCTTTGCTGACTTGATATGGAGAGGGAAACGGCCAAGAGCGAGTCTTCGCAGACTGCGGGCAGATGGAGACAAAGGAGGCCTAAATATGCCCGATCTAAGGAATTACGCCTTAGCTATGCATTATAGAATTTTGGGGGATTGGGTGAACAGGCCACTGGAGGCAGGATGGTTAGATTTAGAGGAAGGAGAAGGAGGGGTGAGGATCTCGGCATTCCTGAGAAGAGGAGGGAAGAAAGCATATAATAAACAGGTGAAACCAAACCCACTAGTAGTATCAGTATTAGAGGACTGGGAGCAGTTGCAAAAATTGGTGGGTGTGAGACCAAGAGAAGAGACGCTACTACTTCCATTAAGGGGAAATCCAGGGTTTGTGATAGGATGGGAGGACGCATGTTTTCTACTCTGGGAGGAAAGGGGCGTTAAATGTGTAAAGGACCTATGGAAACAAGGGAAATTGATGTCGGGAGAGAAGATAGGGGAACGCATGGGATCAGGTATGTTCAGAACTTTTCAGGCAAGAAATTATGCTAAAACAATTGGCAAAAGCCAAATAGTGGACTCTCCCATAGAGCAGGTTGGGCATTTGGTGCTCAGTACCCGGGGGGAAGAGAGGGGTATAATAGGTAGAGCGGCAAGAATGGGGCGACAGTATCTGCCTGATCTTACATGCAAAACTAGGAGGCTATGGAGCAGGGATTTAAACAGGGAGATACCAGACCAGGGATGGGAATTAATGTTACAAATGCACAAGGGGTTACTGGTTTGTAATAAATATCAGGAATCTTATTATAAGTTTATACATAGGCTTTATTGTCCACCAAGTATGGTTCACAGGTTCCGTCCCGAGATATCCCCCCGTTGTGGAAGATGTAAAAAAGAGGAGGGTACATATATACACTGCTTTTGGGAGTGTCTGTCCCTGAGACAGTTCTGGGAAGGGGTAGCCGAGGAAGTAGGCAGGATATGGGAAAGGCAGATGGAGAGAAGTCCAATGGCGATGCTGTTCGGGGTGGATGATTCAGAGGAGGAAGATTGGAGACCTCTCCCTAGATGATTGCAGATTCTGGTTGTTTTGGCCAGGCACTGTATATTAAATACATGGGTTACAAGTGAGACCCCAACTATACAGCAATGGAAAAACCTGTGTCAGCAGGCCCTAGGCCTGGAAAAGTTAAATTATGTGACTAAAAACAGGGAGGACCAGTTCTGGAGAGTCTGGGGAATGTTTATGTCCTTGTTACCACCAGGAGAGATGGAAATGCTGGGGAAAGGGCTGCAAGAATAAAAGGGGATGGCCGAGGAAGGTGGGTGGGGAGGAGATTGGGCCGGGATGACGAGAGGTCATTCTGGGATGGGTAAGGTAGAGGGGGACTGAGTAAGAGACAAACTGTTTTTTTAATGCATTATCAGTCTGTATAATTAATTGGGGGGGGTTTGGTAGGGGTTTGTCATTATTGGGTGTAGAGCTTGGGGGGAAGAGGGTAACTCAATAAATTGATATAAGAGGGAGATATTAGAGGGGTATAGGAATAAGATGTATTAATGCTGTTACTGTTTTGGTATAAGCATGTTTTTTACTTTTGATATTGTTGGAAAATTCAATAAGCATATGATGTAAAAAAAAAAAAAGGACTGGTCCTAGTACTAAACCCTGCGGTACCCCACTAGTAACCCTCCTTTCTTCACTGTGGACTCCATTTACTACTACCCTTTGCATCCTGTTGTCTAGCCAATTTTTTATCCAGGCTACCACCTTGGGACCCACTCCAAGGCTGTCTAACTTGTGTATTAATCTTTGGTGTGGGACTGTATCAAATGCCTTGCTAAAATCTAGGTAGGCCATGTCCACAGCCCCTCCCTGGTCTACTACTTTGGTCACCCAGTCAAAGAAATCTATTAGATTCGTCTGACACAACCTATTCATCGTGAATCCATGCTGCCTTGGGTCCTGTGCCTCACTGACCTCTAGGTACTCAACAATTCTTTCCTTCAGAAGTGATTCTATCATTTTCCCTACCACTGAGGTCAAACTAACTGGTCTGTAGTTTCCTGCCTCTGTCCTGCTCCCACTTTTGTGAAGAGGAATCACATCTGCCCTCCTCCAGTCCTCAGGTACCACCCCATCCTCCCATGATTTGTTAAAGAGAGTAGTCAGCGGTGTCACCAGTTCTACCCTTAGTTCCTTTAGAATTCTGGGGTGAATCCCATGAGGACCCATTGCTTTGTCCACCTTCAATTTTAGTAGTTCTTTCAGAACCCTTTCTTCTGTAAATGGACTGGTATAGACCCCCATCTTCAGAGTGTTTCTCTTGTTTGGTTTAGGTACCTCCCCCTCCTCTTCCTTTGTGAATACTGAGCAGAAATATTCGTTCCGTATCCCTGCTTTTTCACTGTCACCCTCTACCCACATTCCCTCCCCTTTATTAAGCCTCAGTATCCCTCCTTTGGTCTTTCTCCGCTCCCTAATGTACCTGTAAAAGGTCTTATCCCCCTTCTTAACAGAGTTAGCTATCCTTTCCTTGGTTTGGGCCTTTGCTATTCTGACTGCCTGCCCAGCCTCTTTCTGCTTTAACTGATACAGTTCTCTGTCCTGCTCCTTCTGTGTTTCCTTATATTTCCTGAATACTATCCTTTTCTCCTTAACCTTCCCTGCCACCTCTTTTGAGAACCATAGCATTTTTTTCCTTCGTTGTGTTTTGTTGATTTGCTTTACACAAAGGCTTGTTGTCTCTGTGATGGCTGTTTTGATTACTCCCCATTGTTCCTTCACCCCTCTTTCTTGCCTGTTTACTAGTGCTTTTCTTCTTGCCCAAGGTACGGTGTCTATGGTAGAGGACATAAGACCTAACATTTGAGATGTAAGCAGTAGTGTCATATGCTTGGTGTCTTGTAGTTGCTTGGCTGTAACTATGATGGAGTGTATTCTTGTCTGAGATGGGAAAACTAGACCCTTTTCTGTGTCTATGAGTGTGCCCAGGTGCTCGATGGAGTGACTGGGCATTAGACAGCTTTTCTTGTGATTGACTACCCATCCGTATTGTTGTAAGCAGTCTACCACCATTTGTGTTTTCCTGGTGGATTGCTGTTGTGATTTTGCTCTGATGAGCCAGTCATCTAGGTAAGGGATAACGTGGATACCCTGTTCACGTAGTTTGGCTGCTAGGACTGTTGAGACCTTTGTGAATACTTTTGGTGCAGAGGCTAGACTGAATGGCAGTATTTGGTACTGGTAGTGTTGGCCCAATATGCAGAAGTGGAGAAATCTGAAGTGCCTGTGTCTCATAGGAATGTGAAGGTATGCATCCTTCAGATCTATTGACGTGAGAAAGTCTCGCTGTCTGAGCACTCTGAGAGTTGACCTGATGGTTTCCATCTTGAAGGGGGTATATCTCACTGATCCGTTGATGTATTTGCGGTCCAGCGCTGGTCTGAGGCTGCCTGTCTTTTTTGGCACCATGAAGAAGATTGAGTACACTCTCTTCCCTTCTTCTGGCCTTGGTACGGGGGTTATTATGTTGTTTGTGCGTAGCTCCTGAATAACCTGTAGTACTTGTAGTGTTGGGTTCTTGTGTCTTGAGACAGGGGATGATACTATTCAGTTCTCTCTTGGTGACTGGTTGAATTCTATTGCATAGCCTTGCTGTATTATTTCCAACACCTTCTTGTCCGTTCTGGATTTCTCCCATTGATGAGAGAATTGTGCAGTCCTGTGCCCACTGTTGTAGTGTGAGCTTGTGTGTGGTGTGGATGGTCATGGTCTGGATTGATTTCTGTGGGTGTAATTGCCCCTGCCTCTGTGGGCTGTACTCCTGCCTCTGTACTTGTTGAAGTTATAAGGGGTTGTATAATTTTGTCTGTAGGTAGTGCCCCTGAAGTTAGAACTCCCTCTTCTTTTATCTCGAAAGGAGTGATAGCTGCTCCTTTGTCTAGCTGATAAATAAGAGGATCTTGACTGATCTTTGTTCAGTGCCTTTCCCTCTTCCTTGCCCTTAAGGTATTTTTCTAGGCCCTCACCAAACAGCATTTTTTCCTTGAAAGGTAGCTTCTGCAAGGTTGCCTTTGATTCTCCATCTGCATCCCATAGTTTCATCCATAAGGCTCTATGAGCTCTGTTAGTGAGTACGGCTGATCTAGAGTTGATTTTTAGGGAGTCTACTTCCATGTCTGCCAGGTATTTTGTGGAAACTATGGTGTTATCCAGGAGTTGAGACTCTGGGTATTTTGCTGGTATTGTTTTTTTGAATTTCCTGAAGCCAGGTTTACTGGGCTCATGTGACGTGAACTGCGGTGGAGGCAGTCCTGGCTCCCAACCCTGCTAGCTCTGTGTTCTTTTTTAGGGTATCCTCCAATTTCCTGTTGATTGGATCCTTTAGCCCTGATGCTGACTCCGTGGGGAGTACAGTCTTCTTATTTATTGAGGCTATTTGTGGGTTCACTGTTGATGGGGTGCACCAACGAGCCAGTTTTTCTGCTTATAAAGGGTACATTTTATACCAGAATCTGTGCTCTGGGATCTGGGCCAGTTCTGATGAAGACCATTCCTTTTGGACCACCTCGTCTATTGCCTCACAAACAGGGAATATGTCTGCTTGCTTAGATTGTGGTTACAGGGATGGTATTAATTTTGAAGCTGGTGCAGGGGCTGATGTTTCAAAGCCCACTATAGCCATGATGTTCTGGACTAGTGCTGGAATCTGATCCAGAAAACACCACTTTGCGGTGAGGGTTTGTGGCTCTTGATCGAGCTCTCCCTCTCCCTCCAACTCATCTCCTGGTTCCGTAGGGGTGTTCTGGGAATCAGAGATGGGTGTTTCTAGTGGTCTAGAATGTGATCCAGTAGCCCTCTTGCTGGGGGTAACTGACTGCTGGCATGATATTTCATTTAACTTTAGCAACATTGCTGCTAGCACATCTTGTTGTGCCTGCATGAGCTGATTGCTTTGGATCAGTGCCATGGTGGCATCCGAGTGAGGTTCTGGGTTTTGTTTGTTTTTGTATCTATTGGTGATGTGAAATCCTCTTCAGTCTCCTCTATGTCATTGTGCCTGGTGGAATCCTCTACACAAGAAGCACATAACCTTCCTAGTTGTTGGTGTGGGATGGGAACATTGCACTGCCTGCAGCTCTTTGTCTTGGGCATTTTGATCTGTTAATTAATAAAGAAAGAAGTTCTCAGTCATCTCTACAAATTTGGCTGCATCAATTATCTGTAAGCTACAGATTACAGTACTGCAGTCTTTAAGTAAAGATCCCCTATGTTTCAGTTCTGTGCCTTTAAGGGGGGGCTGATGGGAGAGGTAGTTTATTGACTGATTGAAGAACAGTGCTCAGGGACTCTGTCTTCAGGTGGAGCAGAGTTTTATGATAGATTGCAGAAGCACTGGTGTCTTCTGCTGTATTGCTGTCATTTTTTGTGCCCTACATAATAGAGTGTGTAATTTGACTGTAGTGGACTTAGTTGCTCGATCGCACGCTAATGTGCTTCCTATTGCACAGGCATGGCATGTGATCTAGCGGGATCTATGGGCTGGCATGATCGTATGATGCTTGGGACCTTTCAGCATGGTTGCTGAGGTCTCGCGAGTATAGCGCACCAGTCGGAATGCAACTCACTCACTGTGCGAGATTTGAGGACTATGGAGCTGAGGGAGAGATGGCCACACTATTTGGAGCCAGTACGGACCTGGGGGTCATAAATTAGCAAACCATGGGCTCCATTTTGGTCCATAGAACTGCAGTATGCCAGTGGGCGCTTCAGGATGTCTACTGAGCTCGGGAGTTGCAGGAAAGTCATGAGATGGTGAATTGTGATGAGGAATGTTGCATTTTTATGAAACAGAGGGAACAGGCTCCAGGGTGTAGCTACTGATACTCCCAAGTAAGCCAAGGTGTACAAAGTTCAGTATCAGAGGGTAGCAAACCAGCTGGCCAGCATTGCTCTGCCCTCTCTAGTCCATCACATTTAAATTCATTTGTTTGGCTTTGCAGGCTTTTTCTTTTCTCTTTCAGCTTTGTTTGGGAGGGTGGCAGAGTGGACTGTGGACGTCAAAGCTGAAGGTCTCAATTAGGTTTGCATAGTCCACCTGCATAGTGATTGGCTGCGGCATCTGGTGGGGGTGTGGCAAGTCTGGGGTGGTGAGTTTAAATGTCCCAACAAAGTTAGAAGCCATACTGTTAGTTCAGTTGTACTGGGAGTGGGAGAAGCAGTAGAAAGCTGAGGAGCAGCAGGTAGAAGAACAGACTCAGAGCCAGCTAAAAAAACAGTAGAGAAGGAGGTAGCAGTGTGACAGGTTGGTGTACAAATCTGAAATGCCTGGCTACACCCCTGCACAGGCTATTCACCCTGGGTCACTGAGAAGGACTCCAGGTGAGGAGGTTAATCAAGTAACTCTGGCACCGCTAGGAGGGGTGGCAGGAAAACTCCTTATAATATTGCAGGTAAATAAATTGTATGTATTGCATGTTCCTGGTACCACTAGCAGAGGTACTTGAGACAGATATTTACCTGTATTTTTGCTCCTGGCATGGCTAGCAGGGGTACCAGCTAGCTTATGTAAACAGTATTAGTCATTTTGAATCTTCATTTGTGGCTCCTGGAACTGCTAGCAGGGGTTCCAGGTAGCTGGGTAATTTGAATTACAATTATCTCTGTTTCTGTTCCTTAACTGTTCTTGTGAGGCCCGACGTGTATCCAAAGATGCAGCTATTCTCGGCTGTACTATGCCTTATTCATTGACATATTGGTCTATACTGTACATTATTTCTGCAGAAATTTTTTCTGAGCACAGTTTTCTTGGCTGCTATTAGTTAGTAAAATATCCTTGTTTTATTCTTACCTTGCTGAAGTATTCTATCTCTCAATCTAAAGTCTGGAGCTCTGGTTTATGCTACAACCGTTATCAAATGCACAAGTAGAACTGACCATAGGAGACCAGAGCCCCTGGGAGGGGGACAGATTTTATTTTGTCACATGTGCATCAAGCAACGTATCAGATGTATACAACCCATGATGTCAGGAATGTGGAGTGCCTCAGAGATCATCCCTCACAATCAACTCTACCGTCAATGTTTGAAGCAGTGTGTAGGCTTTCTATTAACTTCTAGACACAATGCCAGTCTGGCTTTGTGTGCTTTTTGTGGAGAAAAAAAACAGCAGACTGAGCTGTCAGAGTAAAAATTCCTTCTCTGCCCAAAGGCATGGTCACCATTCCTGACCTCTTCATTCCTCTTCTCCTTGCCCAAAATGCAAAAACATTGCACCTTTGGAGGAAAAAAGGCCGCTCGCAGTCATAAACGGTAAACTGGTTTTATATTGACAAACAATGAAACACAAACTGGTTTTATACTTGTAAACAAAGAAACACAAACTATTTTTGTACTTGTAAACAACAAAACACAAACTGATTTCGTACTGGTAAACAACGAAACACAAACTGGTGTTATACTTTTTTTCAAAACATTTTATTTGTTTACAGAATAATACATACATTAAAGTCGTAATAGTATGCTCAAATAACACCACACTTACACTAAAATTCATAGTACAGTACATGTTAAGTGACAGGATAATCTAAACAGTTTGCATACATCACAAATTCTGGTCATTATCTGTAATATACAGTTTATCTTCTTTATTTTCTAACCACTTCAAAACTAGTTTTATACTTATAAACAACAAGACACAAACTGATTTCATACTGGTTAGCAACAAAACAGAAATTGTTTTCATAATACTGGTAAACAATGGAACAGAATATTTGGTGCGCAAAAAAGGATGTCGCTGCTGAAACTGCAAGGTAAACTGGATTCATGGGGTTGTTTGATGTCCTTTACTTTCAGTCACCATAAATCTAGTTTACCATAATATTTCAGCAGGTACATCTTTTTTTTTTATCCAGAATAGACAGATGCAGCATATTGTTCACTGTGAAGTCCTGCTTGTAACTCAGTTTTAGCTTGTAGAATTGAAAGGGCCAAGATACAGTACAGTCCATATAATACTGACTTTATTTTTCAGTATTTCATTCAAACAGATTTTACCCAAAGTCTCTATATGACTCATACAGAACACACAAAAATAGAAAGAACTGTGTGGGGTAGCAGTGCAGCACACTACTGCGACTTGCTCAAGGTCATACAGTGTGCCAGTGGCAGAGCTGGGATCGAACCTGGGAAGCCCCAGTTTATAGTTTTACGATTGAAGCATTAAAACTGCCTGCATCAAGCAACGTGATTCTGTCCTGGAATTCCAGTGCAGTGTGGAACTGTGTGATGTTGAACTCAATAGCAACAATGTAGCTACTAAACTACAGAGGAATTTCTTTACCTCCATTGCTCTGAAGCAGGTTCTCATCTGAGCTACACAGCCCTCTGACTCATCTTCAGTAACGCTCATTAGTTAAACAGAACACTTCTGTCTTTCTTCCAGATGGCCCCAAAAACACAGCCTTGTTCCCTGGTAAATCAAAACTAACGGAGTGGGAGACTCTAACCCTGACCTGCAGAGGAGAGTCTAATCCAAATCCTGAAATCAGCTGGCAAAAAGTGGGCTCTGCCCACCAGGAGAACTGGAGCATTTCCATATTCAAAGGGCAATCAGTGTTGTCCATCTCAAGTGTTAGTCCACGGGAAAGCGGCACCTACATTTGTGTTATAAAGAATGAAATCAACAGAACTGAGCTGTACGCATCAGTTGATGTGTTATGTAAGTAAACCCTTTTGTAAGTTTCTGTGTTTTGGCATCCCTCATGAGGTGTGTATGGGTTTGGGTAGTGAATTTCACTGTCAAAGTCTGAGACTCCGAGTGCAGGCTTTCTCTTACCCTCTAGACAGGAGGCCAGTCTGGTGCTGTGTGCCTTTTGTTCCATGAAGGTTGAGTGAATTAAATCTGAAGCAGCCACACTAAGCACTACCCCAGCCTTTCAGTGGAAACCTTGGGGAAACTCTGTGCAACATCTTATTTTTCACTCAGCAACAACTACAGCAGCAAAAGGAAGTAAAAGATTATTTTAACTTGTCAGCAAACCTTACCTGGTATTTTCATGGGTACAGCACCAATGGATACTGGTAAAACGACATCCCTTGTATAGTATGGCACATGGAAGAGGTGGGCAGACAGTGGCAGCTCAGATGGTATCCAGTTGCACTGTTAGGGCCTGAAGGACAGACATGAAGTGATAGACACAGGTGGGAGTGAAAACGCACCCTTCTCAGCAGTACTTGCTTTCATTCATGCCTGCTTCATTTACCTGTTTCAAGGTTTAGATGGCACAACAAACTTCTCTCATGCCCTCACTAGCAATAATCCTGAGTGCGGCCATATTGACGGTTTTGTTGCCATAGTTCCAAGTACTAATTACTGATATACTATAAGCCTAGAATCCAGTGCACTGTGAATGTTTTATTTTGAATACTTTTATCGAGGATAACACTACTCAGATGCAACATCCTGCTCACAATGGAGTCCTGCATCTAACCCAGTTTTATTGCTGAGAGAACTGAAACAGAAAGAGAGGCCAAGTACAAAACTATGTTAACTTTATTTTATATTATGGCTTTCAGACTGCATCCTAAATTGCTTGAAAGGACTCATCGAGAACACACAAAGTAGAACAGTGCAACATAACAATGCATTACGTCATGGTGACTAGGTCAAGGTCATGCAGTGTGCCACTGGCAAAGCTAGGATGTCCCTATTAACAGGCCTATCATAGAAGATTTGAAACAACTGGCTTTAACTGGTATATTGGTGTGCCTGTAATTCCGTTATAGCATGTAGCTGTGTTACGCTGACCTCAACAACAGCAATGCAGTAGGATACAAGGCTACTGATGAATTTATTTCCATTACTTTGAAGCAGATTCTGATGTTAGCTACACAGCCCTTTAATACGTTTCCAGTAACTAATTGGTTAGATAGAACTGTTGTGGTCTTTCTTCCAGATGGCCCCCGAAACACAACCTTGTTCCCAGTTGAATCAAAGGTAAAGAAGGGGGAGACTCTAACCCTGACCTGCACGGGTGAATCCAACCCAAGTCCTGAAATCTGTTGGCAAAAAGAGGGCTCTGACCACCAGAAGAAATGGAACATTTCCACATCCAAAAGGCAATCAGTGTTGTCCATCTCAAATGTTAGTCCAAGGGAAAGCGACACCTACATTTGTGTTATAAAGAATGAAATCAACAGAACTGAGCTGTATGCATCAATTGATGCATTAAGTAAACCCTTTAGTATGTTTCTGGGCTGTGGTGTCCCTCATGAGGTGTGTGAGGGATTGGGTAATCAACTCTACTGTCAATGTTTGAAGCAGTGTGTAGGATTTCTCTTACCTTGTAGACACCATGCCAGTCTGGTGTTGGGTGCTTTTTGTCAAGGAGAAAAAGGGAAACAGCAGACTAAGCTGTTAGAGTAAAATTCCTTCTCTGTCCAAAAGTAGGGTCACCATTTCTGACCTCTTCATTCCTCTTCTCCTTACCCAAAATACAAAACCATTGCACCTTTGGAGGAAACAAAGCCGCTCGAGCCATAAACAGCAAACTGGTTTCATACTGGTAAACAACATAACACAAACTGGCTTTATACTCATAAACAACAAAAGACAAACTGATTTCATACTGGTAAACAACAAAACACAAAGTGGTTTTTCAAACCATAAGCGTCATAATTACGGCGCTTCCCTACTTTGCCTTCAGACACCAAGAATTAAAACATCCGACTGCAATCACTTTCTCCTTCCCTTCCCTATCGAATACCATGCAAAACTCCTTAAAACTTTATACCCTCCTCAGTCCATTCTCCTTCAAGCAATAACTGATTACCTGAAAGATACCTGTAACTGCTTTAGATGACCCAACATCCATAACCTACAATACTTTTTGCATTTACTCAGGCACATAGATCGCTCTTGTTCCTAGTCAGGGAGCTCCCAATACTTGCCCTTCCCTTCTCCTGTTCCTCACTCTTTCTCTTCCTCTGTCATTCCTCCTCTCTCTCTCTCTCTCTCTCTCTCTCTCTCTCTCTCTCTCTCTCCCTCTCTCTCTCTCTCTTCTACTCCCTTCCTCTCTCTCTCTCTCCTCTCCTCTGCAATCTCTCATTCCTTCTCCCCTCTCCCTCACTCTCCCTCTCCTTCCTCCCTCCCCTCTTTCTCGTTCAATTTCATGCTCCTCCTCTCTCTCTCCTCTCTTTTCTCATTCTCCTCCTGCTCTCCTCCCTCTCCTCTCTCATTCTTCCTCCCTCTCTCTCTCTGTCTCTCTCAATCTCACTCTCGTCCATCCTGCTCTGGCATAGTATATACATACATGCAAATAATTTTATTGTGATGCCTTTGCTAACTGCATTTATTATGATATCTGTATTTTTTATGACATGTACAATCTTCCCATGTACTCTTGTGATTGCTAGCTGTGTCTGTATACTTTTGATGTCCAGGACCACCTTGAAAATGAGCTTGCTCAATGGTGTCATCGCCTGGCTAAATAAAGTTGATTGATTGATTGAATAATGGTAAACAATGGAATAGTATAACTGGTGCATAAAAAAAGGACATCGCTGCTGAAATAGCAAGGTAAACTGGATTCATGGTGTTGTTTGATGTCCTTTACTTTCAGCCACCATAAATCTAGTTTACTATGATATTTAAGCAGCTAAGTCTTTTTTTATCCAGAATGTAGTATATACATGGATATAGTTATATATGGCAGGGAGTGTAAAGAATGCCATTAGGGTAGTAGTTAATACATATGGATATTTGTAGTTCTATCTAAGGTATACATTTCTGTCATGCCCAGTAGGTTTTTCTTTGTGTATGTACGATGATGTGCGTATACTATCTTGGAGAAGAATAAAGATGGCCACTGAATATACGTGCTGTAACTGAATCCCTCTGTGAGGTCACCAATATGTATTACACTGGCGAGGCAGGATGAAAGCAATATATCTCAGATGAGTGTAAGAAATGCTACATGAAGCTCACACGTTTTCTTTTAAGGCATTTTTAACTGCTGTAAATCCACACCTGCTATCTCAGCATTTAGTTCATTGGACTGCTTATCTTTCCCCCACCAGCCAGGCTATCGTAAACATCATAAATGTGTCTGCTGCAATCTCTTGCATTAGGATCACACATAAAGCAAATCTGACAACAAAACTCCAGCTAGTGTGAACTGTCTGTTTAACTTCTGCTGAGTTTTAAGAAAAATGTATTACAGAGTGGGAAACAGAGCTGTCACAGGCTGTGGGAATGATGGACCAAAGAGGCGTCTTTGAAGTATGAAATTCAAAATTTGTTTATTCAAAACAATAATAAAAATAAGGAACAAAATACGAACTGAGTACGACAAACTTAAGAAGAGGAAAACAAACGCATAACTAAATTATGGGCTAGCAGATACTAGCTTCTTAGGATGCTTACAGCAGCATATCCAGGTCTGATCTCGTCAGAACAACTGAACTCCACTAGACTGAGAACACAACTTTTATACTATTCAGGGTCATGTGACTATTCAACTCCTCCCTGAACTTGTTCTAGAATATTATTTCTTTAATTACTAGACATTTAAACTATTTTCAACATTACTATACTTTTATTTACATACAGCATTATTTTCTAATGCAAAAAAGTGATATACAGCCCTTCTTAAAAGGATTTGAGAGAAAATGCTAGCAGAGGCAAGCACCGCCCCTTTAAGCCAGCATAAAAACAGCAGATTCCAGGCCGGCCAGCTCCTATAGGACTTGCAGCAGCAGAGAGAGACACACAGAACAGCCAGAAGAACCAGCAACACCACAGAGCCCTCGATCTGCAAAACGTCCCAAAGACTCCCACTTAGCCTTAGCTGACAAAGTCAAGAATGCAGAGTTACCTGAGTTAGTGAGCAGTTTGTAAAGTATACAACTTGCCCCTTCCTCAATGACCCACATTTGATAATTCCCCATTGTGAGTTAGTGGGAAGAGAGAAATTTGGTTGTAAATCCTGTTTCTGCAGCAAAGATTTAAGTTGAAGACAGTAACAAATTGACATTTATGAAGCTTGTATTTATTCCTGATTTCAGTGAAAGATAGTAATATATGAGAGTCATTACTAAACAGATCACTTAATTTTTTTGTTTTATTCCGCCTTTTCCCAATCAGCATTCTGTAGAACTGTCTTATTTTAAATAATGCTGGATTGTTCCAGGTGGGGGCCAAGAGAAGGAAGGAAGTCAGGATTAAGGATAGAATTGATTTTTTCATTACTTTGAAGGAGGTTACCAAACACTAATTACCCTTAACATCAGTGTGCACGTTAAGTAAATTAAATCAGATAATGTGTTTGGGACCATTATTTCTCTTTCCATATCCACCCACAAGGTTTCTTGCCCTTAGAAGTTTTGTTTACCAGGAGATGTAAAACAGCTTGTCTGGTTAGAAACGCTAACTGATACTTTTCCTAACAGGGCAAAGCCATGCCTCTTTCATGTGAGGCACAGAGTTTTTAGACTGATTCTGGCTGCCTTATTGTTTCAAAGGAAAATTCTGGTCATATTATTTAATTTTTAATCTGTTTACTATTCAAGAGGGTAGGGATATTCTGAAACTGAAAGAAAAGTTTAGGGCTGAGACCATTTTGATTTAGTTGATTTTACCCCAAAGAGATAGGTTCAGCATCCTCCATCTGCTGAAATCAAACTTAATTTCCTGAATAGAGATTTCTAACCAGGATTCTGGGTTCAGGTTTATTTTCAGGCCAAGGAAAACATTCACATTTGTCATCCAATCTTTATCCAGTAAATTCTGTAACTGTCTGTCAATGAAGGTTAGTGTTAGCAGTAAAAGCTTGAGTTTTGTTACAATTCATTTGCAACCCTGAAATGCTTTCAGAATCCTCAATAATCTTCTTAAGAGCCACAAATGACTAAATGGGCATTGAAACCATTAAAAGAAGGTTATCTGTAGAAAGCAAAACCTTGTTCACCTTTTTATCACCTGGATTCCATGAATAGCTTCATTGGTGTGAATATGCCTGATTAGGGTTCAATGGATAAAATAAATAAGGGAGAGTGGGCAACCTTGTCTTGTTCCTTCTGACAGAGATGTAGAATCAGAAAGAATCCCATTTATAAGAATTTGAGCATTAGCCCCTTTATACAAAGTGGAGACCCAACCCCTGAACTCTGTGCCATATCCAAATTCAGAGAGGGTAGCAAGCATGTAAGACCAGTCTAGGGAATCAAATGCCTTAAAGAGGTTGAGCAAAAGAATACTATCTGGGAGAGTGCATTTGTTCGTGGCCCAAATGGCATTAACCAATCTCCTAACACTGTCAGATCCTTTTCTCCCTGGGATAAACCCTACCTGCTCTAAGCCTACTAAGTCCTGTACTATTAATTGAACTCTATTTGTTGATACTTTTGCTAAAATGTTATAGTCCAGGTTCATTAATGAAACTGGGTGATAGATTGAGCAGTCCAATGGGTCTTTGTTCTTTTTGTGTATCAGTGTGACCAGAGCCTGGCTAAAAGGTGTGAGGGGGGGAGCGCTAGCATTTCTAGATTTATTATACATGAACAAGAGGTAAGGACACAGCGTATTGTAGAATTCTTCAGGTAAGCCATCCAGGCCTAGAGGTTTCACTGTAGGCAGTGAGGCAATTGCATTAGCAATCTCCAAACTAGATAAGGGCTTGTTCAAAGAATCTTGTTGCTCATTGGTAGTTTTAGGTAATTTAAGAACTTTGAAAAAGTTCTGAAATTTCTCTTCATCAGATTGGAGTTGTTTGGAATAAAAGGTATGAAAAAAGTTTTGAAACACCTTGTTTATATCTGAATTTTTGGTTAGAACTATCCCTGTTCTATGTTTGATGCCCAGGATCAAATTTTGAGAGAGATCTTTCTTAAGTCTATATGCTAGCAACTTGCTTGATTTTTCTCCTGGCTCCCAATGAAAGAGTGCATATTCAGCCTGCTCTGGGAGAATGGAACTGACCTCAAATTTTAATCTGGTTACCTCATGAAGAAGAGAGAGGCTAAGTGGTTTAAGCTTTTAAGCTGTTGCTCAAGATTAGCCAGACAAGGGTTTTGTCATCAAGGAGTTTTAGTTTTTCTTTTTTCTGGTGGATGAAAATCCTATAATTTGACTCTGATAAAGGCTTTATAAGCCTTCCATAAACATCCATAGGAGACCTCATTAGTATTGTTAATAGTGAAAAGGCAACAGTTTCTTTTGATAACCATTCCTGAACATTTTACCCTGCAGTAACTGTACATTAAGCCTCCATCTTAATGTTTTGCCTGAGCCTCGATGATTTGAATGTTCACGTTAACCAAACCATGATCTGAAATGATGATGGGGTTGATCTGGGCATCGAGAATAGAATATGTCAGGGAATGAGAAACTAGGAAGAAATCAAGTCTACTGTATGTTAAGTGTCTGTTTGAAAAAAAAGATAAATATTTATCTGTCAGGGTACTAGTCTCCAAATATCAGAGAGATTTGGTATTTTCTCCAGGTTAGTTAGGGTCTGCCTACATCTGGGTATATAGTTCTCCAGTTTGGGGAGTTGCTTATCAAGTAGAGGGTTTAATACTTTGTTGAAGCCGCCTCAACAATCAGTTCATTATCTGCAAACTGGGACAACCTAGCTGAAATATCTTTAAAGAAGTCTCTGACCTGAATTTGGTGCATAGATGTTGCAAATGACTATCTTTTCCCATCCATTGCCCCAGACAAATTCCAAAATCTGCCTTCCAAATCTGCTATATGGGGCTCCTTCACAAAGTTGATGTCTTTCCTAATAAAGATGGCCATGCCTTTTTGGAAGAAAATAACTAAATTCTACATTAGCCACCCATGACCTTGCTAATTTACTGACTCATCTGCCCTCAGGTGGGTCTCTTGTAGGGGACAAGATCTACTTTTTCCTTATTAAAGTATGCTAAAATCTTTTCCTCTTTATATGCGATCTGATACCATTCACATTCCATGAGCGATCTTATATGATTGCATATCCAACTCAGGAAGGAGGGATAAGCAATTCAAAGAAGAGACTGTTGTTTAGTTATTGGCTACTGCAACAGACTCTTAACTATAGACTGATATAAAATGTCTAATACACTGGAGCTAATGCACGTTAAAATAGAATAAAATACACCTGTATAAATGTTGTAAGAATCTGTATCAATTGAATGCAGGAAACAACTATCAAAGTGAAACAGGTGAAAAAACTATTCAAAAATTACAACACTTAAATATTATAAAGACAAAACCAACAAACATATGGAAAAAGGAAGGGCTACGATTGGTACAGTAGATGACAACTTCTGTTGGACCAAAATCCACCAAACTAAGGTCCTAGGTGGGATTATCTTAAGGTCCTGTTTGATGGAGGAAACACTAGAAAAACATTGTCATCTGCTTAAAACGGCTAGAACATAAAGAACAACAGTTCTGTATTCATATTAGTATGAAAATCACTGCATTTTGGCTACTTATTTAAGCTATCATTGATAATTTTCCTTTAAAATAAAATAAAATAACTCAGAAAACAGGTTTCATTTCTTAACCAGGGCACCAGACATGCTGAAGGTTGTCAAGAAGTTAGTCTGAGGAGTACCCCCATAGTATTGAAGAACCATAGAGTAGCGGAGAATCAGGCCAGGGACACAACTACTAGGATTCGAACACAGCAGACCAATGGCAGTAAATAACAGGATGCTAAACAGATTTTCTTAAGTGTCAGTGTCTAGTCTTTTCTGCCCAGGTGACTGCAGGTACCTCCCAGAGATATTGGCTGAGGATGCCACAACCATACAGTATCAATTAATGGGCCTTAGAATATTCTGGCTATTGCCTGCATCTCATCTGAAGACCACACCACATCCTGCTGCTTAGATAGGCATGCTAGGTACTCAACGTACTAGCTTATTCAAAGCTGTTGTACCACTGTACCCACCAATATGCTGACCCACCTTCCTCTGTCAATGAGGAAGGCGACATGTGTGTATGATGCCATTTCAACCTTGAAGATACCTGTACTAAATATTGGATGACCAGGCACCTTACACTAATAAAATCTATAGTTACTAGTGAGCTGCCTCCACAGATACTGCCTACAAACACACCAGTGTGAGCTTGAGAGTCCCATTAATCCCAGATTAGTGATCCAAGCAGGACTGTAGTGACATGTTGCACTTAACCTGCACTAGCAGACCAGACCTGAAATCCATCTATAGAGAAGAGCCCAGTCCATATGAGGCTACTGCGCTCCAGGCAGGGAGAGATAAGGGAAGGAAGTTAGCCCCTTATTGTCCTGAGTCAAGTTCATAGTGTTAAGCCCCTTGATCATAACCCTCGGCTCACTGCTACAGCTGCATTCACTCATTTAGTCAGTACCCTCATCAGACTACAGTTCCTAACCTCCCATTCAACTATTATGGTTGCTGAGGCATTAACACCAAATAAAATTATCACTGAATTTGTCAGCAGGACAATGACACTCTTAAGAACTTTATGCAGATAATATTGTGCAAGACAGTAGATTTAAAACAAAAGGAAAAACAATTAACCACATTAAGCCACCACAATCTGCATAGTTAAAGGTCGCCACACTGTTTCATAGGAAGGTCATGGTTGGACCTTAAAACCACCACACACTGACATACGAGTGAAAGCATAAAATAAAGTGCCACCTCAGTCTTAAAAACTAGCAAGCAGTGGCTTCAGTTAGACTTAACCACCTCTGTAAAGTTCTGCAAGAAGTAAACACTCACTTTACAAATCATTCCGGCAGTAAGGCAGGATCACAAACAACATGGTCAGGCAGAAGTGAAGAGTTCTGCTGATGTGTTGCCAGTGGAAGTGTCGATCTGGAATTTCAGCCTGAGGGGATTCCAGGACAACAGTGGATCTTTGAGATGAGTTCCCTTTCACAGTTGCAGAGGGGTCAGGAAGTACATCCAGTTCCATTTCTGCTATGCTGGAATCAGGAGATAGTGAAGCAGAGGATGCCAGGTGACTTTCTTTCGTGCTACGATTCTTACTTCTACTGCGGCTCCTTTTCCTCAAATTGGATGAAGGCACTCTTTGCTGCATATGATGATTTATAGGTACTTTTTACTTTCTTATAAGATGCAGAGCGCTTCAAAGCTTTGTTATTTGGTCTGTTTGTGATGGCAGCAGAGTAGGGGTATGGAGTAGGACCCACTTTTCTGCTTAAAGTGGGCACTTCTTTAGCACGCACTGAGTGAGATCTTTGGCCATTGGAATTCCTAGAAGGAGCAGCATGCACAGATGAGAAAGAGTGCAGTTCCAGCTCGCAATCATCATCAACTTTATTGCAGGATACTACCCCTCCTCCAGGTTCCCTAATCACAAAGACAGCAGGGTACTTGATGCGGTATAAGATCCCTCTTCTAACAATGCTGTTTAATGTCATAAAACCTTTCCTTTTGTTGACTTTTCAGATGAGAACTCTTGGTAAGTTAGAATTCTTGTTCTCTGCTATTCTAACTGCTTTCTCTGCCTTGAAACCCTCAAAACAACTTCTTTTACAGAAAATCTTAAAAAGTATGCCACAATCGGCCAGGTTCGCTTATCATGAGGGGGCTTAGGGCCAGCAGTCCTATGTGACCTTTTGATTTCAAGGCCTATGGCCAATGATAATTTAACAGTTCAGGTAAAAATGACTGTAAGAATGACACCATGTTCGAGCCTTCCCATTCTTCTGGTACTCCGATAATCCTTAAAATTATTTCTCCTCCCTCCATTCTCTAGATCATTAACTTTGTCCATTAAATATGCAGTTTGCTTAGATTGTTGTTGGGTAATAGAAGTTAAATGGTTAACAGTTTCCCTTAGATCTTCTACCTGTAGCGACGACACTTTTACTGTTTCTTTAATTTTCTCTGATTGTGCCTGAAGACTTCCTTTTGCTTGTTTGACCTTGACCATATCAAGTTTTAAGCCTGCCAGTATTTCCTTAAGTTTGAGCATGTCATTTTTATTGGCCAGCGTATTGAGGGTTGCCTGTGGGTTTCCAACTGTCCCAGCTCCTGGCTTGAAGGGATCATATCCTCTGCCGGCTGAGACTGGCATATTTAGAGCCGCCTGAATACTTCTTAGCTGACATGTCTACGAGGATGTTTTATGAGAAAAGGAAATTGACAGTTATAATGCAGAAGTAGTAAATAAGTTAATAGTTGATAATTTTTCAGAGCCAAAACACAAAAAACTGTTTAAACATGAAGAAAATAAGTGTATGAGACAAGTGCTCGCACGGATGCAACCAACTCCATCAGTACTAGCACATGCTCCCTTGCAGCCATTGTATATTCAACTTTCATCTTCTCAGAAGACCCAATCCCTGTGCAAGGAGACTGAGTACCAGTCACCTACGAGAAAGGAATGTAGAGCTTGCCACTAGAGGTGGTACAAGGAGAAAGACCAGCATTACTAGGCAAAGACTGGCTAACACAGATCAAATTGAACTGGGAAAAGATCATTAGCTTAAATACTGTGACCAAAGCACCGCAAGATGCGCTAAAGAAAATATTGGACAAACATGATCCTATTTTACAGGACAGTTATGGCATAATCTGGGATTTCAAGGCAAAGTTCTGAGTGCAACCAGGAGCCGTTTCAATTTTCCACAAGCCCCGACCAGTACCTTATACTTTAAGGGAAGTGGTAGAGAAGGAACTTGACCATCTCGAAAGCCATGATATCATCTCATGAGTAGAGAGGAGTGACTGGGCTATCTCTATCACTTTGGTACAAAAATGAGACAAAGCAGTGAGGCTGTGTGGTGACTACAAGGTGACAGTGAACCATTGTATACAGCAAGATCCACACCCATTACCCAATGCAAAAGACTTGTTTGCCGCACTCTAAGGGGGCAAGTCCTTTAGCAAGTTTAGCAGTGACAGCAGCTCAACAGGTAGCACACTCACCTCTGAGGCCAGGAGGTCAGTAGGCTGTGGGTTCTATCCCCACACCAGGCACTTGGGTTAATATCCCAATACTGACACTGTAGTGCAGCATGAGGGGGGTGCTGTACTCCTGAGGTGCCGTCTTTCAGATGAGACGTTAAACCGAGGTCCCATCTGCCTGTTCTGGTGGTAGTTCAGGTGGATGTTAAAGATCCCATGGCACTTCTCGAAAAGAGCAGGTGAATTTCCTCTGTACAATGGCAAAATTTCCTCCATTCATGATAAATATCACCAACAGCTTCATCTGGTTCAAGGTCAGTTGGCATTCATCTGTATCCCCCTCCCCCGGGTCGTGCCTGAAAATAGGCAGGATTTGTCTAGTGCACTTACCCAGTCAACAAAAACTAAAATAAAATAAAAAAAAAAATAAAATAAATAAAGTTGGACTTATCTTTTGCATACCAGCAGCTGGAACTGGAACCAGAGTCAGAACTATATCTAACCATCAACACCCACAAGGGACTTTGCCAGTATCATCGCTTGGTACATGGAGTTTCCACAGCGCCAGCAATTTTCCAGAACACAACGGATTAGATACTGCACGGACTGGACCATGTAGTATGTTTTATGGATGATATCTTGGTAACAGCACCCACCGTGGAAGAGCACCTGAGAATCCTGGATCAAGTTCTGACCAGACTGCAATGGTATGGACTGAGAGTAAAGCTAGCCAAATGCCAATTTCTGTTGAGTACCTAGGTCATCATATCAATGCCCAAGGCCTATGCCCAACAGAGACAGCAAGGTGAATGCTATAGTCAAGGCACCTGCACCAACAAATGTGACAGAGTTAAGATCAATTTTAGGACTCTTGAACTACTATGGATGGTTCCTAGTCCAATTGTCCACATTGTTGCAACCACTTCATTACTTGCTAAAGAAAGAAACTCAGTTAAATTGGTCGCCACAGTGTGAGGAAGCATTTCAGGCTTGCAAAAAATGTCTTTTAAGCAGCAAATGGTTGGCATACTATGACCCTGCCAAATCTCTGAGGCTAGCATGTGATGCATCACCATATGGAGTGGTGGCCATCATCTCTCGTGCTACCTTCTGGGGAGGAACACCTGATTGCTTTTACTTCCAGAACATTGTCTTCAAGTGAAAGAAACTATGCTCAGATCAAGGAAGAAGCTTTGAGCATAATTTTCAGTGTCAAGAAGTTCCATAAGTACTTATATGGATGGAAATTCACTCTGCTAACAGATCACAAGCCCCTACTGGCAATTCTGGGGCCAAAGGCTGCAATACCAACTCTTGCAGCACTCAGAATGCAGCAATGGGCCCCGATTCTGTTGGCTTACGACTATGACATCGAATACAGATGTTCTCACGATCGTGCAAATTCAGATGCATTATTGAGACTGCCATGCAAAAATGCTACAGAGAAGGAAGACAGTGGGGCAGTATTCCATCTTTCATATCTTGAGGAATTACTGATTGCTTAACAGGATGTCACAGCAGAGACACAGCAAGATCCTGTCCTCTCTAAAGTCCTAAATTTCACCCTAAATGGTTGGCCCAACTTCACTTCACGATCAACCTGACTCTCCGACCTTTCTTAGACAAGAAAGACCAGTTGTCCACAGAGCAAGGCTGTGTTCTGTGGGGAGTCTGAGTTGTGATACCTCCAAAGTTCCGCAAGAGATTATTTTCTGCCTTACATGACAGTCATCCTGGAATCTCTCGAATGAAGTAATTGGCCAGAGGATACTTCTAGTGGCCAGGACTTGACCAAGATATCCAACTTTGTCAACCAATGTGCGGCGCGGCTGTACACAACTAACCATCAACCGCACCCCTGCATCCATGGTCCTGGGCTACCACACTGTGGGAGTGCATCCATGTTGACTATGCTGAAGTGGACAAACAGCATTTTATGGTAGTAACTTGACATCCAATCCAAATGGCTGGAAGTGTTGCCCACAAGTCATGACAATTGAAGATTGTAAACATTCTGAGAAAACTTTTGCCTCATATGGTCTACCATGGAGTTAGTGTCGGACAATGGTCCCCAATTTTCTTCCCATGACTTCAAACTGTTCTTAAAGCAGAATGGCATCTGACATATTTTACTCCACCTTACCATTCAGCATCCAAGAGCGCAGCCAAAATAGCTGTACAGACATTCAGAAAAGCTTGAATAAACTACATTCACAGCAAGTACCTACAGCGCAAAGTTAGCTAGTTTCCTGTTTGCTTATATAAACGCTCCTCACTCAGTCACAGAGCAAACACCTGCCAAACTGTTTCTCAAACATCAACCTCGTACCCACTTGTTATTGCTCAAGCTGGACTTGGCCAACACTGTTGCAAAGCATCAACTACTACAGCAAAAGAGTCAACAAGTCAACAAAAACCCAGGGGAAGAGTACACAATGGGGGGTTAGATACTAACAACAACAAAAATGGAAAGGGGCCTGGGGGTAGTCATATCAGATGACCTTAAGGTGAGCAAGCAATGTGAGAAGGCAGTAAGGAGGGCTGGTGGGACACTGGGATGCATAGGGAGAGGCATCACCAGTAGAAAACAAGAAGTTGTTATCTCGTTGTACAGACAGTTGGTGTGACCCCATCTGGAGTACTGCGTGCAGTTCTGGAGACCCCATCTCCACAAAGAAATAGAGAGGATGAAGGCTGTCCAGAGTTGAGCAACTAAAATGGTGCAGGGTCTGCACCAGAAGACATTCAAAGAGAGATTAAAGGAGCTTAAAATGTATACCCTTGGGGGGGGGGACATGATAGAAACCTTCAAGGGAATCAACAAAATCCAAGAGGGTAGCATCTTTCAGAAAAAGAGATGTACAAGAACAAGGGGACACAATTTGAAGCTGGGGGATGGCTCAGAGGTAATATGAAGAAGTATTTTTTCATGGAGAGGGTTGCAGATACGAGGAACAGCCTTCCTGAGGAGGCAGTGACGTCAAAAACAGTGGTGGAATTCAAGAGTGCATGGGACAGATATAAGGCAATTCTAGTGGTGGGTAGGAGGAAGTAGGCTGTTGGTTAACTAGGATCTGCAGCTTATCCATTAGGTAGGGAAATGGGCAGACTAGGTGGGCCAAGTTGTCCTTATCTGCCGTCAAATTCTATGTTTCTAGTATGAATTTCTAATCCTGGGGAGAGGGTGATGGTTCGAGACTGTAGACATCCCAAGATTTCTTGGATTCCTGGGCTGGTGACCGAAACACGTGGACCTATGACTTATGTAGTTTGCATGGGACATCAACTTGTTCACGTGCACATGGATCACCTGCTGCATTCCAAGGTTAGAAACATAGAAACATAGACCTTGACAGCAGATAAGGACCGCTTGGCCCAAGTAGTTTGTCAATTTCCCTACCTACAGGATAAGCTGCAGAGCCTAGTTAACCAACAGACTATTTCTTCCTACCCACCACAAGAATTGCCTTATGTTTGTTCCATGCATTCTTGAATTCTCCCACAGTTTTAAACCCCACAACATCCTCAGGAAGACTGCTCCACGCATCCACCACCCTTTCTGTGAAAAAATACTCCTCACATTGCCCCTGAGCCGTCCCCCCTCTATCTTCCAAGTATGTCCCTTGTTTTGCACATCTCTTTTCTGAAAGATGCTACCCTCTTGGACTTTGTTGATTGCACTGAGGTACTTAAAGTCTATCATGTCCCCCTCTCCTCCTTTCCTCAAGGGTATACATATTAAGTTCCTTTAGTCTCTCCTCGTATGGCTTCTCTTGAGACCTTGCACCATTTTAGTTGCTCTCTCTGGACTGCCTCCATCCTGTCTATGTCCTTGCGGAGATGGGGTCTCCAGAACTGGACGTAGTACTCCAGATGGGGTCTCACCAACTGTCTGGTTCCAGAAAATGCGCAGAAGACATCACTCACATTTATTTATTTATTGAAATGTTTTACCAGGAAGACACACTGAGCGACAAGTTGCTCATTTCCCGGTGTGAATTGGGGGGAAGGGGTACATTAGGAATGAGACATTAAACATTCAAGTAATAAGTTCAACATTAACATACAGTTGTAAGGTAGATTTTACAAACAGTGTTATAACAGTATTGCACATGATAGGTAAAAACAGTGGACAATGATAAGTGCTGGATTAATAAGTAACAAGTTCTTACATGAAAGAAAAGGGTGAAAAGAGAGGCAGTGGTGAGGTGGGTGGGGAGGGAAAAGAGCCGTGTCCCAGAGAGACCCCCCTTCAGGATGGTGGAGGAAGGGAGTCGATGGGAGATACAAGCCCCTTTGAGGGGGTAGGAGAGGGACCCATGGAGACCATTCAGAGCCCCTTATATTCTGTGAGAGATCAAGGGAGGCCAGTAAGGGGGAGCAATTTGGGGGAAGGGGAGGGGAGGAGAGCTAGGAATTTGGGTGGTTGTGCACAGGGTAAAATAAAGGTGACAGTAGAGGGGTAAGGTTTGTCCAGGGCATAGAGGAGGGAGTTAGGGAGGGACATGGCAGGAGCAGCTAGGAGCAAAGTAATTACTGAGGGCAGAGCTGATGGAGTAGGCAGAGGATGAGTGCCGGATTTGAAGGGGGAGGGAATTCCAGATTTTTGGGAGGTGGTGAGAGTAACCGGATTGGTTGATTTGGGTGGATCTGCGGGGGACTACCAGGGTATGAGAGTTGGTTGATCTAAGGGAATGAGAGGGTGGAGGGTGTTATAAAGGAGGAGGTGAGGTAGGGAGGGAGCTCACCCAACCAGTGCTTGGAGATGAATTTAACACAGTGGGAGAGCCGCCTATTTGCAAGAGAAGGGAAGGATAGGCACGATAAAGATCGCACTGGGTGCGGGGGGGCATCCAAGGCAAAGTGACAGAAGGAACTGAAGAGGGTGTCCAGTCTGGCCAGGGGACTTAGGGCAGCACCATAGACTATGTTACAGTAGTCAAAATGGGCAGTATCATCTTCCCGACAAGTTCACGCCTAGCAGTAGGCGGATGCAACCACGTTCTTGAACAGGGCACCAAGTTTAGCCAAGAGTTTTTCTGGATGGCATCAATATGTCCAGAGATTTAGATGTTGGTCCACCCAAACACCCAAGTACCTGAAGGAGGATGTGTCCTCAAGTAAAGTCCCATCAAGAGTGTGGAAAATGGGTAGGGAGGGAAGCCTTGAGAGTCTCTGCCTTGTGCCAAAGGTCATGGAGACTGTCTTCTTGGCGTTGAGGAAAAGTTGATGGTTAGCAAACCAGAGCTGAACCTTGTTGAAGTCATGCTGTAAGCTGGTTGTAACCTCATCAGGACAGGAGCCAGATGCATACAGGACTGTATCATCTGCATACATATGTATAGCAGAGGATGGGGAGCAAACAGAGGGACGGTCATTTAAGAAGATGGAGAATAGAAGGGGCCCTAATTAGATGAGAACAGTGACATAGAGGACTTTGCTCTTGCCCGTGAAGTTCCACCTGAGTGGTGCCAAATAATACTGAAACACCTGTTTCACTAGCAGCAGTTGTTCTAGCCTGCAGATATCCCATTAGGCACCAAAGACCACCACAAAGACTTAATCTTTAAAGTTATGTACTGAACCTGTACCTCTGTGCAACCGAACTTTTAATTGTACTGTTACTTAGTGACAAGTTCTACCCAAGCAGCAGAATACTCCCCTGAACTTGTTTCTGGGTACTGAATAGTCTACTTCAGCCCGGAAGTTAGGAAATGTTACCATTGAAGTATTTTAGACAAGTTTCTGTCTAAGGGGGAGCAGTGTAGTATACGCACGGATATATATAAGGCAGAAAGTCTACAGAATGCCATTAGGGCTGTAGTTTATGCATCTGGATATTTGCAGTCCTATCTAAGGCATTGGTTCCTGTCATGCTCATGCCCAGTGGATTTTTCTTTGTGTATACGCACTGATGTGTGTTCACTGTCTCGGAGAAGAATAAAGACGGCCATTGAACATACATGCTGTAACTGAGTCTCTCAGTGAGGGCTCCAAACTGTATTACACAGAATAGATCTAGATGCAGCATCTTGTTCACTGTGAAGTCCTGCCTGCAACTCCGTTTTAGCTTAGAGAACCGAGGGGGCCAACATGTAGTACAGTCCATATAATACTGACTTTATTTTTCAGCATTTCATTCAAACAGATTTTACCCAAAGTCTCTATAGGACTCTTACAGAACACACAAAAATAGAAAAAACAGTGTGGGGTAACAGTGCAGCACACCACTGTGACTTGCTCAAGGTCATACAGTGTGCCAGTGGCAGAGCTGGGATCGAACTGAGATGCCCCAGTTTATAGTTTTATGATTGAAGCATTAAAACTGCCTGTCTCAAACAACATGATTCTGTCCTGAATTCCAGTGCAGTGTGCAGCTGTGTGATATTGAACTCAACAAAAATGAAGCTACTAAACAACAATGGAATTTCTTTGCCTTTATCGCACTAAAGCAGGTTCGCAAGTGAGTTACATAACCCTCTGACATATCTCCAGTATCTCTAATTAATTAAACAGAACACTTCTGTCTTTCTTCCAGATGGTCCACAAAACACAGCCTTGTTCCCTGCTGAATCGAAGCTAAAGGAGGGGGAGACTCTAACCCTGACCTGTATAGGAGAATCTAATCCAAGTCCTGAAATCAGCTGGCAAAAAGACGTCCCTGACCACCAGGAGAACTGGAGCATTTCCACATCCGAAAGACAATCAGTGCTGTCCATCTCAAATATTAGTCCAAGGGAAAGTGGCACCTACATTTGTGTTATAAAGAATGAAATCAACAGAACTGAGCTATACGCATCAGTTGATGTGTTATGTAAGTAAACCCTTTTGTAAGTTCCTGTGTTTTGGCATGCCTCATGAGGTGTGTATGGGTTTGGGTAGTGAATTTCACTGTCAAAGTCTGAGACTCCGAGTGCAGGCTTTCTCTTACCCTCTAGACAGGAGGCCAGTCTGGTGCTGTGTGCCTTTTGTTCCATGAAGGTTGAAGGAATTAAATCTGAAGCAGCCATGCTAAGCACTACCCCAGCCTTTTGATGGAAACCTGGCAAACTCTGCAGCATCTTATTTTTCACTCAGCAACAACTACAGCAGCAAAGGAGTCAAAGATTATTTTAACTTGTCAGCAAACCTTACCTGGTATTTTCATGGTACAGCACCAATGGATACTGGTAAACATCATCCCTGTGTAGTATGGCACATGGAAGAGGTAATGACAGTGGCAGCTCAGATGGTATCCAGTTAACTGTTAGGGCCTGAAGGAGAGACATGAAGTGATAGACACAGGTGGGAGTGAAAACACACCTTCTCAGCAGTGCTTGCTTTCATTTATACCTGCTTGTTTACCTGTTTCAAGGGTTTAGATGGCACAACAAACTTCTCTCATGCCCTCACTAGCAATAATCCTGAGTCGGCCATATTGACGGTTTTGTTGCCATAGTACTAAATACTAATTACTGATATACAGTAAGCCTAGATTCCAGTGTAACTCCCTCTACAAATGGGAGTTCCTGAAAAGTCTTCCATGAGCTTGCCTAAATGCTCACTGCCAGGCTGGGGTCCTGCATTTAGCAGATAATCGTTATTGCCAAAGAGTACCTGTGTAGCCTCTATGTACTGTCGCTTAAGAGCTGCCTAGATTGCAGTAACAATTAATCTGGGAGGGTGCTGAGTGTTGTCATGCTCGAGTCCCACCCAGGCTGCCAGGTAATCATCTGCTTTCGCCATCGCTAATATGCAGAGGAGCCCGGTTAATAGATGTAACTGTTTGCTGATCATTCATTAGAGTAGTAATAATAATGTAGTTTGTCAAACTTGCCTTCTTTGCAGCAAGGACTGTTTTGCTTATCCCCACCATTTTGGCACGGAACTGCCAAATTCGACCAATCAGTCTGGTGGGACCTAAAATGGAGCTGGACTACAGGAGCTGTCTGGAGTCAAAATCTGTAGGAATTGTAGTTTTGGGCTTTTGGCACCTTTTTGCACCTGAAGGAGGAGCCTTTGTTGTGACTGACAGACAGATCAACCAACCGAATCTTTTGGATCTGAGGGAAATGCCCAAGCTGCCTGCTGTTTCAGTCAGTTCTGAGCTGGTAAGTGAAATGAGAACAGCTCAAGTGATTCGGGCAGTGGTTCTGTGTAGTTTTGCATGGGAGAACTGTGAAAGGGCTGAGTTTTGGCCTGCATGCCTGTTTGCTGCCCCTGAGAGGGAGAGAAGAGAATTATTTTGGACTAAATCCAAGTTTGTGAGAACAAAGTAAGCCACTGATTATTTACCAGGTTCATACCCGAAGAAGACTGATGATTTTGCAGAATGCGATCGGCCTGTCAGGATTTCCAGCTACTTTTGAATCCCTGGTTTGTGCAGAGACTTTACGATTGTGACCGGAGAGCAGTTTGCCTGGTACAGAGAATTTCCTTACATGTAAATGTGCTGTGTAGTGAAAGTGGGTCATGATTTGGTCACCCACTGTGTGAATTGTGTTCTGCTTGCTGGAAGCTGTATCCAGCCCAAAATGGACTGTATCCGAATTTGACTCCATTTGGCCTGGGCCTTGCCACACTGGCTCAGCCAGACTACCTGCTGCACAGAGAAACCATCAATGAGAGACCTGCCCTGGGGATCAGCCCCCTGCTCCACACTTGAACAAGAATGACCCATCGGCAATTCGTGTGGGCCCTGCTTCTCCTGGCACTCCAGAGTAACCACCTGCTGTCTCAATTTTCGTCCAGCCTGTGTCCAGTCTTGGGTATCGTGAGTAATCATCAGGATAGCTCCCTGCAACAACAGCCTAATCTAAAAGTGTGTATCTGATTGTCTTGTTTTCGAGTTTGGTACTAAATCCTGTCTTAAAAAATACCATCTTGTAAATTACCGCATAAAACATCCTAAACGGCAAATTTCCGATACCATTGAAATCCCGACTTACAAAATACTGAAATGCATCAGGTTCATCAGGTGTGATGATTACCTGGTTACCTGGTGCACTGATGAGATGTTGAAACAGTGCAGATGCAAGGCTGTAATCCGGCTACATAGGTCTACTGGCTACCAAACATGGCTTTCAGCAAACAACAACAATGTCTGTCCCAGACGAGATTATCCTGTGTGCCAACTTGTCCCTTCACAGAAAGGATGGAATAAGCTGTGTGTGAGAGGGTACCTGCTGGTGAGCAAAAAAAGTCATGGCGAGCGGCATTACTGGTGCTGTCAAAGCCGCAAGTTACTTAACTGCCATGGTCATGCAATTACTGTCCTTCGCAGTGCTGTGCATCTGCTGGTGAATGATAAAGAACACAACCATTCACCAGATGCATCAGATGAACCGAAGGCAGAAGCAATGTCAACATTGAAACAGAGAGCTGTAGAAACCCACAATAATCCTTCGCAGCTAGTGCAAGATGCACTGTCCTCAGTCCCCCCCTGAACTCAGCCAAAGCATGCCACAGAAACAGGCATTGCCTCAGGTCATAAAGCGGGCAAGAAGAGAATATAGACCACCCGAGCCATGATCCGTTGAAGAGGTGAGTGTCTCCGAGGAGTTGTGGGCAGTGAATGGTCAGCCGTGGTTGCTACGAGACACCACTGTGGGCGACAAACGCTTCTTGCTGTTCAGCACTGGGGCTAATATTGAGCATTTGTCAAGGGCAAAATATTGGATCTTGGATGGGACTTTTAGGACTGTACCCTCTATATTCAGGCAGCTTTACTCAATACACGCACCTGTGGGACCAGAGGAAACATGCAGGATAGCACCTTTGGTGTTTGTGATTATGTCGGATAAGTCCCAATGCAGTTATCAGCGATTATTTCAAGACCTACAAGACTTAGCAGACGAGGCAGACTAATACTAGCCCCTAAGTTCATCATAACTAACTTTGAGCATGCTGTCATTAATGCTTGCAAAATAGAGTTTCCTTCCACTATAAATAAAGGATGTCTGTTCCACCTGGGCCAGATTGTGTGGAGGAGGAGGATACAGGCAGCGGGTTAGCACAACAGTATGTCACTGACATGGAATTTAGCCTTCTATTGCGATGCCTTGTTGCTCTGGCTTTTCTTCTGTCTGGAGAAATTATACATGCTTTTCAAGAATTGGAAACTATAATGCCTGACAATGCTGCCCCTCTAATTTCATGGTTTGAGGAACATTACGTTCTGGGTAGAGTCAGAAGAGAAATGAGAAACCGAGCACCCTTCAGAAACCCTCCAACGTTCCCATCAGAATTTTGGTCATTCCAAGATCAGGTTGAAATTGGATTTCCAAGGACACAAAATAAAGTCGAGGCTTGGCATCGACAACTCGGGGCTTTGATAGGGTCTGCTTATGTCAGGACATACAGGTTTATAGAACAGCTACAAAAAGAAGTACTGGTCACAGATGCAACTTGTGAGAAAATACTTTGAGGTCTTCCTAGGTCTCCAACAAAAAAAAGGTACTGCAAAAGGGAGGCAAAAATACAGAATGTGGTGTCAGTGAAAGAACAAAGAACCACATTAGATTTCCTTCGAGGTATAGCTCACAACCTTAGCATTTACTGTAAGTGAACCTTGTAAGTTGTTATTATGCTGCAATAGAAGTATACTTTTTTTTAATGATTTCAATAAAATCTGAACTTTAAATGGAATACATTTACTGAACTAAAAATTAGTGAGTAAAGAGTTATGTGGACCGTGAACTGTGTAACCTTCGATAATGCTGCCGTAGAAGTGTGCGGTCTTTTTTTTAAAGCTTAAAATAAAAATTTTACTTTTAATGAAATACTTCAAATCAACGGGATTCGAGAGGGAATGAAGAAACTAAACAAATTGTTGATGCTGCTGCTGGTCGATTCAAAGCGTCAATGAGAATTTTCGATGCTGCTACTGACGGGATTCAAGAGGGAATAAAGTAACTAAAAGAATTTTCAATGTTGCTGCTGCCCAGAGATTCAAAGCGTCCATGAGAATTTGTAGAGATTCAAGGACAGTCTATTAATGAGAATCTACTAATGCTGCATCGATCTGTGGTGTCTACTACTGTGGTGAGTCATTATTATAATTTTTTGAATGTAATGATATGGGATTTGGATTTTCTGTCTTTCTATTTTCGGTGTAATTTGTTTTCTGTATTTAGTTTTTCGATATTTTATTTCCGGGATTTCGTCAATCGGTAATCCCTGTTGCAGGATTAGGATGTCCCTTGTTTTCTTTCACGAACTGAGCCCTCTGGCTCCGGGTTACAATTAGTGTGTGTTGTGCATGTTGTTTTCTTCCATCAAAGGGCCCCAACCAGCTGCAACGTTCCTGGCTAGCCCACCATTCTCCATCTGGGTACCCAGAGTGTGTGACTGTTTATGGACCCTGAAATGCATGCATAACTGTTTGATTGATAAGCAAATTAAGCAAATTAACCTGATTACATCCCTCCCTTGTTCGAGTCCCTTAAATAAATAAATCAGATCTAACTCTTTTTTGCATTTACCCTAACTGTGGTTCCAGTTTGTGCAAGAGTACTGTACTGCTGTTATTTGCTGTGTATTACCTTGTTTTACAGAGGGTCCCCAGGGCCAGGCCAGAGGAAAGCCCTGGTGGTAGGTGCAAACAGTGTGGGTACTTGTGTGGTGTATCAGGGGTATTGTGAAAGTGATTACTGTGTATTGTTCTGGCCACTAGTAAGGAAAGACGGGGGGTTACAATGTCCCGGAGGGCTGTGCCCAGGTTAGCTTGACCACCACCAATCCTGACCTCCGGGTGGAGGCACCCATTTCAGAACTCAGGCCCCTTAACCTGCTACTAGCCCAAGTAGGCAGGGGTAGCCCTTGGGATAGCGCCACCTAGGGTTAGACCAGCACACTGACAATGTCTTATTTTGAATACTTTTATCAAGGATAACACAACTCAGATACATCTTGCTCACAATGGAGTCCTGCATCTAACCCCGTTTTATAGCTAAGAGAAATGAAACACAGAGAGACCAAGAACAAAACTATGTTAACCTTATTTTGTATTATGGCTTTCAGAGTGTATCCTAAATTGCTTGAAAGGACTCCTACAGAACACACAAACTAGAACAGTGCAATTTAACAATGCAGTACGTCATGGTGACTAGGTCAAGGTCATACAGTATGCCAGTGGCAAAGCTAGAATCAAAGCAGGGATGTCCCCATTAACATGTCTATCATTGAAGCTTTGAAAGAACTGGCTTTAACTGATATACTGGTATGCCTGTAAATCTGTTGTAGCATATAGCTGTGTTACACAGAACTCAGTAGCAACCATACAGTAGGATACAAGGCTACTGATGAATTTGTTTGCCTCCATTACTCTGAAGCAGGTTCTAATGTGAGCTACATAGCCCTCTGATACATTTCCAGTAACTAATTAGTTCATAGATTCATAGACATGTGATGGCGGAAAAGGACCCTCCTGACCCATCAAGTCTGCCCATTAGAACTATTCTGGTCTTTCTTCCAGATGGCCCCCAGAGCACATCCTTGTTCTCAGCTAAATCAAAGGTAAAGGGAGGGGGAGACTCTAACCTTGACCTGCAGAGGTGAATCTAATCCAAGTCCTGAAATCAGCTGGTAAAAAGACGTCTCTGCCCACCAGCAGAACTGGAGCATTTCCGCATCTGAAAGGCAATCAGTGCTGTCCATCTCAAATGTTAGTACAAGGGAAAGCGGCACCTACGTTTGTGTTATAAAGAATGAAATCGACAGAACTGAGCTACATGCATCAGTTGATGTGTTATGTAAGTAAACCCTTTGTATGCCTCTGTGCTGTGGTATCCCTAATGAGGTGTGTGTGTGTGTGTGGGGGTTGTGCAATTAACTCTCCCGTCAAGGTTTGAAGTGGTGTGTTGGCTTTCTCTTACCTTCTAGGCATGATACCAGTCTGGCGTTGTGTGCTTTTTGTTGAGAAGAAAAAAGGAAAACAGCAGACTGAGCTGTTAGAGTAAAAATTCCTTCTCTGTCCAAAGGCAAGGTCACCATTCCTGACCTCTTCATTCCCCTTCTCCTTGCCCAAAATACAAAAACATTGCACTTTTGGAGGAAACAGGTCCGCTCGCAGTCATAAACAGCAAACTGGTTTCATACTGGTAAACAACCAAACACAAAGCATTTTTATACTCGTAAACAGCAAAATATAAAGTGATTTCATACTGGTAAACAATGAAACACAATCTGGTTTTATACTCGTGTGATGGTCACTGAACTGGTAGACCTTGGGGTTCTTCACTCTGAGTGATAAAGGGAACTGTCTCATTACCAGCAGCACCAGTGACACCCTCAGCAGGTGGGATAGCGAGGGGCTGCTTAAGGTCCGAATGGGGTTGGGTTGATGGAATCACCTGACAAGGAGAGGCAGGAGTTGTACACAGAGGTTGGATGAAGCAAAGACATTTATTAGACAGAAGGGGAAGGAGGACATGGTCATACAGGAACATACCAACCACAAAAACAATAGGGAGTATGGACAGCATTATGGATATCTCAGCAGTAACAACTAAACTCTAAAATGTCTAAACTCTATGTTATTCTTCTGTATGGGTGCACCACGGCCTAATGTCACTATACTCTAAAATTTCGTAGCAGTTAGCTGTACGTAAGGCTAGCACTATTCGGAAATCAGATTCTATTCACTGCCCAAAGTATCTAGATTTACTATGACCATATAATCTTGAAAAAGTCTGACTGTCTGAAGTCTTTGTGCGCACTGTCAACCCCCATTGGTAGCTACAAGATAAGCAGAACAGAACTGGGCAGAAATCTCTGCACAGACCTGGTTAAGGCCACTAGGATGACAAGAGGTTTGGTAAACAGACCATAGGTTTCTCGCCAAAACCCACTCTCTCCATGGCTGTCGACAAAAAAAGGACCAAAGAACCTGGTTCCTGGACTAAACCCACTTACGGGTTGTCGGATTCAACACTGGATGTAAAGAGTTCCCCGACCAAAACCCACTTCTGGGTCTGCCAAGGATGAAGAAGAACCAGAAGATGTGTGGTGATGAATTACCACGACCTGGACGATGCTGCAGCACTCCAAGGGCCAGCAGGACTTTGAAGGATCTGAGGTGAAGCTGGATTTCTGATGCAACCAGGAACCAGAAGGATCTGAAGTGAAGTCAATTGATTCTGAAGTACTGACACAAGGAACTAGAACAAAGCAATGAAATGGCAGGCCGCGTCCTGCACAGAACGACAGACTCGACTTGCGTTGAATGACCAGGGGCGCAGACCTGGTTCTTCCAGTATGTGCACACTCTTCTGCTGAGGGCTACCACCTTGGGACATCTGGATCAGGAACCGAAAGACAACACTGGCACGGTGGACGTGATACACTTGAACTTCGGCGAACATAACTTTGAACTGAGGAACAGAAGAAATGGCGGCGACTTGTACAAACTGCGATGAACTCAACTTTGGCAAATGACAATGACGGAGTAGATGATCTGCTGGTCGGACACTTTCTGGAGAAAAAGATGATGATGAAGACGCCTTCCTCTGGGTAGAGACTGATTCTGGATATAGAACAGCAGACCACACCATGGAACATCAATGTGGTGGATGATTGAGTCTGTTCCTACATGTTGGCAACACTGCAGCTAATAGATACACCTTCTCACTATACCAAGAGAACTGCTTGGTGACAAGGTAATTTGTCAGGAGAAGGGCAAATTATCAACTCTGGGGCAATTATTTACTTTTGGGAGAATTGTTCAGATGCACGGGCAATTGTTAAGATGCACGGGCAATCGCTCAGATACACGGGCAATTGTTCAGATGCATGAGGCAATTGTTCAGATGCCAGGGCAACAACCACAATCCTAATGTCACAATGCAGTCTTGGTGCTTTTAGCAATTACACAATCTTTCAGATGCTTGAGCAATAAACAGTTGCATAAACAGTACAGTTGTTAACAGTCACTTCTCAGCATATTGTGAGCTAAGCACCCTTGATTAGACCCTTTTCTCACTTAGGGCCTTCCTGTATAGAATCTGGCTACCCCTGAATGCTTTTGTGCAAATGCCCCAGTCACTGTACTTGGGTGTACCACTTGCCGCTAGACTAGCTGCCCTCAATACTAGGGGCCTAAGTGCCTTAATTGCTATGGGGCCTGGATGCCCTAATTACTACTAGGCTGGCTTTCCCTAACTTGCTAGGCCTGGGCTGCCCTTACTATCTCGGGGCTATCTTGCCCTACCTTGCTAGGCCTGGGCTGCCCTAACTACCTCGGAGCTGGCTTGCCCTAACTTGCTAGGCCTGGGCTGCCCCTACTACCTCAGGGCTGGCTTGCCCTTTATTCCACTGGGATTGGTGCCCTTTACTTAACTGGGCCTGGTGCCCTAATTATCACAGGGCCTGGTGCCCTAATTAACCTGGGCCTGGTGCCCTTCTCTTTACTGGGTCTGGTGCCCTTCTTACTATAGGGCCTGGTGTCCTTCTTACTACAGGGCCTGGTGCCCCCTCTGAACTGGGTCTGGTGCCTCTGCTTTTCTGTGCCTCGTGCCCTAATTATCACAGGGCCTGGTGCCCCAATTAACCTGGGGCTGGTGTCCTTTTAAAATGGTGGGCCTGGTGCCCTAATTAACCTGGGCCAGGGTGCCCTTTTAAAATGGTGGGCCTGGTGTCCCTAATTAACCTGGGCCTGGTGCCCTTTTAAACGGTGGACCTGGTGCCCTCTCTTAAACTGGGCCTGGTGTACTGAGCCCCTTTAATTTCTTGTAGGCAGGCTTCCTTTATCTGGGCCCCTTTAATTTCCATGGCTCACTGAACCTGCTTTCACTCTGCAAGTTCTGGACCGCCTTGTCCCACCCTCTTAATTAATATTTAACAGGCCTCTTCAATGGCCTTGCTTTACTGGCCCCTCCCCAAGGCATTGCTACTTTCCCCGCCCCTCCTGAATATTTAATTGCAGGGTCCTTGCTCCCTGACCCTCCCGCGGCGCTCAGCTGCTTCCATTTGCACCTGGCGCACTGTTAAAATAAATAAAAACACAGAGTCTCTCTTTTGTTGGGCGGACAACACGTATCAGCTTGCTGCCGCCGACTCACCGCACACCACCAGGACTAGAGGAAGCAGACAGGAGACGGGAGGTGTTCTGGCAGTGGGAGGGATGATTCAGGCAGCAGGGAGGACATCAAGGGGGCCTCGGGAAGGCTGACAGGGAAACCGATGATGTGGCACTTGCAAGCTGCCGATGAGGGAGTCAGGACTAACTTTAAAATTAAATAAGGGGCAAAACAAATAAACGGACGGGGCTCACAAGCCCAACAGCTGCACCAGACGTTACTTGTCTTCGTGGTGCCCTGATGGCACCACCGACAGTGCTACACAGCAGCAGGAGGAATCTTCAGGCAGTGGAAGCAGAGCAGGCACACAGCTAAGTCCTCAGGGACTGCTTCAACACCCAGGTAAGCCCTTTTCTGTGCCTTTGACTTACTATGTCCTCTCTCCTCAACAGCTGCCCAGGAACTGACACTGACTGAATACAAGTTTTAAACTTAAACCCTTCTAGTTCTGGAATGGCTGGAGTGGAATGCTGTGCATGAGCAGCACAGCACAACATTCCATCCAGGCCATTGTTTCAAGAGCTGCATAAAAAATCTATCTTTTGACATTTTTGAAGTGCACAGGGCATTTTTCTCTATGTTTTTACATTTGTTTCCACTTACAAGGAGGGGAATTTACTTGTGAGGGGTCCCTGGTAGCTTATACCCTACAGCTCACACCTACAGCAGGCACCCTGGGCATCTGTAAACCACTATTTATCTATTTACTTATTATTACTTTTCTATTTCTGTGATGCCCCAACTTTGGGGCATTACAGTCGTAAACAACAAAACACAAATTGATTTCATACTGGTAAACAACAAAACATAAACTTTTTTCATAATACTAGTAAACAATCAAACAGTATAATGTGCACAAAAAAGGATCTCGCTGCTGAAATAACAAGGTAAACTGGATTCATGGTGCTGTTTGATGTCCTTTACTTTTAGCCACCATAAATCTAATTTGCCATGATAATTCAGCAGGTACATCTTTTTTCTTTATCCTGAATAGACATAGATGTAGCATCTTGTTCACAGTGAAGTCCTGCTTGTAACTCAGTTTTATCTTAGAGAACCGAAAGGGCAACATACAGTACAGTACATATAATATTGACTTTATTTTCAGTATTTCATTCAAACAGATTTTACCCAAAGTCTCTATAGGACTCATACAGAACACAAAATAGAAAGAACTGTGTGGGGTAGCAGTGCAGCACACCACTGCGACTTGCTCAAGGTCATACAGTGTGCCAGTGGCAGAGCTGGGATCGAACCTGGGATGTCCCAGTTTACAATTTTATGACTGGAGCATTAAAACTGCCTGCCTCAAGCAACATGATTCTGTCCTGGAATTCCAGTGCAGTGTGCAGCTGTGTGATATTGAACTCAACAGCAACAATGTAGCTACTAAGCTACAGAGGAATTTCTTTACCTCCATTGCTCTGAAGCAGGTTCTCATCTGAGCTACACAGCCCTCTGACTCATCTCCATTAACTCTCATTAGTTAAACCGAACACTTGTGTCTTTCTTCCAGATGGCCTCCAAAACACAGCCTTGTTGCCTGCTGAATCAAAGCCAAAGGAGGGGGAGATTCTAACTCTGACCTGCAGAGGGGAATCCAATCCAAGTCCTGAAATCAGCTGGCGGAAAGTGGGCTCTGACCACCAGGAGAACTGGAACATTTCCACATCCGAAGGGCAATCAGTGCTGTCCATCTCAAATATTAGTCCAAGGGAAAACGGCACCTACATTTGTGTAATAGAGAATGAAATCAACAGAACTGAGCTGTATGCATCAGTTGATGTGTTATGTAAGTAGACTCTTTTATAAGTTTCTGTGCTGTGATATTCCCTCATGAGATGTGTGTGTGTGGGGTTGGTGGTGAACTCCACTGTCAAGGTTTGAAGCTCGATGTGCAGGCTTTCTCATCCTCTAGACAGGCCGTTTAGGTGCAACGTGCTTTTTGTTGTATGAAGGTGATGAATCCAGCCTGAAGAAGGCTACACCAGGCATAACTCAGCCTTGGTAAGATTAACTATTGACATATTTTACGTGTTTATAAGGGCTGTCTCAACAACCAATGAGCATGTACTATTCACTGTACCTGCTCTGGTACTGTTCAGTCTGTGGCTGGCCTTGGCAGGGTGAGGAGGGGTGTGCCAGTTGCTGGCACAGGTTGGGATGGGAGGGTGCGGGATGGTGGGTTATTGCCTACTGGGGTGGGGGGACCACTAGCCACCAGGGAACAGGGATCAGTGTTTTGATTGTTGTGCCAGTGAGTAGGCTAGGAGGTTGGGGGACACTCCACTATGGAAATGGGGATCAGAGAGTTTTTTATTTAAGAGTGATCGGGGCTGGGGGGACACTACACTATGGAAATGGGGATCAGAGAGTTTTTATTTAAGAGTGATCGGGCTGGGGACACTACACTATGGAAATGGGGATCAGAGAGTTTTTATTTAAGAGTGATCGGGCTGGGGACACTACACTATGGAAATGGGGATCAGAGAGTTTTTATTTAAGAGTGATCGGGCTGGGGACACTGCACTATGGAAATGGGGATCAGAGAGTTTTTTATTTAAGAGTGATCGGGGCTGGGGGACACTGCACTATGGAAATGGGGATCAGAGTTTTTATTTAAGAGTGATCGGGCTGGGGACACTGCACTATGGAAATGGGGATGAGAGAGTTTTTATTTAAGAGTGATCGGGCTGGGGGACACTACACTATGGAAATGGGGATCAGAGAGTTTTCTATTTAAGAGTGATCGGGCTGGGGGACACTGCACTATGGAAACGGGATCAGAGAGTTTTTATTTAAGAGTGATCGGGCTGGGGGACACTGCACTATGGAAACGGGATCAGAGAGTTTTTATTTAAGAGTGATCGGGCTGGGGACACTGCACTATGGAAACGGGATCAGAGAGTTTTTTATTTAAGAGTGATCGGGCTGGGGGACACTACACTATGGAAACGGGATCAGAGAGTTTTTATTTAAGAGTGATCGGGCTGGGGGACACTGCACTATGGAAACGGGATCAGAGAGTTTTTATTTAAGAGTGATCGGGCTGGGGGACACTGCACTATGGAAACGGGGATCAGAGAGTTTTATTTAAGAGTGATCGGGCTGGGGACACTACACTATGGAAATGGGGATCAGAGAGTTTTTTATTTAAGAGTGATCGGGGCTGACACTACACTATGGAAATGGGGATCAGAGAGTTTTTATTTAAGAGTGATCGGGCTGGGGGACACTGCACTATGGAAATGGGGATCAGAGAGTTTTTTATTTAAGAGTGATCGGGCTGGGGACACTGCACTATGGAAATGGGGATCAGAGAGTTTTTATTTAAGAGTGATCGGGCTGGGGACACTGCACTATGGAAACGGGATCAGCGAAGTTTTTATTTAAGAGTGATCGGGGCTGGGGACACTACACTATGGAAACGGGATCAGCGAAGTTTTTATTTAAGAGTGATCGGGCTGGGGACACTCCACTATGGAAACGGGATCAGAGAGTTTTTATTTAAGAGTGATTGGGGCTGGGGACACCACTATGGAAATGGGGATCAGAGAGTTTTTATTTAAGAGTGATCGGGCTGGGGGACACTGCACTATGGAAATGGGGATCAGAGAGTTTTTATTTAAGAGTGATCGGGCTGGGGGACACTGCACTATGGAAATGGGGATCAGAGAGTTTTTATTTAAGAGTGATCGGCTGGGGACACTGCACTATGGAAATGGGGATCAGAGAGTTTTTATTTAAGAGTGATCGGGCTGGGGGACACTGCACTATGGAAATGGGGATCAGAGAGTTTTTATTTAAGAGTGATCGGGCTGGGGGACACTGCACTATGGAAACGGGATCAGAGAGTTTTTATTTAAGAGTGATCGGCTGGGGGACACTGCACTATGGAAACGGGATCAGAGAGTTTTTATTTAAGAGTGATCGGGCTGGGGGACACTGCACTATGGAAATGGGGATCAGAGAGTTTTTATTTAAGAGTGATCGGGCTGGGGACACTACACTATGGAAATGGGGATCAGGAGTTTTTATTTAAGAGTGATCGGGCTGGGGGACACTACACTATGGAAATGGGGATCAGAGAGTTTTTATTTAAGAGTGATCGGGCTGGGGGACACTGCACTATGGAAATGGGGATCAGAGAGTTTTTTATTTAAGAGTGATCGGGCTGGGGACACTGCACTATGGAAATGGGGATCAGAGAGTTTTTATTTAAGAGTGATCGGGGCTGGGGGACACTACACTATGGAAATGGGGATCAAGAGTTTTTATTTAAGAGTGATCGGGCTGGGGACACTACACTATGGAAATGGGGATCAGAGAGTTTTTATTTAAGAGTGATCGGGCTGGGGACACTGCACTATGGAAATGGGGATCAGAGAGTTTTTTATTTAAGAGTGATCGGGCTGGGGGGACACTGCACTATGGAAATGGGGATCAGAGAGTTTTTTATTTAAGAGTGATCGGGGCTGGGGGGACACTGCACTATGGAAATGGGGATCAGAGAGTTTTTTATTTAAGAGTGATCGGGGCTGGGGGGACACTGCACTATGGAAATGGGGATCAGAGAGTTTTTTATTTAAGAGTGATCGGGCTGGGGGACACTGCACTATGGAAATGGGGATCAGAGAGTTTTTATTTAAGAGTGATCGGGCTGGGGGACACTGCACTATGGAAATGGGGATCAGAGAGTTTTTATTTAAGAGTGATCGGGCTGGGGGACACTGCACTATGGAAATGGGGATCAGAGAGTTTTTTATTTAAGAGTGATCGGGCTGGGGACACTACACTATGGAAATGGGGATCAGAGAGTTTTTATTTAAGAGTGATCGGGGCTGGGGGACACTGCACTATGGAAATGGGGATCAGAGAGTTTTATTTAAGAGTGATCGGGGCTGGGGACACTACACTATGGAAATGGGGATCAGAGAGTTTTTATTTAAGAGTGATCGGGCTGGGGGACACTGCACTATGGAAATGGGATCAGAGAGTTTTTATTTAAGAGTGATCGGGCTGGGGACACTACACTATGGAAATGGGGATCAGAGAGTTTTTATTTAAGAGTGATCGGGCTGGGGGACACTACACTATGGAAACGGGGATCAGAGAGTTTTTATTTAAGAGTGATCGGGCTGGGGGGACACTACACTATGGAAATGGGGATCAGAGAGTTTTTATTTAAGAGTGATCGGGGCTGGGGGACACTGCACTATGGAAATGGGGATCAGAGAGTTTTTTATTTAAGAGTGATCGGGCTGGGGGACACTGCACTATGGAAATGGGGATCAGAGAGTTTTTATTTAAGAGTGATCGGGGTTGGGGGACACTCACACTATGGAAATGGGATCAGAGAGTTTTTATTTAAGAGTGATCGGGCTGGGGGGACACTGCACTATGGAAATGGGGATCAGAGAGTTTTTATTTAAGAGTGATCGGGCTGGGGGACACTGCACTATGGAAATGGGGATCAGAGAGTTTTTATTTAAGAGTGATCGGGCTGGGGGCACTGCACTATGGAAATGGGGATCAGAGAGTTTTTATTTAAGAGTGATCGGGCTGGGGACACTGCACTATGGAAATGGGGATCAGAGAGTTTTTATTTAAGAGTGATCGGGCTGGGGGACACTACACTATGGAAATGGGGATCAGAGGTTTTTATTTAAGAGTGATCGGGCTGGGGGACACTGCACTATGGAAATGGGGATCAGAGAGTTTTTATTTAAGAGTGATCGGGCTGGGGACACTACACTATGGAAATGGGGATCAGAGAGTTTTTATTTAAGAGTGATCGGGCTGGGGAGACACTGCACCATGGAAATGGGGATCAGAGAGTTTTTATTTAAGAGTGATCGGGCTGGGGACACTGCACTATGGAAATGGGGATCAGAGAGTTTTTATTTAAGAGTGATCGGGCTGGGAGACACTGCACTATGGAAATGGGGATCAGAGAGTTTTTATTTAAGAGTGATCGGGCTGGGGACACTGCACTATGGAAATGGGGATCAGAGAGTTTTTATTTAAGAGTGATCGGGCTGGGGGACACTGCACTATGGAAATGGGGATCAGAGAGTTTTTATTTAAGAGTGATCGGGCTGGGGGACACTGCACTATGGAAATGGGATCAGAGAGTTTTTATTTAAGAGTGATTGGGGCTGGGGGACACTGCACTATGGAAATGGGGATCAGAGAGTTTTTATTTAAGAGTGATCGGGCTGGGGACACTGCACTATGGAAATGGGGATCAGAGAGTTTTATTTAAGAGTGATCGGGCTGGGGGACACTGCACTATGGAAATGGGATCAGAGTTTTTATTTAAGAGTGATCGGGCGGGGGACACTGCACTATGAAATGGGGATCAGAGAGTTTTTATTTAAGAGTGATCGGGCTGGGGGACACTGCACTATGGAAATGGGGATCAGAGAGTTTTTATTTAAGAGTGATCGGGCTGAGACACTGCACTATGGAAATGGGGATCAGAGAGTTTTTATTTAAGAGTGATCGGGCTGGGGAGACACTGCACTATGGAAATGGGGATCAGAGTTTTTTATTTAAGAGTGATCGGGCTGGGGGACACTGCACTATGGAAATGGGATCAGAGAGTTTTTATTTAAGAGTGATCGGGCTGGGAGACACTGCACTATGGAAATGGGGATCAGAGAGTTTTTATTTAAGAGTGATCGGGCTGGGGACACTGCACTATGGAAATGGGATCGAGAGTTTTTATTTAAGAGTGATCGGGGTTGGGGGACACTACACTATGGAAATGGGGATCAGAGAGTTTTTATTTAAGAGTGATCGGGCTGGGGGACACTACACTATGGAAATGGGGATCAGAGAGTTTTTATTTAAGAGTGATCGGGGCTGGGGACACTGCACTATGGAAATGGGGATCAGAGAGTTTTATTTAAGAGTGATCGGGGCTGGGGGACACTGCACTATGGAAATGGGATCAGAGAGTTTTTATTTAAGAGTGATCGGGGCTGGGGGACACTGCACTATGGAAATGGGGATCAGAGAGTTTTATTTAAGAGTGATCGGGGCTGGGGGACACTGCACTATGGAAATGGGGATCAGAGAGTTTTTATTTAAGAGTGATCGGGCTGGGGGACACTACACTATGGAAATGGGGATCAGAGAGTTTTTATTTAAGAGTGATCGGGCTGGGGGGACACTACACTATGGAAATGGGGATCAGAGAGTTTTTATTTAAGAGTGATCGGGCTGGGGACACTGCACTATGGAAATGGGATCAGAGAGTTTTTATTTAAGAGTGATCGGGCTGGGGGACACTACACTATGGAAATGGGGATCAGAGAGTTTTTATTTAAGAGTGATCGGGCTGGGGGACACTGCACTATGGAAATGGGGATCAGAGAGTTTTTATTTAAGAGTGATTGGGCTGGGGACACTGCACTATGGAAATGGGGATCCGAGAGTTTTTATTTAAGAGTGATCGGGCTGGGGGACACTGCACTATGGAAATGGGGATGAGAGTTTTTATTTAAGAGTGATCGGGCTGGGGGACACTACACTATGGAAATGGGGATCAGAGAGTTTTTATTTAAGAGTGATCGGGCTGGGGACACTACACTATGGAAATGGGGATCAGAGAGTTTTTATTTAAGAGTGATCAGGCTGGGGACACTGCACTATGGAAATGGGGATCAGAGAGTTTTTATTTAAGAGTGATCGGGCTGGGGGACACTACACTATGGAAATGGGGATCAGAGAGTTTTTATTTAAGAGTGATCGGGGCTGGGGACACTACACTATGGAAATGGGGATCAGAGAGTTTTATTTAAGAGTGATCGGGCTGGGGGACACTGCACTATGGAAATGGGGATCAGAGAGTTTTTATTTAAGAGTGATCGGGCTGGGGGACACTGCACTATGGAAATGGGGATCAGAGAGTTTTTATTTAAGAGTGATCGGGCTGGGGGACACTACACTATGGAAATGGGGATCAGAGAGTTTTTATTTAAGAGTGATCGGGCTTGGGGGACACTACACTATGGAAATGGGGATCAGAGAGTTTTTATTTAAGAGTGATCGGGGCTGGGGGACACTACACTATGGAAATGGGGATCAGAGAGTTTTTATTTAAGAGTGATCGGGCTGGGGGACACTGCACTATGGAAATGGGATCAGAGAGTTTTTATTTAAGAGTGATCGGGCTGGGGGACACTGCACTATGGAAATGGGGATCAGAGAGTTTTTATTTAAGAGTGATCGGGCTGGGGGACACTGCACTATGGAAATGGGGATCAGAGAGTTTTTTATTTAAGAGTGATCGGGGCTGGGGGGACACTACACTATGGAAATGGGGATCAGAGAGTTTTTTATTTAAGAGTGATCGGGGCTGGGGGGACACTACACTATGGAAATGGGGATCAGAGAGTTTTTTATTTAAGAGTGATCGGGGCTGGGGGACACTACACTATGGAAATGGGGATCAGAGAGTTTTTATTTAAGAGTGATCGGGGCTGGGGACACTGCACTATGGAAATGGGGATCAGAGAGTTTTTATTTAAGAGTGATCGGGGCTGGGGGACACTGCACTATGGAAATGGGGATCAGAGAGTTTTTATTTAAGAGTGATCGGGGCTGGGGACACTGCACTATGGAAATGGGGATCAGAGTTTTTATTTAAGAGTGATCGGGGCTGGGGGGACACTACACTATGGAAATGGGGATCAGAGAGTTTTTTATTTAAGAGTGATCGGGGCTGGGGGGACACTGCACTATGGAAATGGGGATCAGAGAGTTTTTTATTTAAGAGTGATCGGGCTGGGGGACACTGCACTATGGAAATGGGGATCAGAGAGTTTTTTATTTAAGAGTGATCGGGGCTGGGGGGACACTGCACTATGGAAATGGGGATCAGAGAGTTTTTTATTTAAGAGTGATCGGGGCTGGGGGGACACTGCACTATGGAAATGGGGATCAGAGAGTTTTTTATTTAAGAGTGATCGGGGCTGGGGGGACACTGCACTATGGAAATGGGGATCAGAGAGTTTTTTATTTAAGAGTGATCGGGGCTGGGGGGACACTACACTATGGAAATGGGGATCAGAGAGTTTTTATTTAAGAGTGATCGGGCTGGGGGACACTGCACTATGGAAATGGGGATCAGAGAGTTTTTATTTAAGAGTGATCGGGCTGGGGGACACTGCACTATGGAAATGGGGATCAGAGAGTTTTTATTTAAGAGTGATCGGGCTGGGGGACACTACACTATGGAAATGGGGATCAGAGAGTTTTTATTTAAGAGTGATCGGGCTGGGGGACACTGCACTATGGAAATGGGGATCAGAGAGTTTTTATTTAAGAGTGATCGGGCTGGGGGACACTACACTATGGAAATGGGGATCAGAGAGTTTTTATTTAAGAGTGATCGGGCTGGGGGACACTACACTATGGAAATGGGGATCAGAGAGTTTTTATTTAAGAGTGATCGGGGCTTGGGGGACACTACACTATGGAAATGGGGATCAGAGAGTTTTTATTTAAGAGTGATCGGGGCTGAGGGACACTGCACTATGGAAATGGGGATCAGAGAGTTTTTATTTAAGAGTGATCGGGCTGGGGGACACTGCACTATGGAAATGGGGATCAGAGAGTTTTTATTTAAGAGTGATCGGGCTGGGGGAACTACACTATGGAAATGGGGATCAGAGAGTTTTTATTTAAGAGTGATCGGGGCTGGGGACACTGCACTATGGAAATGGGGATCAGAGAGTTTTTATTTAAGAGTGATCGGGCTGAGGACACTGCACTATGGAAATGGGGATCAGAGAGTTTTTATTTAAGAGTGATTGGGGCTGGGGGACACTACACTATGGAAATGGGGATCAGAGAGTTTTTATTTAAGAGTGATCGGGCTGGGGGACACTGCACTATGGAAATGGGGATCAGAGAGTTTTTTATTTAAGAGTGATCGGGCTGGGGGGACACTGCACTATGGAAATGGGGATCGAGAGTGTTTTTATTTAACAGTGATCGGGGCTGGGGGAAGGAAACACTACTCTATGGAAATGAGGCTCGGGCATTTCATTTTATTGCCCTGTGATCAGGGCTAAGAGGCCTGTACCTGGCCCTAGACTGTGCGCAGGGCACCAACCCACCTTCGCATAGTAAAAGTAGGGTTTCAAAAGCGCAACTACGCACCTGCACAGCCAGCTATTTTTACACTTGGGGGTTCAATATTGTGATGTGTGACATATGCATGAGGGAACCCTCATTTGCATAGGTACATCACAATATTGTGCACAGTGGTGCAATCAGGGGTTCATAGCGCATTGGTGGGCTTTGAATATGGCCACGCCCCTGATGGCCACACAGCTTCCGAGATGAGAGGCACATCCAGGGACGTGCCCTGCATCTCGTGCCTGAATATGTGGCCCTGTGAGACAGAATCTCGGTGTGAGATGTGCTGCAGAGCTCCAGAGTTACAGTACGTGCAGCGGCTATTCACTAAATGTAATTATCTTGTCAATAAATTAGTCTATAGTAGACTGGCAGCATCATTTAATGGGTGTCCAATTTAAAGCTTCCATCCAATATTAAACAAGAGGGGTTGGTGCTGCTGTCTTCCAGCTGTGAAAGGGTGGCAGCTTTATGGCAGCTATGATATATAAACAGGAGCAAAACGATCACGGCTGAAACTGGCAACAGTTTGTTGACCAGATAGCCATTCCAGCTTTAGACTCTCTTTCTAGTCACTAATCTACTGCTGGACAAACATCTTCTTTGTTTACTTTTATCCCCATGGCAGTGGATGGATGGCATCACAGGAAGTTTTCTGAATGTAAGGAAACACAAAGTCTGTTCAGAGCCAAAACCCAACACATGCCATCATCACTGCAACTAACAAGCATTTGTCAATGCTGAATGTTTGCTTGCTGGTATTAGCACTGGAAATGCAGGAGTTAGACAGATGCAGAATAGGAATGGCAGCGAAGTATTGAACTTCACGCCAACCCCACCTCCATCCTGTAGAGATGGACAGGCATTGGGGTAAGTGTTTGGGTTGTCGCCTATGACGGTCATGCCATGTCACCTCACCCTATTCTGCAGACACCGACACGTGTTGAGGTGTGCCTTGGGGTGTTTGGCTTTACAGTCACCCCATTCCATAAGGACATACGCAGAAATGGGTGCACCATAGAAGAATGGAGTGAAGTCTGAGGCTGAAGAGTCCAAGGTACACCTCAATGCCTGTCAGTGGCTGGGTGGGGTGGGATGGCATGAGCAGTACAGTCGGCAATCCAAAGGCATACCCTGATGCCTGTCAGTATGTACAGAGTGGAATGTTATGGTTAGAAACCCTAACATCCTGGGCGTTTGTTGGTATTTGCACTACATATTTTCAACATGGCCTTTTTCTGATCCCACCTCATGAAAGCATTTGGGACCTCTTCTCATGAAGAGTGGCAGTGTGATTTTGTCAATGTGTCCCGAACTTTGAGTTCCAGCAGCAACCATGCCATTCTTCGCCACATGTATGAAAACACAGATTGGGCAGGATGTAAAGAATGACAGCTGTACCATCCATACAGGAGTGTGAAGAGATGGCAATGTTGAAAATCTGTAGTGGGAATATTAAAATGCTTGCACTTCTGAGCATACGTGAAACTGCACAACGATGCGCTGAACACTGGCATTTTATGGACTTTCGTGACCGAATTTTCAACATAGGCATTTTAGGACCTCTGCTCATGAACAGTGTCACTGTGATTTTCTCACTGTCTTCCAAACAGTGATTTCCACAGCGACTACTATTCTCTTCCGAGTGCAAAACACATTTTGACCAGGATGTGAAAATGACAGCTGTACTGTTCATAAGGAGGTGAGGGAAAATTGCAACGTTGAAAATCTGGAGTGAAAATATTACAAATGTGCAGGTTACGGGTGCATGGAAATTACAACTCATGCTTGTAACAGTCATTTTATGGACTTTCGACATAAAATTTTCAGCATAGGCACTTCAGGACCTCTGCTCATGAACAGTGTCACTGTGATTTTCTTAATGTGTCCCAAACACTGATTCCCCACAGCAATTCTGCACCAGAAGTTCGAAAACACATTTGGCCAGGATGTGAAAAATGACAGCTATACTGTTCATATGGGGGCACGGCAAAATGGCAATGTTGAAATTCTGGAGTGTAAATATTGCAAATTCGCGAAGTTACGCGTGTGCATAGCAACTGCGTTACGCACACTCTTAAAACTGTCATTTCTTGGATTTTTTTCCACCAAATTTGCAACATAGACTTTTTGAGAGCCCATCTCATGAACACTGGCACTGTCATTTTGTTAATCAGTCCCGAAAGATGATTCTGTGCAGTGACTGCGAAATCACCTTTTGGGACCGAATAATGCCATGACAGTGCCTAAATTCATGAGGAGGGGTCCCAATAACCACATGTTGAAAATTTGGTGGCAAAAGTCCCAAAAATACCTCAGATATGCACCAACATTAAAAAAAACCCTATTTATGCCATTATACAGCTTACTGGCATTTCTTCAGTTCACGGTCGGCTTTGAAGAGTGCAGACGTGTTTCCGGTCCACCGAAGATCAGTGCGTCATGCTCCAGAGGTAAGTATGGGGTGAGGGGGGTGTGGAGAGGCAGGGTGTGCAGATGGTGGGCGCGGGTTGGGGGCAGGGCCACCGGACTCTACGAGAGACCGTTTTCTGTTTTGCAGGTAAAAAAAAAAAAAAAAAACACTGCGGGACTTTTTTTTGTTTTCACAGGGGCATTTGGCACGCTGGGGTGGACTCCCAGCATGCCACCTGACTATTTTTTTTGGGAGCTGCAGCCGATGGGGGATTAGACACCTCCTATGGCACATACCGAGGGGCTAAGAGCCAAGAGGGATTGGGCAACCCCTTGGCAGAAAGCAGCCTTTTTGGGACATTATGCCGACAGGGAGTGGGCTTCCCATTGGCAAATTAGACTGGGCAGGGAGGGGACTGAAGCCGATGGGGATTGGGGCCTCTGTCGCAAACAAAGAAAGTTTTTTTGGGGACGCTGGATGCCGAGGGGATTCAGCACCTCCTTGGCATTGGGGGCTGTACAATATTGGGGGCTGTGCACTATACACAGGCAGTAACAGTAAAATTTGAACTAATACATATCAAATTAGTAAATATTAACAGATAGACTGATTAGATAAGAGGGAGTTGGGAGGGGGTCAGCCAGAGGTGGCATCGTCTGAGGTGGGAGAGAGGTGGAGCTTTCAACCAAGTGAGACCATAATCAGGTAATTGGGGGTAGGGGAGTGGGTTAGGAAAAAAGTGGTATAGAGCAGAAAGAGGTAGAGGGGGGTAGGTAGATGGAAAACTGGGGGCAAGGTACTATCACATTAGCGCGGGCAGGTGGCATCGTTTGAAGTGGGAGAGAGGTGGAGCTTTCAACCAAGTGAGGCCATTGTCAGGTAATTGGGGGTAGGGGAGTGGGTTAAGAAAAAAGTGGTATATAGCTGAAAGATATAGAGGGGGGTAGGTAAATGGAAAACTGGGGGCAAGGTACTGTCACATTAGTGCAGGCAGGTACAACTCATTTTAGAGCCAAGGAGAGATTTGAGCCCAGCTTTGAAGGTACTAATCTTGGTAGTATCAGCGAGGACAGCAGGTAGTTCATTGTACCATTTCGGACCTTGATACAGGATGGAGTTCTGGGCAAGTTTTGTCCTTTTGAAGGGAATCGGCATCCTGTCAGCGACTGCACTATGGGTAGATTTCGTTGGGACATCCAGCTTAAAGTGACCACCCAGTGTGGGGATGTCAGTCCAAGTAGTACTTTTTTTTAGAAGTGGGCAGTTTTGGTTTGGTATTGCCCTCTAAGATGGAGTGGGATCCACCCAGTTTCAGTGCACAGTGAGCAGGTGTGGATGTTGAGAGTAGCCCCCAAAGTAAGACGACAGGCCTTATTGAGGAGTGTGTTGATTCTGCTAAGAGCAGTTTTTGTGCCCACCCCATATATAGGCAACCCATAGTCAATGGTAGACAGTATTGAGCTACTGGTGGCTAGTTTTAGTGCATCCAGTGTCATTGAATGTCTGTGATGATAAAGAACACCAAGTTTTATATTTGCAGTCCTGACAACAGAGTCAATGTGGTTTGAAAAGGTGAGCATGTCATCAAAAGTAATGCTTAGATATTTGAAGTTAGATACTTGGCCTAGGATCTCACCCTTTTGATTATGAATAGCAGGGCAGGTATTTCGCTTTGCTTTGGGAGGTGTGAAGAGCATACTCTGTTTTTTTGACATTTAGTAGTAGCTTGTTTTCTCTAAACCAAGATATAAGTTTATGGAAGCTGCTTTGGAGTTCAGTTGTGATGGATTGTTGGTCTTTACCAGTGACTGAGATCACTGTGTGAAAGTCAGAATTTAAGAATGCATGGGATAGACATCAAGGAATTCTGGAGGTCAGGGGTAACAGACTTCTAGGAAAACATAAACTGAACTTACAAGCTCAAATGGGCAGACTGGGTGGGCCATAGGCCCTTATCTGCCGACACTGTCTATGTATATATGCATCATCAGCATAGAGAACTGTGCTTGCTTAGCAAGCCATTGGGGTGGAGTTGATGAAGAGGCTAAAGAGCAGAGGACCGGCAGCGGATAGGGTATCACCAATTTTGACTCATTGTGATCTGTTAGAGAGGTAGCTGAGAAACCATAGTACCATATCTGGGGATAGACCTGTAGACAGAAGGCAACTTAGGAGAAGGTTGTGATTAACAGAGTCGAAAGCCTTCGTGAGGTCAATGAAGACTGATCCAACTGCCTGACCACTATCCAAGGCATTATATAGTTGGGATGAATAATCAACTAGAGCGGTGAGTGTGGAGTGCTTTTTACGGAAGCCGTGCTGTTGCAGGCAGAGTAGGTTATGGTTATCAAGGTATTCAGTAAGCTGCTGTGAGACCATTCTTTCAAGTACTTTCGAAAGGGGAGGAAGGATGGATATAGGTCTGTAGATGGATGTTTGGGTTTTATCCCCCACTTTAAAGATGGGTGTTACGTTGACTGACTTCCATGCATTTGGAAATACTCCTGATTTTAAAGAGGCATTAAACGCCATGGTAAGAGGACCAGCAAGTTTGTGAAGGAGTAGACCAAACATCTTCATGTCAAGCAGATCCTCCCCCATCCTGGTCTTGCCAAGCGCCCTTTTAATATGCATGATGGTTTCGGCTTTGGTGACATGTCTAAAGTAAAAGGGTTGTACATCTTTCCTTGGAGGATCTTGAGGGGCAGTTGGGCATTGCTGAACATGCATATCTTTAAAGTAGTCAACAGGCAGTACACTTGAAAGGTCAGTGAACGTGTTGTTGAGCTCATTGGCAATTTCGATTGGTTCCTGTTCTACAGTCAACAGTAGATTTGGGAGGGTCTTGGGGGCTTTGCCCATTAAGGATTTAAGAGAGCACCAAAAGTCTCTTCCAGAATCCCAGGTTTTGGTTAGTAGATCCTTATAGTAGGAGGCTTTAGCCTGTTGGATGAGTCTGGTGCTGGTGTTTTTAGCTGCCTTGTAGGTATTAAATGCAGCAGGTGTACCAACTGCTTTTGCTATATGCCAAAGATTGTCTCTGTTCTTCATAAATCCAATAAGGGAGTTGGAGAGCCAGGGATTGGAGGTTCCCTTAATTGTTTTAATTTTATATGGTGCAAAAATATCACAAGCACAGTTGAAAACCATTATGAAGTAATGAGTGCATCCATTTATCAGGGGTGAGAGAGAGGGGGTAGTACAGGGTAGCCAGTTATTGGCAGGCACATTGAGAGTGTAGAAGCAAACAGGAACAGAGATAACTGCTAAAGGTATCGGCTATTTGGTTCTGCCACACAGACATTGATATGCTATTCCATAATTTGAGGGCTATGAAAGAGAAGGACATCTCACCATATCTAGTTTACAACCTGAGAATAGTCAGTTGGTTGGTGCCCAAGGATCTAAGGGTGTAGCAGCTGGAGCAGGGTTCAAGGTAGGAGGCAAGGGAGTGAGGCAGTCGGTTTTGTAGTACACTATGGGCAATTTTTCCTAGTGGGTTTCATTAGGGCAGGAGGGAAGGGCCAGTCTAGTTTGCTGTACAGTAGGCAGTGGCGGGTAAGGTGGTTGCATGCAAAAGCAAAGTGACATATATTGTTAAATCCCACTGTCCATTTGCACATGAGGGTGTTAGGAACAGTGGCAAAGACTGGAAGGCTGTATATAAGTTTGGGAAGTAATAGAGTGTGCCTATAGTTTTCCTAGCAGTAGATTCTCCATGCTAGTAGACCCACAGCTGGAAGATCCTGTAACTTCTTTATTTCTGGGGAACTGAAATGGGCTGAGTTTGTGTCCAGGGTTTGATCTGGGATTTGTTGATTGTACTGAACATGAGAACAGTCAAGTATGAGGTGCCCTCTAGTAGTCAGAAACTCCAGTTGAGGGATTGCATTTCGTAGGGACCATGTGAACATTTATTTTGTAGTTCACTAGTAGAAAAAAGTAGCAGGTGCCAACATGGTATACTTGGTAGCACAACCACTTCTGAGCCAGAAGGTCATGGGTTATAGTCCCACACCAGGATTGGGTTTACACCATAAATGCTGGTACTGGAGTACAGTACTAAGGGGTTGCTGTGTACTTGGGGTGTGCCATCCTTTGGATGAGATGTTAAATGGAGCTCCTGTCTGCCTTTTCTTTTAGTTGTTCACAGAGATGTTAAAGATTCCTTGACACTTCTCAAAGAGTAGGAGAATTTTCCGTGTCCTGGCCAGATTTTCCCCATCTACCAACCAACAGCTTAATCTGGCTCAGTTTCAATTGGTTTATACACACACACACACACACACGAAAACAGGCAGTACTGTCTGGCCCTCCATTCCAGTCATAAATAAACAAATTTATGAATGTAAGCGTGCCACCAGGTGGCAGATTAATAGATTATAAATCTTTTCTATGAACTGGAGGAAAAGCGCTACCATTTTGCATCTCCTTGCACCAGAGGAGAGGTCGCTAGATCAGTGGGCCCCCCAATAAACTAATAAACTTAGACGTTGAAATACTCTTTGTAACATGAGAATATTAGAATATCATACACTATGGAAATGGTACTTGAAACTCGGCTGAGGAACATTCATGATTTATAATGCAATTAATATATCATTTGCACAGTTCAAAACAGGTGCAAAATCCATTGTGATTAATCCTGGTTGTACTGCACACCTTGTGATTACTCATGGTGTGCTGCTAGCAGTGCCTGGTTATTGAGTTCACTCTGTGATTACTCAGGGTGTGATGCCAGAACCTGGCTATATAGCTCACCTTATTATCAATCGAGTGTGCCAATACCTGTACCTGGTTATATGGCTCACCTTGTGACTAATCAGGCTATGATAATACATGTACCTGGTTATATCGCTCACCTTTGTGATTAATCAGGTGTGATAACATATGTACCTGGTTATATTGCCCGCCTTGTGACTAATCAGGTGTGATAATACATGTACCTGGTTATACTGCCTACCTTGTGATTAATTGGGGTGTGTGGATACCAGTGTCTGGTTATATTGCTCACCTTGTGATTAATGAAGGTGTGCTGCTACCAGTACCTGGTTATATTGCTCACCTTGTGATTAATTGGGATGAGCTGCTACCTGTGCCTGGTTATATTGCTCACCTTGTTATTAATCGGGGTGTGCTGATACCTGTACCCAATTATGTTGCTCACTTTGGGATTAATCATGGTGTGCTGATACCTTTACCTGGTTGTATTGCTCACCTTATGAGGCCCTGTCCACACTGCACTGAAAATCTGCAACGTGTTGAAACCATTACAGACTGAAAGGCCCAATGTACACTACTCTGGGAAATCCCCTATAACGCTACATGGGGTCTAAAGTTACCGAACGGTTTGTGTTACACCGTAACGTTATACAGAAAGTGTTTTAGAACTGTTACAGAAACCTGTTGTGAGGTGGTTTCAACAACAGTTTCTGTAATGGTTTTAAAGCTCTGTTTAACCCTGTCCACACTACACAAGTAAAATCCTGTGACATTTTCAAAACGTTTTTAGTGGTAGTGTGGATGCACTGCAATGTTTTCAGTCTGTACCGGTTTCAAAACATTACAGATTTTCAGTGCAGTGTAGACAGGGCAAAATGTTACAGTGCATCCACCCTACCACTGATAACATTACAGGATTTTACTTATGTACTGTAGACAAGCCCAAAAGATCAGTTTTCAACAATGGTTTTGAAACCGCTTTCTGTGACGTTACCAGTGTAAACGCAAACTGTTACGATAACGGTTTGGACCCTGTGTAACATTACAGAGGGATTTTTCTGGTGTAGTGTGGACAGGGCCTGAGTAGTCAAGGTATGCTAATACCAGTTGGAAACAAAACAGTGCACCACTAACAGATGTGCTGCTGTTAATTGCATGGACACAGAAAAAATATACAGTATACTCAACATGATGAGTAAAGTGCTAATATAACATAAGAAAGTTGGGGAATTGTACCTGGCAGTTTCACAGTTTGCTATTACATTTGCACTTTATTCATCAGGTTAAAGCGGGCAGTATTTTTTTTTCTGTTTCTCTACTGATAGCAGTACCTGGTTATATTTTTTACCTTGTGATTAGTCAAGGTATGCCAGTACCAGCACCTGGTTCTATTCTGACCCATGAAACCATATTTTAGGTGGAAGTTGCAGTCTACACTTATGTCGCCATTAGGAGGCTGGTCTCTAGTTGATTAGCCAGCTTTGGGTAAACAAACATTAAAAAAAACAAAATAATTATGCACAAAAGCAAACTGATTTAAAAAAAAAAAACTTTTCAATTGGTTCAGGTGATAGCAGTGAACTGCAGATGTTAGAAGAGGATATGTGCCAGCCGCTGTTTCAGTGTCAGAGGGAGGGAAATGGGTTACAGCATCAGGAAGGGGGCTGACTACAAGGTTACCAGGGAGACTACCAAATGATCAGGACTAGGAAGTGAAGGAATCCTAATGCTAGGATACCTTGTTTTAACAATGTGCGGTAACAGTATTAGCATGTTGTTAAAACATGGTTCCTGTAAACAGTAACTAACGCTGTGCTGGCAGTCTATTAGCGCTCCTAGGAACACTGTATGCACTGGGCTGATTTGATTGGACACAGTGGTATCAGCAGTGCTCGCAGCTTACAGACACGCTAAGTGTCTGTTTTAAAAATAGCAGGGGATATGCTTACAGGCTGTAGACCATGCTAGTGACACTTAATATGTAAATAACACCCTGTATGAGCACCTATTATTTAGCGACTCAATATGAGTGACTCAATAATAATGCTTGGAAGTAGAGAGAGTGGTGAAAGACTTCGCTATATCCTGTAGAGCAAGTGTAGCAGGGAGCTACACTCGCTAGAGCAGGATATAGCATGATGGTTGGGCTACCACTGCTGAGCTAGCTATGTAGCATGGCAGTGTATGCTACCACCCCTGAAGGAGTGACCCGGTTTTGGTCTAATGGCAGGAAAAGAAATATTTGTGTTTTCAAATCTTTATGTTTTCCCTATGTCTGCACCCCCCGTGGAGTTGATTATCTTTATTTTGGGGAGCTCGGGACTATGCCCCCGCATAAAAATACATATATTTTCTTTTTTTCAGATGCAGTAAGCGACCATCGTTATTTGCGACGGTCACTCTACTGTCCATCACCCTTTGTCTGTCCAGCAGTTCTTGTCTCACTCTTTGTGGTTGGTGCTCATTAGGAGTCGCCGTTATCACATAAAACCAGTATGTCACTACGTCTTTTAATGAGACGTTTACATTTTAAAAATTCCGCTCTCTATGTAAGTGAGAGAGTGTGAGAAAGAGAAAGAACGTGCGTGAGAGGAACATGGAGTGTGAGAGGGAAGGAGAAAGTGACAGAGAAACAAGAGTGTGATAGAGAGAGAAAGACTGTGACAGGGACAGAGAGAAGGAGAAGGTAAGAGAGGGAGAGGGAGAGGGAGTGAGAGAGAGAAAGTTTATTGAAAAGTTTCACCAGGAAAAGCACACCGAGCAAATGCAATTGCTCATCTCCCAATGCATCCTGAACCAGAGAGAGATGGAGAGTGAGAGTGAAATGGAGAATAAGAGGGAGGAAGAGAAGGAGCGTATGAGAGGGAGTGTGAGAGAGGACAAGAATGTATAAGAGGGAGGGCGACAGTGTGTGATTATGGAGGGAGAGAGAGGGAGAGCAAGGCAGTGTGAGAGAAAGAGAGACTGTTTGTGAGAGGGAGAGAGAGAGAGAGAGAGAGAGCAAGAGGGTAACTGGCATGCTAGCAAATTAAGTACAAAATGTATTTGGAGGTATTATTAATGAAAAGAGGGATCTAGTGAGCACTACAAACAGCCATCATTAAAAATGTCCTCTATAATCAAATCTAGAGAAAATAAAGCAGGTTTCTTAAAAGTCCACTCATCTCTTTAAAAGCCAAGCTCATTAGTGCAAATTAAATTTAGCAGATGATTTTTTGTGTATTTCTGTTGGCAAGATCACAGAGCTCTTCCTTGCTCTTTCATCGACATTCTACTCCATTAACAGAACAGTAGCTGGGGAAACTGTAAAATGGTTGGACATTTCCTACTTCGATTGGCTAAACAAGTTCTGAGATGCAGTCATTAATTCCTTACAACTACACAGATTGGGAAAAGTTTGTCAGTGTGAATTAGAATTTTGCAACTCACATACAGAATTCATGAGATATGTCATTCATCCCTGATTGCCATCACAAACATGGCTGCCACCTTCATTCATCACTGATTGCCATCACAAACGCTGCTGCCACCTTAATTCATCACTGATTGCCATCACACACATGGCTGACACATTTACTCATCTATAAAACCCTTCAACTAGGCCCCAAGAAATAAAATCTCATAGTTTCTATTTATCACTCCCTCAGTCAGCTTTGCCCCTCTCAGAGCCCTGTGTTGCCCCAACCCCATCACCCCTGCCATCTCCTAGAGCTTACCTTACTCCTGGAGTTGTACTCGTGGTACCCCCTTGGGCTGGGCCAGATCCCTTGGAAAGGCTGCAGACTGACTCCAAGAGTGAGCCTAGGTCGGCGAGGTGCAGGGTCTGCAGGCTGCACGAGCCATTGTAAATGCTCAGCTGCTTTTTCTCCTTTTTCTTCCATGATACCCTCCCCCCTTCAGGGACACTGAGTGAGATAGGTGGGCACATGCAAGGTGTGTGAATCCATTCATCCAATCAGTGGTCCTCTACCCACTTGCTGCACTTTGCCTACACTATCACATATGGTCAACCAGGTGGTGGTCGTGTGGTAATAGTGATCCCCACCTCCCCAGAGGGGAGCACCTTGTAGGACACTCAGTCCTCCTCCCTTGGCCGGCCTTCCGACGACTGAGGTTCATTCACAAACCTAGATCATTGGTGTCACACATAGTAGTGCTGTCACTGTACCAAAACTCCCTTATATTAAACCATAATTGAATGTTCTTTCCACTCGTAATCCCCTCCTTACACATTTAAGCAACTTTTAAAAATCAAGTACTACTCAGAGTTTTCATTTCTGCGTTTTTTTAATGTCCATGAAAAATCACCCTTCTGTCCTTACCAACATCTCAGAGAACTCCTGCTGCTGCATAGCTGCTTCTGATACAGTTGAATCTGTGGCTCCATTTGAGGTGTGTGTGTGTGTGTGTGTGTGTGTGTGTTTCTGCAGAATTTCAAATGAATGCATTCTACAGAATTTTAAATGAATGCATGCCAAGTTACCATTCCATCCATGTATATATGTGTGTGTGTGGGTGGGGGGAGGTATTCTATTACTGGAATACTGCAAAACTTTAAATTCTTGCAATTTATGGTAAACACAATGTATTGAATGCATAGAGATGTCAGTTTGTGGAATGCAGATGTGTTGTCTACTGTATGATCATGATTGGTAAAGATTCCTATGCATGTTGGCAGACTACTCCCATACAGAACAGATGACTGACAGCTGTAAACTATGCAATACAGCAGTGAGCTGTCCCTGAATTCTATTACAATTACTGGTTAGGGTTGATTACAACCTGAAACCAGTACCAAAATTCTCTGTTACACACTAGTGTGTATGATGGAGAAGTACTTATAGTCACTCATAGCATAGAGCACAAGACAGCAGTTAAGACCTGAGGAAAAATCAACTTTCCTTTCCAGTTAGCTGCAGTTCTCTTAACCACAATTATAGACAAACAAAAAAAGGTTGGGTAGCAGGGAAAACATTTTTTTTCACACATCTTCAGTGTGTAATATCTTTTCAAACCGCTCTACTGTCGCTTTGGTAGTTTATGTGGTATTACATACCTCAGGTGTGTAAAAATAACTTGTTACACACTTTCGCCAATAATTTGTGTGCTATATAATGTATGATGGAACATTTTTTACAACAGCATTCAGTAAGAGCTCAGTACTGTTGTGCATGGTTTACAGCCTTCAGTTATCCGACACTTCTGCCATGCTTGCTTATGCTGTTGTATATACTGTAAGTCATCCATTCCGTATACCACATAGTAACCTCCCAGATCATGCCTAAAAATAGACAATTTCATATCCACAGCTCTTTCTTGGACACCAACACCTTAAATAAATCAAATCTATTGTGTATGGAGTAGTCTGCTATTGTATATGGGAGTGGTCTGCTATTGAGCATGGGAGTGTCTGCTATTGTGTATGGGAGTGGTGTGTTATTGTGTATGGGAGTAGTCTGCTATTGTATATGGGAGTGGTCTGCTATTGAGTATGGGAGTGGTGTGCTATTGTGTATGGGAGTAGTCTGCTGTTGTATATGGGAGTGGTCTGCTATTGTGTAGTGGAGTGGTTCTGCTATTGTGTATGGGAGTAGTCTGCTATTGTATATGGGAGTGGTCTGCTATTGTGTATGGGAGTGACCTGCTATTGAGTATCTACTTCTTAGCTAATTAGAATCATACAGCACATAACTAATAGAACATCAGTATCCACAGCGCTCCACAAACTGACAGATCAGTGTTCCACAAATTCAAAAAGCTAACATTAAAATAGTTTCCCCATGTAGTTTATTGCAGGTGGTTTGAATGTATTATGGTTAAATAACTTGAAAACTGCCTTTTTTAACCCATCTGTTCTACAAACAAATAAATGTTAATTATGTTCCACCACACTGCTATGCACTCCCTATGGTCAGTGCTGCTATGAAGCCAAAACTGGGAAAAACACAGGAAACGGCACACACAAAAAGCATATAACGTGCAACTACATTAATGTAAAGCACAAAATTATGCAAATTAGACACAGACAAGGAGTCAACAGTTAGTCCTAGGGCTTCAAGGCACTCTGCCTATTTGTCGAGGGTGTAGGTCAACAGTTATGCATGACTGTCTCTTAAACCGGGTGCTCTGGCAGGATTTAACACTATAAATGTCACAACTGGAGCTCTGTGAGACAGCTCTTCCACCTGGGACACACAACCCATAAAGAAGTAACTACATTGTCATGTGTATTATAAACCACGTGATTTAAACCAGTCAGCATACTAAGCTATACTCTTATTCTGCATACAGAGGTTTCTCATGTGGGAACATTAGGAATACAGAGTTCTACTTCACAGAGAGGGAGGGCTTCATTAAACTTTTGAAATAAAACAATGAAACAATACTTCAATCAAGAGGGAGAAGCAACATCTTGCTTACAGTGGGTTCCTGCTTCTCTCCACTTTTACAGCTGGGAGAGGCTGCTGCACAAAGAGGTAAAGTAACTAAAATATAGAGAGGTCATGTGACTGAAGCACGCAGAAGTCAGGTGTTTGAAGCACAGGCAGGTCATGCAACTGAAGCACAGGGCGATAAGGTGACTGAAACACAGGGAGGTCAGGTGACTTGCTCTTGGTCACATGATAAGCGGCTCTGGTGTAATTAGAACCAGGTTCTCCAAATTCAGTTTTGTACTCTAACTCCTAGGACATACCATCTCTCTTCAGCTGAAAGCAGGTTACATTAAAACAGAAAAAAAACCACAAGTATATTTTTACTTCTTGCAGATGGTCCACAGAATGTAACAATCAGCACTTCTGCTCGTGATGTAACTGAAGGAGACCCCCTAACAATCACATGCAGTGGGGAAGGAAACCCCACACCAAAGATCCACTGGCATGATCTAGACTTAAAAACAGGAGAGCGCTGGAAGATACTGAACGCCCCAAGGAAGTCGGTGCTAACCTTCAAGGCACTGGGGTTGCAGGACCAGGGAAACTTCACTTGCTTTGTCACAAATGAAAGTGGAGAAATTAAAGTTTATACTACAGTAAGAGTGAAATGTAAGTACAGTTGTCTCTGGCTTCACCTTTATTTACTGCTGGGGTTTAGGGCCAAAGATTCTTATGACTGGAACTTTATGTGGGTGGGGATGGGGCATCCAACCTTTGCATAGTAACTTAGGGCTTACTCTTCTCACGTCCAGGTGCAAAAACATGTGGGTTCAAATCAACCTGCTTGGTATCCTAGTCCGTTTGCGCTATCATGGAGCACATTATTTTAACATTTTAAAAAAAAAGATCAGGAGGAAGACTGATTTATTCCATGACTCCAAAGACTCCAGAAATGAGGCCCAACAGTAGCAAATGATCGAGAACTGTCTGTTCCATTAAATGTAGCTGAAAACATTCTGGTATTAGAAATCTGGAACTAAACCCTGTGTGACTGGATCTCCAATTCTCCCATTCCTCAGCAGAGTTCATCCAGTGTCTCATCAGTAACCAGGGGGCACTTATACAGAAACATAGTAAAACTAAAGCAAGGTCAGAGGGAACTCCATAGCCATCATGTCCCCCCAAGCAGAGATGAAATAAGTATACTGTGCAAACCCAGGGTACCCAGTGATTCCCTACTGACTCTACTACTCAGGGTACCCAGTGATTCCCTACTGACTCTACTACTCAGAGTACCCAGTGATTCCCCACCCACTCTACTACTCAGGGTACCCAGTGATTCCCTACTGACTCTACTACTCAGGGTACCCAGTGATTCCCTACTGACTCTACTACTCAGAGTACCCAGTGATTCCCCACCCACTCTACTACTCAGGGTACCCAGTGATTCCTTACTGACTCTACTACTCAGGGTACCCAGTGATTCCCTACTGACTCTACTACTCAGAGTACCCAGTGATTCCCCACCCACTCTACTACTCAGGGTACCCAGTGATTCCCTACTGACTCTACTACTCAGGTACCCAGTGATTCCCTACTGACTCTACTACTCAGAGTACCCAGTGATTCCCCACCCACTCTACTACCCAGGGTACCCAGTGATTCCCTCACTGACTCTACTACTCAGGATGCCCAGTGATTCCCTACTGACTCTACTGCTCAGGGTACCCAGTGATTCCCTACTGACTCTACTGCTCAGGGTACCCAGTGATTCCCTACTGACTCTACTACTCAGGGTGCCCAGTGATTCCCCACCCACTCTACTACTCAGGGTACCCAGTGATTCCCTACTGACTCTACTACTCAGGGTGCCCAGTGATTCCCTACTGACTCTACTACTCAGGGTGCCCAGTGATTCCCTACTGACTCTACTACTCAAGGTGCCCAGTGATTCCCTACTGACTCTACTACTCAGGGTACCCAGTGATTCCCTACTGACTCTACTACTCAGGGTGCCCAGTGATTCCCTACTGACTCTACTACTCAGGGTACCCAGTGATTCCCTACTGACTCTACTACTCAGGGTGCCCAGTGATTCCCTACTGACTCTACTACTCAGGGTGCCCAGTGATTCCCTACTGACTCTACTACTCAGGGTGCCCAGTGATTCCCTACTCACTCTACTACTCAGGGTGCCCAGTGATTCCCTACTGACTCTACTACTCAGGGTACCCAGTGATTCCCTACTGACTCTACTACTCAGGGTGCCCAGTGATTCCCCACTGACTCTACTACTCAGGGTGCCCAGTGATTCCCCACCCACTCTACTACTCAGGGTACCCAGTGATTCCCTACTGACTCTACTACTCAGGGTGCCCAGTGATTCCCTACTGACTCTACTACCAGGGTACCCAGTGATTCCCTCACTGACTCTACTCACCAGGGTGCCCAGTGATTCCCTACTGACTCTACTACCAGGGCACCCAGTGATTCCTCACTGACTCTACTACTCAGGGTGCCCAGTGATTCTCACTGACTCTACTACTCAGGGTACCCAGTGATTCCCACTGACTCTACTCACCAGGGTGCCCAGTGATTCCCTACTGACCTCTACTACTCAGGGTACCCAGTGATTCCCTACTGACTCTACTACTCAGGGTACCCATTGATTCCCCACCCACTCTACTACTCAGGGTGACCCAGTGATTCCCCACCGACTCTACTACTCAGGGTGCCCAGTGATTCCTACTGACTCTACTACTCAGGGTACCCAGTGATTCTACTGACTCTACTGCTCAGGGTGCCCAGTGATTCCCCACTGACTCTACTACTCAGGGTGCCCAGTGATTCCCACTGACTCTACTACTCAGGGTACCCAGTGATTCCCACCCACTCTACTACCAGGGTACCCAGTGATTCCCTACTGACTCTACTGCTCAGGGTGCCCAGTGATTCCCTACTGACTCTACTCACTCAAGGTGCCCAGTGATTCCTCACTGACTCTACTGCCCAGGGTACCCAGTGATTCCCCACCCACTCTACTACTCAGGGTACCCAGTGATTCCCTACTGACTCTACTGCTCAGGGTGCCCAGTGATTCCCCACCCACTCTACTACTCAGGGTGCCCAGTGATTCCCACCCACTCTACTACTCAGGGTGCCCAGTGATTCCCCACCCACTCTACTACTCAGGGTACCCAGTGATTCCCACTGACTCTACTGCTCAGGGTGCCCAGTGATTCCCACTGACTCTACTACTCAGGGTGCCCAGTGATTCCCTACTGACTCTACTGCTCAGGGTACCCAGTGATTCCCCACCACTCTACTACTCAGGGTACCCAGTGATTCCCTACTGACTCTACTGCTCAGGGTGCCCAGTGATTCCCCACCCACTCTACTACTCAGGGTGCCCAGTGATTCCCTACCGACTCTACTACTCAGGGACCCAGTGATTCCCTACTGACTCTACTACTCAGGGTGCCCAGTGATTCCCCACCGACTCTACTACTCAGGGTACCCAGTGATTCCCTACTGACTCTACTACTCAGGGTGCCCAGTGATTCCCCACCCACTCTACTACTCAGGGTACCCAGTGATTCCCTACTGACTCTACTACTCAGGGTGCCCAGTGATTCCCCACCCACTCTACTACTCAGGGTACCCAGTGATTCCCTACTGACTCTACTCACCAGGGTGCCCAGTGATTCCCCACCCACTCTACTACTCAGGGTACCCAGTGATTCCCTACTGACTCTACTACCAGGTGCCCAGTGATTCCCCACCCACTCTACTACTCAGGGTACCCAGTGATTCCCTACTGACTCTACTACTCAGGGTACCCAGTGATTCCCTACTGACTCTACTACTCAGGGTGCCCAGTGATTCCCTACTGACTCTACTACTCAGGGTACCCAGTGATTCCCTACTGACTCTACTACTCAGGGTGCCCAGTGATTCCCCACCCACTCTACTACTCAGGGTACCCAGTGATTCCCTACTGACTCTACTACTCAGGGTACCCAGTGATTCCCCACCCACTCTACTACCCAGAGTACCCTGTTGTTCCCTACCCACTTTGCTATCCAGGGTACCTAGCGATTCTCTACTGACTCTACTACTCAGGGTACCCAGTGATTCCCCACCCACTCTACTACCCAGGGTACCCTGTTGTTCCCTACCCACTTTGCTATCCAGGGTACCTAGCGATTCTCTACTGACTCTACTACTCAGGGTACCCAGTGATTCCCTACTGACTCTACTACTCAGGGTACCCAGTGATTCCCCACCCACTCTACTACCCAGAGTACCCTGTTGTTCCCTACCCACTCTGCTATCCAGGGTACCTAGCAATTCTCTACCCACTCTACTGTCTGGGATGCACTGGGATTCCCTGCCCACTCTTCTGCCTAGGGTGCCCACTGATTCCCTGCCCACTTTACTACCCAGGGTATGTGGTGATACCCTGCCCACTCTACTGCACAGGGTGCCTGGCAATTCTCTGCCCACTCTACTATCCAGGGTGCACTGGGATTCCCTGCCCAATCTGCTACCCAGGACACCCAGGGATTTTCTACCCACCCTACTACCCAGAGTGGCCTGCGATTCCCTGACTGCTCTACTGTGCAGGGTACCTAGTGATTCTCTACCCACTATACTACCCAGGATGGCCTGTGATTTCACCACTATGCTGCCCAGGGTACCCAGTGATTCCCTGCCCACTCTTCTACCCAGAGTATCCTCTGATTCCCTGCCCGCCCTGCTACCCAGGGTGCCCTGTGATTCCCTGTCCACTCCACTGCATAGGGTACCTAGTGATTCCCTACCTACACTGCTACCTAGGGTGGCCTGTGATTCCCTGCCCACCTACTACCCAGGGTGCCCTGTGATTCCCTACCCACCTCCTGCCCAAGGTGCCCTCTGATTCCCTGCCCACTTCTACTACCCAGGGTACCCTGTGATTCCCTGCCCACTTCACTGCCCAGGGTGCATGGTGATTCCCTGCTCACCCTACTGCCTGGGGTACCTGGTGATTCCCTACCCACTCTACTGCCCAGGGTACCCTGTGATTCCCTACCCACTCTATTACCCAGGGTGCCCTGTGGTTCCCTGCCCACTCTCCTGCCCAGGGTGCCCTCTGGTTCCCTGCCCACCCTATTGTCCAGGGTGCTCTGTGATTCCCTGCATACTCTGCTGCTGAGGGTACATGGTGATTCCCTACCTACTCTACTGCCCATGGTGCACGGTGGTTCCATGCTTACCCTGCTGCCTGGGGTGCCTGGTGATTCCCTGTCTATTCTGCTGCCCAGGGTACCTGGTGATTCCCTGCTCACTCTACTACCCAGGGTGCCCTGTGATTCCATACTCATTGTACTATCCAGGAACCCCTAGTGATTCCCTATGCACTCTACTGCCCAGAGTATCCTGTGATTCCCTACCCACCCTACTATCCAGGGTACCCTGATTCCCTACCCACTCTACTACCCAAAGTATCCTTTGACTCCCTGCTCACGCCACTACCCATAGTACCCGCATTCCCCACCCACCCTACTACCCATGGTACCCTGTGATTCCCCACCCACTCTATTACCTGGGTCACTCAGTGATTCCTATCCACTCTACTACCAAGAGTATATGGGATTTCATGCTAAGCAGAAATGTGTCCAGACTTACTTTAAAGGCCTGTTTTGACTTCATGTATACTGCCTCTGCTGGTAAAGTTTACAATTTATCTGTATTGTTTTTCAGCTCATTCTAACACCGCCATTGATTCTTGTGACTTCTGTTCTACCTGTCTTGAGTGTGTCAGCACTAGGATTCCTGATGCATTTTCTGTGGAAAAGATTCCACAAAAAAGGGTCCTTTAAAATGCAGCATCTGTAGGACAAGCAAACTGGACTCCGGAAAGGAACAGGTGAAGAACACTCGACTGGTGACTGTAGATCAGACACAAACAGCTTCCTGTTCCTGGACTAACTGCATTCATTTTGTTACAAAATGTTGTAAAAACTGAAGCTCTGAATGCGGAGCCCCACAGCAGCATGCTAACTATGTGTACCTTCTTTTATGATGGCACTGTGCGTATACCATCGACCTCCTGGTTTTATGAAAGCAGCTCCCAGAAAGTCATTCCAAAGGTGAAGCAGGCAGCTCCACATGCTTGTGCAACTCTGGGTTTGTTTTATAGGAACTGATTTTGGAATTTTTGTAAAGCTGATATTAGGAGGATCAGCCAGTTTACAGAACTCACTCTCTCCATTCTGTATTTTTAAAATATATAACTCCCAGCCCTGTCCACTCCTTCTCTGCCACTTACTTTGCCTTCCAGGGAGTTCATGGGTCATGCTCCCCTTTTGGGGCTCAGGCAGCTCCCCCGCAGGTCCATCATGTGGGAAGGCTTCAGGCAGGTAAGCTCCAAGAGTACTGGCACATTCTGCTGCACATCTGGGGGGTTCCGACTTGGTTTTCTGCCCTATCCCCAAGGAAGCTGCCAACTGGTACTCCAAGATTCAGGCGATACCCCCCCTCTCTCACAGTGTTTTCAGCTGCAGTGCTTCCTGAGGTCACCCATGTAGCAGACAGCACACTATGCACCACACCCCCTCAACCTCTCAGTATTATAATGTCTAGCACTGGTCTTTAAAATGTGGAGTACATGGTCAGAGTAAATAATGAAAAGTTTAACAATAGTGGCCACCACATGCTTAGTATCTAGGACTATTTCTATTAAATTGGTTTAAATTTTTAATAGTTGGTATATCCAGGAACAACTCTAACATTATGAGGAATAACATTAAAGCCAGAGGTGTGCAAATCCTACTGCCCCTTATCCAGAGCAAGTACATTTCCTAAAGGACAAGTACAAAGAGAGAGCTGGTATCATTGTGAAAAATATGAGGCATGTGCTCCAGTCATGGTAGGATGGGTCTTTAAAGTTTTAATTTGAAGAGCACTGAGTAAAGGGTTACAGAACGAGAGGTAAATTTCAATGTATAATACATAGCGCTATGTGAAATGCACAGAAGTTGAGAGGTATCCAGCCCACCCTCCTCCTCCTCCTCCTCCCATCTGGCCCAGTATGCCAGGCTCGATTCTGAACCTGACTCACTGACGAGTGAGCAGCAACATTTTCGCCCACTGAGGGGCAACCTAAACTTGATATTCATGCTTCATATTTTTAAGAAAAAAAATGAAAGCAGATTAAAAGGTAGAATATGGTTGTTTTAAATATCCTGTCAACTACTATGCAACTGTGTGTACAATTGTTTTAGGTGGGCATTTCACTGTTTATTTTATTAATGTGGGAGGCAGCTTGGACAAGTGTTTAGAGTGCATCAGAATGCATTTAATGGGCTGTGATCACTTCAAACTCATGGCTAGGTTCAAAGGCAGGACAAACCAGACATTAAAATGGGATATCTCATAGGCCTAATAAAAATATATCTGGTATTTTATGAGTGCTCTGAGAACCCATGACATCACAAAGTAGCGATGGCAAGTAAACTATCAGGTATTTGTTATGCCCATGCCATGTGATTTATGTGATGGCGTGGGTTTTTGCAGTAGAACAGTTGAATGGGCTCCTGTCTCAGAGAAGTTAAACTTAAAGTTCTATAAGCAGAACTTTCTTAGTAAAATCAAGTCCCAATAAGAAATGATATCAGTTTTCTGTTCTGAAGTACCTACACTGTCACTATCTGCATGACAAAGAGATCTGTCTGGACAGTGAATCAAATATTTAAGTAGTAAGCCACAGTGTGCATTAAAGGGTTTTAATGCACGTCCCATGGGTGTGGGGCACGAGGTCAAAATTCCAGTGTCCTAATGCCTCTGGGAAGTTCATTCGGAGTGGCTTATTATGCTTATAAAATGGCTGGCTGCTCTTTTGTATTATATGTAAAGTGAAACATTTGTAATATTTTTTTACATAACATTTGTTACAATACATTTTTAATAAAAATACATACATGAAATAGTCCCTGATTTTGTAGATAATGAGGCTTTTTGTCTTGATAATGAAATCTTAGGCTGGCCCAGTGGCGTGGAGGCTGAGGCATCATGCCTACCTCATGCCACGCCAGCGATCCATGTTCTGCTGTGCGAGCGGGCCAGGGGTCGGGTGAGGAGGGAGAGGATGGAGCGTCCTGAGGACAGCTCTCCTCTCCTGGGGAAGGGTTGGGACAGAGTCCGCTGCATGCCTGACCCCTAGCAGAGGCTGAGGGTTATCACCGGTGGCTCACATGCAGGGGGGTGTTTACAGGGCAGTCACCCAGCATGCCACGTGCATGAGTGCATGCAGCTTAGCCATTGGCATCATTGCACATTGCTGTGCCACTCTGGGGGGGGGGAAATGGAAAATGGCCCCCTGGCAGGATAACTGCCGGATGCTGCAGGCCCTGCTCCCACGAAGGTGGCAGCCCCCACACTGGATCCATTTCGGCAGGTTGAGGGATCCCCACCATGGGGGCAAGCCATGAAGGAAGCGGAGGGAAAAAGCTGCAAGTGGGAGACAGGGCTGGGCGCCCGAGAGAGCACCATAGGGATGAGGCGATAAATAGATTAACAACAAAAAGATAATGAAATTTTGACCACTGCGTGGTGCTGTAGCAGCCTCATGCAGTGGCCCAGGGAGTCTCTTCTTTTGTGAGGGCGCATCATGACATGGCACATCTGCTTCAGTACATGAGGCTCACCAGAGAGCTGTGTGCAGTGCCTGGGGAGGTGGGAGGATAGGATTAGGAGGGACACACACACACAATGCTGATCTGCTACTCTGTGTTTACAGAGGGGATAAATATCTGCAGTATAGTCAATATGATGGAGTGGTACAGTCAGCCAGTGGTACATTCAGGCAGTGGTGTAAATGGGGAGTGGTACACATGAGGAGTAGTGCACTCAGCCAGTGGTACACTCAGGCAGTGGTACACTCAGGCAGTGGTACACTTGGGGAGTGATACACATAAGGAGTAGTACACCAGCCAGTGGTACACTTAGAGTGGTATACATCTGGAGTGGTACATTTGAGATGCTACTCACTACATCCCACTTCCAGCCAGATGTGAATTAAATTGGAGAAAGAGAGATGCTCTGCCTTGAAGAGGGGCTCACCACATCAGGCAAATCATGGAGGAGATCCGGACAGGTAAGTCGAGACTAAGGGGTCACCACCCTGAAGAAAATGGTGCCAGAAGCTAAACACAGCATAATAAAAACAAGTTTGAAAATTCAAGGCTTTACCCTTTTGAAGAGTCCAAAAAATAGACAAAGACTGGGGTAAATGTTCAGAACAGCTGCTCTCAAATGTGTCACTGCGTGTTGGCTCACCCCAGATGCCCCCCACTCTGAAGCAGTGGCATGTTAAGGTGGGTAGATTGAGGTGATGGAGCATATCACAGATGATCTCTCCCTTATTCGGGAAAATATTTGGACTTTTGGAGGCCATGACATCAATACAGAGTACCTTCACTGAGACTGGGTGCTTCAAGGGAGGAAGAGGAACCGGAGGGATTAGTCCCATAACTTCAGAATAAACTCTCTGGTAGTGGTCAGAGGATCGAGAGTGCCTGGTCAGCAGTCTGATAATGATTGGTTATGGGGGTTACATACCATGATTCAGGATGGGGAAAGGAGAAATTCCTTCATATTTACCATAATTTCCTTTTCTGTTAGCTCCAACATTGTTAATGGGGAACAATTACATATGGGTAGTGGTACAGCCCAAAACTGTGACCTTTAGCTTAGAACTCTGTGGAACACAAAGATTCTGATTCCATCAGTCACTCAGTTAACCTTTGTCCACACAGCACGCCAAACAACATCTACGAATATAGACCTTTGTATCACCAGGGTGAACCTCTTAAACAGCAATACAATAGTCTCTGTAACAAAACCTCACCATATCCGAAATGGACTCAAAATGAAAAACTACATAGAATTACCTTGTCCCAGACGACACCTTCGTAACCAAGCTGATCACACTTCTCATCCCACTCCAGAAGCCATCAGAAGAACTCCGTGACTTCCTGGATTGCCGCTGGTTTGCAGAGAAGCCTCTATAATCACTGAAACATATAACATTTTATTATCAGAAACAGCCTTTGAACTTGATGTCAATATAAGTGAATATTAACCTGGGTAGGTTTCCCAGTCTCACAATGTAAGACACCGCAACCAGTTAACCTACTAGCGCACCATGCCATTTAGTGGCTTTTATACTGTGATGTCCTTGAATAACCGATGAATCCCAGTACCTGCTCAGCTCTTTAACTATCTTGTCTGAGAAGCAAAAACACATCTCTATGAATATATTAGACGATATTCTTCCAAAAGGGGAGAGAGGGAGTGGGAAGAAGGGGAGAAGAGGAGGTAGAGGAAGAGGAGGAAGGGGAGAGGTGGGAGAGGAAGAGATGTGAGGGGAAGGAGAAGGAAGAGGGAAAGGAGAAGAGGAGTTAGGGTGAGGAAGGAGAAAGGGAGATGAGGAAGGAAGTGGTGGGAGGGTAGAGGAGGGAGGAGAGACAAGAGGATGGGGAGGAGTGAATGTTGAGTGAGAAGGGAAAGAAGGAGGAAGCAGCTAAACAGCATAATAGATGAACGCATTCCTGTCATTCTATATGGCAGCCAGTTGAGGTGTGAGGGTGGCTGTATTGGTCACCATATTGGGCTCTCGGCACAACATCAGCTTACCTAGGTATGGGGGAAGGGTTGGCTGGCTGGTGTATTCAGTGTGGGTGGTGCGGGGGGCCACTAGCCACCAGGGCTTAGTGTTTGCACTATGGATGGTGCTCAGCGGGTGGGTACCACACCGTGACCCGGGTTTGGGAACAGACACAGGTCTCTTGGGTACCAGCCAGTGGGGAGGGACTGAGCATCATAATGTAACCCCACAAATGGGGGTTCCCAAAAGTCTTCCTTGAGCTTGCCTAAATTGTCACTGCCAGGCTGGTATCCCTGCGTTTAGCAGTTTAAATGGGATTACCAGAGCCTGTATAGCCTCTGTGTACTGTCTCTTTAAGAGCTACCTGATTGCAGTTTAAGTAATCTGAGAGGAGCTCTGTTGAAAGATGTAACTATTTACTGAAAATCATTTAGAGTGATAATGATAATGTAGTTTGTCTAACCTGCTTTCTTTGTAGCAAGGACTGTTTTGTTTGTCTCCACTATCTTGGTCCTGGACTGCAAATTGGACCAAACAGTACTGGTGGGCTCTAAAATGTAGCCAGACTACAGGAGCTGTCTGAATTCAAAATCTGTAGGAACTGTAGTTTGAACTTTTTGCGCCTTTTTGCAACTGAAGGGGGAGCTCTTGCTTTGACTGACAGCCAAATCAGCCAACCAAATCTTTTGAATCTTGGGGAAGTCCCAGGCTGCTTGCAGTATTCAGTTAGTTCTGAGCTGGAAGCTCAAGAAAAAAGAGCTGAACTATGAAGTAATTCTGAGCAGCAATCCTGAGTGGATTCACATGGGAGAAAAGGCTGAGTGTTTGGTCTGTATGTCTGCCTGCTGCTCCTGAGAGGGAGAAAAGAGAATTATTTTGACTAAATCCAAGTTTGTGTGACTAAAGTAAGCTACTGAAGTGGCCAGGCTCAACCTGAAGAAGACCGAAGATTTTGCTGAATGCGATCGGCCTGTCAGGAGTTCCAGCTACCCCCAAGCTCTCGGTGTGTCAGAGACTTTGTGAATGTGTCCGGGGAGCACTTTGCCTGGTACAGTAGAATTCCGTACATGTAAATGTGCTATGAGCTGCTAATGGGTTGTGAGTTAGTTCCCCACTGTGTGAACTGTGTTCTGCTTGCTGGAAGCTGTATCCAACCCAAAATGGACTGCATCCAAATTTGTCTCCATGCGGTCTGGGCCTTACCAGACTGGCCTAGCCAGACTACCCACTGCACAGAGAAGCCATCGACGAGAGACCTGCCTGGGGATCAGCCCCCTGCTCCATGCTGGAACAGGAATGATGCCTCTGCGACTCATGTGGGCGCTGCTTCTCCTGGCATTCCAGATCAACCACCTGCAGCCTTGATTTTCGTCCAGCCTGTGCCCAGTCTTGGGTATCGTGAGTAAATACCACAGTAGCTCTCTGCATCAACAGCTTAATCTGAGTGTGTCATCTGATTGTCTTGTTGATTCGTTTCCTTTACGGACTGAGCCCTCTGACTCTGGATTACAAATATTGCATACTGTGCATGTTGTGTTTTTCACCACAGGGCCCTAACCAGCTGCGATGCCGGCCAACCCTCGGCAACAGTCCTGGCTAGCCCATCTCTTCTCCACCTGGGTACCCAGAGGTGTAACTGTGTGGGGGGACTCAAAGAGCATGCATAACTGCTTGATTGTTATAACCTTTAAGCTAATTAACCTGATTTGCCCCTCCCTTGTTCAAGTCCCCTGAATAAATCAGATCTAACTTTTTCTGCATGTAGTCTGACTATGGTTCCAGTTTGTGCTCGAAGTACTGTACTGTTGCTATTTGCTGTGCATAACCTTGTTTTACAAGGGGTCCCCAGGGTTTAGCCAGGGGAACCAGCCCTGGTGGTAAGTGCAAACAGTGTGGGTACTTGTGTGGTGTGCCTGGGGTATTGTGATAGTGATTATTGTACAGTGTTCAGGCCACTAGAGGGGAAGGGGGGGTTACAGTGTCCCGGAGGGCTGTGCCCAGGTTAGCTTTGACCACTACCAAGCCTGACCTCCAAGTGGAGGCACCCGTTTCAGAACTCAGGCCCCTTAACCTGCTACTAGCCAAGCAGGCAAGGATAGTAGCCCTTGGGATAGCGTCACCTAGGGGTTACATCTTGGAGGCTGACTGCTGGGATTAGCATCCCCTAGTGGCCAAATGTGTGAATTGCTGTTAAAAATAAATGGCTACTCCAACAGAAGTGGCTGTCACCAGTTGGTGGGGTGGTGTACTGGGCAGGAGATCGACCTCCAAAATGCTATACTTATTCTGGATATTCCCTGGGTACCAATAAGGACACTATAGAGGAGTACTTTCCAAGGTTGAATGTTTACAAACCCTGTGGTGGTAGGTCGACAGGCTAATCTGCTCACCAAAGTTTACATGGCGTTAGCAGAGTGTAAGAACCAGTAGACCATTTCAAGTGCCTGGACTATCACCTCAAGGAGCCCTTACTGCCTGGAAAGTAATAACTAAAGACAGTAAAGACCCCTGGGAGAATGAGCCCCTCCCCACTATCTGAGACTTTTGAGGATAAATTTTCTAAGTTGTTGCTGGAAGAAGGGAAAACTGTGGAGGACTTAAAGAAACTATTCCTGCCACCTGGGGGTGTTCCTCCCCCAACACCCCCTCCTGCTCCAGCACCCATTGCCCCTCCTTCTGTGCCCATGCCAATGCTGGCTCCTATGTCTGTATCTGCCATTAGTCACGACTCTTACAGAAGGTTGAGAATCTTCTCTGGCACCCTCCCCACCCCCCAAGGGGAGGATGACTGGGAGACCTGGATAGATTGTGTTGCCCCTTTGGTACCTGAATGGCAGTGTGCAGAGGCTGAGAAATGGAAAAGTATCATGGAAAGTTTGAGGGGTCCCGCCCTAGAGGTCATTAAATTTCTGAGGCCCACAAACCCTGATGCATCTGCCCAGAAGTACCTATCTGCACTCGAAGGCAATTTTGAGAGAATTGAGTCAGGGGAGAACTACATGTGGAAATTTCGAGCTATAAAACAATGGCTAGGGAAAGTTTGTCCATATGTTACTGTCTGGAAAGAGCGCTGCAGAAGGCTTACCAAAATGGTAGGGTAGCCGCCAGTGACTTAAACCATGTGAGGTTGGGGCACATACTGCAACATGCAAAGCATTCTAAATTGCAGCTCCTTCAATTAAGGCTCCCAGATAGATGGGGTAACCCACCGACTATTGTGACTTGGTAAAAACTCTGGGAGGTTGAAGATGAAGAGGGGGATTGTAATTCTAGGGTGAGCGCAGCCCAAGTGATCTCGCATCGGAAGACCCTTCTGAAGTGGGACCAATGATGGTGTGCCACTATGGGATGAACTTCAGGAAGTTCAGGGAACAAAAAACAGTCACTTTATGAAGGCCACTCCTGCAAGTACAGGCACCGACCCTTATCCAACTGCATCTGCTATGGGGGTGGGGGTGTCCACCCAGGCATCTCCTGCTGACAGCAGCTCGAAACTCAATGTCTTGACTATGAAAGTAAGAGAATTGATGAGATGTCTCCAAATGCTCACCACACAGCAGACAGAGATGGCACCAAGGTTTTCAGTTGGTAGTACCACTCCCAGCTCCCAGTGTGATGCCTCAGCCACCCCAAATCCCAGAAAACATATTTTGCCACAATTGTGGGAAGGATGGGCACATGAAGAGAGAATGCCGGTCCACAAAAGACCTAGATAAAGTTGTATATAGGCTTCAAGGTGAGCTTCAGAGAATGAATCAGCGGTCGAGGAGTGCCCAAAATGACCGCAGTGAGGGTTCAAGAAGTAGTAACTCAAATCCCTATGTGGCTAAATCATCTGTCCAGGCCCCTGCTGCTGGCCCTCCAGACTGGTCCAAAATAGTAGGCCCTTCAATAGAGACTACCATGCCTGTGAATAGTATTCCTACTTAGGCTGTGCTGGACTGTGGGTCGTAAGTGACCATTGTATTTAAGGACTGGTATGACAAACACTTATCTGCTATACCCTTACAATCCCTGGAAGGCCTACATGTGTGGGGGCTGAACGACAAGTCTTATCTATACCTAGGATATGTCCACCTCTGGTTGTCATTTCCTGTAGCTGTAACTGGTGTAAAGGAGAAAGTCAAGACACTGGCCTTAGTGTGTCCCCCTACTGGACTGTATGTGTGGATTCCCCTGTTAATTGGGACCAACACCCATATGCTTGGGAGACTGGCACAACTCTGTCGAGAGAAACAAGGGCAATGGACTTGGAGGGCTATAAGAATTCCCGCTCTGATCAAGAGGGCCTATGATTTGCAACAGAACCCCAAGGGAGTGGACCAAGATGAACCGGTAGGGGTCATGTGGAAGAAGGATCCTGATTCAATGGTACTGGCCCCTAACGCCCAGTGTACCATTCAAGGGGAGGTCTGCTTCCACAAACATGTCAAGAACAAAATACTGATGTTGGATGCGCCAGGCAATGGAAAATTACCGGAAGGATTATTGGTTAATCCCAGCATCTTGCCAGCTCGTGCTCATGCCTATGCACGATGAGTGATGGTCCAGATTCATAATGTGTCAGATCGGGAGATCCGGGTGAACAGAGGATGCACCCTAGCTACGGTACACTGTGCAGACACTGCAGTGTTGCCCAGCAACATACCCTCTGGCAAGACAGATAGAGTGACTCTGACTTGTTTGATTTTGGTGACTCCTTTCCAGCTGAATGGAAGACTAGAATTAGCCAGAAACTTGCCCAGAGAGATCAAATGTTTTTGTTGAAGGAATGGGATGTAGGATGTGTTCAGGGTGTGGAGCATCACATATGCCTACATGATGAACGACCATTTCGAGAGAGGTCTTGCTGCCTAGCCCCTGCAGACATAGACGATGTGACAAGACACTTGCAGGAAATGCTCACAGCTGGTGTGCTACAAGAATCCAGGAGCCCATATGCTTCTCCCATTGTGGTTGTGCATAAGAAGAATGGAACAGTACAAATGTGTGTGGATTATCGGACCCTCAACAGGCGGACCATACCTAATCAATACACCATGCCCCGTATACAAGATGCTCTGGATTGTTTGAATGGGAGCAAATGGTTCTTGTGTTGGATCTTCGCGAGTGGATATTACCAGATTCCGATGGCTCCAGAGGACCGTGAGAAGACATCCTTCATCTGCCCTTTGGGGTTCTACGAATTCTTGAGAATGTCACAGGGGATGTCGGGCGCTCCAGCCACCTTCCAGCGACTGATGGAACGAGCGGTGAGAGACATGAATTTGCTGGAATGCCTGGTGTAATTGGACGATGTCATTGTGTTTGGGAGCTCCCTAGAGGAACATGAGAGTCGACTGTTCAAAGTACTAGACCGACTGGAAGATTTTGGCCTCAAGCTGTCTATTGACAAGTGCCAGTTTTTCCAAACCTCTGTGAAGTATGTGGGGCACATAGTGTCTACAGAGGGATGGAGACTGATCCTAGTAAAGTTGAAGCCTTGACTACTTGGCCCCAGCCCACAATTCGAAAGAACTACAGTGTTTCTGGGATTCTGTGGCTACTACCACGTCTCATAAAGGACTATTCCAAAGCGATTTTGGCCACTCTTGAATCTTACCCAGGGTTACCCTCCTACCAATTGAAAATACAAAAAGGGGACATCAAAGAACCAGACAAAGTGTATTCTGCCCAGGTGAACTTTTTGGGTCCCATTGGATGCCTGACTGTGAAGCAGCTTTCCATCGAAGTCATATACCAGTTCACCCATGCCCCCATCCTCGCTAATGCTGATCCCACAAACTCTTATGTGCTGCATACTGATGCCAGTCTGCAGAGTCTAGGAGCTGTACTGTATCAAGACCACTAGGATGGTTTGAGACCAGTGGCATTTGTCAGCAGGAGCTTGACCCCATCAGAGTGAAGCTACCCTGTGCACAAGTTGGAGTTCCTTGTGTTAAAATGGGCCATTGTTGACCACTTTCATGATTACCTCTATGGGGCGAAAATATTGGGGAGGACTGACAATAACCCATTGACCTATGTACAGACTTCAGCTCAGTTAGATACCATGGGGCACCGGTGGCTTTCTGCATTGTCAACATATGATTATGCTGTCGAATACAGACTGGGCCTGCATCATATTGATGCTGACACCCTATCCCGGAGGCCCATTTCCAAGAGCGACTGGATCAGGCTGTCTGAACCTGACATCCGAGCATTGTGCCAAAAGTTTGATAGAAATGAACAGATGTCTACGGACATAGCGGACTGCTTAGCAGATTGCTTGGGCCCCTCTGACACCTGCATACCGGCTGCGTATTGCCACTTTTCTGCTCTAGATATTAGGTGCACTACCTCAGTTTGACAATGACAGCGTTCAGTGGGCTCAATCCTGAGATCCTATGATTCAGCCAGCACTTGATGCCTTTTGTGCAGGAAAAGATGTGTCCAAGTTATGTTCTCTGATCTGCGAACCACTTTATTGTTTAAAGAAGGCCCCAGGTTGAAGCTGCTTAATCAGTTGTTGTACAGAGAGACAGTAGATCAGGGTGGCCAAATAGACAAGCAACAACTGTCCCTGCCCACAGCCTTCAAAGATTTGGTACTGAGGTCCCTCCACAATCATATGGGCCACCTCGGTATCGACCGGACCCTTGACCTAGTACAATCTCGATTCTACTGGCCTAAGATGGGGGTGATGTTGAGCACCACGTAAGAACTTGCAGTCGCTACCTGCAAAGAAAAGTCCTGCCTCAGAGGGCTGTCCTCCCTTGTCAGCATTACTACCAGCACCCCAATGGAACTAGTCTGCATAGACTTCTTGAGTTTAGAGCCTGATCAGCTAAACACTGGCAATGTGTTAGTGGTTACGGACCATTTCACACGATATGCACAAGCTTTTTCCACCAAAGATCAAAAAGCATCTATTGTGGCCAAGGTGCTAGTGGAAAATTTCTTCATCCACTATGGGGCCCCCCAGCAAATTCACTCTGATCTGGGCCGGGACTTTGAGAGTCAGCTAATCAAAGAAATGCTCTCTCTTTCTACGGGGGTGCGAAAGTCAAGAACCACCCCTTATCACCCACAGGGGGATCCTCAACCAGAACGCTTTAACTGCACCCTGCTAGACATGCTAGGCACCCTCCACCCAAAAAGATAAGCACAAATGGAGCCAGCAGATTAGCACCTCGGTACACGCATACAATTGCACGAAGAATGATGCTACCGGGTTCTCTGCCTACCACCTCATGTTCAGGAGAGAGGCCCGGCTGCCTGTTGATTCTGTTTTGGAGTTTCTCCCGATGGGGCCCGAGCCGGAAGATTACCTGCAATATGTACAAAAACTGAAAGCTCAGTTGAACCATGCCTATCAACTAGCCCAGACAATGGCCACCAAAAGAAATCTAGCCAACAGAGAGAGACATGATAGAAAAGTAAAGGCTCAAGAGCTTAGGCCTGAAGACCGTGTGTTGTTGTGAAATTTAGGATTGCATGGTAAACACAAAATTGCTGATCGATGGCACCATCTTCCCCATGTCATAGTTGGAAAGCTGGATGATTTGTCAGTGTACAAAGTGCGCCCAGAGAATAACTTCAAAGCTGTCAAGACCATGCACCGTAACCACTTGCTACCTATTGGTCAAGTTATAATTGAGGCTGAACCCACCGAGATTGATTCCCCTGGACCAGTGACTCATGCTGCTGCAAGAAAGAAACAGTCAGCCTGCCCCCATAGTTGCTGATTTAAGACTTTCCCCGCAGCAGGCCCAGAATGATAGTGACTGCCAGTCTAACTTGGATGACAGTGAGTGTGACAATGCCTATTACCCCTCATATGAACTGAGTCAGTTGTTTCGTGGAAATCCTATGTTGAATTATGGAGATGAAGCTGGGCCTTCTGGACTGCCTAACACCTCAGCATCATCCGTGGAGCCAGTGCTCCCTGAAGGTGAAGTGCAAAGTATCACGTCTGAGGATGCTGAGTCTTTGTGTATTGTGGAACTGTATGATTTGCCTGAAGGAGAGACTGATGGTAGAGTCTTCTGGTGACATGCCAGAACTTGAGGAACACTATGAGAGTGCTGACAACCCCTTCAGTGCCAGAGTGTCTTCAAATGGGCCAAGTGTTGTAGAAACAGAGATTACAGAGCAAGGGGCTGACAGTGCTCCCAGTTTGGACAGTCCCTTCATGCAGAGGCACCCCTCACAAGTGAAGAAAGCTCCAAGACGATTGCTGAAAGTACAGAGACAGTGGTTGTTCACCCAGAAAGACTGGCCGAGCTGTCAAGCCAGTGGTGCGCTTCAGTTATAATTCACTTGGGAGGCCAGTGGATTTGCCTCTCAATGTAGTCCACAAAGGTGTTTATGTCTCTCAGAGCTTACTGCCCAAATTGAGCTTGACGGCCCATTCCAGTTACCTGTTCTGCCCTCTCATCATGGTGCCCCTGCCCCATCCAGCCCCAAGTTAGCTGACAGGAAAGGGCCCCCTCGTGCATTGTTTAGAGTACAAGAAGTTATTGCATGATTCTGTATAGTAATGTTCAATTTACATGTGTGATATATGCATAATGTATTGTCAGAATGGAAATGAAATACTGGAGTACATTGAAATGTTTAGTAAAGTGACAAGTTATGCCAATTGATGAATCAGATAGTACTTGTATAGCATGCTAATGGTACAAATATCTTGTATATGTTGCATTTTCAATGTTATGATGGTACAGACTTGACGTGGACACCATGTTTTCCCAGGCAGGGAAGGGTGTAACCCCCTTACAAATAGGAGTTCCCAAAAAGTCTTCCTTGAGCTTGTCTAAATGCTCACTGCCAGGCTGGTATCCTGCGTTTTAGCAGTTTAAATGTAATTACTAGAGCCTGTATAGCCTCTGTGTACTGTCTCTTTAAGAGTTGCCTGATTGCAGCTTAAGTAATCTGAGAGGGAGCTCTGTTGAAAGATGTAACTATTTACTGAAAATCATTTAGAGTGATAATGATAATGTAGTTTGTCTAACCTGCTTTCTTTGTAGCAAGGACTGTTTTGTTTGTCTCCACTATCTTGGTCCTGGACTGCAAATTGGACCAAACAGTACTAGTGGGACCTAAAATGTAGACGAAATACAGGAGCTGTCTGAATTTAAAATCTGTAGGAATTCTAGTTTAACTTTTTTGCAACTGAAGGGGAGCTCTTGCTTTGACTGACAGCCAAGTCAGCCAACCAAATATTTTGATCTTGGGAAGTCCCAGGCTACTTACAGTTTACAGTTAGTTCTGAGCTGAAGCTCAAGAAGAAGGAGCTGAAGTAATTCTGAGCAGCAATCCTGAGTGGATTTGCATGGGAGAACTGGGAAACGGCTGAGTGTTTGGCCTGTATGTCTGCCTGCTGCTCCTGAGAGAGACAGAAGAATTATTTTGGACTAAATCCAAGTTTGTGTGACTAAAGTAAGCTACTGAAGTGGGCCAGGCTCAACCTGTGGAAGACCGAAGATTTTGCTGAATGCGATCGGCCTGTCAGGCGTTCCAGCTACCCCTAAGCTCCCGGTGTGTGCAGAGACTTTGCGACTGTGACCGGGGAGCACTTTACCTGGTACAGTAGAATTCCCATACGTGTAAATGCTATGAGCTGCTAGTGGGTTGTGAGTTAGTTTCCCACTGTGTAAACTGTGTTCTGCTTGCTGGAAGCTGTAACCAGCCCAAAACGGACTGCATCCAAATTTGTCTCCATGTTTTCTGGGCCTTGCCAGACTGGCCCAGCCAGACTACCCACTGCACAGAGAAGCCATCGACGAGAGACCTGCCTGGGGATCAGCCCCCTGCTCCACGCTTGAACAGGAACAATCTCTGTGACTTGTGTGGGCCCTGCATCTCCTGGCATTCCAGATCAACCACCTGCAGCCTCGATTTTTGTCCAGCCTCTGTCCAGTCTTGGGTATCATGAGTAAATACCAGGGTAACTCCTGCAACAACAGCTTAATCTGAGTGTGTCATCTGATTGTTTTGTTGTTTCATTTCCTTTATGAACTGAGCCCTCTGACTCGGATTACAAATATTGTGTACTGTGTATGTTGTGTTTTTCATCGCAGGGCCCCAACCAGCTGCGACAGCGCCAACCCCGGGAGCAGTCCTGGCAAGCCCATCTCTTCTCCACCTGGGTACCCAGAGGTGTGACTGTGTGGGGGAATCTAAGCACATGCATAACTGCTTGATTGATATAACCTTTAAGCTAATTAACCTGATTTTACCCCTCCCTTGTTCAAGTCCCCTGAATAAATCAGATCTAACTTTTTCTGCATGTAATCTGACTGTGGTTCCAGTTTGTGCTCGAAGTACTGTACTGTTGCTATTTGCTGTGCATAACCTTGTTTTACAGGGGGTCCCCAGGGTCGAGCCAGAGGAACCAGCCCTGGTGGTAAGTGCAAACAGTGTGGGTACTTGTGTGGTGTACCAGGGGTATTGTGAAAGTGATTATTGTACAGTGTTCAGGCCACTAGAAGGGAAAGAGGGGGGTTACAGTTTCCCGGAGGGCTGTGCCCAGGTTAGCTTGACCACTACCAACCCTGACCTCTGGGTGGAGGCACCCATTTCAGAAATCAGGCTCCTTACCTGCTACTAGCCAAGCAGACAGGGGCACTTGGGATAGCACCACCTAGGGGTTACACTAAGGACAGCTCTTTTCTCTCCAGGAGGGGGAGTAAGGGCATCCTGCTAGGTAGTTGCCATCTGGAGGTTCTAGGTGATAGTGAAGCGGTCATCAAGGAAAGTGTCCTGCTGCTTGACGCTGGGAGGCATTTCCATGGAGCCAGAGCTTGCACATAGACAATAGTGGATGGGAAACTATGCAGAACCAATGTGTTCTGCCACAGAGAGGTTCTGATTCCCTATGACCTCAGAAGTGAAGCTTGAGAGGTCCTTGAGAATCAGAACCCCGAGGTGGCAGAAAACCCTGGTTCTGCATATAGTTGCCCATCCACTATTTTCTATAGTGCATGGTGTCCCCGAAATCAATTTTAAACAGTTTGAGCTGTTGTTATTTATTTTTTAATCAGAAGCCATCTTTGCCATCGGCGTCTTGTTCTGTGTCTTACAGCTGGTTACTAGGGCAAGTTGCCTGGTTGTTAGGGACTAGACATCCCTCTTTGTATCGCACACTCCCACTGGTTCATAATCGTGTTTGGGAGAGATTTCTAAAAAAAAAAAAAAAAAAAAAAAGGGTAGCTACATTTCTTGCTAAGCGAAAGTACATGGAGGGATCACATCCTTTTTAGTAAGTTATTTAAAATATTTGGTTGATCCTGCATTTAATTTATGTACTGTATAGAGGTATTTATCTGGTTGATCCAGCATATTTTGTATTGTAGATGGCTGATCCTGTGTCTCGGGACTACAGGAGTGTTTGTACATGCCGTGCCTGATTAGTTTAATCTGGTTGATCCTGTGTTGTCTGGTAGTGTGGCTTGTGTACTTCTGAACTCAGCTGGAACTCTGTTGTACCACAGAAGGGTTAAACAGCATTCCATGACATTTGTGCTGTGGTACAACAGCATTTTAGCTGGGATAAAAATCTAGGTAGAATACCATTCTACTATACACTGTAATGCATCATTGCAGATGCTGCAGGCCCAGGACAGAAAAAAATGGAGGAAAACGGTTTCACGTCTAGGCTCGTCGTGGTTTGATGGTGAGCTGAGGGTGATGAAAGCAAAGGGGCAGAGATTGGAGCAGCATTGGAGAAGATCTGGGGCCCTGGAGGACAAACTAGCTATTGAATACTCACCATGGTGAATATCAAAGGGCAGTCTCTCATAAGAAGGCAGAATTTCTGTTCAGGGAGATAGCGGCTGGGAGGAACTGACCAGCTCAGCTTTTTCGGCTGGTGGACAGGCCTTTGCATCCAGATTATCTGGAGCCTATGAAGACTGTTTCAGCTGTTAAATGCGAGGAGTTTGCTCGGTTCCTCTCGGACAGAGTGTTTTCTGTCAGGGCTGGGATCTCTTCAACTAGGCAGTCAACGCCCTGCAGTGTCAAGACTGGGAGCCACACTAGCGGTCTGTGGTCTTGGGGAGAGTTTCAGTTACTAATGATTGAGGAGGTTGTAAAGATGATCTTGGAGCTGTGACCAATGTATTGTGAGCTGGACCCAGGTCCATCGTGACTCTTGATGAGCTGTGCTGGGCAGCTGGACCCTGTGTTTGCCAGGATTATTTGGTGTCCCTTGTTGGAGGGGGTCTTCACTTCAGCACTGAAAAGTGCACTGGTAAAACCCCTCCTGAAAAAAAGCAACGTTGGACCCGGATGTCTTGGGGGACTACTGACCTGTCTCTAACCTGCCGTTTCTAAGCAAGGTTATTGAGAAGGTCATTGCGCTGCATCTAGAAATACACTTTGTGGCAACCTTTCACATCTATGAGTCTCTCCAGTCAGGATTTAGGTCAAAGTTCAGCACTGAGACTACTTTGGTCAGGGTGCATAATGACCTGCTCAGGGTGAGAGATAGAGGAGAGCGGTCAGTTCTTGTTATCCTTGACCTCTCCTCAGTGTTTGACACCACTGACCATGGCCTTTTATTGGACTGACTCAGGGAGTATGTGGGACTCACCATCACAGTGACTAACTGGTGAGTCCTACCTTATGGAAAGGTCACAGAGGGTTGTTATGGGTAGTTTTCATCATGCTCAATGGACTTGTATTGTGGTGTACCCAAAGGGTCAGTGCTTTTGCGCACATTGTTTTTGGTGTATATGCTACCCCTGGGTAGGAAAATCAGGCAGTATGAAGCTGGGTTTCACTGCTGTGTAGATGATACTCAGCTCTATCTGTCTTTTGCTTCTCAGAATTATGGAGCTGTGAGTGGCTGAGATCCAGGACTAGATGTCATCAAGATGTCTGAGACTCAACCTGGACAAAAGTGAAATACTGATAATTGAGGTGGATGGGGAGTGGGGGAGTGGTAGCATCTGGGAAGGGAAATGGGCCTATACCTCGATATCTCCAAGCCTGGCGCGGCTAAAAAGATGAAGAATCTGTGTGTCATTCTGGATGAAGGGCTGACATTTGAAGCTCAGGTGTCAGCAGTTGTCTGGAATGACTTCTACCATCTGAGGCATATTAGCCGGATTTGTTTCTTATCCCCTGAGGACTTGCCCTCTCTAGTACATGCTTTTGTGACCTCACTGCCTCGATTACTGAGGTCAGTGGAGGTGTGCTGCAGGGCCTGCAGCTGGTGCAGAATGTGGCTACAAGGTTGCTGACCAGCCTTTCAAGGACAAGTCATATTACTCTGACTTTGCAGGAACTGCACTGGCTGCCAGTCAAATGGTGTATCTCCTATAAGATTGGTTTGCTAACCTGTAAGGCCCTACACAGTCTGACTCTGAGCTACCTGTACAAGCTTCTTCATCCTTCCCTGCCTGTGCGACCTCTCCGTTCCACTGAGGAGGGTGTCCTGGTTGTTGCTAGGGTCAGACTTAAAATGTTGGAGGACAGGGCCTTTGAAGCAGTTAGGCCTGTTTTAATGAACTTACTTCCTAGGGCCCTGGGGGAGGCCCCTCAGTGAAAGTCTTTAGAAAGGGGTAAAAACATATTTCTTTGCTCAGGCTTTTGGTGTACGAAGTGTGTTATTTATAAGAAACTCAGCTATTTATTGTAGTGCAATCCAGCTGTTGGTTTATTATTTTTGTAACCCCTAGGTGGCGCTATCCCAAGGGCTACTACCCCTGCCTACTTGGCCAGTAGCAAGCTAAGGGGTCTGAGTTCTGAAATGGCTGTCTCCACCCGGAGGTCAGAGTTGGTACTGGTCAAGCTAACCTGGGCACAGCCCTCCAGGACACTGCGATCCCCCTCTTTCCTTACTAGTGGCCGGAACAATACATAATAATCACTTTCACAATACCCTTGATACACCACACAAGTACCCACACTGTTTGCACTTACTACCAGGGCTTTCCTCTGGCCTGGCCCTGGGGACCCCCTGTAAAACAAGGTTATACACAGCAAATAACAGCAGCACAGTACTCTTGCACAAACTGGAACCACAGTCAGGATAAATGCAAAAAAGAGTTAGATCTGATTTATTTAAGGGACTTGAACAAGGGAGAGGTGTAATCAGGTTAATTTGCTTAAAGGCTCTGTCATTCAAACAGTTATGCATGCACTTCAAGGTCTGTAAATAGCCACACACTCTGGGTACCCAGATGGAAAAAGGTGGGCTAGTCAGGAACATTGCAGCTGGTTGGGGCCCTGTGATGGAAGAAAACAACATGCACCACACACACTAATTATAATCCGGAGTCGGAGGGCTCAGTTTGTGAAAAGAAGACAACAAGACATTCGGATGACACACTTTTAGATTAGGCTGTTGTTGCAGGGAGCTACCCTGAAGATTACTCACGATACCCAAGACTGGACACTGGCTGGATGAAACTTGAGACTGCAGGTGGTTGATATGGAGTGCCAGGAGAAGCAGGGTGCACATGATTCACTGAGGCATCATTCCTGTTCAAGTGTGGAGCAGGGGGCTGATCCCCAGGCAGGTCTCTCATTGATGGCTTTCTCTGTGCAGCAGGTAGTCTGGCTGGGCCAGTGTGGCTAGGCCCCGGCCAAATGGAGACAGATTCGGATACAGTCCGTTTTGGGCTGGATACAGCTTCCAGCAAGCAGAACACAGTTCACACAGTGGGGAACCAAATCATGACCCACTAACAACTCACAGCACATTTACATGTAAGGAAATTCTACTGTACCAGGCAAACCGCTCTCCAGTCACGATCGCAGAGTCTGCACAAACCGGGGATTCAAAATCAGCTGGAAATCCTGACAGGCCAATTGCATTCAGCAAAATCTTTGGTCTTCTTCGGGTATGAGCCTGGCAAAAAATCAGTGGCTTATGTCGTTCTCACAAACTTAGATTTAGTCCGAAATAATTCTCTTCTTTCCTCTCGGGTAGAGGGAGACATGCAAGCCACATATCAGGCCTTTCCACAGTTCTCCCACATGAAACTACTCAGATGGCTGCTTGAATGTCTCAAGCATGTTGCTTTTAGCTCCCAACTTAGATCAGACTCAAACTGCAGCAAGCCTGGGAATTTCCCCAAGATCCAAAAGGTTCGGTTGGTTGATTCATCTGTCAGTCACAACAGGAGCCTCTTCAGGTGCAAAAGGCACCAAAAGCCCAAACTATAATTCCTACAGATTTTGACTCCAGACAGCTCCTATAGTCCGACTCCATTTTAGGTCCCACCAGAACTGATTGGTCCAATTCGCAGTACAGGACCAAGATAGTGGAGATAAACAAAACAGTCCTTGCTGCAAAGAAGGCAGGTTAGACAAACTACATTATCATTATCACTCTAAATGATTTTCTGCAGATGGTTACATCTTTCAACAGAGCTCCCTCTCAGATTACTTATGACTGCAATCCAGGCAGCTCTTAAAGAGACGGTACACAGAGGCTACACAGGCACTCTCAGCAATCACATTTAAACTGCTAAAATGCAGGACGCCAGCCTGGCAGTGAGCATTTAGGCAAGCTCGAGGAAGACTTCGGGAAATCCCATTTGTAGGGGACTTACATTTTATTTTGAGCACATGGTTGTAATTGATACATTTTTATTGTTGTTTCTATAATTATGTACTTGATTGGGTTTGTTTTTCTAATTCTTTTTATTTGCTATGTTTCTGGCTGGGATATTTCCCAACTCAGTGCCTCTATGCCTGATGCCAGCATCTCCCAGCAGCTTTCTGGGACTAAAGCTTGCCCCGCCATGGCTGGGCCCCCAAAGGGGAGACCGAGATCAACCATATCGGGTTCCAGGGCTGGCTGCAGCATCATTCAACACAGGGTTGGAGGACTTCACTCTGTCCACAGCGCAAGTCACCACCTTCAAATACCTCAGTGTTTTTTCTGAGTTGAAGCTTCAGATTCACGTTGGTGAATGTACTTATTTTACTGATTACTTATTAAATCCTAGATGAATAAATGGAATCATTTGTAGCAGACTTTCAGCATTTAGAAATTAAACAATGCTAATGAACTCTTAGAATACCCAGAAGTGAGTAATGAAAAGCTTTTATAGAACATGTTTCTCCTAATGAGGAGCTTGTTGTTGAAAGCATTCAGGTTTGTCAGCCCTAAAGTGAGAATTCCCTGCTACCCTCCCAAAAGTTAGACAACTAAAATTAAACTGGTTCTCATTCATTTCTGTTCTGCTTGGAAACCACAAAGTTGAAACTTTACCATCATATTAAACTGGGACAAACTTGATTCTGTGTCTCCATTTTATGATGAAGTTGAGATGGTGATCTACTCCAAAAACTAGAAAGCAATCTGGTGTCTCAGTAATCCTCCATTCTCATATAGAGCACCTCTGCCTTCTACAATGCCAGCACTGCTCCCTCTAGCAAAAGTCATGATGACACCCTTATTAGCTGAGCAGGGGTATGGATTTAAACCTAGTGGATCATTACAGTATTAAAAAAAGCCCTGGAAATCCCCCTCCCATTGCTATCAATAAAGTACACCCTGTGTTCTACAAACTATTACATCACAGAACGTCAGAGCATGGGTTGGAGCTGAGACAAAGTGCACCAGGAAGGAAAGGGATCTGGTGACCAGCTCCTCAATACAAGGATTTACAATCCCTTCCCTAGGAAAATAGCAGACCATAATTTCATTTATTTAGTTTTTGTTTACGGGTTAGGTGCGCTTAGCCAAAGCTGACTATTTTCAGGCACGACCCAGGAGAATACATACATAGGATATAGTACAGGTACACAGTATATAGTACAGGTAGGTTAAAATACAGATCAAGTCAGACAGTACTGAGATAATACATATAGCTATGCAGAGATGACAAAAGTGACATTAGTAAATGCAAATAACTGAAACTGGGCTAAGTGGCAGCTACAAAGACATTTTATAGCAAAGCACAATTGTGAAGTAAGAACTGGTAAAGTCGTTTGTAGGTAGTCCAACTGTAGGGATCTTAGAGATCATTTAAAAAAGGTCACTTGTCGCTCTTTTAGCATGGCATTTTTGGAGGTTAGAGTGGGGTGCCTCTTTGTACCCCACATTTGCTCCATTCCTGCAACTGTGTATCATGCCCCAGAATTATTTTGTTAGCAACAGGATATGATATCACAAGTCAAGGACTGTGATTCTTTTTTCTAACCAGGAGAGACACACTAAGCTGAAAGCTTGTTTACAGGTGCAACCTGGGAGCACAAGAGTTAAGTGACTTGCTCAGGGTCATATGGTATGCAAGTAGGGGCTGTGGATTCAAACCTACATCTCCAGGTTTGCAGCTCAGAGCCTTAAACCACTGTGCTATACTGCCTCCTGTTAGGGTTTGACAAGTAGTCAGCAGATGTGTAGGGGACAGAGATCTAATTTCCATATTAATGTACACAGTCAATAATGAAGGGACAGGGTTTGAAGTAAGGTGAATATCACTACATTCTTTTTCACAGCTACAGATTTCTCCAAACTATCCAAATATTGCGCAGATGTTTTCAATATGTTTTGTAGCAGCACATTTGTTTTGCTTAAGGAAATCAGAATTTGCTCCTGTAAAACGTGTAAGCAGTGTTGATGGAGTAACAGCTATAGTGTTGTGAGGTTTCAGCAAGCTCACTCTTTGGGGTGCCTGATTTCCACAAGTCAGAATGTTTCTGGAATATGTGAAGAAACTTTTGAAAGCAGCATGTCTGTCACAGTTTCACGTATCACTGCGTTTTCAGCCCAATTATTCCAAAGTAGTTATGCACTATCTGACCACCAGATGGGAGCAGCGTCTCACTATACAGCAAAACAGTAACCGTGCCAGCAAGTTATGTAGGTGAAGACAGGTGTAGTGAGCGATGAGACATGCAGGGTGCTGGTGCCAGGGTGCCATAAACACATGCCAGGGGTGTCATAAGGCATGAGGCTACATGTCGCATGCCTTTAGCCCCTGGAAGAGGCGTCTGCAGCCTTGAAGTGCTGGGGATATTGGTACTTTGTTCTGTTTACCGTTCTCTTTTCAGATAAATGTTACTACTTGGCTCCTTAGTTACAACTTCTTTTGTTTCTTTTAATTACTCCTAAAGTTGACACTAGAACTGTAGCTGCGAGTGATTTCTTTTGCTTTGCAAGTACCTTCAGTCTCCAGAAGTGCATTCAGGGCACTACTATACGAAAGAAGAGTTACGTAAGAAGTTACCATAACAGTAGATCTTCGAGGGAATCTCTATCATTAGGTCTTACCTAAGGAACCTTGCTGTCAGGCATCAGGATCCCAGGGAAGCTTTTTTCTGCAGCAGTCTATTAGGGGCCGCCCACACGACATTAGGCTCTGTTGTCACTCACCCTATAAAAGTGCGGGCAGTCTTGCTCTCTCCTCAGTTTTCTCCCCTAGCTGAGGGCCATGAGAAAACAGGAGTCCCGCCAGGGAATCAAGGAGAGAGAGAGAGAGAGAGAGAGAGAGAGAGAAGGTTCCCAGCTAGCAGAAAGGCTGGACCAACAGGACAACCGAGCTGTGGAGAGAAAAGAAAGGTAGATGAAGGGAGGGAGGGCGTGACCTGATGACAGAGAGTCCCTCAAAGATCTACTGTTATGGTAAGTTCTATCTTCTTGGGGATATCTGTGTCATCAGGTCACACCAAAGGAGTGAGTCCCAAGCAGTTCTAAAAGAGCAAGGAGAGTCTGGGTGGCAGGAGAACAAAGGCCTAAGAAAGAAGGCCCTGAATCAGAGCTAGGCCAAAGCCTGCCCTTCTTCTGGAGGCAATGTCCATACTGTAGTGTTTGGTGAAGGTGTGGACAGTACTCCACATGGCAGCAGCACAAATCTCAGCTGTAGACACGCCCCTGAAACAGGCAACTGAAGTGACCATTCCCTTGGTGGAGTGGCCCTTAACAACCCCAGGAAATTCCTTACCGTACTTCTTGTAACAAAAAATGATAGCTGGCCATCCATTTGGACAAGCACTGTTTAGAAACTGGAGTGCCCTCTCTGCCAGGGGTGAAAGAAACAAACAACTTTTGGACTTCCTGCAGTCCTTGGTACAGTGTGTACAGTAATGCAAAATTCTATGCACATCCAAAGTATGGAGTAATGCTTCCTGGATTGGTATGCTCTGGATAATAAACGGCAGGTGGATGGATTGATTTTGGGTAAACTCAGATCCCATCTTAGGAAGAAACTTAGGGTTAGTACGCAAAGAGACCCTGTCTTTGTGGAAAATCAAATAAGGCTGCTCACACGGGAGCCTGTAGCTCTGAAATTCTTCGAGCAGAAGTAATGGCAACTAAAAATAATGCTTTCCATGACAGAAAGTGTAACTCGAAGATGTGACTGGCCCAAAAGGAGGCAGGGGCAGCTTCTTCAAAACAAAATTCAGGTCCCAGGCCGGAACCAGGTTACAGACAGGAGGCTTCAAGCGGAGGATGCCTCTCAGAAAAGTATGGGCCACATCAGTGGCTCAGTAGGTAGCACACTCGCCTCTGAGGCCGGGAGATCAGAGGGCTGTGGGTTCAGTTCCCACATCTGGCACTTGGGTTAATATCCCAGTACTGACACTGTAGTGCAGCATGAGAGGGGTTCTGCACTTCTGAGGTGCCGTCTTTCGGATGAGACGTTAAACCGAGGTCCCATCTGCCTGGATTGGTGGTGTTTAGGTGGATGTTAAAGATCCCATGGCACTTATCGAAAGAGTAGGGAATTTCCGTGTCCTGGCCAAATTTCCTTCATTCACTATATAAATACCACCAACAGCTTAATCTGGTTCAAAGTCAGTTATATTCATCTGTATCCCCTCTCGGTCGTGCTTTGAAAATAGGCAGGATTTGTCTAGTGCACTTACCTGGTCAACAAAAGCTAAAATAAAATAAAATAAATAAAATCCAACTGTAGCCACAGTATGCCCATCAATGGGCACATGAAAGGCAGAAGCGGCTGGGAGGTGCACCTTAAGAGAGGAGTCTTTGAGTCCTGCATCAGATAAGGTCCAGAGACAATCCAAAACCTGGATCAGCGGACAGGTGAAAGGGCCCAGATTGTGAGAAGCAGCCCAGATAGCAAACCACTTCCATTTCATAGAGTAAGTGGCACTGGTGGAAGGTTTTTCTGGCAGCCACCAGGCCATCAGCAATGTTCTGAGACAGACACCCCAAACCTGGCAATGGCTATATCCTCAGAAGCCATGTATGTGTAAGCCACCCCCTCCCTGACATGTCTAGGGGTAAAAAATATCACTGATGAACTGGGAGAGGGGGCCCCACCGCACAGAGAACACTCCTGAAACTGCACAGCATATAAGGCAAGAAAAAGTTTATCTCCTACCTTAAGTCTTCTTCAAATTGCGTATCCCCAAAGTTGCTTTTTTTAAATTGCTGGGAGCACCCTGTGGAACCTGACAGGAAGACCAGGACTCTCATTACCTTTGACCCTTGGCTCCCCCAGGCCCCGAACCCCCAGAAGGTGCAGGATCTTATGTCAGCCAGTCCCCTGGAAATATAAACTCATGGACTGATTAAAAAAACCTGAGGATTTTGTATTTCATTTTCCCTATTTACAAATAAATTAGACTCACAGTTTCTTCCCAAACGAAATCAGTTTATTTCTCCTGGGCCAAATGATTTAGAGGACCACTGGGTTCATCACTCCTTATGCAAACATTCCTGCTCTATGGGGCGTAACTATTTTACACAGGCTGGCTACCACAGGAAAGAGACAGATCTACAGGCAGCATAAACAAGGTTCACAGATCTGAAGTTCGGATGATGTACCCAAAAACTGAACTTCGCTTTTCCCTAAAGACGTGCAGGGCTTCAAAAATCTCCAGCAATGGTAAGCACATCTACATGTTCTTTTTCTCTCACACTTTTCCCTGGTCCGGCATCTCCTTCACATATGCATGGAGTAGTAGACAGCCTCTCCCCCAACCTGGCCCCCAGACACTCAGAAACACTCAGGGAACCCAGGAACCCCCCCTCCTGACCACCACTGTCACAATTCAAAGCCGTTTAACTCCTCCAGACCCTCTCACTTGTGCAGCCTCCCAATTCCTCCCTCCAGAGCAAAGCCATGGCGTAACTGGGCCTAAAGGCCTACTAACTTAATATAGGCCCTGGGGCCTGCCAAGACATGGGCAGACCCACGCTTACCCAGGCTGCACTCCACTGCCTGGATGCCCCTCTGATGCCAAAAGGATGGCCACTCAAACCTCAAATGCATCCCTCCTCACCTCCAGAGCTTACTAAAAGCATCAGGCCAGGAGAAGCCTTCTAGGGTCTGTCCTAAGACCTGCAGCCCGCCCGAACAGTGAGTGAATGGCGCCCAGGACCTGCCCCTCCAAGCAGGCCCCTAACGGGTGGAAGCTCGCTCTGTGCCCCCAGCCACCTGGGCTGCCCTGCCACCTGGTAAGGGAGGGGCCACTGCCACTGCCTGCTCCCTGTGGAAACACCGCCACGGGACTGGGATCCTCCCTAAGGCCCTGCTACTCCCTCCTACTGGGCATTCTCACCACCCTGCCCAACTTCAAAACGATGCCACCAGGCTATCTAGCCCTTCTCCCTCGAGCACCCACACATTACTGATGCCACGTCACTGCACCCACCAATCCTGTCTACTCACTTGGAGGGGAGCCCTACAGGCCCAACCGGACTGCTGAGCTCCTACCTTGTCTGCCTCTCCTTCCACCTCCCAAGTCAGAATCTCCTAACTTGCTGTTCCACTAGGGCTCCAGGTTTGCAGCTCTGAGCCTTAATCCACTGTGCTATACTGCCTCCTTAGGGCTTGTATCAATCATTGGAATTTTTAGTACCTGCTACGTGCCTGTTTCTTTTTAAGAACCATGTCAGCCGCAACGTCTGCAGAGTCACTCACAGTCATCTTGTGCACCACAGGTGGGCTCTGGCACGCGGGATATGCTAATGAGGGCTACCAACTAATGGCAGAGTATAACCCACACTCCAGAAGCCACCTGGGGTGCATGAGATGGCTATGGACAGCTCGGCAGACATTACAGATGGCACAATTCTTTAAAAGTAAAAAGACAGAAATGCAGCAAGTAATAAAAAAAACCAAAAATTTATTGCTACAAGCCCTAATTGAGCATTTCTGCAGCAGCTGCTGCTGCACTCTAGGTTTTCCGGTGATTCTCTCTAAGTCTTTCTTTTTTCATTACTTTGCTACTCCCACCTGCAAATGTCTGTTCATGATCCCCAACTTCTTGACTCCCCCCCAACACACACACACACACACACACACACACACTTGCATTGCCCTGGTCATTTTGCTCCCCTCATCCCCTGGCCATACCTGCAAGTATGGTGCTCCCTGCCTGATCTCCGTTACTATGCCCTGATGCTGTGATGATGGAGGCTGGCGGGGGGGCAGGGAGACACATGTTGTTGAGGGATTATACCATGTTTTTTCCATTTTTGACAACCTAGTTTTTGTTTATTTGTCAGAAGGCTATCAACGATGGCCATTGTATGATGCTTATTAAGGATGAGCTGATTTCCTGTATTATTTGACTTTATTTTTCTAATAACACCTCAGAATTTGTATCTACTGCCTGAGCCAGCCTGCTGCACTGATTTGCCATACAGTTAGTATGATTATGCTCCTTTGATATTCCATATTGCCGTATATGAGTTCTACTTTTGTAATGCTTTTAAAATTTGTTCTTCTTGTCTGGAACTACCCCCACCCCACCCCAAAAACACATCCGGAAATGAGCTATTAGCAGCTCAGCTTGCCTCCTTGTTAAACTTTTGAAATAACTTAGAAACAAAAAGAAAAGAGGGGGAGAGAGAGAGAGAGAGAGACAGAGAAAGACATTTTACCAGGGGAACAAGCTTGTTGTGGTAGTAGGCTTTACCTTTTTAAGTTGATTGCGCGCATGCACAAAAAACATGTTGCAGCAGGTTTCTGCAGAAGCAGGTTGTGGAGGCGTGGCACTGTTGTGCCCAATGCCCCCACAGCCTCCAAAGGCTTGTCCTCCATCCCCAATGCCGGGCATGCTGCTGCTGACACTAGTTCAACCAGCAGTGCCACAAGTTTAAAACAAATTAGCCGCTGCAATCAGGGGCCCCTTTGTCATTGCAGCGTCAGCCATCCGCTGCAATGAGGGAGCGATCCGTCATTGCAGGGCAGGATGTAGCATCCGTGGAATTGTTTGTGAACATGGTGGCAGCTTGCTGCCGTATTCACAAACATTATGTACCCCCCCAATATTTATTTTCTTGCCGACGGGAGCCCACCCCGTCGGCGAGAAAGGAATCCCGTTTTGTTGTTTGCCGGCGGGGTGCCCAGTCCCGTCGGCGAAATAAATCCCCCTTTGTTGTTTGCCAGCGGGGTGCCCCAATCCCGTCGGCGGAAGAATCCCTCCCTTTGTTGTTTGCGGCGAGGGGTGCCAATCCCGTAGGCAAAAATAAATCCCCCTTTGTAGTTGTTTGCCGACGGGTTGCCCAATCCCGTTGGCTACAGCTGTCCTCCCTCAGACTGGCGGCACGCTGGGAGCCACCCCAGCATGCCCCATGCCTCAAAATTTGGAAAGCGTCCTCGCGACGTTTTCTTGTACCTGAAAAGAAAGGAGACGGTTCTTGTCTCCCCGCACTTCCCCACAACCTGCACTCACCCACTGCGCACCCAGCCTCCCCACACCCCCTCACCTCATACTTACCCGCGGCATGGCGCGATGATCTTCGCTGGACCGGGACAGTCTGCACTCTTCAAAGCCGACCGCGAACTGAGGAAATGCCGGTAAGCTGTATAATGTAATGAATAGGGTTTTTTCAACTTTAGTGCATATCTCGGGCATTTTGGGATTTTTCACCAAATTTTCAACATGGGGTTTTGGGACCCCTCCTCATGAATTCTTGAACTGTCATGGCGTTAATCGGTCCCGAAAGGTGGTTTCGCGGTCACTGTGCGGAATCACCTTCGGGCCGATTAATGAAATGACAGTGCCAGTGTTCATGAGATGGCTCGCAAAAGCCTATGTTGCAAATTTCCAGGAAAAATCCCAAAATGACTGTTTTACAAGCGCATGCTATGCAGTTGTTACGATGCTCGTAACTTCGCGAATGTGCAATATTTTCATGCCAGATTTTCAACATTGCCATTTTGTCACACCTCCTTGTGAGCAGTACAGCTGTCATTGTTCACATCCTGGCGAAATGTGTTTCGCACTTCTGACGCAGAATAGAGTGGTTGCTAGGAAATCAGTGTTCAGGACAGATTAAGAAAATGACAGTGACACTGTTCATGAGTAGAGGTCCTAAAATGCCTATGTTGAAAATTTGGTAATGATACTCTATAAATGATTGCGTTATCATGGCGTGCATTGCACAGTTGGTACGCATTGTAACTTTCGTAAATTTCTAATATTTTCACTCAGATTTGCAACATCGCCATTTTCCCAGACCTTCTTCTGAACAGTACAGCTGCCATTTTTCCCATCCTGGCCAAAATGTGTTTTTGCACTTCTGGCGCAGAATAGAGTGATCGCTGTGGGAAATCGCTATTCAGGACAGATTAAGAGAAAATGACAATGGTACTGTTCATGAGCAGAGGTCCTAAAATGGCTATGTTGAAAATTTGGTGATGATAGCCCATCAATGGACTGTGTTACAAGTGTGCGTTGTGCACTTTCCACGCACCCTTGTAACTTCGCAGATTTGTAATATTGTCACACCACATTTCCAACAGTGCCATTTTTTCACACCTTCTTATAAGCAGTATAGATGTCATTTTTCACATCCTGACCGAAATGTGTTTTCACAGTTCCGGCGCAGAATAACATGGTCACTGTGGGAAATCAGTGTTCGGAACAGATTAAGAAAATGACAGTGGTACTGTTCATGAGCAGAGGTCCAAAAATCCCTATGTTGAAAATTTGATGACGAAACTCCATAACATGACTGTGTTACAAGCGTGCGTTGAACTGTTTCCACGCACCCTTGTAACTTCGCAAATTTGTAATACTGTCATGCCACATTTTCAACAGTGGCATTTTTTCAACTCCTTATGAACACTGCAGCTGTCATTATTCACATCCTGGCTACAATACGTTTTTATACTCCTGCGGACAATAGCACGGTCACTGTGGGAAATCAGTGTTTGGGACAGATTAAGATTGACCGAGTGAGAGGGGGGAGTGACCGAGCTCAACTGAGCTCTGTCAGGACTGCTGTGGATTTGTTTGTGGCAGACAAAGGCCCCAACACAAAAGGCAAGAACAAAAGGGCAGCCTGCAGCACTGGGAGAAACAGAACAAGAGAGCGAGTGAGGGAGGGGGAGTGAACGAACTCACCGAAGCGCTGTCAGGACTGCTGCAGATTTCTTTGTGGGCAGAAAAAGGCGTCGATACAGGCATAGGGGCCCAGTACAAAAAGCCAGCCTGCAGCAATGGGAGAAACAGTACGAGCGAGTGAGACAAGGGGACTTAGTGAGCTCAACGGAGCTCTGTCAGAGCTACTGGGATTTCTCTGTGGGCAGAAAAAGGCGCCAATGCAGGCAGGAGCCCCATATAAAAGGGAAGCTTGCAGCGCCAGGACAAACAGAATGAGCGATGAGAGCTCTGTCGGGACAGCTGTGGATTTCTTTGTGGACAGACAAAGTTGCCAACACAGCCAGGAACTCCATGCAAAAGCGCAGTCTGCGGTGCCAAGAGAAACAGAACAAGCGAGTGACAGAGCGGTAGTGAGTGAGCTCAGGGGCTCCTAGTGTGACTGCTGCAGATTTCTTTGTGGGCAGAAAAAGCGGCAACGCAGGCAGAAGCCCAGTACAAAAGGCCAGCTTGCAGCGCCGGCAGAAACGGAATGCGAAAGTGACAGAGGGGGAGTGAGTGAGCTCAGTGGAGCTGTGTCGGGACTGCTTCAGATTTCCTTTTGGCCAGAAAAAGCCACCAATGCAGGCAGAAGCCCAGTACAAAAGGGTAGCCTGCAGTGCCAGGAGACAGAATGACCACATGAGGGAGGGGGAGTCGGTGAGCTCAACGGGGCTTTGTTGGGACTGCTGCAGATTTGTTTGTGGGCAGGAAAAGGCAGTAATGCATGCAGGGGCCCAGTACAGAAGGGCAGCCTGCAGTGGCAGGAAAACCAGAATGAGCGAGTGAGTGAGCTCAACAGGGCTGTATTGTAACTGCTGCAAAGTTCTTTGTGGGCATAGAAGGCAGCAATGCAGGCAGGAGCCCAGTAGAAAAGGGCAGCCTGCAATGCTGGCACAACAGAATGAGCGAGTGAGAGAAGCGGAGTGAGCGAGCTCAATGGAGTTCTGTTGGGACTGCCATAACATGACTGTGTTACAAGCGTGCGTTGAACTGTTTTCACGCATCTTTCTAATTTCGCAAATTTGTAATACTGTCACGTCACATTTTCAAAAGTGGCATTTTTTCACAACTCCTTATGAATACTACAGCTGTCATTTTGCACATCCTGGCTAAAATATGTTTCTGCACTCCTGCCGCACAATAGCACGGTCACTCTGGGAAATCAGTGTTTGGGACAGATTAAGATCGACTGAGTGAGGGGGGGTGGCCGAGCTCAACTGAGCTCTGTCGGGACTGCTGTGGATTTGTTTGTGGGCAGACAAAGACCCCAACACAAGAGCCCAGTACAAAGGGCAGCCTGCAGCACTGGAAGAAACAGAACGAGAGGCGAGAGAGGGAGGAGTGAGGAACTCACCAAAGCGCTGTCAGGACTGCTGCAGATTTCTTTGTGGCAGAAAAAGCATCAATACAGGCAGGGGCCCAGTACAAAGGGCAGCCTGCAGTGGAGACAAACAGTGCGGCAGAGGAGACAAGGGGACTTAGTGAGCTCAACGGAGCCTGTCAGGACTGCTGGGATTGCTTTGTGGGCAGAAAAAGGGCCAATGCAGACAGGAACCCCGTACAAAGCGCAGCTTGCAGCGCCATGATAAACAGAATGAAGCGATGAGAGAGGAGACTGAGCTACCTCAACGCAGCTCTGTCAGGACAGCTGCAGATTTCTTTGTGGACAGACAAAGGTGCCAATGCAGCCAGGAACCCCATACAAAGCGCAGTCTGCAGGCGCCAAGACAAACAGAGCAGGCGGTGACAGAGCGATACTGAGGCGAGCTCAAGCGGAGTGTAGTGTGACTGCTGCAGATTTCTTTGTTGGCCTTTTGTACTGGGCTCCTGCCTGCAATGCCGTATTTTCTGCCCACAAAGAAATCCACAGCAGTCACAATACAGCTCCATTGAGCTCGCTCACTACCGTGCTGTCACTCACTCATTCTGTTTCTCTTGGTTCTGCAGGCTGCGCTTGTGTATGGGGCTCCTGGCTGCGTTGGCACCTTTGTCTGTCCACAAAGAAATCCACAGCTGTCTCGACAGAGCTCCATTGAGGTCGCTCAGTCTCCCTCTGTCAAGTGCTCATTCTGTTTGTCCTGGCGCTGCAAGCAGCCCTTTTGTACAGAGCTCCTGCCTGCATTGGCACCTTTTTCTGCCCACAAAGAAATCTGCAGCAGTCCTGATAGAGCTCCATTGAGCTCACTCAGTCCCCCGTCTCACTCACTCATACTATTTCTTCCACCGCTGCAGGCCGACCTTTTCTACTGGGCTCTTGCCTGTTTTTACACCTTTTTCTGCCCACAAAGAAATCCGTAGCAGTCCTGACAGCGCTCCGGTGAGTTCACTTACTCCCCCTTCCTCACTCGCTCTCTTGTTCTGTTTCTCCCAGTGCTGTAGGCTGCCCTTTTGTACTGGGCTCTTGCACTGGGGCCTTTTTCTGCCCATAAACAAATCCACAGCACTCCCGACACAGCTCAGTTGAGCTCAGTCACTCCCCCCTATCACTCATTCGATCTTAATCTGTCCCAGACACTGATTTCCCACAGCTACCATGCTATTCTCTGGCAGGAGTGCAAAAACATATTTTAGCCAGCAAGTGAAAAATGACAACTGTACTGTTCATAAAGAGGTGTAAAAAACTGCCACTGTTGAAAATGTGACGTGAAAATATTAAAAATTTGTGAAGTTACAGGGTGCGTGGAAACAGTTCAATGCACGCTTGTAACACAGTCATGTTATGGAGTTTCGTCACCAAATTTTCAACATAGGGCTTTTAGGACCTCTGCTCATGAACAGTGCCACTGTCATTTTCTTAATCTGTCCCGAACACTGATTTCCACAGCAACTGTGTATTTTAGTGCAACTGTGAAACCACATTTCAGTCAGGATGTGAAAATGACAGCTGTACTGCTCATAAGGAGGTGTGAAAAATGCCACTGCTGAAAATCTGACATGACATTATTACAAATCTGTGAAGTTACAAGGTGTGTGGAAAGTGTGCAACGCACACTTGTAACACAATAATTTGATAGGCTATCATCATAAAATTTTCAACATAGGCATTTTAGGACCTCTGCTCATGAACAGTATCACTGTCATTTTCTTACTCTGTCCCGGACAGTGATTTCCCACAGCGACCACTCTATTCTGCGCCGGAAGTGCGAAAACACATTTTGGTCAGTATGGGAAAAATGAAAGCTGCACTGTTCATAGGTAGGTGTGGGAAAATGGCAATTTTGAAAATCTGGAGTGAAAATATAGATTCGCGAAGTTACAAGAGTGCGTGCAAACTGCTCAACGCACGCTTGTAACACAGTCATTTTATGGAGTATCATTACCAAATTTTCAACATAGCCATTTCAGGACCTCTACTCATGAACAGTGTCACTATCATTTTCTTAATCTGTCCCGAATACTGATTTCCCACAGCGAACGTGATATTCTGTGCCGGAAGTGCGAAAACACATTTCCGCCAGGATGTGAACAATGACAGCTATACTGTTCACAAGGAGGTGTGACAAAATGATAATGTTGAAAATCTGGCATGAAAATATTGCAAATTCACAAAGTTACGAGCGTGCGTAGCAACTGCGCAGTGCACGCTCGTAAAACAGTCATTTTTGATGTTTCATTAAATTTGCAACATAGGTTTTTGAGAGCTCACCTCATGAACACTGGCACTGTTGTTTCCTTAATCAGCCCAAAGGTGATTCCAGCACAATGACCACAAAATCATCTTTTGGGGCCGATTAACGCCATGACAGTTCAAGAATTCATGAAGAGGATCCTAAAAACCCCATGTTGAAAATTTGGTGCAAAATTCCCAAAAATGCCAGAGATATACTACAGTTGAAAAAATCTTATTTATTTCATTATAAAGCTTACCTGCAATTCCTCAGTTCGCGGGTCGGTTTGAAGAGTGCAGACATGTTCCCAGTCTGTCAAGATCGCTGCACCAAGCTCTGGAGGTAAGTATGGGGGTGAGGTGTGTATTTGGAGGCAGGGTGCACAGTGGGTGGCTGCGGGTTGCGGGTGGGGGCAGGGAGACTATGAGGACGTTTCCTTTTTGCAGAGAAAAAAAAACAAAGACATTGCGGGACCGTTTTTCCTTTACAGGGCATGTGGTACGCTGGGGTGGGCTCTTAGCGTGCCACCATAGACTTTCTTTTGGGGTTAGGCAGTAGCCGACGGGGATTGGGCACCCCTGGCTGCACACAGGGGGTTATCATTATGGACGGAACTGGGCACCTATCGGCAGGAATAAAAGTGGGGGTTACAGAATGCTGATGGGGATTGGAGCCCTTTGGCAAATAAACATGGTGGGGGTTATATTGTTTGTGAACACAGTGGCAAGCGCCGCCATGTTCACAAACAATATCAGTCTTTCTAGATCCCGCCTGCAATGATGTCGCTCCTCATTGCAGTGGATGGCTGATGCTGCAATGATGAGGTGGCCCCTGATTGTAGTTGTGAAATTGTCACAAGTTGGTGCCAAGGTTCCAGACTTGTGTCAGCAGCAGCGTGCAAGGGGATTGGGGGACGCGGGACAAGCCTTTGTAGGCTGTGGGGGCATTGGCCTCAACAGTGCCGCGCCTTCACAGACTGCTTCTGAGAAAGCTGCCGCAATATGGTTCTTGTGCTGTGCACAATCAACATAAAAATGCATGTGCACAACTGTGCGCACACAAGGCACAAACTCATGGGGGGCATATTTTTCACAAGCACAGGTTAATTGTGTGCAGTGGGCTGTAGAAGTGGGGAGTCAGCCAACACACTCTCATGTGTACAGGATCTATCCCGAACCAGAGGACTAACAATAATAATTCAATGAATCAAGCCTGACTGGCTTAGAACTGAAGAAATTTATTTCAAAATCTGTGTGCACACAGCTGTGCACACATGTGCCTGCCTCATGAAAAAATATATTAAGCATGCACATGCAGGATGAAGCCTCACAAAATCAAATATTATACACATATACAGCAAATCATAAGCAGTGACCTACAGGTGGGGAGTTAGCAGACACTCATCAGTCATGCAGGTAGCCAAGCCTGGAACCAAATAACAGCAAAAAACACAAAATAAAATGGGCTCCACCCAAAAAAAATTCCACTGGAGCTATGTCAGACAGCAGCAGAGAAGGGTGTTAGCAGACAGCCCTCCTAGTCCCTGTAACTGAGTACAGCAATAAGGACAAAATACCTGCCAGAGAGCCAAACATAGCTTTTCTGACACTGATCAAAAACTATACTGACCCAAAAAGCCTGTGAAGCAAAATCTATTTCTTTTTTAGCAAGTTTAAGGTCTCAGAAGTACTGCAGAGCAGCTCTCAGAAACCACTGTCTCCTGTCTTCTACCAGCTCAGAATGAGGAAGTCACATGGTGTGCTTGCCTTTGAGCTCAAGAAACAGGTTTTGATTGGCCAGCAGAGCTCTACGAGACTTGGAAATCTCACCGAATAGTAGTTCCCAAATAGTGAACTATTTGGAAAATGCTTCCAAATAATCGGGGAGCCTACTATTCGTGCTATTTGGAAAATACTATTCAGCCCATGCACAGCCCTAGTTCCTACCCTATTTATATCCCTATCAAATCCTTTTCTCTGCTGCCACCACATGAAGACCAGCGGGAATTGTGCCCCCAGAGCACTAATAGCTCCCCAAGCTCTGGAAGCATTATGCAGCAAGGGGTCCATAAAGGGAGCATAAGCCTCTCTCAAAATAGAGGAGGCTTACACATGCAGATCGAGGAACTTGAGGGTGGGATGGACCAGGGTCCCCTGAGCCTAAGTCAGCAGGTCCTGGCAGAGAGGCAGGGGAACTGGAGGTTCCACAGACAATTGTTGTAGCATCAGAAACCTTATCTGTTGAGACCAGAATGGAGCCACCAGAATTAGGGTGGCACCCTATATCTGTAACTTGATGAAAACCCTCTGAATCTGAGGGAAGGGAGGGAATGTATAAAGGTGTCAGCGTGGCTCAGTTGGTAGCACATCCGCCTCTGGACCAGAAGGTCGTGGGTTCTCACCCCCCCCCGCTTGTTGATATACTATACCACACTGAGAGTGTCAGACCACACTAGCAGAGGGCCTGGAGAGAGATAGTTCTGGGAGGCCTGGAAGGCTTACAAGACAGCCTAATTTCTAAGATGTTTACGTGGCGGTGCATCTCCCAGTAGCACCAGACACCCTGGGTCTGATAAGGGCCTAGATGGGCTCCCCAACCCAGCCCCGAAGCATCCGTGGTGAGGATTTGGTGAGGAGTAGGGATAAGAAAAGGGACACCCCTTTAGGAGATTGGCCAGGTCCATCCACCAGTGAAGCACTTTGTGTACTGGTGAGACAAGGCCAGCTGTTCTAGATCATCTGACCGCTGATCCCACTGAACCCCGTGGGTCCACTACAGAATCCTCATGTACAGCCTGGCCCGAGGAACTGTAACAATGGCAGGGGCCATGAGGCCTAGTACTCTGAGAAGAATGACCTGGCCAGGACATGCTGGCTCTGAGCCACCTTCTGGGCCTGGGCAATAAGGTGGTCCACCCTGTCTTGAGGGAGGAAGGCCTTGCCTTGAGTAGAGTCCAGGACTGCTCCATACTGCAACCGATGAGAAGGGGTCAGCACAGACTTTGGCATATTGACAGCGACACCCAAGTACTGGAATAACTGCAGGGTGCGCTCTATGGTCAACAATAGGAGCTCTCTGGACTGGGCCTTCAGTAACTAGTCATCCAGATATAGAAACACATAGAGGCCTTCGCATTGAAGTGCCACTGTTACAGCTGCTAAGCATTTGATAAATACTCATGGTGCAGAGGATAAGCCACAGGGCAACATCCTGAACTGGTAATGCTCCCCCTGGAATAGGAACCGCAGGTACAGCCTGTGAGGGGGGCAAGCCATGATATGCAGCTAGGCATCTTGCATATTGAGGGAACATAGCCAGTTATCCTGCTTGAGCAGAGGAAGAAGGCTGTGCAAACTGATCATTTGGAACTTATTGTACTGAATAAAAAGGTTCAGCTACTTGAGGTCTAGAATGGGCCTCAAGCCCCCCTGTTCATTTGGGAACCAGAAAGAACCTGGAGTAGAACCCCTTGTTCCTTTAATGCCTGGGCACTAGTTCTATGGCCTGTTTGTGCAGCAAGGTGAAGATCTCCTCCTTGAGTACCTCTAAATGATCTGGAGGGTGAAACATGGGAACTAGAGGAACATCTGAAGGTTGCTCTAGAAGCTCTGGAGCATGGCCCAATTTGATTATCTGCAGGATCCAAGCATCTGTTGTGATAGTTCTCAAATGGACAGATGGAGGGAGAACTGACCTCCGACCACCACCTCCTGGCCTGTGGAAGGAGGAAGGGGGTCTAGGCAGAGGCTGAACCGGTGGCTGGGGCTGCACTGCCCCCCTCTGGTTTGCTTGGCAGAGAAGCCAGCAGAGGAAGAGGGAGCGGGCAAGGCTGAGTTGGCTCTGCATTTACTCTGAAGCTTGGCTCCTGGACTTGATTTGTTGGAGACCTTATGAAAAAAGGACCTTGGCCTGCTCCTGGGCTGGGTATGATTCAAGGAGTGGAAAGAACAAATGGCCCTGCCAGAAGCCTGCAGCTTGTTGATAATATCCTGCACATCTGGACTGAAAAGGTTGTGACCCACAAAAGGGGCATTCAATACCTTTTGCTGGTCATCATTAGCAAAGCCATAAACCCACAGCCAGGATTGCCATCTGAGGCAAATATCTGAGACAACTACCCTAGCTGTAGTGTCAGCCATATCATAGGTGGCTCTGAGATGTTTACTAACATCCTCCAAGGCCTGGAGCATCTTAAGAAGCTCCTTTTTGTGAAAACCCTCAGGGAGGGCCTGAGCAGCCACTTTGCCCTTCCTCCAAACGGTGTTTTGGTAGTTAATAAGATGAGCCAAATAGTTGGCAATCCTAAGACAAAGGGTGGCTGAGGCAAAAGTCCTCTTGCCCCAGAGGTCCAGTGTCTTGGACTCTCGGTCAGGGGCACGGAGCTAAGGTGCTTATGGGCCTTTGTTCTGTCATAAGCAGCTTTGATGACCACAGAGTTGGTCTCAGGCTGGACCGCATAGAAGGGCAACCCTGAGGGGCATTATAGAGCTTGTCGGCCTTCCTAGGCAGTATTGGCACCATACTGGGCCGGCAACTGGCCGCAGTGACAGCTTTATTTAAAGCGGGCTGCAGGGGAGGAGTAAGCTTTGGAGGAGACTCAGGGATCTCAAGGAAGTCCACCAGATTCCTCTTAGTTTCATCTTCCTTCTCTGTTTGGAAGTCCATGGTGGAGGAGAGCTGCTTCATTATATTAAAAAAGGAGAGGTCCTCCAGGGGACCTAGGAGTGTGCTTGACCAACTCCTCACTCCCTGAGGAGACAGTGGACCTATCAGAGGTTTCCACATCAACTTCATCCTCCTCCTCTCTCCTCACGAAGGATAAGATGGCACTCTTCCTCAAAATCAGTGTGCTCTAAAGCAAGGACAGATGAATGCCATGCCAGTGGGCTCTGCTAAGGGCACAGGGCACATGGGTCGAACAGGCATCAACACAGAAATAGCTGATGACAGCATGGGCAACAATGGCCTGGGCCGTGAAACTAGCTGTTGGAAGAGAGACGTAGTAATGGAGGTAAGTATAGTACTAAGGTCGATGGCAGGAAGGGGAAATGTTTTTGACACAGGCATCGACAGAGGGGATGTGAGGCCCTGGTCCACTGATAAACAGCTAACTGAAGAGGTAGTGGGAGGGCCCTGCACCGATGGACCTCGATGCTCAAAAGGTTTCATCAGTGGGGCAGGGGCCGATGACCTTTAGGCCGATGACCCCTCCATAGCCCTATGGTGGCTGGGAGAGAAATCTACTATGGGGAGCCTGGAAGAAGCAGAGGCCTGCGTAGGGTGAGGTGTCGATGCTGAAACAGTCAATGGAGCAATCCCAAGGGAAGGAGATGAATCCAGCGGGGACCGGTTTGCTGATGGGGAATGGTCCTTAGGCCATTCCTTATCCTGCTGACTGTGCTTCCCCAAGGATTTGTCCTGGGCCTTGGTGGCCTGTGAGCCTGTAGAAGAAGCTGGCAACTGGGCGGGGGCTCCAGAAGACCCCTGCTATCCGCTGGCTACCTGTTGCTTCATGAGGAACTTCTGCAGGGCTTTCTTTTGTCAGCACCAGGTAGTTAGGTTGAATTTTTGGCAGAACTTACAGGTGAGAATGTTATGGCTGGGCCCAATACAGCAGACTCAGAGCTGGTGTTCATCAGTGGAATAAATCTCTTTCCGCAGTGGCAGTGACAGAAAAGGACTGACATAGGAGTCATTCTTGACGTAAACCAGAAAGAAATCACTTTATAGGAAAGTGATTCGACGGCAAACAAAAAGAAAAGGTAAGTAAAATTGGAGGTTGAACTGGTGACAAAGTTTCTGTGGAGTTACGTAAGTGAATGATCGACAGCGAGAAAGAACTGAGGAGGGAGGGCCACCTGTGCTTTTTATAGGGTGAGGTGATGTCGAGCCTGACGTTGGTGTGGTGGCCCCTAATAGACTGCTGCAGAAAAACCTCCATGGGATACTGAAGCCTGATGGCAAAGTTCCTTAGGTGTGACTTGATGACAGACATATCCCTGAAGAAGATCATACAATTGTGCCAGCAGGAAAAGGCCTTGCAGACAATCATGTTTGCTCGAGTTTGCAGACCCCTCAGTATCTACTGAGAGACCTGCCATCCTCCCTGTTATCTGCTTCTCCCTTCCCATTGATGTCCTCCCTCCCTCCCTCCTGTACCCCCCAATGCAACTTTCCCCTTTACCCTGTCTCATCCTCTCTTGAAGCTGTCAATGGTCTTGAGGGAGGCAACTTCCTCCAGCAACTCATTTCATTTCATTTCACCACCACCCTCCCAGTGAAAAAGTGTTTCCTCATTTCCCTGTTGAATCTTCCACTCACCAGCTTGAGGCAGTGCTCCTTAGTAGTCCTGTTCCCTCTAAGACTGAAGAGACCCTCAGAGCCCACTTTGGTGAAACCCTAATGTATTTAAAAGTTCAGTGATGTCTTCCTTTCTCTTCTACCCTCCAGGGAGTACATGCTGAGGTCTCTGAGTCTCTCCTCAAATGGTCTGCCGTACTGTCCCTGGATCATCTTGGTTGCCTTCCTCTGGACTGTTTCCAGTAGATTGATGTCTTTCTTTAGGTAAGGGCACCAATAATGCACACCATACTCAAGATATGGCCAAACCAGTGATCTGTACAGTGGCAGAATGACCTCCACTTTCTACTGGTACACCCTGGCTATACACCCCAGCATTCGATTTTCTTTGGCTGCCGCTCTCAGGCAGTGTGCTGAGTACTTTAGGTCACTCATAATGATCACACCCAAGTCCTTCTCTTTCTCCGATTTGGTAACTTGCACACCTCCCAGACAGTATTTGTCCTCTGGGTTCTTTGCCTCCAAGTACAGTACCTTAAACTTTTTTGCATTTAATACCAGTTGCCGAATACCTGACCACCTCTCCAGTGTGGCCAGGTCTTCTCTAATGTCTCATCTCCTCTCTTCCATGTCCACTCTCCAACAGAGCTTTGTGTCATTTGAAAAAGTCATATCTTACCTTTTATCCCATCTGCAATGTCACTAATAAAGATGTTAAATAACACCAGACTTGAGCACTGAGCCTGTGGGTCCCTGCTAGTGTCTGGTCTAGCCTCCAAGGACCCTTCTCCCAACCACTACCCTCTGAGTTCTTTCATGCAGCCAGTTTCTAGCCCACAAAGCCAGCTTTGCTCCTACCCCCAGGTCCTCCAGCTTCCTTATTAATCTCCTTTGGGAAACAGAGTAAAAGGACTTACTGAACTCCTAGATACAGGATGTCCACTGCTTGGTCTCTGTCCACTGTCCTGGTTACTGTGTTGAAGAAATCAATCAGGTTGGTCTGGCAGGACCGTCCCGGCATGAACCCATGCTGCAACTTGTCCTGGAGCCCATTTTGTTCCAGAAAACTTACTAGTCCTTCTTTCAGTATGGTTTCCCTGAGTTTCCCCACTACTGAGTTCAGACTGACTGGTCAATAGTTACTAGGGTCGTTCCTTGGCCATCTCTTGTGTAGTGGTACTACATGTGCTGTCCTACAGCCCAGGGTACTTTCCCCATCTGCATACAGCTGTTAAACAGGTCCACCAAGGGACCTGCCAGCACATCCACCAACTCCTCAGCACTTTCAGGTGTATGTTATCCAGTCCAGGGACTTACTACTTGTGGGGCTTCAAGCCTTTCCTTGACCTGTCAATTTCAGTCTTCCATCTGTGTCATTTTGAGATAATACAACACTTTAGAGGTGTATGTTTCTGCCAATGCAGTTGATGCTTCATGGGGCTTGTCCCTCAGGCACCAATGAACCAACGAGCTGTCTATGACAGCAGCTTGAGAGAAGCGGTCTTCACTTGAAAGAAAAGTGCCTTGCCAATCAGGGATGGTTATGAGTTGATGCTTTGTGGGGTTCATCCCTCAGGCACCAATGAATCGGTGAGCTGTCTATGACAGCAGTTTGAGAGAGAGGACCTCACTTGAAAGAAATCTGCCACTGCAATGAGGGACAGTTTCCTCATTGCAGCAGGACCTTCCCCCTCCCTCACAATCAGACACACAGACATACCTTCTCTCTGTTGGCAGCAGCTGACAAGACTCCGGCCACGCACATTACAGTGCACAGTAATGCGCATGGCCAGAGTTACAGTTCTTGTCGGCTCCTGTCGCAGAGCACCTTATTTGTTTGGTGTGCCTTTTCTGGAGAACCATTTCAATAAATAAATAAATGAGCCGCGGTGAGGCTTTCCACATTGGTGACTCCTGCCACCCACCACACACTCCCCAGAAAGCCAACACTGTGGTGTTCAATCCCCATGTCAGCATGTATTCCTCTTCCCCCCCATTAATGTGACAAACTGGGAGACCACCCTAATGTGCCAAAATAATTTTGTATTTATGTTTCTGATATTGGGATGCCCACTCCTGGTGTCAGATGACTCCCCCACCCACCTGAATATTTCAAGTGCCAACATCGGTGTGCCCCATCCCCATGTTGGCATGCCCCCACCCCCCACACACACACTATTGTAGCACACAGGGAGCACATCCCAGTGTACCTAAGTACTGTACTTCTGGTAACCTGAGTAGTATAGAGTTCATATATCTCGTCCAGTGTTAAATTTCAGCCAATCAGCATGTGCCACGTCATTTGACAGGTGGGCGTGGCATAAAATGGGCCAATCAGAATTGTCCCCATATGGAACAGCAAGTCTCGCCCCTCTGTGCAGGACATCCAACCTGAAACGCAGGGTGTCTCATGTCAAACACAGGAAGTGACGTACGAAACGCAGGAAATGACATATTCTTGAACCCAGAAATGACATATCATTCCCATTGTATGTCCCTACTTCCATCCCCAGTCCCTCGAACCTCCACGACACCATCCAGGCTCAAACCCAAGTCTGTCCTCCATCTTCTCGAACCACAACCACCTCATCCTAGCTCGAACCTGAATCCATACTCTGTCCCTCGATCCCCTGCCACAATATCTTGGCACAAACTCTCCCGTTCTCTCACCTTGTCACACCACCACCACCCTTGCACCCATCACCTACCTCGAACCTGAGTCTCTTTCCTCCTCTCTTCATGCCCCACCACCACCTACATTGCACCCTATCGCCTTTAGGGCCTTCTTTATATAGCAATGCAGTTCTCAAGTCAGGGGAGCGTAATTTGGTCACATCTTTCCTTGCTTGAATGGCTTCTAGAGCTGTTTTTATCATGAGATCTCTAGATTGAGCCCACTGAAGACTATCATTATTGAATTGAGGCAAAGCACCAATGTCTAATGCAGAAAAATGGCAATAAGCGGCAGGTATGCAGTTCTCGGATGGCCCCAAACAATCCACCATGCAATCCACTGCGTCCGTGGACATCTTTTCCTCCTTGTCAAACTTTTGGCAGAGTGCTCAAATATCCGGTTCTGACAGCCGGACCCAATAATTTGAAGGGACTGGTCTCTGGGAGAGAGCATCAGCATCGATATGGTTCAGGCCTGCTCTGTACTCAACGGCATAGTCATAGGTAGACAAGGCAGAGAGCCACCTATGGCCCTTGGCATCCAACTTGGCTGAAGTCTGTACATAGGTCAAAGGATTATTGTCAGTTTTTACCAGTATCTTAGCACCATACAGATACTCATGAAATTGATCAACAATGGCCCACTTCAGAGCCAGGAGCTCTAATCTGTGCACTGGATAGTTCTTTTCCGACGGGGTCAGAGTCCTGCTGGCAAAGGCTACTACTGGTCTTAGCCCATTTGGGTGCTCCTGATACAACACAGCCCCCAACCCTTGCAAACTAGCATCAGTATGAAGGACATACGGTCTGGTAGGATAAGCATAGGCCAACACTGGGGCATGAGTAAGTTGATGTATGATTTCATGAAAAGCAGTCTCACAATCAGAAGTCCAGCGGGCTCCAAATACATCATTCAGATGGAAATATTTTTTTTCAGTCTCAGTGGGCACTGTTTTCTTGTACTTCTTGTGGGCTGGGGGATACCTTTGAGTAAGGTTAAGTAAAGGGTGGATCACTCGGGAATAGTCCTTGATAAAATGCCTATAATAACCACAGAAACCCAGGAATCCCTGCAGCTCCTTCAAATTTTTTGGCTGGGGGCCAGGTGGTCAATGCCTCAACTTTGCTGGGATCAGTCTCTATGCCCTTGGTGGACACTATATGTCCCACATATTTTACTGATGTTTGAAAGAATTGACACTTATCAATCGACAATTTAGGGCCAAAATCTTCCAGTCGGTCCAATACATTGAATAACCTGCTTTCATGTTCCTCCAGGGAGCTACCAAACACTATGACATCATCCACGTATACCAAGCACTCTAGCAAGTTCATATCCCCCACTGCACACTCCATTAGGTGCTGGAAAGTGGCTGAAGCACCCGAAATCCCTTAAGGCATCCTCAAAAACTCATAGAAACCAAGTAGAAAAATAAAAGCAGTTTTTTCATGGTCTTCAGGGGCCATCGGGATCTGATAGTACCCACTGCGGAGGTCCAGTACTGAGAATCACTTGCTACCGTTTAGGCAGTCCAGCACATCTTGAACGCGTAGCATGGTGTACTGATCTGGAATAGTTCGCCAATTCAAAGTATGATAATCCACACACATCCTGGCTGTTCCATTCTTTTTCCTCACTACCACGATAGGTGAGGCATAGGGGCTTCTGGATTCTTGTATCACCCCAGCCGGAAGCATCTCCTGCAGATGTCATATCACATCATCTATATCGGCAGGTGCCAGGCGTAGAGACCTCTTATGAAATGGCCTCTCATCATGTAGCTGGATGTGGTGTTCAGCTCCTTGCACACATCCTATATCCCATTCCTTCAATGAAAACACCTGGTCCCTCTGGGCAAGCTTCTCACTAATCTTTTCCTCCATTCTGTTGGCAACGGGAGTCACCGAATCAAACAAGTCAGGGTCACTCTGTCACTCTTCCCCAAACTTTTGTTACTGGGCAGGACAGCAGTATCCGCACAGTGCACAGTGGTCAGAGTGCAGCCTCAATTTACTCGAATCTCTATCAGACACATTGTGAACTTGAACCATTACTCTTTGGGCAAAAGCATGAGCTCTGCCAGGCAGGATACTGGGTTTGACCAGCAGTCCCTCCGGCAATTTTCAATCGCCTGGTGCATCCAGCATTAATATTTTATTCTTGACATCCTTTCTGATTCAGACATCTCCCTATAGAACACATTGTGCATTTGGTGCTAGCAGTAACGACTCTGGGTCCTTCTTCCAGACGACCCTCACCGGGTCTTCAGGTTCCATTCTACCAGCCTTTCTCTGTGCTTCATAGGCTTTTTTAATTAAAGCCAGAATTCTGAGAGCTCTGCCGGTCTTGGACTTTTGTTTTTCAGAACACAGCTGCATCAATCACCCAAACATATGAGCATTTGTTTCAATCAACAAAGGGACCCCATTATACAGTCCAGTGGGGGGACACACTAAGGCTAGGGTCTCTACTTGTTCAGCCACTCCAGCCATAGAAGTAGGAAAAGACAACCAAATACGGATATAGTCAGAGTAGGGGTAAGCTTTCTCACTCAGACCCCACACATGTAGTCCCTCTGAAGGTTGCAGCGGCTCATCAGACAAATGCTTCTGACACCAGTCCTGAAACATGATTGTCACTTGGGAGTCACTGTCTAGCACAGCCCTGGTGGACACTCCCTTCACTTTCACTGTAGTTTCCATGGAGGGACCCACTACTTCAGACCATTCAGGGGGCATTGCTTGAGAGGTCAATCGGGCATTGGCCCTGGTGGCAAAGCTCTTTCGGTTGGTCCCCCCTGGTGACCGGGCACAGGTCTTGCGATGTCAGGCCACTAACCAGCTGGTGACTTTCCTCAAGTTCTCTGGTAACCGGCACTCAGTCTGAAAATGTCCATCTTCCCCACAACGGTAACAGAACTTAATATTTCGGTTGTCTTTGGAGGGATGGAGATCTTTCATCTGGCGGGACACTTCAGGGGCTCCTTGAATGGGGCGTTTACCCTGGGATATCTTGCTGTGTAGTGATTACAGTGTTTTCTGTTTTTTCAAGCACTCTATTGCTCTCTAACTTTCTAACATATTGGCCTTCACACATCTAATTAATAACCACATCTGTATCTTTCACACAGCAAACACAGTCAAGTAGTAGATTTGTGGAGACTCGAGTATCCATGCTGTCCGAATAAGACTGTTGCTCCATTCCATATCCATCACTCTGATAAAGCAAACAGAAAACAACATTGGTCATTTTACTCAGTAAGTTCCAGTTCATCTGCTAACTCATCTGTTCAGTTACACTCTGCACGCATGTCTCCACTCACTCATTTTTGATGTTTATAAACAAAACATAAATTTACCTCCTCTGTGCAAGATGCTTTGCCATCTTTTCTTCTTCTTCTTTAGCCTTTTCCTTTTTCTTATCCTTTCTTTTGGTAGCCTCACGGCTTGGGTCATGGAGTGTCAGCATTTACCTCTTGGTTGGCTGCTGCTTCTGCCTGTGTCTTGGCATCCTTATCTGACTCTCCCTCCATGTCACTCTATGTTCTGGGCTTCATTTTCACATCTTTCTCCGCAACAGACTCACATGCTAGCTCTTCTTCAAGGTCTTGCAGGTGTTACCTCTTTGATAGGCGTATCAGGATCAGTTTTTGCTATTTCTGATTCACCAAACTGTGCAGCAAGATTTCTTTTTATGTCACAAATCCTTCCACTGGCCAAAATTCGAATTGGACTTTCTTTTTCACACTTTATGTAGCACACATACATGGGTTTGGGCCTGAAAGGCACCTCCTCTTCTGGCTTTTCATCTCCTGGCTGTTCGTTTGGTGGCGTAGCAGTCTCTTCCATGACTGGGATGTTAGTTTGAGATGCTGTGTTCTGGGCCATCTTCTTGAATCTCTTGGATAATCAGCTCAGATCCTATAAAGTAGATTTGATGAGGCTCTGAAGGCTATTCTGGCACATCTCCAACTAGGAGTTTATATAAGACCCATGTCAGATGAAGTCACGCAATGTGATCATCACAAGGTTTTCTAAATTACAGTCTTCCATTGATAAATATTGTTATGTCATCTCTTGTGACTAGCATAACAAATCAGCGTGTTAAGTTGGGGGTTTCTTAAGATCAATATTCATCTATGTGAAAGTCACATGGATGGGCATGGGGTTTCTAAATTACAGACCTCTTTTGATATAGTTTTGTCATCTCTTGTGATTTTTGTACTGTAATGTTGAGCAGGGCATGTTTAATATGAACTTTTAATACGAATTTTCTTAAGTTTCTCAGAGTATAAAAGTCTCCATGAAGCAGTCTACTGGTTTTTCAGTTTTACATAGGTAATGCAGAGCACTTTTTGTAGCTTTCTGGAAGTTAGAACGCTCTTAAATACTTTCACCAGAACATTAATATATATTTAATAGAAATATATGCTTTTGATAAGCAGTGATCTTTGTAAATTATCTTTTCAAAGGAAATAGAAAATTATTTTAGCTTCTGACATAAAATACTAGATTTCTGATGTATTCATTTAAAAGAAAATGTGTGTAGAGAGTATGACAGTTTTTAAACAGACTTTAGGATTTGAAGCAGTCTACTTAGACTACAAACCCTTGAAATATCAGCTTCAACACACACACACAGTCTCTGCTTTTGAAGTTAGAACTCATTTTCTTTTTCACATTAAAAAAGAAATCACTGTTTTCATAAATACTTATAATGCATTCTTTTAACATAATTTTTTTGTATAGCAAAGATTAAATGTTCTTACAGGAAATGCAGATAGGATAAATCCCTCTTGAAAAACAGAATGCAGAGAGTATATATGACAGTTTTTAAACAGACTTTAGGATTTGAAGCAGTCTACTTAGGCTACAAACTCTTGAAACATCAGCTTCCACACACACACACACACACACACACACATGCACAGTCTCTACTTTTAAAGTCAGAACTCATTTTCTTTTTCACATTAAAAGAGAAATCACTGTTTTTTCATAAATACTTAAAATACATTGGGCCAGATATTCAAACTGCGCCCAAAAAGAGCGCAACAGCAGGATCAAGCATAAGTCAATTGCGCACATGCGCAATAGATGCGATATTCAAACATGAAGCAAGCCAAATTGAGCAACCAGCCAACGTCTGAATATCGCACAACCTGCGCTATAGCGCAACCAGGAAGGGGAAGCTAGCAGAGACGATGCGCTATGGCGCAACAAGGGCTGCCCAGCTGAGCAGCCCAGAGGTGCCATAGTGCAAGCAGGGAGCCCCCCAGCAGCAGAGCAATGGAACTGCACAACCAGGAGGTAGGTAGGGCCCACCACCCATGCCACAGATGGGCACAGGAACACACTGCAGAACTGACAATGCACCCCCACACCCCAAGCACAGCACAACTGGTGGAGGGCTGGAATATCCACTGGCCCATGGGGACAAGCAAACAAAGCACAGCTGGGCCATGGTGCCCCAGCACACCCACTGGCAAGCTAAGACTGCCACACAAGGAGGGCGGACCACCCCATGGCACAGCAGCCCCCCTGTGCACAGCACACCCTGCACCGTGACCCCAAGACACCCCCCATGAGCAGTGACCACCACTGCAGGAATCCCCATGCATACCACCACCCCCTCACTGCCACACTGCAACCTCGTGTACCACAGAACCATACAAGCCAGACCCACCATGAGCCACAGCAGCCAGCACAGACACCCACAGTGGTGTGGAAGCATGCAGCACACTGGATGCAACACAGTGCAGGGGCAAACACACACCCATACCCACGGGACACTAACACAGGGACGCAGTAGTGTGGCAACCAAGCCCCCAGTGTGGGCCCATGAAAACTGTGCACACACAGCCTGCAGTCCTTCATGGCACAGGGGTGACACCCACCCTGTGCATGAACTGTGGCCCTGTATGCCACCAGCATATGCCTGGATCACAAGTCACAGACAGTGGTGCACAGCCCCTGCAATATACACAAGCCACAGCATGGAGGTGGGACAGCAACTGCGGAGGCCATAGTGTCACCTGAGGCAAACATGCACCACACCATTGACAGGAGGCAACCCAGCATTGTGACGGTCACAGTGGATGACCTGCAAGGACAGCCACCACTGACAAGGCAGTAGACCTCACAGACCACAGACATGCAAGGGTGTCAGCTGCACAGGCCAAGGATAGGTTGACAGGGGCACAATGGACACAGAGCAGGCACCATGGACCACTGCAAACAGTAATGCAATGCACAGAGAACAACACACACACCACAAATACCGACTGATAGCCACTCCCACACCAGAGACACTTCCCCATGCACACACACACATACCCATGACTGAACCACCCCAGATGCCATGCACACCACTGCAACTGAGCGCCTATAGCCAGCTGCAAATCAGAGACCACCACAGTATTCATATCAAAATAACTGTATTCAAAAATATAACAACAACTATTTACAATTATGTACAAACATGGGGTGGAGGGACAGGAACAAGGTGGGGGTGGGTAAGGGGCAGGGGTGAACATATGGGAGAGGGAAGGCGGGATGTGAGGGTTGGTCAAAGGGAGGTGGTTGTCTGTATTCACTGGTGGCCAGCCTGGTCCTCTGCTGCCTGGGGCTGTTGCCTGGGTCACCTCCTCCTCCTCCTCACCCCATGCTGCTGAAGATCCCTCAGGATGGCAAGGGACTCTTGCACCACCCACACAAGATCCTGGATGGATTGCTGAATTCGCAGGAGTATCCGCACAACTAGGACAAGGGATCAGAGTCAATGGGTGTGACTGTCCATCCCCCCTGCAGCCCACCCATTATGCATGGCATACAGCCATGTGCCACGCTCCTGTGATGGTGTGCGCCCACCCACAGTGACCGTATCCACAAGACATGCCCAACCAGGCAGCAACAGCCATGTGTACTACTGCACACACCCACCGCCCATGTCCAGCACAGCACAACCAAAACCGTACAGTAACATGGCTATGCGGTGAGCAGGCAGTGCCACAGCCATGTGCCCAGTGCACGCATGGACCACCATTGATGCACTCCCAGACATGCAGTGCCACTGGACAGTGCTGACTGTCACATGTCGCGTGCATGGCAGTGGTGTCCATGGATGGTGGCCATGCCCTGCTTCCCACCCTGTCACACAGCATGCAATAGCAATCATGGTGTCATGGCACTCACCCTCATCGGGATGTTGCTGGCGTTGGGGTTGGTCCCCGACATGCCCCCGTGCAGCGTCCCCCACCCTCTGCTGCTGCTCCAAATTCCTCCTCCGCTCGGCCACGCCTGTGGGAGACAAAAGGAGAGAAACACATCAGTACAAACCCAAAGCATATTCCCCCTGCCCCAATGTGTGTGCCCACCCACCCAGCCAGACCCACCCATCCCATACCCTGTAAACACCACCACAGCCAACCCTAGACCATCCCTCCCCTATGTGCTGGACACATAAGACAGTGTTACCCATATGGACCATACAAGTGTGTAGACGTATCACCCACCTGGACGAGGCACCACGCCCCTCCTGGCACGTGACTGCAGACGTGCAAGTAGCTCCAGCTCCCTCCATCTCAGATCTCCATACTGGTGCCTGCACTGTTCGTCCATTCTCTTGTGGCCAGTGGCCGCCTCCAGGTCAGTGGCCACCTCTTGCCAGACCTGGGTCCTGGCCCTGTCCAGTGGCATCTCCCCAAACAGTGGGCCATAGTGTGGCTCCACAGTGGCCACAAGGTTGGCCAGCTCAAGGGCACCCACTGGGGGCTCTCCCTCGTGCCATCTCTAATGCAATAGTAATAATATGGCCTCTCCGCAGTGCGTAACCCCACGTGGAAGTGCTGCGCGGTACATCGCCGCCATTCCCTATTGCGCTGTCGGTACAGCGCTGCCATTCCCTATTGCGCTGTCACCAAACAGCGCGATAGAGCTGTACACATGCCAGACATACAGCGCCAGGGGGAAAAGGTCGGGCACAAGGTCAGAGGTCAGTGGCGCAAGGCCATGCACAGTGCCATCGGACGTCTACACGTCCTGCGTGAACGGTCACCTGCGTGCCAGTGCCACAGTGGACTATTGCGCAGTTGTGCCACAGTGCCATTTGGTGCCCAGCGCTGTAGCGCCACTGGCACAATGGTGGCTGTGTCCTGAATTGCTGATCGCGCACAGCACGTCATCAGCGCAGCAGATGCCTGCGTCAGCTACCAGGCATGCACAATACGATTGTACTACGGTCACAGAAATGCGCCATTGGCTCAGCCGGCTCAACCATATTGCGCAAAGCGCAACGGCTCGATATTCAGCCGACACATGCAAATCATCTGATCAGCCATTCAAAGGCACAGTAGCGTGATTTGCATGTCATTAAAGTTGAGCCACTCCTAATTTGCATGCATTGTGCTATAAATACGCGACATTGGGCTGCGCTGGCCAGATTCGGTTACTGCAGGTGAGGGGTGAGTTGCATGCTGTGTGATGTTCTGGCCAATGGTCATGGGATAACGCTGTAGACTGCACAGTGACAGGTGTCCACTTCCACCCATACAGACCGACATGACCGAGCAGAGCCAAGGTGAGGGTGAGGATGGTGAGCGAAGGAGGAGGCCCAACTTCACCAAGGCGGAGACAGAGGCCCTCTTCCAGGCCTACCTGGAAGAGGAGCCACTACTGAGTGGACGGTGGGGCACCCCTCAGGCCCGTGCAGCTGTATGGGAGGGGGTAGCTCGGGCAGCGAACCTGCACGGAAGCCACCAGCGCCCGTGCAGGAATGCAAAAGAAGATGGGGACAGACCGCAGAAGGGTGAAGAAGAAGGTGGCAGCCCTCAGGGCGCACGCTGGCACAGGGCGGGGCCAGCCAGCGGTGGGGGAGCTGACCCCGGCTGAGGACCGACTGGCTGCATCAATGCAGTGGAGTGCTATAGAGGGCATACCAGGAGGTGGATTCCAGACAGGTGGAAGCCCATCACTGCATGGTATGACATGGTGGTGGTGTTTGGGGGGGAAGATTGATCACATGCACTAACATGTCCTCACTTTCTGTTACAGATCCTGTTCATCTGCAAGGGACAGTGTAGTGGGACCATGCAGTGAGGAAGACCTGCCAGAGTTGGAGGAGGTCCATCTACCTCTGTCCCAGCCAGCATGCACTGCACCAGCATGCACGCCTGGCTGCCACCTCTGTTGTCAGTGAGTCAGGTGTGGAGGTGCACAGCCTGTGTCTCAGCAGTCTGGCATGAGCATGTCAGCACGCCGACTGTGGATGTTGCACGTACCTGCCCCATTGGTGATGCAAGGACTGCAATGGCAGTGACATGTGTGTGTCCCATGATGGACACACAGCAGGCCAGCACGCGCCCTGGACCTAGCTGGTTCCAACGCAGTGCACCAGCACGTCAGCACAGTCCTAAGCTGTGCCTGTCAGCACTGGTGGGGCAGCACCGGTGGCTGTGCAGATCTCTGGCACTGTTGCGGCCACAGCAGTGGAACGAGTGGTCCCTGGGGCACAGCATTTGGAGGGGCAGCAGCAGCAGTCACCCACCAGGTCTGGGGGTACAGGGTCCAGCGGTGGCACATGCACACCGCCTGTTGACTTGCCCACACCTGGTCCTGGTGAACAACGCCCACCCTCAAGGGGTGTTGAGCATCAGGACCTTCCATACCCTGGGGGACAGGATGCTGATGTGGCACAGGACCCATTTGACGAGCACACCCGCCTGCTGCGGGAATCAGTACAGCAGCAGGGGTGGGTTGCAACATCTGTGGAGGCACTGTGCGTGGCTGTGGAGTGGCACAGCAGGGACAATGCTTTGATCCTTGCAGAGATGGTCCAAATGTGGATGGATGTGACCGCCGCCATTGACAGGCAGACCCAGGCATTGGTCGCTGTCGTGGCTGCATTGGGCACACAGTCAGGTGCCCCTGTACTGCGCACCCCACACAGTACGCTCTCCACTCCCCGTTCCTGGCGTTGTGCGACACCCAGCCTGTCGACGCCGGGTTCTGAAGTGGCCATCCCAAGCACCCCTGGTGCAGGTATGTTTGGCATGCTGCAGACCCCTGCGCGGACAAGGTCGCGATCGTGCAGTGGGACCCCTGGTGGTCCATCGGTGCCACCCCATATGGCCCATGCTCAGCCTGCCAGTGCTGCTGGGTCACGGCGGGGCCGCCCATGCATCTGAGGTGGCCGTGGCACAGTGCAACATGACTGACCTGTCTCCCAGTGCGGCCCTGTCTGGTGCTGCCCTGTGTGCAATGTGTGTCATGGTGGGCAGTGCACTGGTGGGTGCCCTGCCCAACACGCCGACACACGAACCACCTGCACACCCACCCGACTGCTGTCCACAGGTGCGTGTGCATGACGATGCCTGCATTGTACTGTACACCAAGGTGCAAGGGTGCCCAGCATCTGACACACGTACTTGGACAGTACAGGTGGTGGGGTGGTCTGTGGATCTGTGTGTTTGACATGTCTGTTCCTGCTCTGCTGTGCACCTGCCCATGTACGCTTTGTGCCTGGTGTGTGTGTGTGTGTGTGTGTGTGTGTCCATATGACTGTTCACCCCTTCCTGATGGTGTGTTCGTGTGCCTGGACCCTTACACTCCCTTTGCCATCATGCACCCCTGGTGTGTTACCCTGTGTGCCTGTGGGTTACGCCTGGACAGTGTTGGTTGCACATGGCCCCTTGACTTACCTGTGTCGTGCAAAATGCTCCTCCGTGATGGTGTCCTGGTGCAGCTGGGCCTGCTGGATCAGTCGGGGGTCCCACCGTCCAAGGGGGGGCTGCTCATCGCCATCATCACCGGCGTCGCTGGCGTCCCCATCGCTGTCCCCCTCCTCGACCTGTATGGCTATCCCATAGTCTTTGGCCATGTTGTGCAGGATACAACAGGCCAGGAATATCCCACAGACCTTTGAGGGGCTGTACTGTAGCACCGCCAGAGGTGCCTAGGCATCGGAAGCATGCCTTAAACATCCCAAACACCGGCTCGATGATGTTGCTGTGGCGGCATGTGCCTAATTATAGCGTTGCTGCGATGGGGTCATGGGGCGCCTGCACAGTGTGAGCAGCCAGGGACAGAGTGGTATCCGCTGTCACCTGTGTGGAGATAGTGAGATAAGTATCATGTTCAGGTCCATATTGCCCATATCCTGTGTGCCACTACCATGGCACCTGTGGCATTCCCTCCCTTGCCCCAAGTTTGCAATTCCTACATGTGTACTCACCCACTAGATGGCCTGTGGGGATGTCTCCACTCTCGAATCGATGGCACAGTGCGGACTGATGCCATATGAAGGCATCATGTGCTCCACCAGGGTGTGTGGCACAGACATTGATTATGTACCCACTGGCATCACACACCACCTGGCAGTTAACACTGGAAAAGCCCTTCCTGTTCCTGTATGTGGCCCCATCGGGGCCAGGTGGCATGCGAATAGCCACATGGGTGCAGTCTATGGCCCCTAGCATGCCAGGCATACATGCTACCCTGTGGAACTCCTGCATGTTTGCTGTACGCTCTGCCGCGGTGCTGGGGAAATGGATGTACTCCACAGCATGTGGCAGCAGTGCGCTGAGGAATTGGGTGAGGATGCGTGACGTGGCCGACTGTGTTATGCCTGTGGTGTCCCCTGTTGGCCTCTGGAAGGTACCCGTGGTGAGCAGGCATGCAGGCTGTTACCTTTGTCTCCACTGACAGAGCGTGACTCCGCCGTGAGGGTGCCTGCATCATATCACTGCACAGCTCACAGAGCCACCTCAGTATTGCCCTGCTCAGGTGGTACTGGCCCACAACTCTATGTCTGAATACAGCTCAAAGCTTATGCGGGAACAGTACTGCCTGTTAGGGGCATACCACCGACGGCCCTTCCACGCCACGCCCCCTGCAGCATGCCTTCTCACCCTCATTACAGCTTCCATGTGGAAGCTGGCACTGTCCATGTCCCTGGCTTGTGTTCCCCCCCGGCTGTTCTTGCTGTGCTACCCCCGCTGTCCTGCCTGCTACCTCCACTGCACTGGGTACACCTACTGGCCCTGCAGTCTGTGGCCCAACACACCCTCCCTTGTCCCTCTCCTCTCCTCTCCTGTGCACTCCCTGGCCTGCACTCTTTCACTGTCTCACTCAGTTTCTCCCTGCCTCATGTGGCTTCCCTGTAGCGTTCTTGTGCCTCTTCCTTGAGCCTTTATTTTGGCTCATTTCCGCGGCGCACCTTCCAGCTCATCCGCTGTTGCATTGGCGCAAGTCTTTGAATATCGCATTGCGCTGTTTATGCATGGGTCCACCCTTCGGTTGCGCATTCCTTCATTTGCATTCGCTGTTGCTCAGCCTGTTTTCAGTGACAACTGCACTCCTGCTGAATATGCTCGCAGAATGGTGCAAATTCGGACTTGCGCATGCGCAACCCTATTGCGCATGGCGCAACCCTTTTGAATATCCCACCCATTGTGTTAAAAGAACTTCCTTACACTGAAAAGATAAATGTCCTTACAGTCCTCCGGGCTTCAAAGCACATTTCACACAAAAAATCCACCAAGTAAAAAGGCACCCTGCAGTCATGCCACAGATCAACAGGGGGAGGTTGAGGGAGTGCCAGGTAGGTGATGGTGGGGCAAGGTGAGAGGAGGGGAGAGATTCAGTTTCCAGGTAGGTGATGGGGTGCAATGTAGGTGGTGGTGGGGCATGGAGAGAGGAGGGGAGAGACTCAGGTTCGAGGTAGGTGATGGGTGCAAGGATAGTGGTGGTGGGACAAGGTGAGAGGACAGGAGAGTTTGTGCCAAGATATTGTGGCAGGGGTTGAGGATGGAGGATGGATCCAGGTTCAGGCTAAGATGGGGTGGTTGTGGTCGAGGGACAGAGGATGGACTTGGGTTTGAGCTTGGATGGTGTTGTGGAGGCTCGAGGGACTGGGGATGGATGTAGGGATGAAGAACGGAATGATGTGTCATTCGGGTTCGAGAATATGTCATTTCCTGTGCTTCGTACATCACTTCCTGTGTTTGACGTGGGACACCCTGCTTTTAAGGTGGAATGTCCTGTGCAGAGGGGCAGGACTTCCTGCGCCATATGGGGACTATTCTGATTGGCCCATTTTACGCCACACCCACCTGTCAAATGACATGGCGCACGCTGATTGGCTGAAATTTAACACTGGACAAGATATATGAACTCTATACTACTAACCTGTAAAATAAAGAAAACCATTCCCGATGTCTTTTTTCCCTCCCCTGTAAACAAGAAAAAAGTCCCTCATCGTCTCCCCAGTCCCCCCTTCCCCATCCTCCCTCTGCAGACCCACCTTCCCTTACTCCCCTTACCTCATACTTACCTCCAGAGGTAGGGAGCAGTGATCTTCTATGGACCAGGACACGCCTGCACTCTTCAATTCAACCGCAAACTGAAGAAATTATGGTAAGCTATATAATGGGAGTCAATGGGGGGGTTCAACTTAGGTTGAGATATCAGCAATTTTTAGGAATTTTGACCCCAAATTTTCAACATGGGGTTCTTGGGACCCCACCTCATGAACACTGTAACTGTCATTTGGTTACTCAGTCACAAAAAGTGATTTTATGGTTGCTGCGCTGAATCATCTTTTGTGACCGACTAACGAAACGACAGTGCCACTGTTCATGAGATGGGGTCCCAAAAACCCATGTTGCAAATTTGATGAAAAATTTCAAAATAATGACTGTATTATGAGCGTGCATTGCACAGTTTCTACGCATGCTTGTAAATGCACCAATTTTTAATATTTTCGCTCCAGATTTTTAACATTTCCATTTTTCATACCTCCTTATGAACAGTACAGCTGTCATTTTCACATCTTGTCCAAAATTGTTTTGCATCTGTGGCACAGTATGGCATGGTCACTGTGGGAGATCAACTTTGGGACAGATTAACAAAATCACAGTGGCACTGCTCATGAGGGGAGGTCCCAAAATGTCCATGCTGCTGGAAGTCTGACTCTGAGCAAGTAAGGAGACAAAAAAATAAAATAAACAAACAGAGGAAAGAGTAAGTATTCCAAAACAACAGTTAGGTGGCCAGAAATAAGACATGATGGGAGTGGTGCAGTGCAGTGGCTGTGGAGCAGCAGTCTTCCAGGAGATGTTCTGGAGGATGCAGCATTGTCCCATCTGCAGGCACTTCTCTGGGCTGAGGGAGGAGGTTGCTTATCTCCAGGCTGAGTTAGCCAGGATTTGTGGGACCTCCCCTTCCACCCAGAGACCACCAGGAACACTGCCATTGCCTCAGAGGTTGCCAAGACAGAGGAGCAGTTGAACAACAGTGGGCTCAGGGAGGGTGAGGGTGGTGGAACAGAGGCACATCCCTCCAGTTGTACCTCTCCACAATTCATATGCCATTCTGGCAAAGTGTGGTTCCTCTATGGAGGCACCCACAATGGAAACCAAGGAGGATGCTGGGAACCTCCACAAAACAGACCCACAGGAGGGTGTCATGGGACCCCACAGGGGAAGGAAACAACTCCTGGTGGGGACTCCATTGTTAGGAAGGTAGAACTGGGGGAGGAAGGGGAGAGGGAGGTAAGGTGCATGCCTGGCACCATGGCTTGGAGGGACAGGGAGCAAATCCTCAGGATCACCGAAGCAGCTGCACAGGGGAGGAAGCTGGATGTCATTGTCCACCTAAGGACAAATCACCTGGCTAAGAAAGGGATCAGAGCAGTGCAGGAAGCATTTATGGAGTTGGGGAGGGGCCTTAGACAAGTAGTATGCATGGTAACCTTCTTGGAGGAGCTGCTTGTCTATGGCATGGGTGAGGTTAGGATGCTCCACACCATGGGATTCAATCAGAATTTGAAAAACTGGTGCAGAGCTCAGGGATTTGGCTTCATTGGGGACTGGGGGTCCACCTGGAAGGATGCAGGACTATACTGGCGTGATGGTCTGCATCTGTCCAGGAGGGGAACCAGGATCCTAGGTGAGAGGTTTAAATGCTTCATTAGCAAGCATTTAAACTAGCCAAGGGGGAGGCACTAGAGAGGAGCAGGGAAATCCTAGCCCCCCAAAAAAATCAGAGTACTAAGTGAGGTAAACAGCAAGACAGAGGTGTTGATAGGGAGAAGGGCAGGGGTAAATGGAGAAAATGACAAAGGCAATAAGGACAGGGATGGGGCAAAAAGGGATAAGACCATCAAGAAATGGAGGGTAATGAGTACCAACACCCGTAGTCTGGGCAACAAGCTCCCTGAACTGGTGGCCATGATGGAAGAGGGATGCCTGGATATCGTAGCAGTCACAGAAACATGGTACACAGAGAACCATTACTGGGATGTTAACATACCAGGGTACACAACCTACAGGAGAGAGAGGGGGGAGAAGAAGGGGTGCTTAGCCCTCTATGTAAGGGAAGGGATAAAAGCAACTGAACAAAAGAGTAAACAGGTAGGAGAGTAGGCACTGTGGGTCACCTTAGAGACTGGAAATGGCACCACAATCCACACAGGGGTTGTATATAGACCCCCATGTCAGGGAGAGGGTATGGACAAGGATATGATAGACAGCATCCTTAGGATGGCAGAGAAAGGGGAGATACTGTTGATGGGGGACCTTAATATGCCAGATGTTAATTGGAGCACCTTTGCTACAGCCACATCCAAAAGCAGAGCCATTCTCGATGCCCTTCAGGTGGCATGCCTCAGACAGCTAGTTTTGGAACCCACTCATGAGGGAGAAATCTTAGACCTCGTACTCTCAAATGGGGACAGTGAGAGTATCTCAGATCTAGAAGTGGGTAACCATCTGGGTACACGTGACCGCCAAACAGTGTAGTTCATGATAAACTCAGCTACAGAGTCAAGCCATACAAAAGTGAGGGTTCTGGACTTCAGGAGGGCTGACTTTGGCAAGATGGGAGAGTGCCTTAGCAAAGCACTAGCAAACAGGCTAGAAGGAGGGGTGGAGCAACAATGGGGAAACATCAAAACTGCCATCACAGAGGCAACAAGCCTTTGTGTGAAGCAAATAAACAAATCAAAATGAAAGAAAAAGCCACTATGGTTCTCAAAAGAGGTGGCGGTGAAGGTTAGGGAGAAAAAGATAGCATTTAGGAAGTATAAGACAACACAGAAGGAGCAGGACAGAGAACTGTACCAGTTAAGGCAGAAGGAAGCAAGGAGGGTAGTCAGAATAGCAAAGGCCCAAACTGAGGAAAAGATAGCCAACTTGATTAAGAAGGGGGATAAAACCTTTTATAGGTATATCATGGAGTGTAGAAAGACAAAGGGAGGGAGGGATAGTGAGGCTGAATAGAATGGATGGTGGGTGGGCAGAGAGGGACAGTGAAAAAGCTGGGATACTGAACAATTACTTCTGTTCAGTATTCACAAAAGAGGAGGAGGGGGTGGTGCCTAATCCAATGAACAGAAGCACTCTGGGTAGGGGAGGTTGATCCCAGTCCTTTCACAGAAGAAAGGGTTCTGAAAGAACTCCTAAAACTGAAGGTGAACTAAGCAATGGGGCCAGATGGAATTCACCACAGAATTCTAAAAGAATGAAGGAGAGAACTAGTGACACCGCTGACTACCCTTTTTAACAAATCATGGGAGGATGGTGTGGTACCTGAGGACTGGAGGAAGGCAGATGTGATTCCCCTTCACAAAAGTGGGAGCAAGACAGAAGCAGAAAACTACAGACCTGTCAGTTTGACCTCTGTCGTAGGGAAAGTGATGGAATCACTTCTGAAGGAAAGAATTGTTGAGTACCTAGAGGCCAGTGAGGCACAGGACCCAAGGCAGCATGGGTTCACAGCGGAAGGTCATGTCAGGTGAATCTAATTGATTTATTTGACTGGGTGACCAAAGTAGTAGACCAGGGAGGGGCTGTGGACATGGGCAACCTAGACTTTAACAAGGCATTAGACACAGTCCCACACAAAAGATTCATAGTCAAATTAACCAGCCTGGGAGTGAGTCCCAGGGTGGTAGCCTGGGTTAAACATTGGCTGGACAACAGGACACAGAAGGTAATTGTAAATGGAGTCCACTCTGAAGAAAGAGGAGTTACTAGTGGGGTACCACAGGGTTCAGTACTGGGTTCAGTCCTTTTTAATGTCTTTATAAGTGGCATTGCAGAGGGACTGGAAAGAAAGGTATGCCTCTTTGCAGATGACACAAAGATCTGCAACAGGGTTCATATACAAGGAGGTGTGGAAAGGATGAGAAGGGACTTGGCAAGGTTGGAGGATGGTCAGAAGTATGGCAGCTTGGATTCAGTGCAAAGAAGTGAAAAATAATGCAGCTGAGAAACAAAACCCAGGTGAAGATTACACAATGGGGGTGAGTAGTAACAACAACAAAAATGGAAAGGGACTTGGGGGTAATCATATCAGATGACCTTAAGTTTAGTAAGCAATGTGAGAAGGTAGTAGTGAGGGCTGGGGGGATACTGGGATGTATAGGGATAGGCATCACCAACAGAAAACAAATTGTTATCCCTCTGTACAGACAGTTGGTGAGACCCTATCTGGAGTACTGTGTCCAGTTCTGGAGACCCCATCTCTGCAAGGACATTGACAGGATGGAGGCAGTCCAAAGGAGGGCAACTAAAATGGTGCAGGGTCTGCAAGAAAAGCCATATGAGGAGAGACTAAAGGAGTTTAATTTGTATACCCTTGAAAAAAGGATGGAGAGGGGGGACATGATAGAAACTTTTAAGTACCTCAGTGGATCAACAAAGTCCAAGAGGGTAGCATCTTTCAGAAAAAGAGATGTGCAAGAACAAGGGGACACAATTTGAAGATAGAGGGGGGATGGTTCAGGGGCAATGTGAGAAAGTATTTTTTCACAGAGAGGGTGGTGGACGCATGGAACAGCCTTCCTGAGGAGGTTGTGGGGTCTAAAACTGTGGGAGAATTCAAGAATGCATGGGACAGACATAAGGCAATTTTGTGGGGGTAGGAAGAAATAGGCTGTTGGTTAAATAGGATCTGCAGCTTATCCTGTAGGTAGGGAAGTGGCAGACTAGGTGGGCAAAACGGTCCTTATCTGCTGTCAAACTCTATGTTTTATGTTTCTATGTTGAAAAGTTGGTGAAAAAATTCAAAAAATTATTGCATTACAGGTGTGTTGTGCAATTACCATTCATGCTCGTACTACACTAACTTTCATATTTTCACTCCAGATTTTCAACATTGCCATATTTTCACACTTCCTTATGAACAGTATAGCTGTCATTTTTCATATCCTCACCCAAAATGTGTTTTCTCGATCTGTGGCGCTGAATGGTGCAGTCGCCTGCAAAATCACCTTCAGGATTGAGTAACAAAATTATAGTGCCACTGTTCATGAAGTGGGTCCCAAAATCCCATGTTGAAAATTTGGAGGAAAATACCAACAAATACCCAGGACATTAGGGCTTCCAACCGTAACGCTCCACCCTGTAGAGACTGACATGCGTTGGGAGTGTGACTTGGGGTCTTTGGCCGTAATGCTCATGCCATTCCACCCTCACCCCCACCCTGCAGCCAGTGACAGGCATTGAGGTGTGCCTTGGGGTCTTCGGCCCTAACGTTCACCCCATTCTCCTCTACTGCACCCATCTCAGCTTATTTCCTTATGGAATGGGGTTAGTGTAGGGTCGAAGACCCAAGGCACACTGCAACACCTGTTGGCGTCTGCAGGGTGGAGTGAGGTGGAATGGCTGAGCATTATGGCCGATGACCCAAAGGCATACCCTCAAATGCCTGTCAGTCTCTGCAGGGTGGGGGTGGGGGTTGACGTTAGTTTAATACTTCACTGACATTTCTATTATGCATCTCTCTAACTCTTGCACTACCAATGACAATACCATCAAGCAAACATTCGGCATTGAAAAATGCTTGTTTTAATAGGTATTTATATCGTTTCATGTTACATAGTGACTTCATTACATCATGTCTTTCACTGCATCTCTAAACATGAGGTGAAGTAAGAATGAGAAATATGTTGTAATAAGAAAAACAAAACTAGATCATATCACTAGAGATTAAGAACGTGAATTACAACCTAAAAAAGTTTCACATTGATATAAACCTTTTTTTAACTTTCTTATCTTTATTGATTTTATAAGAACCTACAAATCAGAAAACAAACCAAGTAACCTATCTTTCTGCAGTTTCTACTTTCCAGTCCATTTACATCAAAGTGTTAGAAGTTGTGGAGATGAAACAAAATTAATTACATTTATTCAGTCATATAGACAGCCACTCGTTTCCACATTAAACAGCTCCAGAATTTCTACCAAATATTTTAGACCATAGCAACCAAAAATAAAAGAGGGTAGAGACATTACACATTCTCATGTTTGAAAGGTCCGTGTTTTATAATGAAGCAATCTAATCTTTTTCAGATCCAGTTGGGGTTTCAAAAATCACTCTAAGTATGAATATATTGTCCCCTTAACTACTACACTATCTGGTCAATTTCGAAAAAGATGAACTTTTCCATCTTCATGATCTTCACTTTGGCTGGTGGTAAAAAAAAAATCTATTAATTAATTAAAAATTGAATGCCTGTTTCCAGCACCCTCTCTACTTCCCACCCTTGCTAAAATGCAGGAGCACCTAGTACTCTCTCAGCTTTCCCTCTTCATTGACTCAACCTCTTTTTTCACCACCCTTTTTCAGTCTGGGTTCTGTAAATCTTATTCCACCTCCTCCTCCCTCTTCAGACTTACTGACTCCATTCTGTCATGCATGAATAAGGACCTAATCACCTCCGCCATCTTTGTTGACTTAACCAAAGCCTTTGACATAATTGCCCACCCTCTCCTACTTGACAAACCTAAAACAGCGGCTCTTTCCATCTCTGCTACCAATTGGTTCTGCTCCTACCTTGAGGGTAGGGCTCAGTTGGTTAGAACTGGTGATGCCATATCCCTTTCTCTCCCCATCAGTACTGGTGTCCCCTAAGGCTCTGTCCTTGACCCCATATTCTTCTCTACCTTCCTTAATGACCTCCCCGCTGCCTGTACCTCTGTGTGCATTCATATGTAGTAGATTATAAAGTTCTTTTTGCCTGTGGTTCCACCCCCTTCTGATTTGATGGCCAAGCTCCAGCCAGATTGTGACAACATCCAACATTGGTTCTATTCAAATCAACTGCCCTTCAATGCCAAAACAATGGTCTCCGTGACCTTTGGCTTGAGGCAGAAGCTATCCCATCTTGCTGCCCTCCCATCTTTCCGCACCTTTGATTGGTTTTCAGTCGATGACGTCCCCTCCTTTAAGTACCTCGGGGACTGGCTTGACTGGCACCTCTACTTTTTTGGTTATGTGGATGCTATCCACAAACAACTGCACCCTAAACTGGAATCTCTGTACAGGAAACGTGGTTGCATCCCCCTGTCAGCTCATAGTGCCATTATCCAGAAAATGATTCTTACAATCTTTGACTATGGAGACATTGTTTATAGTGCTGTCCCTAAGACAACCCTGACCAGACTAGACTCCCACTTCCACCCTTCTGTCATTTCGCCTGAACTGCCCACCTGCACTCACCATTGCTCCCTTTATATCTCTCTCTCTCTTCCCTTCCTCAAAGCCAGGTTCCTCGCTCATTGTTCCTCCTTTGTAGCCAAATACTGGCTAGGTTCTCTCCCTTCCTATCTCACCTCTCTCCTTTCTCCCCTCCCCCCCTCGCTACTCCCTTCATAACTCTGGCTTTCATTCCTTGGCACTCCCATCTAGGTAATCTTCTGCTGGACAGGCTGCCTTCTCCTACTGCTTCCCCAGACTTTGGAATTCACTTCCACTTCCTATCTGCTCAGCCTCCTCCCTACTTCTCTCTCTCTCTCTCTCGCTCTCCCCTTGCTGCTCACCAGTTTCTCCTCCCACTCCTGCAACTGCACCTGATCCTGCCTCTTTACCATTCTTACTATGTCCTTCCTATAAACTCCCTTTTCCCCTACTCCCCCAGCTTTTTCTCCCCATTTATTGAACCCTGCACCTAAATTTCAACCCTACTGCTTCATTCCTGATGTATTTCTGCCAATATTCCATGCCAGTTGTATGCAATTATTTATACTGACTGCCTGTTATATCTTATATATCGATGCTCCTCCTCGGTATATATTTTTTTGTCTAAAAGTGCTAATATTGTATATGTATACCATGCTTATCTTGTTGCTATGTATGTCCTCCTCTATCTTCCCCTTCCCAAGAAATGAGCCTCTGGAAATTAGCCTTGTCAGCTCAGTATGTCTCTCCTGGTGAAACTTTTGAAATCAATCAATGATAGAAATTGTCATCTGTGCAGTTGGGTTTGGTGGCTGAAGTCTGGGAATATGAAATATCAGGTCTGTTTGTATTCCAAGACACCTTAATACTTTGTGAGTTTAAAGGGGATAGGACATTTGTGCTAACTGGCAGCAGTCTGTAATGTTCCTAGTAACAGAAATGAAAGACTTGGCCTTTACCAAACAGAAAGGGGTCCAAACCATAGGCTCGCGGTGCACACCCATCTGGATTCTCTGCCCCTGCCCTTACTAACAGATGTGGAGGCAGATAGCCTAGGTGCTCTGATCACCCCACAAGAGATTTCAAGTTAAGATCCTCCAGTTGAAAAATACTAAGGTGCCCGGCCAGATGGGTACCTGGCTGAATTCTTCAAAGTGTTCGGAATGTGCTCCCTACTGGTTAAAGTTGCTAATGCTATACTAAGGAAGGAGAGGGAATACCTCCTCGTGGAAACAGGTGCAAATCTCCATCCTAGTGAAACCAGGAAAAAGACTCCACAGATTATGGCTCATACTGCCCAGTCTCATTACTGAACATGGATTTACAAATGTTTACAGGTATTCTTGCTGACAGGCTTCAGCAATATATTCCCAGTGTAGTCCACCATAATCAAACTGGTTTTATTCAGAGCAGATTTTTACAAGATAATATTTGCCGGTTCTTTAATATCATTTCATTCCAGAAATAAAAGAGGGCCTTCCAGCTGGCCATAAGTATGGATGCTGAGAAGGCCTTCGATAGGGTCGATAGTTTTTTTTCTGCAACAAGTGTTAGTGAAATTTAATTTTGGAGACCATTTTGTTGGGGCCATTTTGGCCCCATATGAGGGCCTGGAGGCTTCTGTGTGGGTTAATGGGCAACTCTCTCATTATTTTCTGTTGGGGAGAGGGACGTGGCAGGGCTTTCTGCTCTCTCCATTATTGTCTGCCCTTAGTTTAGAGCCCCTAGCAGTCCAGATCTGGCAACATCCCCGTATCTTGGGTCTAATGGCTGGAAGACATGAACAGAAAATTGCGCTGTATGCAGACAACACCCTGCTTTTTTGGGGTGACCTGGTGTCATCTCTCCCACCCCTCTTGGAAACTTTGGACCAGTTTGGATCCCTTGCAGGATATAAGATTAACCTTATTAAATCAGAGGCCATGATTCTCAGTGGCTCCACCCCACCAGGGTTTAAAAGCAATTTTCCCTTTGCCTGGGTGCCAAGAAACAGTTTTCATTACTTGCAAATTCAGGTCTCACCTGGCATTACCAGACTCTTCCTAGATATCTATCACAAATTATTAAATTAAATCAAGCAAGATATAGCTATGTGGAAGTTACTTCCTTTAACTCTATAGGGGAGGGCACAAACTATTAAAATTAATATTCTTCTCCGCTTGCTATTTTTGTTCCAAACCCTCCCTATCCCAGTCCCAATGCCATACTGGAATGAATTACTGACAGCCTTCTCCAAATTTGTATGGTTGGGGAAATGCCCCAGTTTCCTGAACGTTACTATGTCTTTCTAGGGAACAGGGTGGGTTGGGTTTTCTGGATTTTCGTAAATGCTACTTGGTGGCTCAGGGGGCCTTTTGGGGCACCTGAGCTAAGCAGCAGATGGAAGCCAGGTGGTACTCCACTGAGACAATGGACTTCCCCCACTTGCCTTTATGGACAGTCCTAACAAAGGTTTTACCAGCCAAAATACTAAGTGAAATCTATCATCCCCCTTAGACCAAACACTCAGTTAAAATTTTAATTCAGCTGCACTGTCTGACAGGTACCCCGACGCTTTGGCCCCTTAACTCATCAGACATCACAATGATTTTACCCTCCACAACTGGATATGGGGTTCTCCTATTGGGAATCTAAGGGTCTCACTAGATTTTCACTGTTTGTCAGGGGCGACTGCTGTGTGTCCTTTCAAGACCTTCAGAACAAGTACCAGTTGCACAGAGAGGATCATTATCACTTTTACGTAATCAGACATTTCATTATGCAACAGCCACACTTGCCCCAACTACAGAGAGCACAATCTAGTCTGGAAGAACATTTCTATTGGTTGGTCACTCTTAATGTAAAATCTAAATCCATATCTGGTCTTTACAAATTCCTTAACCAAGTCAGCACTCCACCGACAGAACAAATCCGGGCTAATTGGGAGAGAGAGACGCAGGGTTACCTATTATTCAGCGACACTGGGACCACAGGTTACAGAAGGGCTGGGCAGTTACTGCTTCACCCACATGGTGGCAATTCAACTGGAAAGTTCTAATATGATACTTTCAAACCTCAACAATTACAAAACACTTTAATACAACCTATTTTGATGCCTGTTGGTGGTCATGTGGTAATGTTGGCTCTCATTTTCATATTTTCTGGAACTGTGCTATGGTGGTTCCTTTCTGGCAACAAGTCCATGCACACATGCAGAAGCTATTAAATGCTCAGATACCTTTTACTTTCACAAACTGTGTAATGGGTTTCCCAGATTTGCTTCATGGACCTGGGAACAGGCTCAAATAATGTCAAATACCATGTGTAGCTGCGCTTAGACATTACTTTGTTACTTGGTTTGGTTAGAAATAGAAGACCAGATGACCCATTAATATGTCTCCCACTCCAAGAGTATTAGTTTGCCCTTGTTGATAAAATGAGATTATCCAGGTCTTTCTTGAACCCTGCAAACACAGCCATACTTACTAATGTGGAAGGAAGCTTATTCTACAGACTCACCAATCTTACTGTAAAGAAATTATCTCTTTTTTGTGCATACCCTTGGAAGCCCCAATTGGTTATTACGTCACCTCAGGTCTGTAGGTCTATTTGTAAATTTCAGCCCACATTAATTCATTAGTTCAGAATGACTTATGATGTCGTATAGTAACAGAAGATTCCCTCTCATCCTTCTTCCAAACTAAATAATCGAAGTGATTTCAATCTTTCCTCGCAGCTCATACTATGCATTCCTCTAATAAGTTTTGTTATTCTACATTGTATCCTCTCAAGTAGTGCTGCATCTTTTTTTAAATAGGGATTCCAGAACGGGGATCTGAAATCCAAATGTAGAACTGTGTATGTCTTATACAGCTGCATAATACAATTAATACAAAGTATGCCTAATTGAGCTTATCAATCTGTTTGTAGTTTTTAGGACTTTTTTTACAGTGGTCGAAGGAAGATAGTTCGTTGTTCACTAATATTTCTAAATCCCTTTCACTAGTGACTGATTTTTGCTCAATGCTATCAAGGTGGTACGTGAGTGACTGATCTTTTCCCCCCAAAATGTAATACAGTGCATTTCTGGGGGTTTAATTTCATTTATTCGCTTTTGCACAGGCTTCCATATGTTCCAGATCCTAAGCCATAGATAATGTCTTTTCCATGGAATCAACCTTTCCACCAAGCTTAGTATTGTCTGCAAATTTTGCGTTTTGGTTGATGATATTTGTATTCATGTCGCTTATGCAGAGGCCAAAAAGCACTGGCCCCAACACCGAACCCTGCGGTACCCAACTACTCACGGTGCTGTCAGTTGGAAAGTGCTCATTTGTTCTGACTTGTACTCTGTCTGTTAACCAGTCTTGGATCCACCTAACCAGAAGTGTGTCAAAACCCATTTTTTTGCATTTTGGTCATTAAAAGGTCGTGGGGGTGTCCAAAGCCTTTCCGAGGATCCGAAAGGATCACATCCACTGGTTTACCTAGGTCTATGCTAGCACTCACTGTGTCATAAAAAGTAATGAGGTTAGTTGGACAGGAGAGTCTCTTCTGAAGCCAAGCTGTGAGTTGCCATCCAGACCCAAAGTTTTTATTTCATTTTCCAGTATTTGCTTCAAAGGTTTTTCCATAAGTTTCCTACAGACTGAGGTGAAACTTATGGGCCTATAGTCTGCAACATCTCCCCTATTTCCTTTCTTGTGGATAGGGACCACTGTAGCCCTTTTTCAATCAATAGGAACCTCCCACTTGCCAATGTGTCAATGACCTATTGAACAGTATATATAATGGAGCGCATAGGTATTCGGCTAGCTCCATCAGCATCCTTGGATTAATGTTATCAGGGCCTGGTGATGTGTTTGTTTTAACATTTTTAATGCAGCAAAATGTAATTCTCTGAAAAATATTCCTCCATGGAGAGATAAGGGGACCTTTCCAGTTTCTGTGATTGTTTGCTAAATATGGAACAAAAGTATGAATTGAAGACCTCTGCCATATCTTCATTATCCGATAGTTTTCCATTTTGCATTAGGGGACCTATAGTTTTATTTGTATTTTTATTGTTGTTTATATAGGAATAAAATGAAACATAGACACACAGAATTTGTTGGCGGTTAAGGATTGCTTGGCCCACCTAGTCTGCCCAGTTCCCTACCTAATGGATAAGCTGCAGATCCTAGTGCCTTATTATTATCTTTTAAGCGTGTTAATTTAAATTCAGACTGAAGTTTATCCCCCTTAATCACTTTCTTGAGTATCCTTTGTTCATTTTTATTTATTTTTAGCAGTGTCTTCTGGATTTTTGGTCTGGTTTTTATACGCCCTGTTATTTCTTTTTATGTGCTTTTGAATTGGCTTAGATAACCAAATGGGAATCCTGCCTTTTTTATTGTATTTTTTCTTTGTGGGGACATATTTTGATTCTAGGGCTAATATTATGTTCTTTGGGCCAGATATTCAAAACTTTGTGCCGGGCAACAACCCGTTTGCGCAGGTTTAGCGCGGGATTAGCGTGGGTCTGCTATATTCAAAAGGCCAAATAGTGCGGGCAAACTGCATTAGCACAGGGCAAAATCATAATGTATGCAAGGGGCAAACTGACATGAATACAGGAGCAATGCTATGTTCAGCAATTAGTGCCGTGCAAAGTGGTTTTGCGCGACTTAGCGTGACACTTAGCGCGGTGCACATTACTGCCCAGGAAAAGCTTGTCTTAACCCTGGGCAATCAGCTTTGCGTGACACTATGGCTTTGCATGGAGTTTGCGTGGGTTTTGCGTGACCCTAACAAATAAATATGACACATAGACAAAGCCAAACATAGAGGAAGCATGCTGCTAACTGATGGCATCACAATGATGCCATCATCTGCCACCAGTCCCAGCCATGCCAGGCAGTAAGTGGTGACCCTGCCGCCAGTGGACAGCATGGCAGTGTGGCCATACAGCACACACCTGTGGACCACACTTCTGTGGACACCAGCAGATGCCAGCACACACTTGCAGCACTGTGGGCATGGAGGATGTTGAGGGGAGAGTGTATGGGTGGCCAGGCTATGCCACAGACCAGGTGTGGCCACAAGGCTGGGACACATCATGCAGTGCACATGGGCCAGTATTGGCCATACCCCAACACCAGTGTGCCTTTCTGATAATATATGCCCCCTCGGCCACATACCGCACAGCTGTACAACTGCCACAGCACACAAAGCCGGACATGTATATGTCACTGTGAGCATTCCATGCCAGAGGTGCAGCATCTGTGGGTCACACAACAGTGTAACTGTAATGTGCACTGTCAGTAAACACCTGCAGGTTGGGCCTCTCACTGTGTATAGTGCAGTCATCATCACTGCCCTACACACCATAGGCATTGCTGTGTCCACACACTACTGGCCCCCTTGCTACTGTAGTGTCTGCTGTGTAGTGTAGCATGACCTACAGTGTGACAGTTGCATGGAGCTCCACCACCATCTGTGCCTATGCTGTGTTGTCCCCGCACAGCTGCAGGCAGCAGCACATGTGGAAGTAGTGTTCAAAACTATATAATATTCCCCAAGCTGTTTGCGCAGCGCTAACACATTTGCGCAGGTTTAGCACAGGGCTAAACTGTTAGCCTGGCGCAAACAGCATGCAAGTCAGGGCATAATGAGATGCTAATCTGGATGTTTGCCCAGAGACTACGTAAGTAGGCTCATTTGCATGTCACTTTTGAATATGGCAAAGTTTAGCGCTGTGCAACCTGTTTGCACCGGGCTAACGGTTTAGCCCTGCGCTAAACCTGTGCAAACATGTTAGCGCTGCGAAAACAGTTTGGGGAATATTTTACAGTTTTGAACATTGTACTTTCACATACGCTACTACCTGCAGTTGTACTGGGTCCACTCATTTGCTGGCACACACATTGGCCACATAGTTCACTTCTACCTACCTTCACATCGCTGTGCACTGTTTTGCTGTTGTGGTTTGCACTTCCTGGTTGCCATATTCACAGCTGTCTTATTCCAGGGCTAAGTTTGCCCTGCACTCCCAGCCCAGTTTGCCCGGCCTCATTTCTATGCTATATTCAGAAGCTGTTTGCCCCAGGCTATTCCTTTTGAATATGGCTTGCTTTGTGCTCCGGGCTAAGTTTGCCTGCTGGGCAGTGCTAATTTAGCCCCAGGGCAAAGTTTTGAATGTCTGGCCCCTTATCTTTTTCCAACATGCCTCCATGTCTAGGTTGTCTAACAGGGTGGCCCACCCATTTGTGCTATTGACTCTTTGATTTTATCCCAGTCAGCATGGTTATAATCATGGAAGCAACTATTATATAGAGAATAATAGATAAGAAAGTGTGTATTATGAATATTTTTTCACACCTGAGGTGTGAAAAAGCTAGCTCGAGAGGTTTATGCAGTCATCACACACCAAGGGTGTGAAAAAAATATTCATAGACACATACTTCTGTATCCATTATTTTTTATAATTGCTGGTAATTTCAGCAGAGTTTTTTTTTTTTTGTACTTACTCGCTTTCAGGTCAGGGCTTCGGTATGTTGGTGAGCAAGGTAACCGCAACATGGGTCAAGGGTTGCTGCAGAGATCTGTGGGTAAGAAGGACAGGGAAACGTTAGGGAATCATCTCTGAACTGAATATTTCATGTCCATTTTGGGGCTGGAAAAATAGTATTTTGTGAGAAAGTTGTGAGAAAGTGTGAGGAGTCCGAAAAGAGGAATTCGTTGGGGAAAACAGTAAGTAGTGCTCGCACTGTGCTGAGCGTGAGCCACTAAACAGCTATGTTTAGGGATGAATATTCGTGCAGCTGTGAGTGGCAGTCACGCAACTGTTTCTAGGGTAATGTTTCAGCATTGGAGTGATGTTCAGCTAAAATGCCATAATAACCCAAAATCGGGTTAATACAGCATTTTATTGATCTAGTAAAATGAGTTATTAAAGGGGGTCACCAGTAATTATTTTGTGATTTAAGGTGGTTTGCTCTTATATAACATTTCATCATACAATAGTCACTGGTACCCAGTGGGCTTCAGTGATTTGATGTTCCATGTTTGTTATTATTAAATCCAAGATATTTTGTTCTTTTGTTGATTCTTTTACAATTTGTCCAAGACCATTAGAAATAATCAAGTTGACCAGTTCCCTTTCAAAGACTGTGTTTCCCCTTAGATTATCCCAATTGATGCCTGTGGCATTAAAATTTCCCATTATTATAACTTCACATACGGTTCGCGCTATATTAATTTCATGTATAAGTGACCCGCAGTAGTCTTTATTGCATAAGGGAGGTCGGTAACAATTTCCTAATATGATTTCTGGTCTATTCTTAATTTTGATTTGTAACCACAAGGCTTCAGTTTGTTCAGTTAGTTTGTTTGCTAAATCCAAGAGAAGACATTCTATGGTGCTAGCGACATAACAACATACCCCTCCTCCTTTCCGCCCCTCACAATTTTGTTGGAAGAGTTGGTACCCAGGGATACCACTCATCCAGTCATTTGATGCATCCCAACAAGTTTTATTTATCATAGCTACGCTCTACGCTGTTGTTGGCTAGATATGCCTCAAGTTCAGCTCTTTTGTTTTGGTTTAAGCTTCTTGCATTTGCCAAAAAAAGGTTACAAACATGGTAGCTAGCCTTGTTCTGTCTATCTAGGGTTTTAGTGTTCCCCGTGCCCTGCATTGTGTTCAGTTTAAATGACTGGAAATGATGTTTTCAAACTTTCTGCCTGTCACGTTTGAGCCCCTTCTACTCAAATGCAACCTGTTCCAACTAAACAATCCTGGGTCTGCATCAAAAGTTTCCCAGTGTATTTAAGCAATAAGCCACGGGTGTGGGTTATCGGGGATTTACCACGGCTGGAGTGGTTTGCCCATGAGATGCAGCCGAGTGGGTAAATCTGCCCCAGTCGGTAACTCGATAACCCAGATCCTCCGAGTGGTTTATTATGATTATACCAAGCAATTGTTTTTTTTATTATTTAAAAACAGTACTTGCTATAATGCTTAAATAAGAGACTCAGTTGTAGAGCAGTCAGTGTTTTTGTTTACTTTCCCTGATGTACAGAGCTGCTGTTTTACACTCTCCGCTTAGGGAAACAAGATAGGAGCCTGAGTTCCGTGATTTTGCCGTCGATTGCTTTTTTTGAACATGCATCTGGCTGGCACCTTTTGTGGTGATTATTGGTAGGTAATCAATGCAGATAAGGTGCCAGCCTGCCTATCTAATTGGTCGGTGTCCGAGGTACATGGTATAATATGCATTTTATGCCATTTTGTAGGCTTCATTTGCGTAGCCACTCATTTATGGTCTTTATTTTGTGAGTTTTTTCGTTGGTAGCTCTAGGGACAGGGAGCATTTCACAGAGTAGGATTTCACACCCAAGGTTTCGTAGGGTTTCGCTCAGGTTAATGAACTCTTGTTTAAGTTCATCTTGCGATGATCTGTTTATATTATTCATCCTTGCATGTACTATTACTAGTGGATGCTCCCCTGCATTCTTTTTTTTAACATTATGTTTATAAATTTCAACTGAACCAGCAGAAATAACAATACATAGACATAAGAGGTATTAATGAAGCTGCAAAACATACAGCATATAGGTATACATTACAGTCAGTAAATACAGCCCCCTAAAACTTTACACCTGGGGGGGAGTCCCAATAAGTTGTAGCAATATTTTTATAGTAACTGCCAGCCAGGACAATGACACTGGAGGTCTAGGTAAAAGTCTAGAGAAAAAGATAACTGCAGCTAAAAAGCAGCTTTTAAATCATGAAAATCCCACTCGAATATTAGATATGCAGATGCTTACACTGGAAACCCACTGATACATTCTAGGGAGTGATGCATCCACAAAAACATCTCTCCCATTTAACCAGTTAGACAGAACAGTAAACAATAAAACCACTGAACATTGCATGAGTGTAAAATGGAACTCATAGACATCTGCTTCTAAAATGGCGATAACCCATTTGAAAGAAGAGGAAAAAAATGGACTTACTTTTCCAAGGCTGATAGAATCCGTAGACTGAGTGCACCACAAGGCTACCGCTAACTCAGGTCCCCGTTAGTAGAGCAAAACTAAGTCAAAAGCTAAAGTACAAACACCCCTCTCCAACATTTATAAAACAGAACACTGGAGCAGATCAGTTCAGGATTGTTCATTATAGGGTGTTTACAACGGGTAGATTAGGTCACAGTCTTTTCCTTGGATCACTCTCAATTGAGCCACAACTGGGACAGTGGCAAGGTTATTAATTTATTCTGTCCTCATTCTCCTGCATAGCAACTGAAACCTCTGCATTAGTGTGAAATTCAGCTGCAGTCTTTTCAGCCCATCGGCCAGCATCCAGTGCATCTGAAAACTGGAATGGTTTACCCCCATACACTATTCAGAGTTGGGCTGAGAACGGAAGTGAATTTACAGTTCCCAAGGTGCATAACCTTGCTCAAACTGTATCAAATTGCTTTCTCCGATTTCTGGTGGCAAAGGAGAGATCAGGGTATTGTTTTATGTCTCATCCTTCAATCGAGAGGGGGGTATGCATTTCTAGCTGCTGACAGAACTTTCGCCTTGGTGTCTTCACTGTCCAGTCTGAGTAGCACAATGCGAAACATGTTGGAAACATTCTGTGCCCCTCGCATGTTAATCTGGTAGGCCTTTATAAACGTATGCTGATCCAAGTCCCCCAAAGTGTGTACTTGACTCCTCAGACATTCCAAGATGAAGTTCAATAGATTACCACCTTCGACTCCTTCAAGTACACCGACCAGCCGAATATGTATGACTCTTGCAGCATTTTTCAAAGACTCTAGCCTCATGCGTAGCTGCGTGTTTTCGGTGATTAGTTTAGTAACCGCAGCTAAGGTCATGATGGATCAAGGAGTCAGTTTCAGACACTTTAGAGGTGAGGGTTTTCATTTGCATGTCTTGTTTTTCCAAACGTTGTAGTGTTTTTTCTATTTTTAGATCCATCTCGTTAACTGCCTCTATCACGGTAGTCCATAGCGGTGTCCCTCCAGAGGTTTCAGTATTTCAACATGTGGACTCTTCTCCTTGCATCTATTGCTTCTGACCTCCTCCAGCCACTCCTTTTTGTTTCCCCCATGACAATTTTCAGTTGAAAATATACAGCATGGTATTAGCTTTATGCTCGTCTCAGTTATATAACAAAATAAAACAGCTTAGCTCAGTAATTATCTCAACATTTTTCCATATCAGCAGAAGCCAATATAAAGCACAACCAGTCAGATTTCTGGCTCTCTAGCGCCCCTCCTGCATTCTTGATTATGCTTGGTACCATAAGTGTAATATCATTTATAGTTGCTGCTCTAAAGCTACTACAGGTGTGTGATTCTTTGTCAGGGTTACAGATTTTTCTGTCAATGTGTTTTATGATTAAATCTCCTAAAACAAACACTTGGCGTTTAGTAGACAAATGGCCCTCATTTGACTTATCTGTTTTAGCTGGTTCCTGATTTTGCTGTTCCATTTCTATAGCAGTACCAGTGTTAGTTTTTGCATTTACTGGAGGTACTAGGACTGGATTCCCTTATATTTGTTGCAGTTTCATTTGTTATGTTGTTGTCATTTATGTAAATGAGCGGTTCAAAACTGTTTATTGTTTTGAGCTGAAATGCTGTTGCTTTATGACCCTTCTTAAAGCAACTTTTACTGTATTTCCCACTATTGTCCATTCTTCCTCATTGGATGATGCAGTTTCCTCTGTCTCTCTTTTCTTAGTATGAATTTGTTAATCTATTATAATGGTATCTTATTTACTAGTACTGTGTTCATCCTCAACCCCAAGGGTCTGTTTAGATACTAGGTTACTCTCATTTGATTCCATCCTATTTGAAATATTAATAGCTGATTGGTGATCTGTTGTGTTTGGGATGTTAGAATTATTTATTTATTTTCTTTGGAAGCCATCTCCTGCTGATGTTTTCTACTGAATTTAATCTGGTATAGAATGTTTTATATCCTTCAGTAACACACTGTTATTTATGCCTTTGTCACACACAAAATGGTATGTGTTGGTACAGTAGCTACAATCTTATACATTTTGCATTTAGTGCATTTATACCCAGTTCTCCTTCAGGGTCATAATAGTGCTTGCCATATATTTTTTAGTTAAACCCTAAAAGTATATAACAAAGTGTATGTTTGAACCTCAATTGAGGTATGGCGCTTGCGTTTAACTGCTTAAAGTGCAGGATTTTATTGCAAGCCCTCCACACTAGGCCAAAGCTGCAGTACCTTAGTGCACTTCCTATAGAGGAGACACCACTATTTTAAATGTTTCCTCTACTCTTCCTTGAGGATACTGTACTCTGGTAAGTAAATGATGCCTCTTATTTGTTAACTAATACCTAATATAGATCTAAAGTAGGGAGGCAGTATAGCGCAGTGGTTTAATGCTCTGAGCTGCAAATCTGGAGACCTGCGTTTGAATCCCACAGCCCCCAATTGCGTATACTGTGTGACCCTGAGCAAGTCACTTAACTTCCCTGTACTCTCAGGTCGCACCTGTAAAAAAGCTTTCAGCTTAGTGTGTCTCACCTGGTTAAACAATTTGAAAAAAAAAAGTATGTCAGTTGCACTGAAAACTGACAGCTAACAATGTAATGTAATTAGCAGAACTCGCTTGCCACACCTCTGAAACCCACAGGGTATATTCTACATAGGGCTAACAGGAGTCCACTTTATTTATCAACACTAATAATATGTAGTATAGTGATCTCAAATGGATACAGATTTCTAGCTCGACCCACTACCTGAATGAGGGCACTACCCCAACTGCTTCTATGCACTTGGTGTATTTTAGGATGTCTGGCCTACCTTGCTATATTTATAATATTTGGCACCCTTCCAGCCTTGTCACCCTGCTCACTTAGTGGTGAGTATTTATACTATTTCTAAAACTGGAAGTGTGTGGGTCACATAACCACCCGATCGCACTTAGTACGCTACAGAAATGTTTAAAAGTTAAATAAAAGTAGCCCACCAGTGTTTACTCATGGGATATGTCCCTAAAGTGCAATAAACAGTACAATGTGCAAAAAGAAGCTGACTGTGTACGCCTCGGCACACAGTACTTAAGTATCCCTATTCAGGTCAGGAGGACTACAGATCCCAGAATGCTCTGCAGTGTCTCTAGGCAATGACCTGGCAGAGGTTGAACAGAGCACATATATATTGCTCATACCAGAAAAGTAGAAAGTAGAAAGTTTTTGCCAGTAGGATATTTGCATTCCACAGCTAATATGAAGTGTAGGTTGCCTTTTTCTCTATATAACGTTAAACTGGTTATCTTCCTGTTCTCCTACAATTGATCAGTGGAAACAAAAGGTTTCTGAACTTGAGACTATGCAGTGTATAACTGCAGTACTTCATTTACATTTGCCTAAGTTCTTAGAACTGTGACAACCCTGGCAGCAACTCGAGATTTCAGGTATATCAGCTACATATTATATTCTTTTCTTTTTATACTCTATCACTTCTTTCTGGTACCTTTACATCAGTACCTTTTGCCCACTGGTCAATACGTTGAGAAATGCTGATCCCTCCAATTATATTTCTGAATATATTCCAAAGAAGTTTTCTTTTGATAGGCCCGTCCCTACTGGCCAAGTCCTTGTTCCCACTTTACTATACATTGATTGTACATGGACTTCCTGTTAATTCTGAACCTTTGACTAACACCTCCTTACACCTCCTTACACCCTCGTCATATGACATTTACAACTATCAGAGATCAGGGCTTTTGGGGAGGTAGCATACCCGGCATAATGTTATTTATTTATTTATTGGAGGTTTGGAAATACCTTTGAGTCAGAGACTCCTTTACAAAGGTTCCATGCCACATAATTTACATACAGAGACATACAGTTACATAGCAGTTCATCAGTACACAGTCAGGTTGTTACAGGAGCAATTGTGAGGCTAACAGTGAAAAAATAGGGAAAATTAGTGCAAACCACTAATACATATAGCACCCAGATGTAAAGCTAGGCTAGAGGGACTCAGATTGGGGCAGATAGGGTAGAAGAAGCCGCCAATGGCCTTAGTTGGTCAGGTAGTTTGAGATGTTTCAGGCAGTCGAGTGGTTTGAGGACTGTAGGAGGTCTCAAGAGAGGTTTTGAAGGGTCCAAGTCTGATTACATTGGCAAGTGGGGTGGGCAGGCTATTCATCCAGGAAGGCTCTGTAGCTAAAGGACCTTTGGAATTGGGAGGTAGGGCAGTGAGGGACAGAGAGGAGTTGCTTTCCAGAGCTACGAGTTTGCTTAAGTGTCAGGGCTGGGCGGATTAGTGGTGTGAGTCCTATGGTTGATACAACTGTCAGGATCAGGAATGGGGGGACTTCTATGTGACAGGGAAGTGGGTCTGTAGAGTTCACTTGCAACACAATGATGCAACCCCCAATAGATGGCAAAGTACACTTACACCAGCTCATAGTGTAAATGTACTTTGATGGATGTCCTCTGGGGGTTGTTTCAGAATCCCAAATTAGGGGTTGTGGCAGCCACTCTTTGTGAATAGGGCACAGCAGCTGCCATAAATCCCTTGCGCCATGTCGCATGAAGTGGGGTTTATAACTGGGGTCTTTTAATTTGCAAGCAGCCTGCATCATGTTGCAGGCTGCTTTTTGTGAATCCTAAATGGCATTATCTAATGGTGCAAAGTGCTACTTGCATTGTTCCTGTTGGTGCAAGTCACTTTGCAGCTTGCATGTAGTTTTGAGAATTGGCCCCTTAGTATCTAAAACTGAAAGCATTACAGTGGCTATGGGCCTTTCACTTGGTTATGAGACCAACTTTTTCTGCCACTCAGAAGATACTTTATTTATTTATTTTATTTATTTCTTCATTCCGACATAACCTTTGAGCAAAATGCTCTTTTTCAAAGGTTCCACATCTTGACAGGAGGACAACACAGAAAGGTAGTTACAGAGTATGGCTGCACAAGTACAGAGACAAAAAATACAAGAAATAACAGCAATTGGTCTATTTACAATTGTAAGCTATCTCATATAGAGGTACATACTGCAGTTAGTACAGCCCAAAGGTATTACATGGTGAGTGCTGTGGGGTTAAGGAACTAATTGCTAGGAGTTAAAGCAGCCGGGAGGCATTGTTGTTATTTCCATATAAAGTCAGGAGGGGAGAATCAAAATAGGCTTTCACGCCTGTATGTTAATGCAGCCAAGAGGAGGCTTTGTCGTTAATTCAAGTCAAGGGTTGGGGGGTAATTTTCTGTGCAGGACTGACCTAGTAGGAACATGCTAGAGAGCAGTGTGAGGGAGGACCATGCAGAATAAGCTGGGGAAGACAGGTGCTGTGAGACAATCACATTTGTGAAGGGTCAATGGCAGGGGAGGGACTTGAAACAGAATGCTGAGTTAAGGACAGTGGGTAGAAGATACCCTAGCTTTTGTTTTTACTAGCTATGTAATTGTTGACAATTCAGGATTAAAGTTTGTGTATTTTTTTCCTGTACACTTTTACATATCTCTTTAATAAAGCTGAGTTTCAAAAAAGAAAAGAAATGAAAGACTTCCCTCCAAGTGAGCTATGCTTTACTGTACCTGAGTAAACACTAACGATAAAAACTGTGTTTTCAATTGTTTTCTTTCGCTAGACAACATTCTGTTACAGTTCTCTTCATGGAACCGGCAATTTGGAGGTTTTACTATCTCGGTTTGTGTACAGAATGGCATGAGCTGTTGACCTATCAGAACCATGCTCAGAGTTCTGTACACAAACTGTGACATAGATGAAACTCCAGATCACTGGGTCCATGAAGAAAACTGTAACAGAATGCTGCCCATAAAAACAAAACAATCCAAAAATACAGTTTTTCACGTTACTTTGTGTTCAGGTACAGTTACATATGGGTCATCTAGACTTACGGATTTCATTTTTCTCAATGGTAACATTATGAACAGTTGTTAATTAGAAATAAGTTCCTGTCCTCTATAAAAATAAACTCGTGATCCAATTCAAAGGCAAGAGCTGCTAAGATAACATATTTTCCTGTTATTATAAACTGAGATTTTTTTTTCAGCTCTAAATGTCTTAGCCAGCAATGGAGGACTGGTTATTGGAGAGCAGGTCATAAGTGGTTATTAAGATGTCCTTAACTAAATCTCGCAAAGCTTGAAGTCATTGCCCATAGTCTTCGGAATGCCTACTATTCGAAAACTCTGATAACTATTATGGTTTTCTAAGCACTCTGCTTGGTGATTTAAGTTATACTTGCTTTTCATAAAGGCATTAGTGCTCGCCTCCAGTGCTGTGAGTTTTAAATCTTGTTTAGATATTTTGTCAGTGTGCTCAGATGAAACCTTCCCCATTTTAGTCACAGATTCCTCAGTACCCTATATTTCTTTCTGCAAGAAGTAGATCTTAGCATTCAGCACCTCAAACTGGCAGCTATACTTACCAATCCAGTCGATGACAGGATCAGTCAACCGGCCAAGAGAATTTAGCATATATTCGCTCTCTCTCCTGCATTTTGGAGTTCCACAGATAAATGTTGCCTAGTTTGCTGGTACCATGGGGTTGACATGGAAGTTGTGTATATGTGCTTCTCTCCTAAAGAACCTTATGTTGCCATAGGAGTGGAAGGAGACCCCGGGGAGCTCCCCACCCAACCTCCACTTTCCAGGCCTGTTTTCCCAGGATGATACCCCTGATCCAGAGGTACTGCTTTTGGCAATGTAACTTCAGCATTCCAAGCAGCTGTAACCCAGTGAAACTTGCTTGGCATGTTTAGTATCCAACTCCATCAACACAGTGAGTAACCACTTGCTGAGATTATATAACACAAGAACACTGGTGGCAGTAACAGAACTTAGGAACAATGTGTTCTGCTAGGCAGCCTTCTTGACCCCCCCCCATTTTCTTCCTGATCCCAGCAATGTGTCCTCTGAGGATTTCCTTCGTTTTACCGTAGTCTGCCCTTCCTCAAATCTAGCACCCTTGTTTTTGTCACAGTCTTCTCCCTGTACATGTCCAGGTGAAACCACACAGTGTGATGTGCTGCTAGCTAGTACAAGTACTACCAGCTCCCTAGAGTATCTTATTGTACTTATAAACATGGGGTCTTACATAAAATTAACACTAGGAGGCGCAATGGAGCTTGACTGCTAGCTCCCTGTTTGCTGCTACTCAAACCTGTCCCCCCCTTGTGGTGAGAGTCTGTTTTCCTTTGTAAAACACATGTTCTACATTGTTACTAGGTAGAACAGGCAAGTGGGTGTTGGTTTCTTTCGTTTGTATGTGTGCCAAGTTTGTAGACAACATTTTGAAGCTGGAGGTGCAAGTACAGGAGTGCACAATGCTGTTAGGTTTTGCTTTGGATACTAGATAGTGTGTTTTTGGTTTTTTATTGTTTTAACAGAAAACTGCAAACACTGCTCGATAGGTTGTTTTGAGTGATTTAGGAAGGAATGGAAGCGATAGTGGGAGCAACATCAGGTAGGTTAGCAGGACCAGGTGTTGCTATGGGGTTCACCAAAAGAAAAAAACAATGGGCATTTTTAAAAAATAGAAAAGTAAAGTAGACTGGGACTTTTTTTAGATGTTATTAGTAGTGTAATTAAGCATGGGTGGTAGCCAATGAGAATGCAACATTTTCTAAACCTATTTTGTTAGAATTATAAATCACCTATTTGATTTCAGCCAATCAGGCACAGAACCACTGTACCTCATGCACTGAGTACAGTGTGTCTTTGTATAGGAACGTCAGGAGGAGCATTTCACGTCAAAGCTGGGGGACTGATGGCGAGAATCAACTTTAAACTATAAAAAAATTCACTTAAAAGTTATTATAAATCACGCAAGCTAACTTGACAGTTTATAAAAAGTTAAAAAGCGTATTAGTGGGTGTATTTTATGATATGGAACAGTCCTTCAGTGAGGTTTAGGCAGCAAGAACTAATCAGCTTTGTGGTACTGTGACTGAAACCTCACTCTCTGAGTTTCTGCTGTATACCACAAGACACACCCCATGAAGCCCCAGTTCACTTATAAGCTAGTTTTCTTCAAATGTATCCCTACCAGTAATGTATTTATTTGAAAACTTGTGACCAGGAAAGGAACACTGAGCCAAAGCTTGTTTCCAGGTGTGACGGGGGGGGGGGGGGGATACAAATACATAGCATCGACACAATTCATAGTTACAACAAAGAGCAATCAAAGAACACACATTAATTACAAGAGTGAGTACAAAATGAGCAATCAAGGCAGAAACAACAAAATAAGACATTTCAGCCACCCCTATGCTGGGGTATGAGGTAAACAAAAGGGTAACAGTCAAGTAGAGAGAAAACAGGAGCAAGGGGGTTGTCAGCTGATACGTGAGGGAGCCAGTGAAGCAGAAGGAAGAGGGTAATTGGTTCCAAAATGATGGGAGATGATAGGAAAAGGCTGGCTGCACAGCACAGGAGTGCGGATGAGTAATGGCGAACTTGCAAGGATCCCTAGAGTGGAGGGAGCAGGAGGTAGAGGAGATAAGGGAGAGGAGTGATGAGAGGTAAGGTAAGGGGGAAGGGACCCAAACCAGTGTTTGGATATGACTGAGGCATATTGGATCTGGTGAAGTGAGGGTAGAGGGAGAATGGCTAAAGCGCAATAACGTGATCAATGATGAGTATGAGAGGGGGGAGTTGTGCACAAAGAGTAATGTAACGTGGATACACACTCAAGACATAACAGAGCAAAAAAAAAAACTTAAAAGAAACTCATTAATAAGGCTATACAGCTTCCTTCCCAATACTGCAACATGCAATCAAAAGTTTTCTACTCACTATACAATCACGCAGTTTCATTTATATCTCTACTGCAACAGGAGGGGTTCAAGAGGGGCTATGATAGGTATAGGAGGGTGCATCTTAGCAGGGTCAGTACTGGGGGCCCAGTCAGTGGAAGGGGTGGGGACCTTGTGGAGGGGAGGGTAGCAATGGTGCCCTGAATGGGTACTGATCCCCGAGCAGACTCAATAGACCATAGGGCCTACTCTGCTGGCTTCTTAAGATGTTAGTATGTTAACGTACACAATTATTGTTTTTATTTATTGGTTTTAAAACACAATTCACAAAGGTATCAATGTGCAGTCTAAAAAAAATGTAAAATTATATCTGAAATTTAACGGAAGCAGTAGTAAATATTTGAAAAGCAGGGTAACAAGATCATGGCCCTGGTTTGCACCATTGATTAGCTTGATTAGAGACCAATCTAAAGGCCATTAGAGTAATCCAGAATGGCCCGGGTCGTGACTGAAAATGGTCCTCTGGATCAGTGCACTTACCTGATTACCAAAAACATAAATAAATAAATAACCAGACTGTAAACAATCATCCTTAATGTCTCAGGTAACAAATAATTTTGAATCTGCATAATATTGACGCGATAAAACCAGTAACTATTCGCATGTGATGCAATATGTCCTTTACTGCATGTCACAGGTCAGCATCCAAATAAACCCCAAGGGAAAGGAAGCAGCTCCTGGTGGAGGACTCAATTATTAGGGGTATAGAACTGGGGGGAGCTGGGAAAACTGAAGTAAGGTGCCTGCCTGGTGCCATGGCTTGGAGGGACAGGAAGCGCATCCTCAGGATCACGAGAACAGCTGCAAGGAGTCTGAGCTGGGCGAATTGTCCACCTAGGGACAAATGACTTGGCTCATCATGAGATTAGAGCAGTGCAGGAGGACATTGCAGAGTTGGGAGGGCCTAAGACAAGTAGCACACACAGTATCCTTCTCAGAGGTGCTGCCTGTCAAAGGCATGGGGAGGCGAGGTAATTAGCACCATGCAGTTTAATGAATGGTTGAAAAATGGTGTGAGCACAGGGTTTAGCTTCAATGGGGACTGGGGTTCCACCTGAGGACACTAGCCTACACTGGCAGGATGGTCTGCATCTGTCCAGGAAGAGAACAAGTCTTTGAGCAATCGGTTTAAATGCTTCATTGGCAAGCTTTTAAAACTAGTCAAAGGGAGGCACTGACAAGCAACAGGAAAATCCCAGCCTCTCCCTACAAAACAGGGTACTAAATGAGAAAAAGACCGAGGTAGAAACGGTCAGTGGGGGATGCTGCAACAGAAGGTAAAGCCATCAAAAAATGGAGAGCAATGAGTACCAATGCCCGTAGTCTGGGTAACAAGCTTTCTGAATTAGTGGCCTTGATGGAGGAGGAACACCTGGATATCGTGGCAGTCACAGAAACATGGTACACACAAAACCATGACTGGGACGTAAACATACCAGGATACACTATCTACAGGAGGGACAGGGAGGGCAAAAGAGGAGGAGGAGTAGCTCTTTACATAAGGGAAGGAATAAAAGCATCAGAACAAAAGGGTAAACAGGGAGGAGAAGAAGCACTGTGGGTAAATTTGGAGACAGGCAATGGCACCACAATACGCACAGGGGTTGTATACAGACCCCCTTCTCAGGGGGAGGAAATGGACAAGGAAATGATAGAAAGTATACTTAGAATGGCAGAAAAAGGGGAGATATTGCTGATGGGTGATCTGAATATGCCAGATGTTAACTGGAGTGCAGTTGCAGCTGCCACTTCGAAGAGTGGAGTTATTCTAGATGCCCTACAGGGGGCATGCCTTAGACAACTAGTACTGGAGCCCACTCGAGAGGGAGCAATATTAGACTTGATTCTCTCAAATGGAGATGGAGAGAGGATCACAGATGTAGAAGTGGGTAGCCATCTGGGAACTAGCGACCATCGAACAGTATGGTTCACAATAAACACAGCAATAGAGTCAAGCCATACAAAGACAAAAGTACTGGACTTTAGGAGGGCTGACTTTGCCAAAATGGGTGAGTGCCTAAGGAATGCACTAGCAAATGGGCAGGAAGGAGGGGTGGAAGAACAATGGGGAATAATAAAACTACCATCACAGAGGTAACGCAGCCTTTGTGTGAAGCAAACAAACAAAACAAACGATGTAAGAAACCACTATGGTTCTCAAAGGAAGTGGCAGTGAAGGTTCAAGAGAAATGAAAGCATTCAGGAGTGCAAGGAATTGCAGAAGGAGCAGGACAGAGAACTGTATCAGTTAAAGCAAAGGAGGCTGGGAAGGCAGTCAGAACAGCAAAGGCCCAAACCGAGGAAAGATAGCCAACTCAGTTAAGAAGGGATAAAACCTTTATAGGTACATCAGGGAGCGAAGGAAGACCAAGGGAGGGATAGTGAGGCTTAATAAAGGGAGGGAGGGTGGGCAGAGGAGACTGTGAAAAGGCAGAGATAGTAAACAAATATTTTTGCTCAGTATTTACAAAGGAAGAGGGTGGGTACCTAGAACAAACAGTGAAACACACTGAATACAGAAGTTGATACCAGCCATTTACAGAAGAAAGGGTTCTGAAAGAACTCTTAAAACTGAAGGTGGACAAAGCAATGGGGCCTGATGGGATTCATCCAGAATTTAAAAGAACTAAGGGTAGAACTAGTGACACCACTGACTACCCTTTTAACAAATCATGGGTGGATGGGGTGGTACCCGAGGACTGGAGGAGGGCAGATGTGATTCCCTCTTCACAAAAGTGGAGCAAGGCAGAAGCAGGAAACTACAGACCTGTTAGTTTAACCTCAGTGATAGGGAAAATGATGGAATCACTTCTGAAGGAAAGAATTGTTGAGTATCTAGAGGCCAGAGGGGCACAGAACCCTAGGCAACATGGATTCACAGCGGGAAGGTCATGCCAGGCAGATCTGATAGATTTCTTTGCCTGGGTGACCAAAGTAGTAGATCAGGGAGGGACTGGACATGGCCTACCTAGACTTTAGCAAGGCATTTGACACAGTCCCACACAAAGATTAATATACAAGTTAGCCAGCCTGGGAGTGGGTCCCAAGATGACAGCCTGGGTAAAGAATTGGCTGGAGAATAGGACACAGAGGTAATAGTAAATGGAGTCCACTTAGAAAAGGAGGGTTACTAGTGGTACCAGGGAGTTCAGTGTTAGGACGGTCCTCTTCAATGTCTTTATAAGCGACATTGCAGAAGGACTGGAAGGAAAAATATGTCTCTTTGCAGATGACACAAAGATCTGCAACAGAGTTGATGCACAGGGTGGGGTGGAAAGGATGAGAAGGGACTTGGCAAGGTTAGAGGAATGGTCAAATGTATGGCAGCTTAGATTCAATGCTAAGAAGTGCAAGGTAATGCACCTGGGAAACAAAAACCCAGGGGAAGAATACACAATGAGGGGTGAGATACTAACAACATCAAAAATGGAAAGGGACCTGGGGGTAGTCATATCAGATGACCTAAAGGTGGGCAAGCAATGTGAGAGGGCAGCAAGGAGGGCTGGGGGGATACTGGGATGCATAGGGAGAGGCCTCACCAGTAGAAAACAGGAAGTTATTAACCCTCTGTACAGACAGCTGGTGAGACCCCATCTGGAGTACTGTGTGCAGTTCTGGAGACCCAATCTCTGCAAAGACATAGACAGGATGGAAGCTGTCCAGAGGAGGGCAACTAAAATGGTGCAGGGTCTGCACTGGAAGACATATGAAGAGGACGAAAGGAGCTTAATATGTATAGCCTCGAGGAAAGGAGGAGAGGGGACATGATAGAAACGTTCAAGTACCTCAAGGGAATCAACAAAGTCCAAGAGGGTAGCATCTTTCAAAAAGAGGTGTGCAAGAACAAGAGGGCACAATTTGAAGATGGGGGCGGCTCAGAGGTAATTTAAGAAGTATTTTTCACAGAGAGGGTTGTGGATGCATGGAACGGCCTTCCGGAGGAGGTTGTGGAGTCAAAATCAGTGGTGGAATTCAAGCATGCATGGGACAGTCAAAAGGTCATTCTAGGGGGTGGGGGTAGGAAGAAGTAGGCTGCTGGTTAACTAGGATCTGCAGCTTATCCAGTAGGTAGGGAAATGGGCAGACTGGGTGGGCCAAGCGGTCCTTATCTGCCGTCAAATTCTATGTTTCTATGTTTCTATTTCTGATTTGGTTCTGGAGTTTGTGTTGGAAAATGTGAATTAAAATTAACATAGCCAGCAGTGAATTGATCATTAAGACAGGAAAGAGCAGGAAAATGAAAACTTCAGTTTTGCCAGAATTAGGTTTTACAATTTTGTGCACAACAGTTCTGATTGAACTTACACATTCATTACTTGTTCTGAAAATGGCTTTAGTCGATGCAGGAAAGGAAAAGTACATCTAAGTGTCAACTGCATAAAAATGCTAGGAGACTTCAAAAGACTACATGATTCAACCTAAGGGGGCAGAAAAGCAAGGGCACAGGAACAAACTTCTGTGGGACAACATCAGGGGACCTATATTTAAAACTTAGCCCTGAGGCAAAATTAGAACTGCACAGTGTGCTAAATTAGCCTGGAACCATTAGCACACTATATTCAGAGGAATAGCTCAGGGGCTAAACCTGCTGAATGTAGCATGCAAAGGAAGCAGTGCAAACAGGGCTGGGAGTGCAGTGCAAAAATAGCCCGGGAAATAAGACAGCTCTAAATATAGCAACAAGGAAGGAAAAAATGCAAAGCAGCCCAGTGGAAACAGAGGTGGAGGAAGGCAGAGTTGCAGTAGCAGGCCAATGTGAGTGATAGTAATGGAGAGTTGCACAACAACAGCAACAGTCAATGCAGGTTACACACAGCTGAACTTTGCTGTGCAAGTGACAGTTTAGCCTGGAGCAAACACATTAGCCTGGCATTAATACTTTGTCTGGGGCTAACACATTAGCCCGGGGCTAAAGTTTGCAATATTCAAAGCTCATATGTAAATGAGCCTATTCAGGCAATCCATGGGCAAACAGCCACAATATCATCTCATTATGGCCTGCTTTGCATGCACCACTATGTAGTTTGCCTGGCGCTACAGCATGGATCCCACAGCTCCACCTGTATGTCAGACTGGAACCAGCGGTCAAAAACCGTAGGCCAGGAGATGCACACAGCTCCACCTGTATGCCTGACCTGAGAACAGCTTGGTTGCTGCAGGCAATGGGTGACAGCAGGCTTAACACAGTGCATACCACCCAACCAGGCAACACTGTAATGAGGGTGACAGATGCTCGGACTGAGGGGGCACCGAGCCCCATGATGAGGGACACTGTAGAGGTATGCCACAATGTATATATCCATAGATATATATATATATATCTGTAAAAATGTATCATTTAGCAGTGCGTCCACTATATTTATCAATAATGCTGTACTTCACAAATCCAAGACTATTTTACAAAGCTCCCACCTTTGTATCCATGGCCAGATTATTACAGTCCACAACAGCATGAAAGTCTGCTCGGAGTCCTCCAAGCTCACTAAATGTTGTAATTCTTTCCTGCCTGCTCCTGTCGGAATCACCCCCAAGTATGCTTGCTCCCATTTGCCACCCTTTTTATTTTTATCACGCAAAATAGTCCGACTTCAATTGGGGGGTCGGGGTGTACCCGATGCCTGGGGGAGCCTTTTGCTCTTAGTTAGCTGAGCGCCCTTCACAGAAATCCAACTAACGAAAGTAACAGTCACTATGTTATATTTGTCTTTAGTTAGCTGAACACCCCATACGGAAATCCCACTAACAAAGACCAGTGACAGTCACTTGTTTATGTTTGTTTGTAAGTTTGCTGAGCGCACAACATGTAACTCACAAATTCAATTGGCCGCTGACGTTCACACAAAATACCAGTCGGGCTACCAAATAAAGCAATTTTACCTGTACTGCTGTTCATCTTATGTGCTGGTATTTCAGCATGTTGCATTGCAACCTGCATTAGCTGTCTCAGATGTCTTACAACGTCTGCAAACTGCTGCAAAATCACACAAATAATCTGCTGTCAAACTATTTTGATAGGAATTGCTTCTATTTCTGTTGGCATTGCGGCATTAACAAGTGCAGTTTTGTCACCAATATTAGCTGTCTCAGGTGTCTTGGACTGTACAGTAGATTTCAGCTAGCCTCAGTATGTGGATCTTAATTATACACATAAAAGCCTTTCCTTGCTGCTTCATAGGCTCTGTCTAGCTAAGTCAGCATTATACACCTGAATATATTTGCGTGGCACAGTAGTTAGCGATGTTGGCTCTGAGCTCATTGTTGACATTAACGTCTATTGACTGCCCTGTAATTGCCGCACTGAACTGCTTGTGCAGTTTTGTTTTCACTCATTTGATGTAATACTGGGGGTCACTAGCCTAACGGAGATGATTTGTCTTCACTCCTACAGGTGTCGGGGATCATGATTGGGGTCATGATTGGGGGGGCACTAGCCTACCAGGGATGATTTGTTTTCACGCCTATGGGTGTCGGGGATCGTGATTGGGGGGGTCACTAGCCTTCCAGGGATGATTTGTCTTCACTCCTATGGGTGTCTGGGATTGTGATTGGGAGGGGTCACTAGCCTACCAGGGATGATTTGTCTTCACTCCCACGGGTGTCAGGGATCATGATGGGGGTGGGGCCACTAGACCTACCAGGGATGCTTTTGTTTTACTACCTATGGGTGTCAGGGATTAGGATGGGTGGGCACGGTGTGATGTGCGCATGCGGTGGGGACCGTGTGATCTGCCTCCCCCTGCTTGCACCACATTACCGCATGCTTTTTGCTGGTGGTATTGTGCGCCATGCTACAGGTCATGCAGACACCTGTAGCGTGGCGCTGTTCTTTTGAATATGCTGGTGTGCCGGCATTCATGGCCCCTCCCCTGAATACATTTACTTTTAGTGCTGGCACTATCACATAGTGCCAGCGCTAATTGTCCTTATGAATATTGTAGCCAGGCACAATTCCAGTGCTATTTCAGCACAATGAATTTGAGCCCAGCACAAAGCTTTGAATATCTGGCCACAGGGGGCCCTTTACACAGTCACTAGGGACTGTTGCTATTTGTCAGAGTGATACAACCATGCCAGTCCCTACTCTTGTACCCTGTTGTGCCGTGCATACATGGAGTAACAAGCCTTCCCTGGGTCAACACATATCGCTCCGTGACTGTGTGGTGAAGGGAATCACCATACAAATGGCATGCAAGGCAGCACATGTCGACCCTTAGAGAGGATGCCATGCAACTGAGTGACATCCCCACTCTTAGACACCTTAGGGGTTGGCAGTAGAGGCTGACACACCACTACGGGAATTAAGTACAGAGTTCAGCATGGGAAGCTCTTTTGAAGCAGTGATGCAGTGGACAGTCCTAGTGAAGGGGATTCCACTGAATGCTAAGGATTACTTTGGGGCCAAGTTTAGGGATATTGCACCACAACTGCAGCTGAGAGGGGACTGTCCTCTCCTCCATGAACTCGAGAGCACTACTTTGGCTGCGGCCCATAATTCCCACAGCCTGAGGCAGGGGCTCTGTTGGACAGAGTGAACCTAGGTCTCCCACATGGTAACGCAACGTGAAATACCAAGTACCACCAGGCTGGGCCTTTATGGTGATCTTAACAGGTTCGTAGCTGTGTGTACCATACAAGGGGTGTGCGTTCACAAAAACAAAGATACAGTAAGGTGTAACAGATTCATAGGCATGTATGCCAAAAGTAGAAACACCGATACATTGAGGTTTATTAGGTTCATATTCATGTGTACATTAAAAAGGGGAGTGATTTTACAAAAACAGAGTTATATTAAAGTTTGGTAGTTTCATAGTCACATGTACCAAAAAAGAAAGTGTGTTCCTAGATACAAAGATACATTAAGGTTTAGTGGGTTCATAGCCATGCCTACATTTAAACAGGGAGTGCGTTCAGAGAAACAGATATGATAAGGTTTAGCAGTTTCATAGCCATGTGTACCGTAAAAAAGGGTTTTCCTAGAAACATAGATATGTTGAGGTTTAGCAGGTTTATAAGGCTGGAAAAGGCCATTGATCTATTAAGTTCACCTTCATGCTCTCTAGCGGTTATATCTGTGAATGTGCTTTTCTACAAGGTTCAGCACTTAAGATACTACCTTGGCTACAGGCTTTTGCTCCCTTCCATGCTAAACTATTCCAAGAAGTAACTACCTCTGCAGTACAAGAAAAAATTACTTACCATAGTAATATTGCTTCTTCCAAGGTATCCCTCACTATGCTTTCCAGTGTAATCAGCCTGAAGGGTTGAATTGTCCTGGAGAAAGTGGAATGTATGCAAATTATGGAACTCAGAATGTATTTTCAAATCTTTGCCTCATTGTGGCACTCTATCCTGCTCTCCAACACCAGATTTATTTCGAAAGCTAGGAGGGCATTGGCCACGAACCTAACTAACCTAGCTCTAACAGTACCTAAGTGAAAAACTACCAAAAAAAAATAAAATAAAGATTGGCCCCACAGGCAAGGCTATGGAAGACTGAAAATAAAAACCACCCAAAAACTGAATGTAGACCAAACAATAGGTAATGCTCAGGCAAATGAACACCAAACAACCACTGATTCTTGGAGAACCTTATCCAGGTTCTGGAAGGGGAGGCAGGGTGTGAGATTTGAGCATAGTGAGGGATCCCTTTGAAAAACAATATTACTATGGTAAGTCATTTTTTTCTTCAAACCCCAGGAATCCCTCACTATGCTTACTAGTGTAGATTACAAAGCAGTACCTTGGGAGACTGGGTATAGAACCTATTTAGGGAAAAGGTTCTGCAACACAGCAGTGCCAAACCTGGCATCCCTTCTGGACTCCACATCCAGGCAATAGTGCTTTGTAAAGATGTGTACAATTTTCTAGATAGTTGCTTTACAAATTTCCAGCAAGGGAATGTCCCTTGCAGCTGTCACAGAGGCAGCAGTGCCACATGTAGAGTGTGCCCTGAAGCCTTGTGGTGACAGTTTGCCAGTTTTACTATAGCAAAACTGGATGCAGGAGACTATCCAGTAAGCAAGGGTTCTTTTGGAGGCTGGTCTGCCCTGCCCACTTCACCATATGTGAGGAACAGCTATGAGTGGGAAGATCTGAGGTCCTTAATGTGGTCCAGATAGTAGCTAAGTGCCTTCTTAATGTCCAGACTGTGTAGCTTCTGCTCCCTTGTGCTGTACTTTGGTGTAAAAAACACTGGAAGAGTGATGAACTGGTTCAAATGAAACTCAGACACCATTCTGGGAAGGAATTTTTGTTAGTCCTAAAAACCACATTGTCCCTGTGGAAGATAATGTAGTTTGGGTCTGTGCAGAGGTCCTGCAGCTCGCACACCCTCCTGGCAGAAATTATGGCCACCAAGAAGACTGACTTCCAGGTGACATATTTCAAGTCTGCAGTAGCCATAGGCTAAAAAGGAGGTTCCATGAGCTTGGCTATACACAGGTTCAAATCCCAGGGAGGGACTGGTTCCCTAACAGAGGGATGCAAGTGTTGGAGTCCCTTAAAGAATTTCTTGAAAATAGAATGTGAATCCACCGTTTTCTCATTACCTGCTGCGACATAAGCAGAAATAGCAGCCAGGTGCACTTTAAGGGTTGGAGGACTGAGGCCCAAAGCCTGCAGGTGAACCAAGTAGTCCAAAAGTACGGGTAGGTCTGCCTGTAAAGGACTGAGTTGTTTAGGAGCTGTTTAGGAGCACATCACAGAGAAAATCTTTTCCATTTGGAAGCATATGTCTTCCTAGTAGCAGGCTTCCCAGAAACCCTGAGTACCTCCTCTGAAAAGTGAAAATCAGAGTATTCTAACTCCTCAAGAACCAAGCCCTGAGACCCAGTGACTTGAAGTTTGGAAAGGTTATTCTGCCCTGAGACATGGTCAGTAGGTTGTGTCTTTGTGGGAGACAAATGGGCTGCTTGATGGAGAGGGCCAGAAGAGAGTACCAGGCCTGCATGGCTCAGTCTGGGGCCACCAATATCATGGTTGCAGGCTGACTCCTTAGCTTCAGCAGTACTCTTAGAAGCAGAGGTAATGGAGGGAAGGCATACAGGAACCTCCCAGTCTAGTCTAGGGTCAGGGCATCCATGAGGACTGAGCCCACTGCTGGAGGCCTGCAACAAAAGAGGGTTCTGGTGATTCTCTCTGGAAGCAAACAAATCCATTTCTGGTGTGCCCCATCTCTTGAAGATTGTGGCCAGTACCTGTATTCAAAGACCATTTGTGATGCCCCTGGGTGATCCTGCTGATGGAATCTGCCAAGACATTGTCATTCTGTGGAAGGTGGACTGCTGACAGTTGCAAGTCCATGGAGTAAGCCAGATTTCAGATCTTCATAGCTTCTGTGCACAGCTTTGAGGATCTTGTGCCTCCCTGTTTGCTGATGTAATACATGGTGGTTGTGTTGTCTGTCCTGATTTGGACTGACTAACCTTGTATCTAGGAGGTGAATGACTGAAGGGCTAGGAAGACTGCCCTTACCTTCAGGAGGTTTATGTGTTCTCTTTATTCCTGAGGGGACCACAATCCGCTTACTGTTTAGTTGCCCAGGTGGGCTCCCAGCCTAGAAGGGAGGCATCTGTTGCCAAGATGACTGTGGAGAACAGCTGTTGAAAAGACATTCCCTCCCTGAAATTGTCTTTTTCCTTCTACCAGTTCAGAGCTTTCAAGAAGGGTTTTGTCACAGGTACCAGTCTTGAAAGAGGGTCTTGCTATTGGGACCAATGGGCCCCTAAGTGGTACTGGATGTCTCTCATTTGAAATCTGGCCCCTGCCACCAAAGCTGTGGTGGAGGCCATATGGCCCAGGAGCTGAAGGAAGTGCCTGGCTATTTTGGGCTGGCCCAGGGTAAAGGACTTTGCCAGGCTTACTAGGCTTTCCATCCTCTCAGAAGGCAGGAATGCTCTCCCCTGGAGGGCATCCAGTTCTGCTCCTATGAATTCCATGACCTGGACTGGTTCTGTTTGGGACTTCTCAGCATTTATGAGAAATCCCAGGCATTTCAAGATGCTCTGTGTCAGAAAAAGAGAAGCCTTAACCTGCAGATGTGACTTTCCTGTGACCAACCATTCATTCAGGTAGGCAAAAACCAGCACCCACTGTCTTCTGAGATGTGCTGCCACCACAGCCAAGCACTTTGTGAATACCCTGGGAGCAGAGGAGAGTCTGAAGGGGAGGACTATGAACTGATAATGACCAGATACCAGCCTGAAACTTAAGTATTTCCCTTGGCTAGGCCTGATTGGAATGTGAAAATATGCATCCTTCAGGTCCAGGACTCCCACCCAGTCTCCCTGCTGTAGGGATGGTATCACTGTAGCCAGGGTTATCATTTTGAACTTGTCCTTCTTTAGGTGTTTCTTCAGGAACCTGAGATTCAAAATGGGTTGCCACTCCCCATTTTTCTTGTGGGTGAGAAAGTACCTTGAGTAAAGGCCCTTTCTCTTTTGGGAGGTAGGAACTTTTTCTGCTGCTTTTGCCTGCAGCAACTTTACCCTGAGCAAGTCACTTAACTTCCCTGTGCTCCCAGGTTGCACCTGTAAAAAAGCTTTCAGCTTAGTGTGTCTCACCTGGTTTAACAATTGGGGGAAAAAAAAACCTCCAGCAGAATCCTTTCTGTTTGAGTGGGAGGTTTGAAGTTTCTGCAAACCTACAGCCTGGGAGATCTTTTGAACTGCAGTGTGAGCCACTGGCTCACCACTTCCAGGACCCACTTGTCTGTGGTGATGTTTTTCCATTCCTGGAAGAAGTGAGCCAGCCTTCCTTCCACTGGCAATGGATGGGCGAGCTGTACCGACTCATCAGGGGTTCTGTTTGGGCTGATCCTGCAGTGCTGGGGCTGGATCAGCCGATCTAGAACCTCTTCTGCCCCTGAAGAAACCTCAACTGAGAGAAATCATGGGGCAGAAAGGCACAGGGAAAATAACCCCTACCCCTACTTCTCCTCCCATGAGACCTATAGGAAGTGGAGGCTTTTTTCTTCTCAGTGTTGCTTTTATAGATGGCTTTGTACTCTTCCACCTTTTTCATGTAAGCCTTTGTCTTGTCACCAAATAAAGAATTGTTCTCGCATGGAAAATCCATGGCTTTTGCCTGGGTGTCTTGGGACAGGTTAGTAGTCCTGAGCCAGGCAAACCTCCTTAAAGATATGGCATGGGCCATGGCTCTAGAAGCAGTGTCATTGGTATCCACTGCCATATGGAACTGGTATTTGGTAGCATCAAGGGCAGATTTTGCTGTATCTGCCAAATCTTGTGCCAGGTCTCCTGAGGCCTTATCAGTTATGGCCAGTACAGAGCTCCAGAGGGCTTTCTGGTACTGGGCAGTATATGCCATGTAGGCAGCCTGCCTCAATAGCAGAGAGGCAGAAGTATAAATCTTCTTCTCATATTGTCCAGCTTCCTGGAATCTTTGCCTGAAGGCTGGGTACAGAGGGGAACCTTAGCTTTGTCACAGGCAGTCACCTGGACCACCCCTTCATGATCTGGGTGTGAGTAGAGGTACTCTGCATCATGCCTGTCCAACTGGTACTTCTTCCCAATCTTTTTGTTAATCCCCGGAGTGGAAGTAGGGGTATGCAACAACTTGCAGGCTGCTTACTTGAGGGTTTTTTGTACAGGCAGAAGCAACCACTTGGTTGGGATTGACCCCATCATATCCAAAAATTCCACCTCGTTCTCATCCTCCACAGTTTTCTGGGTGGATAGGTCGAGGTATTTACTATTTGCTTAATAAAGGCATAATGGGAGGAAAAATCCTCATGATCCTGGGGAAGGGAACCAAACTCTTTCTCAGGGGAACAGTCGGATTCAATGGATTCCCCTTCCTCCTCATAATAAAATTTAGCTTCCTGGTCCTCAGGAACTGGGAGGGGGCAGGAACTGGAGGAAGAACCAACATACCCATTAGTCATGTCCTCCACAGAGGGCATTTTTGCTCTGTCCACTGAGGGCTCCTTTCCTTCGTCGGGAGGAGGGCAGTGACATGTTTCTTTTTTTGTTTTCTTTTAGCAGGCACCGACTCTGGAACTTATTTATTTATTTATTTATTTATTGAAATAGTTTCACCAGGAAAGGCACACTGAGCAACAAGATGCTCGTCTCACGGTGCAACCTGGGGGGGAAGGGGTACAAGGGGGTTGGATAACACGCAGGTTATCAACTGAGCAAATAACAGAGGCAAATAGCAGCATATGGATACAACTGCATTAAACTACAAGCAACAACACATGGAGTACATGCTCAGAAGATCTCTTATGCTTGGCTACCTCTGAGTTCCCCTTTTCAGGAACCCTGGAATCAGACGTGTCTCTAATGAACCTTTCCTTCTGTTTACCATGGGAGGAAGGGCCCTCATCAGTGTGCTTTGGTGATGTAGAGGCAAACTGAGAAGCCATAATGATTTTTAACTTTTTGACCCTTCTCTTGCCAGTTTTAGGGCAAAATCTAGTACAAAGCTCACAGTCAGTTAGCAAATGGTCAGGACCCAGGCACCCTAAATGCCCAGTTTTTAAAGCCTGTAGGTCCTGTTTTTCTTTTTGGGTCTGTCTGACATTCCAATATAGAAAGACCCTCTAAAACACCGGTTCCCAAAAAGGAAAAATGCAATTTGTGATCTGGTGCCCTAAAATGGATGAGCCACTAACAAAATAAACTTTAAAATGTATTTTTTTGAAAACTTTCCCTCAGAAAAACTGCAAATACAGAAAAAGCACTCCGGTTCCTGAAAATCAGGAACTGAAGTGCTAACAGTTAAAATGAAGTAAAATGGGGGCACTAGAGAGCCAGAGACTTGACAGGACATGCTCCACATGGGCTCCTGCTGATTTGATTTTACTTTTGGAAAAATCCTGGACAATTTACCATTTTGTTCTCTAAACCTCACTACACTGGATAGCCCGTCTTCTGCTAAGCAGTATAAGCCTAAAGTCAGTATAGGAAAGTCAAAAGCTGCAGTGGGAGGAGGCCCAAAACAACAACCGCAAGGAGGGCCCTCCACCACCTCATGTCCTGGACAGCCCGCTGATATAGAAACTGAGCCACCTTGGAACACCTTACTCGAGGCAGTCAGAGCAATGGATGTTAAAACTGAAAAAAACATTGTAGCGACTAGAAACTCTGGACTCAAAGCTAAAAAGTCTTACTACTACTGTGGCTGACACGGGATCCTGTTCCATGAAGACCCTGAATGCAGTGGCCACACTTACTATGGAGAACACTCATCTGCACAGCTGGTTGGAGGCCCTAGAAAATGCAGCTACGGCCTCCCATATATGGATCGTGGGCATATCGGAGGGTGTAGAAGGAGATAATTTTTTTTAATTTCTCTTGGACTGGCTTAAAAGCTCTACATTGGGGGGGGCATGGCCTAGCATCAGAGCGAGATGGCTGCTTAAACCAGGAGCTCTGTGCCTATTCCTTACAATCCCCTTTATAACTTGCTTAAAAAATTAATATTACAGAAAAAATGAGCATAGTACGCAGAGCTGATGTCATTCTCACAAAAATTGGGGAGAAAACAAGCTAAACTACCTTTCAAATTGATGCAGCAAGAGATCCCAGCAAAGGGCCTGGCTAGGCCTGAACATTCATCAGAAGCCGCACAGGCAGCCGAACTGGCAGGGAGTCAATGATCTCGGGGGATAGCCACTAGGAGCGAGCCGCCTGAAGCCAACATGACCCTGATAATGGCTGAGAGATATCAACAATTGGAACGTTTAATAAAAGATCTAAAATATGACCTGGGAACCAGAATGGAAGCCGGATTCGATAATGAAATGGCTCAAATACAGCATCTTCAACAAGTGGTTAACTCTACATCAGAACAGATCGAAACCCATGAAAGGTGACTGGGTGAGATGGAGCAACATATTAGCGACTAAGAAGACAGAGCCTCCTCACAAACAACGGAACAGTCTAAAGCACTTGAAGAAATTGAGTTCTTAAAGCAGGCCACTGACGACCATAAAAACCGGGAGCGCTGGTGCAATATTAGAATCATCAGCCTACCTGAAGGTCTTGAGGGGAAAAGACTGTATTAAATTTTTACAAAAATGGTTCACTACTACCTTACAGTTGTCCAGGACACCTGCCTAGAAATGTAAAGAGCTCATCGATCTCCTGGTCCGAAACTGCTCCCTGATCAAAAGCCGAGGCATATGATCATTAAGTTCCTTCGCTATCAGGATAGAGTGCTGGTTCTGGATGCGTTATTATGGAGCAGCACAGGTGAGTAAGCCTGTACCTGGATTATTCTCAGCAGCTCCAGCTTCAGAGGCAAGCTTTTACTGAGGTTCGGCGGCTGCTGCACTCTAAGAACTGCCCATTCACTCTCTCCTACCCGGCACGGCTGATTGTTAGAGTGCCCAGAGGAAATACAAAGGCCTTCATAGCTCCATTGGCGGCACTGGAATATGTCCAAGGTTTGGAAATACAAAAGGCAAATTGATCTCCAATTTTAGGCCTATGGTGAAGGTACTGTCTTGCTAGGGATGGGGGACAGGGGGAAGGCACCGATATTCCGATCCACAACTCCATCTGGGGCCTATAAGGGCTGGATTTGGAGGATCCCTCTTCCCCTACCTCTCAGTCTGATTCCTAGGGGCCTTCACAAGACCATAGAGTTACAAAGGAAACAAACTGTGTTTAAGAGAAAAGGACACAAAACTCTTTCTGGCCGTTAGCCAAACTGTAATAATCTTGTGATGTGCTCTTTAATATGTGTTGGGTCACGTTTAGGTTCAGACCTAATTCTGAGCGCACGGTTAATTTATGGTACACAATATGGTGGCACAGAAGGAGAAATCACTAGCCGAATGCATCGGAAAAAAGAAGGGGGCCTGTGTACCATTAACTTGCAGAGGAAGTAGGGGCTGCGCTGAAACGCTTTTTGTGTCTTTTATTTATTTTTACTAAATAGGCAGGAAATTAACTAGGAGGTTTTTTTTTATGTTACTGATATGGAAAGAGCTATTATGATAATGCTGTGAAATCCATTTATATGCAAAGACCTGCTCCAAAATGCAGACAGTAGGGAGCAGGAAATCCCAAGAAACCTCCCCAAGTGAATGGCCTATGACATATTTCGGCTTTTCTTTTCTTTATTAGAGTTCCATAAGTAAAGGAATCAGGGTGCCTTTTATTAGCAGCCCCAGTGGAGGACGGGAAGGTGATGAAATCTCTGGGACCCAGCTTCCTCGAGCACTAATCATTTTTGTGACTTTAAGTGTAAAGGGTAAAGAAAATATAATTTAAAGATTTTTGAGTTAGAAACTGTTGCAAGGGATGGATGCTCTATCCACGAAAAGTAGAGAGTAGGTTTTCTTAGAACATCATCTTTGGGAGTAGGGGGGATTAGGAGAGTAAAGAGATGTTAAAGGGGGTAGAAGAGAGGGGAAGGGAACTATTTTATTTTTTATTTTATTTACGGTTCATTAGCTGGTTGATCCATGATGGGGAAGAAAGGGACAGAAGTTTTGTTCAGTTGTTTTACAAAATAAATAAAAATCAAGTCAGCAGTCAAGGAATTTATGAATACTTGGTACAAGAGCAGGAGGGACATGCCACTCTAACTGGGATGAATGGTAAATATGGCTAAAATTATATTGGTCACATGGAATGTGAATGGGCTCAGGACTGCGATTAATAGGACATGAGTACTGACAAAGATAAAAAAACAACTAAAAGGGAATATTGTTTTTCTGCAAGAGTTACACTCAACAGAGGAAGAACTAGAGGGTATCTGCCGCTCCTGGGGTGGTACCCTGGTGGTATCACCTTTTACTTCAAGGGCTCGAGGTGTAGCTATTTGGATTAGACCTGGATTCCCACATAAGGTTCTGTCCTCAGTGACAGATCCTCAAGGTAGGTATGCCATAGCGGTGGTGGATATGGGTGGTTCCCTTACAACCTTAGTCTCGATATATGGACCTAATATAGGCACTCCATAATTTATTACCCACTTGGAGACCACGTTGGCACCATTCCCTGATGACATAGTCATAGGGGGTGATGTAAATATGTAAGTCCCCTGTTAACCGGGGTTACTAGAATCCCACTTAGAACCAGTGGCAGGCAGGGCAAGGTAGCTTGTGAGACACCAGTTAAATGGATTTCACACTGTCTCACTCTGTCCTCAGCCTCAGCTGAGCTGGAGGGATGACATCACCATAGAATTCTCGCAGCAGCATAAGCCACATTGGAATGCTCGCAGCAGGGGTTAGTGTTAGAATGTTGGGGAATTCAAGTCAGTCTAGAAGGAGACTCAGAGAGGGAGAGGTGTGCTGCAATTGGTAGCCCGTCAGAGCCTAGCTCTGATTTAGAGCTACATCAGAAAGTGGGTTGTGTGTTCTCACCCTAGAAAGGAACACAGAAGAAACCAGAAAGAAGCGGTAGAGACCATTCCCAGTGTTGTTTCAGTGCCCCATCCCTAGAGGGGTGGGGGGGAATTCCAGCATTTCAGGGGCAATCCCCTGGCCCTGCCTGGAAAGGGAAAAGCTGCCTGAAAATGGGAAGTGTATTGAGAACCAGAGAATTTGTTTGTGTCCGTTGAGAGAAGCCCTGGGGCACCGATATACCACGGTGAGTCTGTTCTGATATAGAGCCCATGTTCACCTAGACAGAGTTGTGTAAAAGTATATGCCTACTGTGGGGTCAGGAAAAGACTAGCCAAATAAAGTGCTTTTAAATTTCTGTATGGCTTGGAAGCATCTGAAACAGTGGGGGTCTAAAGAATGGACATAGCCACTAACAGAACTTTTTTAAGTCAGGACACCATCTAGATACAGTGTAGAATGTTAAATGTGACAAACATTTCGAGATAGCATCTACAACCGGTAATTCAAAGAAAGGTGTTGTTCCAAATGAATGGCCAGGTATGGATTTGGGAACAAGAGGTGGGAGATCCCCATCTGGAGTAATCAGGTTTACCTCTACGGATTCAGTTTGGGCACCTGTAGCTTTCTCCTAGGCACTTGGCCAGTATCTGCAGAAAGTACCCAGATGTGAGATTAAGGATGATTTTCCCTTTAGATCTAGAAAGTGCTCATAGGTGGTTTAGGGAGCCACCATAATACTCCATGCTATATGGAAAAGTGTCCAAGTACTGGCTGGGTTGCCATGTCAAGGAATCAAAGTAGAAGAGTACCAGTTCAGGCCATGTGAGCCATGTTATGTTCAGAACCTGAGGGTCTTGTGTAGTAAAGAAGATGTGCTCTGACCTCTTTAAATCTGCATTGCCAGTGAGTGTAGCCCTGTGGGGGTCCATTTTTGCTTTGTTATTCCTGTGCTGATATGAATAAAAGTCACACTCTAGAATCCCATTCCTGGTTTGGACGTTTTCCGTTATTGCTTCCTGTGCCCGGAGTTACTTGGGCACCACTGACCAGAGGTACAAACCTAGCCATGATGCTGAGTAAATGTTTTCTCCCTGAATCCAAGGGTAAGGGGGTTACAAATACAAATTGGAACCCCCAATTAGATCATTCAGGGGTGAGGAGGGGCACAGTTCCCAGTAGTGCTAAAACACTTCGACATATGGTAGAGGGGAGATCATTACAAGAAGCTTGGAGATTTTGCCATCCATCCACTAGAGAGTACTCATTCTACTCCCATGCCCATGATGTATACACAAGATTGGATTATCTTTTTTTGACAAAAGCCAGGTTGGGAGACATAGTAGAGGCTACTTATGGACCGATCCTGGTCTCTGACCACGCACCCTTGAAAGTGGTTTTGGAAGGGACGGGTGAACCTAAGCTCAACCCAATATGGAGGATAGACCCCAGTCTCCTGGTGGACAAGAAATTTCTCCAACAGTTAAAACACTACATGCTTGATTTCCTCGAAGTGAATCATCCTGGTGATACTAATAATAGAACCATTTGGGAAGCACTTAAGGCATCAATAAGACGCGAGACCATTTCATACTCCTCGTATAAGAAAAAATTAAATATAAAAAGAGAACAGGATTTGGAAAAACAAATTCAGTCTTTAGAACAGGAGCTACTGAGAAAACAAGATAAGTCCAAAGTATCGACTTTAAAAGCACTAAAAAGTGAATTAAATCAGATCTCCACCCAAAAAATAGAGAGGGCCCTTATATTGACTAAATCCTACTCCTACTTCGAAGGAGATAAAGAGGGGAAATGGCTGGTAGGGATGGTGAAATGACAAAGGGTGGAGAGAACAATTTTGGGGGTGGAGGTAGAAGGTGAGGGGATCACTTGTAATCAACAGAAAATTAATGATGTGTTCCAAACTTATTATTCACAATTGTGTTCCATTGAATTCCCACAAGGGGCAAATCTGGAAGATTTCTTAAAGGAAGTTTCCCTTCCTGAATTAGATGACCAGGACTTAGGGAAGATGGATTCCCCAATTACCAAGGAGGAGTTAAAAGGGGTGGTATGGAAATCGAAAAGGGGGAAAGTGCTGGGACCAGATGGCATCCCGACAGAGCTATATAAAATGCTCTGGGAGGAATTGGGACACTCGATGATGAACAAGATAAAAGAAACTCTCAAGGAAGGAGCACTACCACCTTCGCAATGCCTGGCCATGATTACTGTACTGCCTAAGGCAGGGAAGAATCCTCTTTTATGTTCATCCTATCACCCAAAAGCCTTACTTAATGCAGATTATAAAATGTTGGCTAAATTATTGGTGAATAGATTGGAGGAATTTCTTCCCAAACTTGTTCACCCAGACCAGGGAGGCTTTGTGAAGGGCAGAAAAGTCAAACATAATATCAGAAGGGTTTTGAACATCATACACCAGTGGCCTAAGGGAGGATCAGGGGAGCTTGTGACATTAGACGTGGAAAAGGCCTTTGGTCGTGTAGAAGGGCCCTTTATAATGGCGGTCTTGCGGAAATTTGGTTTAAGTCATACCATGATGAAATGGTTGGAGGTGTTGTATAGGACTCCGAAAGCCCAAATTCTTACCAATAATATTATTTCCTCCCCCTTTGCCCTCACACGAGGCACCAGACAAGGTTGCCCCCTTCCCCCTTAATATATGTCCTCACAATTGAAGCATTGGCACAAAGTATTAGAGCGAACACTCAAATTAAGGGATTTCGGTGGAAGGGTTTGGAACATGCGATTTCACTCTTTGCTGATGATGTACTTTTACTTATTACCTCTCCTGAGGAATCGATGGGGGAACTGACCCAATTATTTGAGAGATATGGGCCTCTTTTGGGCCACAAGATCAATTGGAGTAAGTGCGAGTGGATGCCCTTGGGGGAGGAGGGGGCCCATTAAGATAGCTTAGACTGAGGTTCACCCATCTACATTATTAAAATACTTAGGCATGCAAATTCCATCCAAACTATCTAATTTGGTCAACATCAATATGAAAGCTCTGATCTCCAAAATCAAATATGTTGTCTGGCTTGGAAAGCTATGCTCTTGACCCTTTTGGGTAGAGTGAACTTGATTAAAATGTATTGCCTCGATTTTTATATTTGTTTCAGTCAGTACCCTTAAAAATTCCCCTAAAATATTTTAAAAGCATAGAAGGGGCTATAACCCAATTACTTTGGAATAATAAGAGACCCAGGATTAAGAAAGCCCTTCTGTGGTTACCTCAGAGGAAGGGAGGTTTGGGACTTCCGAACGTGCACTTTTACTGGGTAGTGGCACAGGTGGCTCTTATACAAGATATCTTAAACCCAATAGGACGACCAGCATGGGTTAAAATGGAGGAGCCCAAGGGATCTTCACTATACCATGATTTTTTGTCTTTGAGTGGGGGAGTGAATTTACTGAATGTCCCTCTTAATCCATGTATGGGAACTATGGTGAAAGCTTGGAAACTAGCCCACCAAATGATAGGGGTGATGGCAGGCCTCTTCCCAGAAAGTTCTATCAGTAGATTACTACAAGGGGAAAGAGGTCCCTCCCTTTTGGAATTGCCTATGTTAAGACAATGGTCCCAGAGGGGAGTTTCCAGGTTACAGAACATCTTAACGGAGGGCAACCTCTGTCCCTTTGCAGACTTCGTGGTATTTAAAAAAATTAAGAATTCCCATCTGCCATTATGCATTAAACTAAGAGAGGCATTTGAGAAGTTAATAGCAGGGGAAGATTTGAGAGAAGGGGTGTCATGTTCACCCTTGGAGGAGTTGTTTGGGGGACAATCTGGTGACTCCTCTTTTAAACCTCTGAGGAGAAGGTACAAAATGTTGATAGGTGCCTTACCTGACTATATAAAAAGTATTAAAAATAAATGAGAAATTGATATCCACCCTACCGGACTGACAGGAGGAGATTGGATAGCTATTGTAAACAATAGTTTAAGATGTTCAGTGAATAACAGAGCGAGAGCTATTCAAGACAAAGTTCTCCTTAGAACATACCATACCCCCTGGCTGGCACATGTAATAAATCCAAATGATTCCCCATCGTGCCCTAAATGCCAAGTGCACAATGGCACATTTTATCATATGATTTGGCAATGCAACCGGGTCCAAAATTTCTAGATAGGAGTGCAAGAAGTTCTCTCCAGACTAGTGGGGATTTCCCCTAGACTAGACCCCACATAGATTTTGTTGGGTCTTCCCCCGGGGGAACCTGGAATGGGGCCAAACCCAAACATTTTTCATGCACCACTATGGAGACTAGGTAATGTTATGGGATTGAAAATCTTGGCCACCCATTTGAGACTTACGTCCATTCCCACGATATCTGAATGGGCCAGTAACTTATTGGACTGCATGAAGTATGAGAAAATACAATATACTGTTAGTGGTCAACTGGACAGATTCTTAGAAATGTGGGCTCCAGTCGAAGAAGCCTTGTCTCAACCCTGGTTTCCATGTTTTTAGTAGTTAGATTGTGTATGTTTAGTTTTCTTAAATGGAACAATATGGTCACCCTATGTAGAGCTCAGATACTCCATGTTAGAACAAATGTATGTATGTGGATATATCCCTAAAAGTAACTGTGGAATGTAACTTCAGATGGCATGTCTACCTAAGATGTCAAGCAAGTAACCTTCTTTAAAACTACTGTACTGCTGAACTAAATAAAGCATACAAAAAAAAAAACTCTGTACATCATCTGCAAGATATTGATTCCAATGCCTTTACCAAAGCCTACAGAATAAACATGAGAGGGGCTCAGCGCTCCACTAACATCTCCCGCACAGTATTACTAAAGGCTATCAGTGAAGAAGTTAAAAAGAGGGTCCTCTTGGTGGCCAGAAATTCCTACCCATGTATCATTGAAAGTTGGGACATCAAGCTATACCTAGACTTCTCCTTTTTCACTAAAAACAGGCGCAAGCATGCAGCTTGATGCAGTCTGTGCAAAACTGCACTCCTTGGGAATCGTTAACTCTCTTTTACTCCCAGTTAGGTTCTGTATCATTTATGGAGGCAAACAGTTTCAGTTTTCTGACACCCAATATGCCAGCCTTTGGACTGAGAAGACAGCTGCAGAATTTCACTCCAGTTCCGAGGCTCCTGCAGGATTACTGGAGGAAGAGAATTAAGGGGTTTGTTTTCCCCTGTCTAAATACTAATGTTTGGAGATATATCATGCAGGGCTGAGTAAAAGTTTGCTGTACTTTGCCTCACTTCCGAACTTCCAAAATGAGCCCTCCTGAATTTTCTCTTTACTGTTAATAAATGGAAATTACGTACTTACCGTAATTCTTGATCTTCTTGAATGGAGTCTTCACCACTCATTCACACTAATGGGAGTATGCTGGAGGCACTAGGACCTTGCGGGAGCCAAAAATCTTCAGGAGGGCAGGGGCTGGGATAGGACTGAGCATGCACGGTACCACGAGGCTAGCTCACGCCGTATAGGCTATCTTGGCATCGACCCTCCAACCGCCTCAGTACCTTTTTGACTGAAGAGGTGCAGCATAAACTAATGAAAGAAAACCTAACCCTAACCTCTGGACATGTGAAGGCCCGGATGACCCCTGTAAGAAGGGTCAACTGAATAATGTCTTCACAGCTCAAACAACAAAGTAGTGAAGACCAAAAACAGAACGAGTGAGCTTGGGGGATGGTGGGTGAGCGTGTGAATGAGTGGTGGAGACTCTGTCCAAGAAAATCAAGAATTACGGTAAGTACATAATTTCCATATCTTCCTAGACTAAAAATCTCTACCACTCATTTACACTAATGGGAGATTACCGAGCTAAAAATCAACCCCCCCTGAGTACAGCAGTCAGAGACAGAGCTCACTCAGGATGGAAGTCCATAAAGACTGTCCTGCTAAAGAAAGAGAGCTGTCTGGTATGGACATACAGAACATAATGCTTTACAAAGGTGTGCACTGAGCTCCCACTCACCACCGTGCAGATGACTGCAACGGGTACATTATGAATCTCTGCCAGGAAGCTGCAACTGCTCTGATAGAGTGGTGTGAATCCAGTCTTCCAGCTTTGCCTGTGATGTGGATTAGTAGTGTCGGAGACATGCTACTAACCAAACTGAAAACATCTCAAGGCAATAGGCTGACCCAGCCGAGGCATGCTGAAGATGCAATAGTTGCTCGGATGTGTATCACTTTGTTCTGTCAAAGAATCATCACAGAACCATCCTAACATCCAGAGAGTGAAGGGAGTGCTCCCCTTCCTTCTGAAGTTAACAAAGCAAAACTTGACTAACAGTAATTGAGCCAGTGACAAGATGTCTACTGGCTCAAGATAGACTGAAAACGCACAGAGGTGTACCTTCACTGCTGAGTATGGCTGACCTGCTATCGACAGGTTCAAGAGGCACTCCAACACCTTACTTGGTGGGCAACCCAAGGGTCCAGATGGGACTTGCACACCAGATGGAGAAGGGTTTCCTCTTAGCCACATAAGCCTTCCTGGTGGAAGGCCTATGCATGACTTAGAAGACATCTGCATTGGTCTTGGAAAAACTAGAGCTTACCCACTTCCATCTCCTCCTGGCCTGGCATGGAGATGATGGGAGAGCAGGCTAGGATGGACTAAAGTCCCTGTGTTAGAGGGTCCACTCGTACAGGTAGTTGCCTTGGGAGAACTTCTGATGGACTGTAGATCAATGCAAATCAATCTGCTGAAGCCAGTCTGGGATGATGCCCCTGTGCCTGCCCCCCCCGTGCATACAACTTGATCAGCACCCTCTGAATTAAAGGAAGAGGAGGAAAATGTACAGGGAGCATCATGAATATTGTAGTGAACATGTCCTGACAGAAAACACCAGAGTCTGGATTTCTGAAGCAGGATAGAGGCAGTTTTACATTGAGAGGGGAATGAAAAGGACCAGGTGTGAACTGCCCCATTCCTCAAAAAGCGACTGCACGAAATCTGAACTGATGCATCATACTTGAGGTACCACTCTCACAACCTCACGGCCCTACTGCAGAGAGGGTTGGAGGACACCCCACCCTGTGTGCTGATGTAATACATCACAGCTTTCTCATCCTTCTGAAGTAGGAACACTTCACAGGGGGCATCCTCCAGGACTTTGCTTATAAGATAACTCTCATCTCTAAAAAATTTATGACAAGATGAGGATCCTCCCGGCTCCACACCTGAGTGTGGAGGCCTTGGCAGTGAGTCCCCCACGGATTTTGTCCAAGGCTCTGTCTTCTTGTATGGAGGATTGCGGATGTGTGGTCATAGACCACTGCTTGCTGCGGAGGATGACCTGAGTCCCAGCATCTGCTAAACCAAAAAGGAGATTGAGTAGAGTTGTTTTCTGTATTGTAATGAGCCATCTAAAGATGTTGTTTCTCCTGTCCTCTGGAATGAAACTGACACCTAGGAGGCATCCAGGAGGGCTCTTAAAAAGAGGAGCTGTTGGGAAGATGAACTGGCACCTTCTCAGAACCTGGAGAGAACAACTGAGAGGCTGCGGTGACTGCTTCCTGTGTCTCTTAACCGGATGGGCTGGCTAGGAGCCAAATGTCCAGGAAGTGAAGGCTTGGATGCAAAGATTTAGAGAACTCTTCCCTTAACAGGAACTTGTTTAATCTTCCAAGGTCGATAAATGGGCACATGCTGTCAGTTAACTTGGAAGCAGCAGCAATGGAAATGGGAATCGGTTCTTCGTTCAGCTATGGAATGATTTTTACTGCCCAGACCTGCAGAGGCCCCATATCTCAGAAGCAGAGTGTGTGTCTGAGAGGAAGACAGACTAGCTGCCATCTGGGTGGAAGGTCTGGGGAAAATTTGCGAAATTTGGGAGAGTATCCCTCTCGGACAATCCTGATGATCTATAGGTCCTCTGTAATGGACTTCCACTGGTTGTAAAAACTGAATTAGATGCCCCTCCTACCGCCGAGAGGCGCCCCCCCAGACAACTGGGGTAGGGTCTGGGCTGAATCCACAGAGGTTAGTATAAGGCGCTTTTGGGTCCTGCGCCCCCTACTGCATTCTCTTCATGGCTAAGGGGTTGGTTCCTGAAAAGGGCACCTAAGCCTCTACCTTGACAGGACTGCTTGTCACGAGGATGTTGTGTGGTTTAAATGGTAGCCCTATTGTTCTGAGTGGCCTTTAGCCAAACAGATAAGCACAGTCAAGAAGACATTAACCACCTGCTGCCAGCGGCAGCTGCCCTAGAAGCAGAGACATAGGTGTCCATAAAAGCTTTTAGCTGATTATTCGGCTATATGTCCCTAGCAATGGAGCGTTAGATTTCGGGATGCTCTTGACCACTGCATTAAGTGTGTTCCACAGGGTGTACTCATCCTGAGGAATGTAGGAACTCATGACATAGGAGTCTGCTTTGGTCCACAGATGAATACAGAAATGTTATGGTGGACTCCATATCCCTGAGGAAAAGGAACTGGAAAGAAGATCTTCCATCACAATGATACAGAGGGTTTGCATTCCAGACCTTAAAATGAGTTATCCGCTGCATCTTCGACAAAGCAGAAGAGGGAGAGACTCATCCAGATCCACTTCTACCCCAAAATAACTTCCAAAGGGCAGGTCAGGACCAGGGAGATGCCACCACCTGGATCAGGGAGCAGTTCAGTGCCATCCATGGTGCCAGCACTGCACATGGTACCACACCTGGTGCCACACCCAGCATCGGCGCCACCCATTGCTGCTGACACTGCAGCATGGCACAGCCATCAGCACCACACAGCACCGCCAAAGGCGCAGACACCGCAAGACACCACCACACCACACGGTGTCACCTAAGGTGGTGACATCCACAGCGCTGGCACCAGACATGACACCACATGGAGCCGGCACACCGCACAGTGCCAGAATCACTATTGGACTGAGACCTGAAGAAAGGGGAAGAAGGAAAGGGGTACCCATGCTGGCTCCTGCACGGAAAAGGAGAGGGGGGCAGGCACGAGGAGTCAGCGTCGATGGCGTTAGTACCAGAGAGGGCACCACACACATGGACCCAAGGCCTAAAGGCCCTGATCCCAGGACCACTAGCCAGGACAACAAGGCAGATGCCGTACCCCCTGCTCTAAAAGAGCGGCCCAGTGGTGAAACTGCTCACTGGAACCCCATCGAGTACAGAGATGGGAAGTGGTGTCGAAGATCATGACTGTTAAGGGCGGAGTCACAGGGGAACCCACCAGAGTCAGTTCAGGCTTACCGCTCTGAACCAGCGATGATCAATGCGCAGACATACCAGAGTGCGACCTCGAGAGATACCAATTCTTCTTCCACCGACAGGAGGAAGAAGAGATTGAGGTCAAGTGGAGCCAGGTCCCGGAACCACTACATTTGTGCTATGGGTGGACTGTCCTTCCCCTGAGCACCGGACTGCCTGTGATCGGACCCCCCCTCCGCAAAGGACAGCGGACTGGACACAGCCCCACTACCATCACAGTTTTCAAACTAAGTCTCCCTACTGTCACCGCTACTATTAAAAGTCGACTCTGTTGATGGCAGGCTGAGAATAACTTCTTCTTCTTCTTTTTCATTTTCTTCTTTTTTTTTTTAAAGAAAAGAACACTAAAAATGGTAAGTTAAGTGAATACTGAATGGCTATATAGCTGCTGTCATATAGACGAAGACTAGACTCCCTGTGGGCGAGTGACATCATCATTGAAGTGCACTTGATGGCAGAAGAAAAGGAACTGAGGCGGTTAGAGGGTTGACGCCAAGATAGCCTATATGGCGTGAGTTAGCCTCGCGGCACCACGCATGCGTGGTCCTGTCCCGGCGCCGGCCCTCCTGAAGATTTTTGGCTCCAGCGGGATCCTAACGCCTCCGGCGTACTCCCATTAGTGTGAATAGGTGGTGGAGACCTGAGTCCAGGAAGATCAAATTATTACTAAGGCTGATTGAGGGTGGGTTTGTGTTCAATCAGGTAAATGTCTTTTTAGCTCATGTAGGGAGTTGTAGGCTAAAGATTTTAGTAGCACTGCTGCATGTATATCAGTAGAGTACATTTCTCTTCCCTTTACTTCACATTAGCTGCAGACACATTTATTCTGCTTACAGTTTTAGATTGCCCGGTTATTTCTAGTAAAAAATTGTAAAGTGAGCATAATGTCTTTTTATTAAATTAGCAGGACCTAGGTTTGGATGCCTGGAATTTATTAAGATTAAAATTAGGCCTTTATATGGTTTATAGCAACTTTATAGTTGTGTTTAAAAGCTACCTAAGTAATTATTACCGGTGCCACCGTAGTCACTGTTTCTGGCAGGCATTAACTAGCAATTTCCTAACAAAATTTAGTTAAATCCCCAGTTCCTTGGTGTATAGATTAGAAGGCTAAATCTACTGAATGCAATGTGTAAGTGTGAGATGAATATCTCAGAACCATTCTTGTAAGCCTCGTATGAATTTGTATCACTGTATCTGCCGGTTCAGTTGAAAACAATAAACAATAATGTTAAAAAAAAATTAAGTAAAATAAGAAATGAAGTAAAACGAGGGAAAAATAATAAATGTGGTTAAAAAGAAAACTGCTATGTAAAACAAAGGTTTTTCTCCGGTTTCTGAGAACTGCTGAGGAACCAGAGAAATCTGGAAAAAAAAAAACCTAAAGAAAAGGCTAAGCTATGCTTATCTAAATAAAAACAACAGATATAAGAAAAAAATAAGATAAAATACTTGAAAAGTTTGAAAATAAAGTCAAAAACTTGAGTCAAGCAGAAGAGAACTCTTCAGGGCGACTCGCTTCCACAGGCAGAGAAATAAATCTGGCGTTGTAGAGCAGGATAGAGTGCCATCACGAGGCAGAGATTTAAAAATGCATTCTGAGTTCCATAATTAACATACATTCCACTCTCTCCGGTGCAGCTCAACCCTTCATGCTGATCGATAATCGCATAAATCTCGACAGCGTATGGATTATCACACAATTTGGGTGTGTGAAAAATCATCATAACACACACCTGCACATGCATTATTCTCTATGTATTGCATCACTTGCTGTACATCACTGTGTGTTACATCTCTGTGCTGTACATCACTACTGTATATCACTGTATTACATCCCTGTGCTGTACATCATTGTGTATTACATCTCTGTGATGTACATCACTGTGTATTACATCCCTGTGCTGTATATCACTGTGTATTATATCTCTGTGCTGTATATCACTGTGTATTACATCTCAGTGCTGTATATCACTGTGTATTACACCTTGGTGTGCATATCACTCTGTATTACATTTCGGTGCTGTATATCACTGTGTACTATATTTCAATGCTACATATCACTGTGTCTTACATTTTGGTGCTGTGCATCACTGTGTGTTACATCTCTGTGCTGTATATCACTGTGTGTTGCATCTCTGTGCTGTACATCACTGTGTGTTACGTCACTGTGCTGTATATCACTGTGTATTACATCACTGTACTGTATATCACTGTGTGTTGCATCTCTGTGCTGTATATCACTGAGTATTACATCACTGTGCAGTGCATCACTGTGTATTACATATCTGTGCTGTATATCATTGAGTATTACATTACTGTGCTGTACATCACTGTGTATTACATCTCTGTGCTGTATATCACCAAGTATTACGTCATTGTGATGTACATCACTGTGTATTACATCTCTGTGCTGTGCATCACTGTGTGTTACATCTCTATGCTGTACATCACTGTGTGTTATATCTCTGTGCTGTACATCACTGTGTGTTATGTCACTGTGCTGTACATCATTGTGTTATACTTCACTGTGCTGTACATCACTGTGTATTACATCTCTGTGCTGTACATCACTGTGTGTTACATCACTGTGCCGAATATCACTGTGTATTACATATCTGTCCTGTGCATCACTGTGCATTACATCACTGTGCTGTACATCACTGTGTATTACATCTCTGCTGTGCATCACTGCGTGTTATATCACAGTGCTGAATATCACTTTGTATTACATCTCTGTGCTGTACATCACTGTGTGTTACAACACTGTGCTGTATATCACTGTATATTACATCTCTGTGCAGTGCATCACTATGTATTACATCACTGTGTGTTACACCTCTGTGCTGTACATCACTGAGTATTACATCTATGTGCTGTACATTAATGTGTATTACATCTCTGTGCTACATATGTGTATTACATCTCTGTGCTGTACATTAATGTGTATTACATCTCTGTACTATATATGTGTATTACATCTCTGTGCAGTATATCCTGTGTATTACATCTCTGTGCTGTATATGACAGTATATTATATCTTTGTGCTGTGCGTCACTGTGTGTTACATCTCTGTGCCACATATCACTGTACAATTACTGGTGACACCCTTTAATACATGGACTAGAGCTGTGTTTCAAATGCCATAATAACCTGTAGAATGGGTTATTATGACAGTTTGTGTTACTCTTCTTTAGCAGGCCACCTCATTGGCAGTCCTTCTGTGAGCCGGCGGGCCGAACAGCGAAAGAAACATGGTGGCTCTGTTTCCCTGGAACAGATGAGCAGCATTGATCCTTCGCCTTTTCATGTTATGTATGTATGTGTAACCCCCCCTACAAATGGGGGTTCATAAGAGCCTCCTAGGAGCTTGCTTAAGTGTTCCTCTGCCTGCTGGCGTTTAAGCTGTTAGAATGGCACTGTGAGTGCTAGTAGAGCCTCCACATACTGTCTCTTTAAGAGCTGTCTGCTTACAGACATAACTAATGCTTTTCCCGGGGGGCTGGTGTTTCCCTGCTCGAATCCTGCCTGAACTGCGGAGTAATTGCTCCTTTTTGCGGTCGCTGAAGGCGCAAAGGGAGCCTATCTGGAATATATAACTGTTAGCCTGTAATTAGTTAAAGCATTAGTAATATTGTAGTTTGTCTAATCTGCCTTTATTGCAGATGGGACTTTGTGTGTGTTGCCCCTCCATTTTGGACCTAAACTGCTGTGCTGGGCCAATGGGATAACCGGAGCTATAAAATGGAGACTGTTTGGATCAACCAGAATTTGCACTCTCCTGGGAGCCGGCTTACAATGGGAATGTATAGCTAGTAATTCTGGGAAATGTAGTTTCGGACCTTGGCACCTTTTTTTGCACCAACTGAGAGAGCTTTGGAATGATTGACAACTGAGTCCACCAACTGGACCGGGTGGCGCCTGAAGGGAATGCTCTGCCTTGTGACTGGGAGGTCAGATCAGTTGTGACCGTGATGAGAGAAGGAGCTCTGTGCTTCTGCGGTGTACAGTTTTGAGCAGGAAGCCCGTGAGAGGCCTGAAGTCGGTTTGTTGCTGCTGCAAGATTGAATCGGACTGAATCTGAAGTGACTGAAAGGAAGGAAGGCTGAAAAGTGGAAAGCAGGCTCACCCTGTAGAAGACTGGAGAAATTGCTGAATCGCGATGAGTCTATCAGGAACTGAAGCTGCAGTGTAAACTTCTGGGTATTTGCAGTAAGTGTGATCAGGACCTTGGAGCAGCTGCCTGGTATAGTAATTTCCTTTACATATAAATTCGTTGAATGCTTGTGAGGGATAGCTATTCCAATTCCCTTTTCACCGTGCGGTGTAAGCTGAAAGCCTAACTGAATTTAATCGGACTAAATCCGTCTGCTAGTCAAAGCAGTTGGGCCTGGCCAGTAGAATCTCATCTCCATGCCTTGTATGTCTGGCAATCCAGAACAACCATCTGCATCAGGTTTTCAACTTGGGGTAGTGTGAGTACATATCAGGGGATTCCCCTACGACCTGTTAACAATCACCAGCGTGTCATCTAATTTTCTTTATTTCATTTCTTCAAGGACTGAGCCATCCGGCTCCGGATTACAATTGGGTGTTGTGCATATCTTTTTCCTACAGGGCCCTATCCATCTGCACCTGCTGGCCAACCCCGGGCAACGGACCTGGCTAGCCCCCGCAACCTGGGTACCCAGAGTGTGACTTTTAAGACCCTGTATGAGTGCACAGTACTGTGATTTAATTCTGCCAATCAACTTGATCTCTCCCTCCCATGTTTCATTCCCCTTAAATAAACCAGATTTGATGTTGTTGACTTTAAACTGTCTGGAGTGTCAGTACCTATGTAGTAGGCATTGCATTGGTCTGTGTATGTTGATTAACCTTATTTTACAGGGGGTCCTCAGAGACGAACTTCAGAATCAGTCTCGAGGGTAAGTGGTACCTTATGATTGAACTGCGTGTACATGTGAGGCATTAGTACTGTAATTCCTGTACATTGTGTGGGTCATTAGAGGGATTAGAAGGGGGTCTCAGTGTCCCAGAGGGCTGTAAACAAACTAGACCAACCATCACAAACCCTGACCTCTGGGTGGAGACACCTGTCATAGAACCTAGACCCCTCAACCTGTTAGTAGCCCTTGGGATAGCGCCACCTGGGGGTTACATACAGTTTCAAAGTTTTGCATTATTTGTCTGGTTGATCCTGCCTTAATAAGTTAAAACATCTATCTGGCTGATCCTGCCATTAGTACCCCTCGAGTGAGTCGAGACAGCTGCTGCATCTGGAATGAACCATGCCTGACTATCAACATTGTGGTCTGCAGTACAAAGTAAAAAAATGAAACAAAGCAAAAAAAAAAACACTACAGTTAAGAAAAAAAAAATGCTCGAGCTGAAAGAGAGATAGGCAGACTGTGTGTGTGTGTGTGTGTGTCTCAGAGAGTGTTGAGACAATCTCTCCCTTGCACCAGTAATGATAAGAAATATAGTAATACTTGTGCCAGGTTTGTGTTAAGATGATTTTTCACATACCCTCGGTGTGTGATAATCACATAAACCCTGACAGCGTATGGATTATCACAAACTTTGAGTGTGTGAAAAATCATCATAACAGACACCTGCACATGCATTATTCTCTATGTATTACATCACTGTGCTGTACATCACTGTGTATTATATCACTGTGCTGTGCATCACTGTTTGTTACATCTCTGTGCTGTACATCACTGTGCTGTATATCACTGTATTCCATCTTGTGCTGTATATCATTGTGTATTACATCTCTGTGATGTACATCACTGTGTATTACATCCCTGTGCTTTATATCACTGTGTACTACATCTCAGTGTTGTATATCAATGTGTATTACAGTTTGGTACTGCATACCGTATCATGGTGTATTACATCTCGGTGCTGTATATCACTGTGTATTACATTTCAGTGCTGCATATCACTGTCTGTTACATCTTGGTGCTGTGCATCACTGTGTGTTACATCTCTGTGCTGTATATCAGTGTATATTACATCTCTGTGCTGTATACCACTGTGTATTACATCACTGTGCTGTGTATCACTATGTATTACATCTCTGTGCTGTACATCACTGTGTATTACATCTTTGTGCTGTACATCACTGTGTATTACTCCTGTGCTGTATATAACTGTGTGTTACCATCTCTATGCTGCACATCACTATGTATTACATCTCTGTACTGTACATCACTGTGTATTACTCCTGTGCTGTATATCACTGTGTGTTACCATCTCTATGTTGCATATCACTATGTATTACATCTCTGTACTGTACATCACTGTGTGTTACATCACTATGCTGTATATCACTGTATGTTACCATCTCTATGCTGCATATCACTATGTATTACATCTCTCTACTGTACATCACTGTGTGTTACATCACTGTGCTGCATATCACTGTGCATTATATCTTTGTGTAGTACATCACTGTGTTTTATATTACTGTGCTGTACATCACTGTGTATCACATCTTTGTGCTGTACATCACTGTGTATTACATCTCTGTGTTGTACGTCACTGTGCATTACATCACTGTGCTGTGTATCACTATGTATTACATCTCTGTGCTGTACATCACTGTGTATTACATCTTTGTGCTGTACATCACTGTGTATTGCATCACTGTGCTGTACATCACTGTGTATTACACCTCTGTGTTGTACATCAATGTGTGTTACATCACTGAGCCATACATCACTGTATTACATCTCTGTGTTGTACATCACTGTGTGTTACATCACTGAGCTATACATCACTGTATTACATCTGTGTGCTGTACATCACTGTGTGTTACATCACTGAGCCATACATTACTGTATTACATCTCTGTGCTGTACATCACTGTGTGTTACATAACTGAGCCATACATCACTGTATTACATCTCTGTGCTGTACATCACTGTGTGTTACATCTCTGTGCTGTGCATCACTGTGCATTACATCTCTGTGCTGTACATCACTGTGTATTATATCTCTGGGTCATACATCATTGTGTATTATATCTCTGTGCAGTGCATCACTGTGTATTATATCTCTGTGTCATACATCATTGTGCATTACATCTCTGTGCTGTACATCACTGTGTATTATATCTCTGTGTCGTACATCATTGTGTGTTACATGTCTGTGCTGTACATTGCTGTACTACATCACTGAGCTATACATCACTGTATTACATCTCTGTGTTGTCTGTGCTGTACTGGATATCCCTGTGTCTTACATTGCTGTGTTGTACATTAGTGTGTTATGTCTCTGTGACATACATCACAGTGTGTTACATCTCTGTGTAATATGTCTCTGTTCCGTACCTTACTGAGTATTTCATCTTTGTTTCATACATCACTGTATGTTAGATCTTTGCGTCATCATTATTGGTTACCCCTTGATGTGTTATATCTCTGTTCTGTAAATCACTGATACATGGCTGTGTTGTACATTACTGTATTTTTTACAGCTGTGTGTTGCACCTCTGTTCCGCATATCACTGTTATGTCTCAGCATTGTGCATCACTGTGCATTACATGTGTGTGCCATGCACCACAGTGTGTTGGCTCTGTATGCCTTACATCACTGTATTACATCTGTGTGTTAAATCTGTGTTCAGTATATGACTGGGTGTAACATCTTTGTGTCGTAATCACTGTGTTATATCTGTGCTGTACATCACTAAGTGTTACATTTTTGTGCCATAAATCACAGTATTATATCTCTATGCCATATAGACTATCACTGCGTATTACATCTCGATGTCGTACATCACTGCATGGTCCAATTCTATGGTACTGTATGTCACTGTGCTCTTTGTACTGCGGTACCATTACCATTACTCTTGTTGAAGTCACTTGTCTGTGACCCTCATTTTAATAATACATCGTTTTTCTTAGTCGCTAGTGTTACACAGTCCTCACAATCAGTGTGGTTTTCTGGTTTAAGCACTGAACTGGTAACCAGGAGATCACAGGTTCAAACCCTGCTAGAGACAAATACTCACTATCTGACTTTGGACAATTCATTTGCGCTCTTAACCCTCCGGTCCATCCAACTGTGAAAATGGACAGAAGTAGGACTCCACTGAAATGAGGTGTTGCATCTCAGCTGGGCTATCCCTGGTATGTAATTCATAAAATAAAAATTATTAATAAAAAAAATTCCTAGTGGCCCAAATAAGCTGTTTTTATATATTAATAAATATGTGTTCCTACAAAAAAAAATTCCCCATGTGATTTTCAGAGGAAAGTCCTACATAATGATATCTTCTTGCAGGAGAATGCAAATCTGCCATTACCCTTCTAAAGCGGTTCCAACTGTACTCTAGTAGAAGCCAGTCTTGCCCTAGTAAAAAACCAGCCTAACTGTAGTGAAACCACAAGCAAGAAGCTACAAAGTTATTCTTGTGTCAACAGAATGTGTCCCATGGTCTGTGAGAGTAAAATGTACAGTACAAGGTGTAGAGTTCCCTGCAGAGGGGATGATGCACGTAGCCCTGCCACCATCCCGATCCTACCACTGAGTTTCCGGTCAAAGTTGCAGTAAAAAAAACGGCAGTTGGGGAAAAAAAGATTAAATCCATAAATAAGTAAAACTAAAGAAAAGCAGCAAAACAAACTTGTTACCTCTGTGTCTGTGTTACTAGTCAAGTACAGGGGTAAATACAACCACTTCCATCTAGAAAACTACTGGGGCTCAAGAAGGACAAAAGTCCTTACCTCAAAAAATAAAAAAAGACAATACTGTTATGCAGGCAAAGGAATTATTTTTTCCATAAAATGAATAAAACACATAATGGATTTAACATGTTAACATAAAAATAATTATTTTCCAAACATACATAACACAGTGACCTATTTTCTAAGCACAAAAATACTCTCCAGGGTGGGTGGTATTGGGAAATGCCGGACATTTCAGGGCTATAAGGCCTTCTACCTGTTGCGTCGGGCCTCATTATGCCCCTGGGTGGTCTGGTATTTCCCAATACCGCCCACCCTGTTGGATATTATTGCTTACATAATATGAAGACGTTTTCTAATAATGTGATGTTTTTATGTATGTATGATATTTTAAGGAAAAACAAAAACTTATTATGGAAAAAAAGACAGTTGGGCAAAGTGTAGCTACTGGAACATTGGAAAAGAACTACTCTGACATGGACACTGTAAGGACTGTATGGATGCTGAATGCTTGAGTGCTTGACAAGTGCTTGAGCTTTTCAAGATCATGGAGTCTCGGACATTGTGAAGTCTTTCTGTTGACAAAGGTCCAGTGAACAGGCTAGTAATCTGATTTACTCTAGATGAATTATGGTTTTCCCTGTCCTCGGGTTGTATCTGTTGGTGGCACCCCCAACCTTGTATCCCACTAGCCCCACTGTACCTCTGGTGGGCATCCACATCGCAGGGCTCAAGGGTACCACCAACTGTTATCCTAACAGCAGTGGAAATTACTGTTTTCCATTTTTTTGTTTTAATCCTCCTGATTTTTCGCCAGACTCATCCAGACCTCCTTTGGTTGCTACCAGTGCTTGCTTCCCAGCCACAGAGACATCCCGACCTTTGACCTAAGCAACTCTGGTGGACCCACAACACACTAGGGCATTCCTCCATGGCTTGCTCCACAAGGTGGGGTCTGCCTACTGCTCCATGGCGGTGCACTCCCTAGCATCCAGTTCTTTTGTGGAAGGTCAGTCTGGAGGTCCCGCTGGGAATGGTTGGGAGATGGCCTGCTGTGGCTATGGGAGGCTGAGTAGGATGTCATCTGCCTGGTGAGTCTGAATTCCCTCCTGAGCCCCGAGGAGCAGCCATGTAGTGACATTCAGGGCTCAACTGTGCTTGCTTCTGCACACAGTGTGCTGGCATCAGCAGCCCCTCCCCCAACCTGAGCTATCAGTTACCCTCACTCCCACTGCTGGGGGTCAGCATAGCACTGGCAGCTGCAACTCTCCCACCTCGGAAGAGTGCCATCTGTTGGATGCGCAATCTTCCTTCCCCAGCCGTCCCCCCAAACGAACAGGACTCATTCCCAAACCTAATTCAATGGCATCGCAAGCAGGAGCAGTACCACTGTACCAACAAGCCAGCTAGCAGAAGGGCTTTTAGCCCCCTTTTCTCCCTCCACCCTCTAGAGGGGGCCAGCAGCAGCATATCATTAGCCTTGGATGCTCCAGTGATACTCTTGGGGGGAGGAAGCTCCTGGCCAGTCATATGATTCGCTGTTGTGCCAGAAGGCACCCATCACCTCCCCGAGCTGGAAAATGCTGCTGACAGTTGCAAGATCACCAACCCCTGCCAGACATTCTGAGCATCTGATTCTGATTTCAAATCCAGGTTGCTGGCATGTAAGTGCAGGCCCTGCCACTGGGCCAACGGCAGCCCTATGAATGAAGGTTTTCATGTCTTTACATATTTTAATAGTAGTTTCAACCCTTGCTTTTTATCTTACTTTTTGCAGTTATTTGTCTTTTCTGTGCTAACTATACATAACATAGCCCTGTGCTACACCAGATCACCTGCTCTCAGTGTCTGTCCTGTACTGTGGTGACCAGAGTTAGACACAGTAATGCAATCCTTCCAGCTGCATTTCAGTCAGGTGCACCATACTCTTGTGCTGCCCACCAACAACCTCCATGATGGACCCCTTTTTGTGGCAGTAACCTCAGAGGGGAACTCATTATATGTCAGACAAGGCCAATCAGAAAGGCCAGTTGCCATCCTCTTGTGCTGCCTATCAACTACCCGTGCAGTGAGTCCCTTTCTGTGGCAGTAACCTCAGAAGGGAAATCACTATATATCAGGCAAGGCCAACTGGAAAAGCCAGTTCTACAGCATCATTGATGTGCATACTACTGATGTGGATATGCCAACTGAGGGTGCATGGAGGGTTCTCACCATCATGGCTTCCCAACCCCCGGCCACCTGTGCAATGGCAGATACCACCACCCTCCCTGGAAGTATTACCCATCCAACCTGTTAGTGCTAACTAAGCCCCCTGTTGGTCACTCAGGAAACTAGAAGCGCAGTAGGCAAACCCAGGTCTTCTAGCTTTAAGAACCAGTCAGAACTAGTCCAAAATGAACAGCGTCTCGTTTATGTGGTTCTATTTGTCAATCTATGTGTATATAATTAATTGCCTCTAATTATTTATTTGTAACATGGTTTAAACTGGAGAAGACCAAAATAAAAAAAAAGAAACACTTTAAGCACAATACTAATGCAGAATATAACATTTATAACTTGTTAATGAAAGTTTTTACTTGTTGGAGATAACTCTTGTGTTCATTTCCAGTAGGGTCCCTATCGTTAATTTAATTTGTTTTAAATTGTCAGCCTCTAACCAAATCAAATCAATATATAGTATAAGTGTTTTGTAAGACTAAGTAACTAACTTGCAACTGTAGTTTTATTATTGGCACTACTGCCACATGGCTCCACTAGTGCAGTTCCACTGAGCATGTGCGAAGTGCTCAGAAAGCCCATGAGCTAGAACTTTGCTTCCTCGCCTTCTTCTAACATCTTCCTTCCCACCGTGCTTCAAATCTTTCCATCTGCTGGAAAAGTTAGGGCACTCCCGTGGTAGCTCATGTCTTTGAGGTTTTGCAATGTATTTTTTCTTAAGCCTGATCCATAGACATGACCACAATGGCATTTGTAAGACAGTTAGGCAACAAAAACGTTGGCTATCTGTAGCTTCTGTCTGCGCAAAAAGATTAATCCTGAACTACTGGAAAAATTCTAAATTGCCATCTATTACTGAGTGGCGTAATATGATGGGATATACAGCTAATAATGAAAGATTAGAAAATGGGCCAGTAAATCCTAGCATTCTGATTGGCTAGAGCAGTAGCATTAGCGGGCAGGTATTTTTCAAGAGCGTTTGCTAAATACAAGCACCAATTCAGGGTGCCCCATTACTTCATGGATCATTGGGCACCCCGAATTTTGAAGCTGAGCATCCGCCATGTTTCAGCTCTCAAAGCGAGCCATCAAACACCAGCCGATTTCCATCCCCCCTGGCAAGATTAACACTCAGAATGGGGGAGAAAAAACAAACAAAAAAAACTAACAGCCTTGCAAAGGAAATAAGCATCACCTCTGTGAGCTGAATTTTATTTCCACCAAGACACGCGAGTCACAGAGCGCTACCGCCCCATCATACACACTGGCAGTATGTGCGCTCTGCCACTCTCTCTCCCTCAGCTTATGGTCAATAAAATGAGCCCTTTGCTTATCCATGCTGCAGAAATAAATGGGGGAAAAAATATCACAGAACCTCCTTCCACCGGCTCCCTGATGCACGTAGCCCTGCCACCATCCCAATCCTACCACTGAGTTTCCGGTCAAAGTCGCAGTAAAAAAAACGGCAGTTGGGGAAAAAAAGATTAAATCCATAAATAAGTAAAACTAAAGAAAAGCAGCAAAACAAACTTGTTACCTCTGTGTCTGTGTTACTAGTCAAGTACAGGGGTAAATACAACCACTTCCATCTAGAAAACTACTGGGGCTCAAGAAGGACAAAAGTCCTTACCTCAAAAAATTAAAAAAGACAATACTGTTATGCAGGCAAAGGAATTATTTTTCCACAAAATGAATAAAACACATAATGGATTTAACATGTTAACATAAAAATAATTATTTTCCAAACATACATAACACAGTGACCTATTTTCTAAGCACAAAAATACTCTCCAGGGTGGGTGGTATTGGGAAATGCGGACATTCGGGCTATAAGGCCTTCTACCTGTTGCGTCGGGCCTCATCATGCACCTGGGTGGTCTGGTATTTCAATACACCCTCTATAAAATATTTACATAATATGAAGAAGCTTTCTAATAATGTGATGTTTTTATGTATGTATGATATTTTAAGGAAAAAAAAAAACTTATTATGGAAAAAGAGACAGTTGGGCAAAGTGTAGCTACTGGGACATTGGAAAAGAACTACTCTGACATGGACACTGTAAGGACTGTATGGATGCTGAATACCAACTCAAAGGAGGCAGGACAAAGAAAGGTAAACAAAGCAGAAAGTAGCAATATTTTTTTCTTGAGAAAAAAAAGCATCACTAAATGATGGTGAAACTGGGGTAATATAAAAAAATGAAACAGGAAGATGGCTGAAATCTTTTGAAGAAAACAAAAAAATCAGATTTTTGCCCAAGCCAAGTTGTATTGCTGATATGGCGGAACTGTAGTACAGTAATACAAAAAAATGAAACTGGAAGATAGCTGAGATCTTTTAAACTAACAAAAAAAATCAAACTTTTGTCCAAGCCAAGTTATACTGCTGATTTAAAATAAAGAGGACAATTGAACAAGTAGCTTGGAAAATATGTGCTTCCCCTCTATTAGGAGAAATGTGACTAAGCCAGTGAGGTCTGCATTTGGGAGTTTCTTACTGGCTGTCCTGAATGAATTGTGACACTTGTTTTGGTATAAAAGCATTGGCAGCAGCAGGTGTTTCAACTCTCATTCTGAGCCCTGCACTACACCCAACTTGCAGACGCCAAAAGGACGGCACAATCTGTACATCCAACTCCGTCTCACCTGCTCAATAGGTAAGTGACAAAGCAAGTCAAGAAATCATTTTCCACCTCTGCTAGCACTCATTTGTAAGAACAGGATTACTACTGCTGTGATTTTGAGTTGGTACCTAATTGTGTATTATTAATTTGTGTGTGTTGGTAGGGTACTGCAGACTGCTGTGTTTGTTACATGGTAAATGATTGGCACTTTCTGGGCACTTCAAAGTCTATTTACTCCAGTACTGCGTTCATTACTTCTGGTTTCCTCAGTGTACCTGGGGATGGCTCTGTAGAGGTTTTGTTGTGATTTTCACTGCAGGTATAATAACCTAAGTTTGATAACAACACTTTGAAGCATTGATTTTTGCTATTAATATATATTCAAAAATGTTGTTTTTTTTAACATTTGCTGAAATTCTTTTGTGTGCGTGTGTGATTGCTGTGTTACTGACTTGAAAAGAGCACACAAAACCCAGCCTGATGAATGTCTAGACGCACAATAAAACTGATTACAGCATTTCAGGACCTTCATACCGTGATAGTCTGTCCACACATTCTGCTGAGAACAGTGCAACAAAGACACACGCAAGTTAGCTGGTACAAGGCTTGCTGCTCTAGTGCTTTCATCTTAACCAGAGAGTCTGTTGGTTTCAATACAAATATAAACAGGATCTGGATCCAGGATTTCAATGCCATTACACTAACCCCCTGGGGCTCTTTGTTTTAAATTTCAATTCCAGCCTCAGATAATCTCTGGATACAGGACTTTAGTTCCTTTAGTCTCACTCCCTCACCTCCTCAGCTATTAGTTTTGGTCCCAGATCTAGATATTCCCCTCTCTTGCGACTCCAGATTTGAATTCTGAGATGCTGTGACTTAGTCCCCATTACTTCATGGATCGTTGGGCACCCCGAATTTTGAAGCTGAGCATCCACAATTTTTCAGCTCACTAAGTGAGCCGTCAAACACCAGCCAATTTCCATCCCCCCTGGCAAGATTAACACTCAGAATGGGGGAGAAAAAAACAAACAAAAAAAACTAACAGCCTTGCCAAGGAAATAAGCATCATGTCTGTGAGCTGAATTTCACTTCCACCAAGACATGCGAGTCGCAGAGCGCTACCGCCCCATCACACACGCTGGCAGTACGTGCGCTCTGTCACTCTCTCTTCCTCAGCTTACGGTCAATGACACGAGCCCTTTGCTTGTCCATGCTGCAGAAATAAATGGGGGGAAAAAATATCACAGAACCTCCTTCCACCGGCTCCCTGATGCACGTAGCCCTGCCACCATCCCGATCCTACCACCGAGTTCCCAGTCAAAGTCACAGTAAAAAAAAATGGCAGTTGGGGAAAAAAGATTGAATCCATAAATAAGTAAAACAAAAGAAAAGCAGCAAAACAAACTTGTTACCTCTGTGTCTGTGTTACTAGTCAAGTACAGGGGTAAATACAACCACTTCCATCCAGAAAACTACTGTGGCTCAAGAAGGACAAAAGTCCTTCCCTCAAAAAATAAAAAGACAATACTGTTATGCAGGCAGATTAATTATTTTACCACAAAATGAATAAAACACATAACGGATTTAACATGATAAAATAAAAATATTTTTTTTCCAAACATATATAACACAGTGACCTATTTTCTAAGCACAAAAATACTCTCCAGGGTGGGCGGTATTGGGAAATACTGGACCTTTCAGGGGCTATAAGACCTTCTGCCTGTGGCGTCGGGCCTCATTATGCCCCTGGGCAGTCTGGTACTACCCAATACCACCCACCATTTGGGTATTATTGCTTACATATCTTATGTGTTGTTAGATTAGATAAATTCATTGATATTTGGGGTCCCTTTTTACAGTTAGATTCAATTTGACTTGGAATGACTGTTAGTTAAAATGGAATATCAATCTGATATGTACCTATATTCATGATATTGATATGATAACTAAGATTGTGATATCCATATGTTAATATTTTCGTCTAAGCTAAAATTAATACCGTTATAGTATGAAGAAGTTTTCTAATAATGTGATGTTTTTATGTATGTATGATGTTTTAAGGAAAAATAAAAACTTATTATGGAAAAAAGACAGTTGGGCAAAGTGTAGCTACCGGGACATTGGAAAATAACTACTCTGACATGGACACTGTAAGGACTGTATGGATGCTGAATACCAACTCAAAGGAGGCAGGACGAAGAAAGGTAAACAAAGGAGAAAGTAGCAATATTTTTTCCTTGAGAAAAAAAATAATCACTAAATGATGGTGAAACTGGCGTAATATAAAAAAACTGAAACAGGAAGATAGCTGAAATCTTTTGAAGAAAACAAAAAAAAAAATCAGATTTTTGTCCAAGCCAAGTTGTACTGCTGATATGGTGGAACTGTAGTACAGTAATACAAAAAAATGAAACTGGAAGATAGCTGAGATCTTTTAAAGTAACAAAAAAAAAATCAGACTTTTGTCCATACCAAGTTATACTGCTGATTTAAAACAAAGAGGAAAATTGAACAAGTAGCTTGGAAAATATGTGCTTCCCCTCTATTAGGAGAAATGTGACCAAGCCAGTGAGGTCTGCATTTGGGAGTTTCCTACTGGCTGTCATGAATGAATTGTGACACTTGTTTTGGTATAAAAGCATTGGCAGCAGCAGGTGTTTCAGACTCTCATTCTGAGCCCTGCACTACACCCAACTTGCAGACGCCAAAAGGACGGCACAATCTGTACATTGAACTCCGTCTCACCTGCTCAATAGGTAAGTGACAAAGCAAGTCAAGAAATCATTTTCCACCTCTGCTAGCACTCATTTGTAAGGACAGGATTACTACTGCTGTGATTTTAAGTTGGTACCTAATTGTGCATTATTAATTTGTGTGTGTTGATAGGGTACTGCAGACTGCTGTGTTTGTTACATGGTAAATGATTGGCACTTTCTGGGCACTTCAAAGTCTATTTACTCCAGTACTGCGTTCATTACTTCTGGTTTCCTCAGTGTACCTGGGGATGGCTCTGTAGAGGTCTTGTGATTTTCACTGCAGGTACAATAACCTAAGTTTGATATCAACACTTTAAAGCATTGATTTTTGCTATTAATATATATTCAAAATGTTTTTTTTTAACATTTGCTGAAATTCTTTTGTGTGCGTGTGTGATTGCTGTGTTACTGACTTGAAAAGAGCACACAAAACCCAGCCTGATGAATGTCTAGACGCACAATAAAACCGATTACAGCATTTCAGGACCTTCATACCGTGATAGTCTGTCCACACATTCTGCTGAGAACAGTGCAACAAAGACACACGCAAGTTAACTGGTACGAGGCTTGCTGCTCTAGTGCTTTCATCTTAACCAGAGAGTCTGTTGGTTTCAATACAAATATAAACAGGCTCTGGATCCAGGATTTCAATGCCATTACACTAACCCCCTGAGGCTCTTTGTTTTAAATTTCAATTCCAGTCTCAGATAATCTCTGGATACAGGACTTTAGTTCCTTTAGTCTCACTCCCTCACCTCCTCGGCTATTAGTTTTGGTCCCGGATCTAGATATTCCCCTCTCTTGGGACTCCAGTTACGAATTCTGAGAAGCTGTGACTTAGTCCTGGTATGCAGTGGTGGGCAAAATGTTGAAAACATCCCCAGATACATCAAAGTTAGTCTGTGGCCAGGATATTTGAAGGGATTTTGGGAGTGCTAACAGGGCTAGTGCTTCAGTAACCCTGCTTAGCAACCCTAAACCAAGGGACTCGCTAAATGCGCCACATTGAAGGGCAAAGTTGGTGAGACACTAACCCATTAGCGAGCAGCATTAACACATGCCAGGGTGCAATGCAAATCACATGACTGCACCTTTCATACAGGCAATCACATGACTGCGCCTTGCACACAGGCGCTTTGGCACACTCAAAGGTTTGTGGAGGCATTAAACAGTCATTAGTGCCACACTATTTCATGCCTGCACAAACCTGGTGTTAACTGTTGCATTGTCCCACCCCTTCCTATCATCATTCCAATCTTATTGCTATATCTCCCTGATGGTCCAGTGCTCCCTCCTACCCACCCTCCCCATGATCACAGTCCCTATTACTATAAGTGTTAACTAAATCATTGGTAGTGCAGCAGTCGCCCCCATCATTTCTATCCAGGCATTGGTGTTAAGTAAATCACTAGTAGTCCAGAAGCCTCACCACCAATCACAGTCCTGATCAGTATGAACTAAATCATTGATAGTCCAGTCCCTCTCTGATCACAGTCCCAATTGCTGTTAACTAAATAATTGGTAGTCCAACCCACCCCCCCGATCACAGTCCCAATTGGTGTTAGATAAATCATTGGTAGTGACGCGCCACCCCACCCCCGATCACAGTCCTGAGTGGTGTTTACTAAATCACTGGTAATCCATTGACTTCCCATACCCAATCACAGTCCGGATCAGTGTTAAATAAACCATTGACAGTCTAGCGTCTTCCTCCTCCTCTGCCCCCACTCCCGATCAGTGTTAACTAAATCATTGGTAATCCAGTGGCTCCTCTACTCCCCAGATCACAGTCCTGATCAGTGATAACTTAATCACTAGTAGTCCAATGGCTCCCTGCTCCCCAATGTCATTCTGACCCTTTCTAAGTTGATCCTTGGTAGTTTAGGGAACCTCCCCTTCCCCAGTTCTGTGCCACTGTCCCCACCATGCGGCGCTGAGATGGCAGCTGACACTCACCCACTATTCACCACCACTGCCAGCCGCCATCAGATGCACGCAGCTATTGCTGTTTAGACTAGGCCTCACTGCAGAGCTACCACGTCATCATGCAGGTTTGGAAATATCGCAAGAATAACAGAAACTAAGTCATATCTAGGGCTCCATACAGCAGCATGGCACCAAATCCCGGGGGTGTCCTAGATACCTACCCTACCCCCCCATGGACCACAAGGGTGAGTGGAATCTAGGATATCCCCCTGGGGCTGGAACCATGCTGCCACATGGTGCCATAGATGTGCCTCAGTCTCCATTATATAAGTAATATTCAAAAGTCTGCGTGTGGCCAGCCCAGTAGCGCTGAGGCACTGTCAAGTGCATTATCTCATGCAACGCCGACAACCTGAGTTCAGATATGAGCTTGGGTTGTCAGGATTGGCAGATGAGAGGGTGGGAGCAGGATTAAGCTAGCTGCTGGGCAGCTCTCCTATCCCAGATAGGAGTGGCAAGCCATCCCCATCTCGGTTGACACCTGGTGGAGACCGGGTGCCAGAGCAAGGATGCCGGGAGGCAGACAGAATGTCAGGTGGGTGGATAGGGAACTGGGTCGAGAGCACATACACACTTCCATGTGCATGTGTTTACTGCATGCCACAACCTTAGGCTAATGGGAGAAAACATGCAGTAAAAGTGGATGGCACAGCAGGGAGAATGACGCCTACGCACAACCCCTCCACCTGCCATGGTGCCAGCGCCTGTGGTGAACTACTGGATGCGCACTTTGGGGGCGAGGATGGCCCTCCCCCTCCTGACCCCACCAGAGGGGACAATCCATGGGCTACCTTGTCTCTGCCACAGGGGGCAATCTGTGGGGGTACCTAGCTGCTAGGTATGTTGGGGGACAGTGGATGGTGGGTAGGTGGTGGTGGTGGGGGGTGGTTATGAGAAGGGAGGAGAGGGTGGAGCAGCTGCAAGTTGAGGGCTAGCTGCACAACTGAGAAGACTCAATAGACCGTGAGGCCTGTTTCTGCTGGCATTTTGTATGTTCGTGATGCCAGCTGAAGGAAGCCACTCCGCCGTGGCCAAGGATCATAAACAGCTGATGGGGGGGAGAGAAGTCTGTGTGTATGCATGGTATCTCTGCAGTGGAAGTCAGTCTAAATAGCAGCAGTTGTGGGCAGCAGAAGTGGTTGGTGGTGAGTGAGTGCCAGCCATCATCTCAGTGCCAGGGGGATACAAAGGCATGGGAGGGGGGTTCTACAATACCAGGGACCCAGTTAGAAAGACTCAGAATGAGGATCAATGTGGAGGTCCAGTACACTACCAGGGATCAATTTAGAAGGGCTCAGAATGGCGATCAGGGGGTAAGATATTCAGTAGACCACCAGCAATCAAGTTAGACAGGCTCAGAATGACAAGCAGGGGTGAGATATCCAGTAGCCTACCAGGGATCAAGATAGAAGGGCTCAGAATGGCTATCAGTGTGGGAGGTATAGTAGACTACCAATGATTCTGTTAACACTGACTGAGGCTGTCATCGGGTGAGGGGAAGGGCCACTGGACTACCAATAATTTAGTTAACACTGATCTGGACTGTGATCAGGGGACCACTAAACTACTAGGAATTTATGCTACCAGAAATCAGGATAGCAGTTCGGTGGGGGTGGGGAGCACCACCACTATACTACTAAGGTGGTTGCAATACTGTTTATAATAGTATTCCAGCAAGGGGGGGGTGCCTGTTTGCTCCTGGCCTGTAATGAGGCCATAATGAGAGGCAAATAACCCCATAGTGCCTTGCATCTGCTATGGGGTCATTTGCACGGAGTAGGTCAAACAATCTCTATTTGTGAGCGCTAAAACTTGTTTGCTCCTGACATCCCTGTAGCTCCCTACTGGTCGCCTACTTTGTGTGGCCAGTAGGGGGCCTTGGTTTGTAAGAAGCAAGTGGGTTAGCGCATGCCTCCTTCAGCCGGTATACTGGAACATGCTGCTGGCATTTGCGGTATGCTTCAGGCATGTTCTAACACCTATAGTTTGCTTCAGGCACCAGTTTGCTCCTGTAGCAAACTTTTAGCGAGCGTAATTCTAGGGCTTTGAATATCCTGGCCTGTACTGTAGACTGCCTGTCATTATCAGTCTGTCTCTGTCTGAGACTAGACTGTCTCCACAGGCACCAGAAAGCAGAACCACATCATTTTGCATCCTTTACAGCCAAATGTGTGACATTATATTCTTTTAGGTTTCTTTAAATGTTCCCACAAAACACTTGTGAGTAGGTGACGTTTTGGGAGGCTTACACTAGTGCTATATCCTATACAACTAAAATAAATCAAGGTATTTTCAGTTTGACATGGCTAATGCAAAAATGATGATGTTTCAAGGATTGGGTTGCTCTGTACCAGAAAAGGCCACAACACACTGTGGCTTCTGTTATGTTTAAATTAATTCGGCAATCCCAGTGTTTCGCTTATGGGGCAACTGCAAAGAATTCAAACAGTTAACTGAAAATGTGTCTTTATACATATTGTGCCAGGTATTCAAAATCTTTGCCCCAGGGCTAAATTAGCCAGGAACCAATAGCCCACTATATTCAAAAGGGATAGCCCCGGTGCTAAACCTGCTGAATATAATATGCTAAGGAAGCCGGGTAAACTGGGCTGGGAGTGCAGTGCAAAAATAGCCTGGCAAATAAGATGGCTCTGAATATAGCAATCAGGAAGTGCAAACCATAACAGTATCCCAGTTCACAGCAACATGAAGGAAGGTAGAGGTGAACTATGTGGCCAATGTGTGTGCTAGCAAAAGAGTGGAGTTATTAAAGTTGCAAACACTAGCGCATGTGAAATTAAATTGTGCAGAAATGTACAATGTTTCTGAAACATTTGCGCAGCGCAAACATATTTGCACAGGTTTTGCGCAGAGCTAAGCCGTTTGCCTGGCGCTATCATGTTTGCCTGGGGCAAAATTTTGCTATATTCAAAAGTGACATGCGAATGAACCTACTTAGGCAGTCTGTGGGCAAACATCCAGATTAGAATCTCATTATGTCCTGATTTGCATGCAGTTTGCACAGCGCTACTGCAGGGCCCTACAGCTCCACCTGTAGGTCAGTCTGGAAGTACAGGGGCAGGCTGGGTCTGCCCACAGATCCACCTTTAGGTCAGTTGGGCGGTGCATGGTGGTAGCTACAGGCTACATTTGTACAGAACCACATAACATATTGTGCCCCAGGGGACTACACAGCACAGGCACAGGTGATGGTGCTGCATGCAATTGTTAAACTGTAGTTCTTGCTGCAGTACACAACAGACACTGCAGTAGCAAGGGGGCCAGTAGTGTGAGGGACACAGCAATGCCTATGGTGTGTAGGGCATCAATGACCACTGCACTGTACACAGTGACAGGCCCAACATGCAGGTGTGTACTGACAGTGGACATTGCTGCTATGCTGTTGTGCAACCCACAGACATTGCACCACTGGCATGGGATCCTCACCACGACATATACATGGCTGGCTGTGTGTGCTTTGGTGTCTGTACATATGTATGGTGTGTGGCTGAGGGGCATATACCATCTGACAGGCACACTGGTGTTGGGGTATTCTCAAAACTGGACCACTTACACTGCATGGCTTGTCCAAGCCTTGTGGCCGCACCCAGTCTGTGGTGCAGCCTGGCCACCTGTATACCCTCCCCTCAACACCCTTCATGCCAGCAGTACTGCATGTGTGTGCTGGCTTCTGTTGGTGTCCACTGAAGGGTGATCTGCAGGTGTGTGCTGTCTGGCCACACTGCCATGGTGTCCACTGGGAGTCAGGTCACCATTTACTGCCTGGCATGGCTAGGACCAGTGGCAGATGATGGCATCATAGGGATGCCATCTGTGTGCAGCATGTTTCTTCTATGTCTGGTTTATTTCTATGTTTAATACTTACTGGTTAGGTCACGTAAAGGTCACAGAAAGCTGCGCAAAATCACAAAGTCATGCAAAGCTGGTTTTCCCAGAGTTAAGACTACCTTTTCCTGGGCGGTAATTTGCACTGTGCAAAGTGTTGCACTAAGTCGTGCAAACACACTTTGAGCGGCGCTATTCGCTGAATATAGCATTGCACCTGTATTCATGTACATGTCCCCTCAGTTTGCCTCTTGCATACATTATACCTTTGTGCAGTGCTAATGTAGTTTGACCTTTTGAATATAACTGACCCGCGCAAACCCGACGCTAACCATGCGCTAACGGTTTGTGCCCAGTGCAAAGTTTTGAATATCTGCCCCAGTATCTATTATTTCTTTATGTTAGCAACCAGACCCACATACCCTTTAGTTTTTTTATTATTCTTAGTGCCACTGTTGGCGGCTCACAATACTTTTTCAGTATACCTGTAAACATATGTGAGGTACGATACAAGTTAAACGTCTTTCATCTGTATGATTATTTTACTTAACCCATTATGCCACACCAACATGCTGTTCTCCAAGTGTGCCCTTAAAATGGCTACCACACCTGTAACCCACCTTGCAGCATGTCTTGCTGCTGTTTTGACTGTTGGTCTTTTTTTCTTTTTCCTTTTTTCCTTAGCTCTGTGGATATATTAAGTGCTGCTGTTGTTAGTCTTCTCAGTAATACTTTTTGATAAAGATTGTTTTAATGTTACTTAAATATGTCTTTAGATATTTTATGCTATGCACGTGGAAGATTACTTTTATATATTTACCATTAATATAATCTGTTGGTGTTCAAACTGCTCTGCAACAATCAAGTGGAAAAGGATTTTTCAAAAACATTTTTGAAAACATTCTTCAACAATCAAGTGAAAAAAGATTTTTCCAAAACATTTTTGAAAACATTCTAGTGGTTATTTGCTGTATTTTCATTGCTGCTTAATTACTTTTCACATTTTGTTGCTATCATTTCCTAAAGCTGATGAATCATAATGTAAGTCTTGAACACACTGTCCAGTTGTTAGCATTTTCATTTATGTTTAACATAATGCAGTCTTTCTCCCTGCTTAATATGATGCAGCTGAAGAGATTGTCTCAGTATTTATACAAGTGTCAGCTAGCTAATAGGAGTTTACTCTAACTTAAAGAGCAAGTGGGGCATTTGGATACCTCTGTAATCATGTTGCTTGCTTTCATTTTTTTTCTTGAATTGCCTTTTCTTTATTTTATTTGTATTTTACTAACTACTAATAAACAAAGGATCCAATAGAATTCTTGTATTATGACATCAGAAAATCTTTACTGGCAAGGCTGGCAGTGCATTTCAATTGGAAACTGCAAACCTGTTTTCAGATTTTTATACAGAAATAACACTTTTTGCCACCAAATTATATATTATATATTTAATCAAAATGTGTGATTTTTTTTTTATAACCTGTGATCTATTGTTATAATATTTAGCAAGTGACATTTTCTTCATAACCAGATTCTACATGGGAAGAAGAAAACAGAAACCAATTATTGTTTTAAAAATGGTAAAATCCTACAGATGTACTACAACAGGTAAACATTTAAAGGCAAAGTTTATTGCTGAAAGAAGTATCTATCTCTAGAAAAATATTTTAGTTATCATTGAAATATTTTGGACTTCTAAGTAGTTGACAGTTTCTGACATCACAGTACCAGAATTCCATTGAATTCTTTTGTACTAGCAGTGTAAAAAGCAAAGGTAGAAAAGCACTTTTTTTTACTGCACACATATTTTATTATAAAAGTAGAAAGTGATTATTAACACATCAAAATTCAATAACTAAAATAGTCTATTGGCTATTTATTAGAAGTGAATACCTCCTGTTTAAATTTTATGCGCATAAATTATAAAACTGAAGCAGTAATATCAATATTTATTCAGGTTGCAGCTAGCTAATTGAGGTTCACACTAACTTAAAACTGTTTTACATAAATTACAGGATGTATTGTCAAGGTCACTGTTTTTCAGTGTTTACTGAAAAACCCGGTAAAATTCTGGAATTTGGGCTCCCTGCTCCCCAGTAAAAACAAAGAATTTCATGGAATTGGGCATTTTATTCCAGATCAGTAAATTAATATATCTTGTATTTGTTTTTTAACTCAGCTTTATTGAATAAAAGATAATAATACAAGTTGAAAAGACCAGCAACATAATACATACAGGATTCCATTATATTTTTAGGAGGAAGACCACACTGGAAAGCCTTTCCCTGCATAGAGTCTTGCAACATACTTGCTTCCTGCACTATTTTCAATTTGCTGAATTTAATGCTCTGTACATTAAGCTTGTTTTATTCTGATCATTTATACACCTGCTAAAATAATGACAGCAGAATCCCAGTAAAATCCAGATATTAGACTAACAATCACTGGTGCAATTCCTGGAATTTCAAGTCTTGAAAATGGAATTCAATATTTTAATCACCATAAATCAGTGGCCTTGCTTATTGCCCTCAAATGTTTGCTGCTGAGCGAATAGTTTCTTCTCTTGTAGTTACCTGCTTGCTGTGAAGTCTGTTCTCAACTGGCAGCAAGAACTGACTGCAGTGCTTAGCCTCTTATACCTGCAGTGATCCACGTGTTGGCGTGATGACATCAGCAGGTGTCATGCGATGCTGTTGCTAAGCAACTGCGGGTGAACTGTGAGTATATTGTTGGGGCCACTTTGTCAGGACAATTTGATTCTACTTATCTACTCCTTAATGTTTTCACTCATGAATGCAGTGTTCATGAATGCTGCTTAGAGGGCTAGAGGCATTTCTCATACTCCTACAACTTACGTTTTTTTTTATCATTCTTAATCATTCAGTTCAGATACATATTTTGTAAGAAATTTTCCCACTATTATCTTATGACCTTTATGTGATAAACCATTTGCTATACATTTTCAATATTCAACACCAATGTTGCAAATAAGGTCCAGTATTCCCACTGAGCTCTTAAAGCTACAAATCGATTTTTTTGCTCAGTTTTTTTTTCAAAACTAAATGAAGTGATTGATTACTAAACCATATTATTGGAGTTGATACTATGCATTGGTAGGGAAGGTACAACTGTCCAGATCCATCTAAATATTCTGGACAGCTGTATTACCAACCCTCCTGAGCACCTAATACCCTCCATAGCCTCAGTAGTATGCATCAACAGGCTGTAACTGCTACACTCATGACACACTATCTATCTAGATATTACATGTAACAGAACCCATAGAAAAGTGCTACCAGCATGACTGTCAGTTACTGTCCTCATTCAGACCCCAGGGACCCTCTATTGTCCCCAGCTCAAACATCCATTACATTTCTCTTTTTTTCTACATATTTGTTATAACTACCTCCTCTTGTCATTGGCTGCACCTGCTCTAGACCCCAAAATCTAATTTTTACTCCTGCATGGCCTCTTTCAGAAAAAAGTCTAGCTACACTTGAGCTCTCATCTTTCCTTCTGGTAGCACTCTTGTGTTCTATGATCCCTTTTTTCAATTCTTACAATGTCTTCCCCATGTATAGGCAGTCACATGGACATTGTATAATGTATATCACTCCTGTGATGTTACAAGTTATGTGTGACTTTATTTTGTGTGCTTTATCTGTGTGGGGATGTTTCACAGTTTCTTTCATGTAGTGCATCCACATACTGCACATCTGCCACAGGGATACAGCCACACTTTAATGATCCTAAAAGTAACTGTCCTACTCTAGATGCTTCTGGAATGTCTTCTGTGTGAACTAGTTATGTTCTAATGTTTGATGCCTTTTTTGATGTGATGTAAGGTTTATTTTTAAATGTTAGTGCTGTACTTGGGTGCGGATGTAAGATTTGCCATTTGTTTTGAATGGCCCTTATAATTTTCAGTATTTGGGCACAGTGGATAGTAAAAAATACTGGCTGATTTCCTGTATCATGTTCTTTATCTTTTCTTTTCTTTGCAATGTCTGGTGCCCTGTGATGTCATCCACCCTTTTAATAGCATTTGACAGTGTATTTTTGTTATATCCTCTTTGTTTAAATCTATTAGTGATTGTCTTCTTCTCTTTTTGGAACTGTTCTTGTTGGCTACAGTTCCTTTTGGCCCTTAAGAGCTGCAAAAAATGGTATGCTGTCCACCACATTGGGGGGATGGAAACTGCTTGCATGTAGTGTTGTGTTTTGGTCAGTTATTTTCCTATCTAGTGATGTTTCACATTTGTTGTTCTTTGCAATCATTATATCTAAGAATGCAACTTCGTCTCTGCTTTTATTCATTGTGAAATGTAAATTTGGATCTCTTGTGTTGATGTAATGCATAAATTCTTCCAGAGAATCCTTGCTGCCCATCCAAACCATTATCACATCATCTATAAACTTTTTACAAAAAATGATATTACTGTAAAATGTAGCTTCTGTGTTATTTGTGATGTATTTCTGTTCAAAATGATGCATGTATGTGTTAGTGTACACTGGAGTCACGGTTCACCCCATTGCTGTCCCCATTAAATGTTCAAAAAATGCTTGTTCATACTTAAAGTAGTTGTTGTGGAGCACCATGACTACCATCTCTTGTAACACCCTAGTATCAGGTCTTGTTCCCTCCAGTCTAGTGTTGAATATATCTCCTATGGACTGCAACCCTCACAGGGGATGGATGTATATAGTTCCTTTACATCTCTCAGACTAATATGGCTTCTGTCAAATCAGTAGATTTATTCAAGTCAGAAATAAGGTGCAGTACATGTGTAGTATCCCTGATATATGTTGTGTTCAATGTGGGGTTGCAGATGGAAATTCATAAAGGTGGATTGTGACTCCAAACGGAGTCCACCCTGGAGATGATGGGCCTGCCTGGTAGATTAATCTGAATTTTGGGTATAGAACTGAACTGTGGCATCCTAGGATAGTTTTTCTTTAACAAGATACCTTTTCAATCTTTGATCTAGCCAAGAGATAACATTCCTTCTAAAAATTCAGCTGTCCTTGTTTGTATCATAGGTGGAGGATCCTGAGTCAAAATTGTATAGATATCTTCTACCACAATAGATCTAAACACATTCTTTTACACTGTTGAGCATTGAGAATCACTATAGCTCTACCTGTATCAGCAGGCTTAGTGAAAATAGTGGTATCTGCTGGTAATGTGTTTAAAGCTTCCTGCTGTAATCTAGGTGTTTACTTATTTGTTTAATTGCAATTTCTGTTTATGCCACTGACTCTCTGACCCCTCCTATGTCCCTTAGACTCTTCAAGCAACCTCCCCCTGGGCCTCCCCAGTCATGGTCACCTTGCCCCCATAGAGCTCTGGCTTTTCCCTCTCAGGCAGGGTCAGGGTGGTGGAGGACCCCTGAACTTACGCATTTTGTTAGGCCGATGCCCCAATCCAGAGAGAGATGGAGGCCAGGGACACTCCTGTGGGCTGTCCTCACAGAGGTGCTGGGGTAATTTTTCTTGTTTTCTCCCTACCCCACAGATGTTGCATGCTAGGACAGCAAGGCAACCTTGCCCATGCGATGCGTGGGTCCAGACGCCAGCATCAGTGATGTCTTCTCCCTCCTATTTGCCTTTCTGTCCACACTACCACCTGTGGTCACCCAGATGGTAGTATTGCAGTGAAAGATGGCACCCTCCCACCCTGGAGGAGGAGGAGAGCATCCTCTGGGATGCTAAATTCTCCTTCCACTGGCCAGCCCGTGATGACCCGAGCTCATTCCTGAGCCTGGGCCACTAGTGTCACAGGTGGTAATACTATCACTGTGCTGATGGGTCAGCTCTGCTGTGATCTATTTAGAGTGTATTTTTTTTTATAAGGTTCTGATAGGATCTCTCTTACTTCCTTGTGGGCAATTCCTATGTAGCACTTCATTACACTGTTTTTCACTGTGGGCATGTAAGATGACATATGACTCATGGCATATTTTAGGTCTCTTTGGTATTGTTCCTGTTCTTTGCTCATTGCAAATTGCACTTATGGTGTAAGTTCCTAAAAAACCAAAAAAATCTTTCTTAATCTGCCTTTACTTGGAAACTGACTATAGCTTTGTGGCTGGAAAAGGAGAGACCAAAGGACAGGACTTGTGTCTCTGTAGTGGTGAGTAGTCTGTGACTTAAACTGAATATGACTATCTGCCCCTGCCTGATCTTGTGAATGGTTTCTGAAACATATCTCCCCTGACCCAATTGTGTCTTCAGTTTCTCCTCCCTGTGCCCCTCCCCTCAATCAAGAAGGTCATATCTGCTTGAGGGACCCTTTTGTGGGTCTTGTGTTCTGATCTGGGGTTCTTGCTGTGCTTTCTGTTGTGCTTGTCTCTCTAAGAAACCTTCTCTATATACCCTGCCTCAATTTTAGTCCCTTGTGTAACTGCCAGAACTGTCTGATCTTACTTTGGGTTGGAGCTCTTGCAGCAGGCTACACAATAAGGGCGATGCTGCCAGGCACTAGGACCCCATGGAAAACTTCTAGCTAGCAGTCCACAGTGGAGACAGCCCCCCATGTCAGACCACCTCTGATGTCTACCAATGGTATAAAGGGGGCAGTCTGCAGCCCCACCTCAGTTCTTTTCTCAGTGTTGACTTGTATGCTTCAGCTCCATAGATGTCTCCTACTACCTGTCGACCACCATTTTTTCTTGAGTTTTTGTGTGCATTTCTTTCCAAATTCTTTTTGAATTGCTACCCATGCATGTCTTCTCCATCCTCCACAGAGTGGCAAAAATTTAAGTGTGCCTGCGGGAAACAGATTCCGGCAAAAGTCGGCCATTCAGCCTGCCTGATTTGTCTCAGCCCGTTGCATGATTCCAAGGCCTGCCCTCACTGTCATAGTTTCAATTGGTGTACTTGTATTCATTGTCTATAGGCTCTGAAGACCCATCTTCTTCAACAACAACTGGCCGCCATGCAGAGGACCTCCTCCAGGCATAGCTTTTCTTCTTTGGTCCCTGGGCCCTCAACCTCTTCCCACAAGAAGGCCAGCAAGAAGCACCACCACAAGGAATGAGAGAGACACAGGTTGAACTCCCCACTGCAGGTCTCCATATTGCAAGGCAGCCTCTTTGAGTCCCCTCTCCAGATGGAGAGTGGACTCAGCCCCTCCAGCAGCTCTTCTTCCCTCTGAAATGCCATTGATAAAGCCCCCTGCCCTCATCCAGATGTTGGGGTGGGGACTTTGGGGCATGGTCCTTTGGTCCCACCCTTGAGTCTTAGATCATTCCAGCATCAGCCCGGTTCTAAGCCAGGGGGTCCAGCCAGCTCCTCATTGGATGGCAGGCAGGGGTCTGTCATCTGCCCAGCTGAAGCGTCCTCCACCTTGAGCTATTTGTCTGAGTCTGACAATTGGAAGAGATGCCAGGAGCAGGAACTCCAGGCTGGAGTACACTTCCCTATGCCCGAGACAATGGACTCAAATTGTCCGACCCCTGCCACCTGAGGGACCATCACCAGAGGCTCCAGCATCCTCAGACCTAATGGCTGGGCCATCTGTGCCTTCAGGACCAACACCAGGTATATCCAACATCCCTCCACCGGCACCAGATGTTCCAGAGCCTCCCCTAGTATCACTAGCAGATGTGGGGACCCTGCTTACATCATGGTGGAACACCATTAAAGGGGACCTCCTGGCCAACCCAGTGGCACTGAGGGTTGAGGCACTGGATGCCACACCTCACATCATGCTGGTGACCTGGGTTCCAGAATGTGCTTGTGCAGTTGGGGGTCAGCAGGGGGAGGGACAGGACTGAGCATCCAGAGGACTACTCTCCTATCCCTGGGGAGGGATTGGGGTTCCTACCACTCTACAGTGTTCTGATGGAGATTAGATGCTCTGCAGGGATGGTACACTGGTGGAGTGTGGTGGACATCGGGACTCAGTGCTTCTGACATCATTGCACATTCGCACTCCAATTGTGGCACTACATGGCAGGAAAATGTCTGGGCATGATCGTGCAGCTTGATGGCTGCACCCAACATTGCCTGGGAGGTCTGTCATGGAATCGCACTGGGGGTCTGGTCCCAGCTCAGCATGGGGAGGTTGGTTGGGGTGCAGCTGCACCAGATCCCATCATGTGAGTGAACCTGCTGACTCCCATACAGTGGGGGCTGGCAGCTGGATGCCCCTGCTGATCGAGCTGCAGAAGATGGAGAAAAAAGATCAATAAAAATGTTTTTTAAAAAAAAGGGGGACCTCCTGCCCATGGAGCCCCTGACTCCATCGTCAGATCCTACACCCTTGAATGTCCCACAGGAGCATCTGAGGTCCCCAACTCCACCACCCAGGTAACTACTGCCTCCACCAAAAAAGGTGTCACCTCCTCCTGACCGTTCACATGAAGGGTCCCCATGGTGCCACGGACAGAGCACCACTCATCATCGTGGTCCTCCTCCAGACACTGATGTCACTCTCATGGTTGTCAGCCCCTGTGGTCATACACTAGGTCTCCTTCCTCAGATTCATCTGACAGGAGTTCCTCTCCATCATCCAGATCCTCAGTGGGATTTGCCACTCCTCCTTTGCCAGGCATCTATGGTGACTCCCACCAGTTGCCCCCAGATGACCCTACATTCATGGACATGATGCATAACATTCAATTTTTAAACCAATGGGACACTGAGGACTTGGACCCGGAGAGGCGACGATTGGCTCATTTTTTAGGCATGAGCAATCCAAAGCCACTGGTAGTCCCACCTTTGTTGGCTCCATTTCTGGATGTCACCAAGCTAGCCTGGAGACACCCTTCCTCCACTTCTACTGTCCCTAAAATGTGGACAGACTATAAAGGACCCCCAAAAATTAGCCATTTTTGGGGGAACATCCAAAAGCGGACTCTATGGTCCTCATGGCTGCCCATGGCAGGACCTAGCAGCCGCACCACATGAGTTCACAACCACTGGACAAAGAATCCAAGAAACTGGATCAGCTTGGCCGAAAAATGTATTCCTCGGCCATCTACACCATACGTTCACTAAATTTTTTAGCACATATGGTGCAGTATCAAAAATTCTTGTGACAGAAAGCCCTGGAGTTGGTTCAGAAGCAGCCTGACTCCACAAAAATCAGAGCCCTTGGATGTTCTCCAATCCGGCCTCAATGTGGGAAAACACATCTTGAGGTCTTCCTATGACTCTGCAGACACAGCAGCTAGAGCAGTAGCCACTGAGGTGTGCCTCAGAAGATACTCTTGACTCAGGGTCTCTTGATTTAGGCAGGATCTCCAGGATGCTATCATGGATGCCCCCTTCTACGGGTTCATTTTATTCGGAGAGGTCTCCGAGAAAGTAGTTATGGGCCTTCAGGATTTGGGCAGAGCCATTCAATCTGTATACCAAATGTACAAGTCAGATGCACATCCGGCATGACAGAAGCCTTTTCATTGCCCCGTGGGTCAGAGATCCAAAAGGCAACAAGCAAGAGGGTCCTTTAAGAGCAAGGCCCCCTCTCAGCCCTCAGGTGCCTCGGGACCTTGGAATGCAAAGTCCTCTCAGGTCTTCCTGCCCACTCCCAGAGCCTCCACCTGACTCCCTGCTCAACCCCCCCAGCAGAATCCTTGGGGGAAGTGGTAGGGGGTCAGTTCTCCCTGTATCTAGAGGGGTGGACCAAAACAACTTCTGATGCCTGAGTCCGCCAGTTGATCGAAAGGGGTCACACGCTGGAGTCACATGCTGAAATTCATGCAGATTCCTCCAGACAATCCCACAGTCCCTTCTACCTACTTCCCATCCCATGCCCTCCTCCTTCAAGAGGAGATTCAGACCCTCCTAGACAAAGCAGGCCATAGAGCCCATTCACCCATCCCAACTCAGGAAAGGGTTCTATTCCCACTTCTTCTTGGTCCACAAGAAGACAGGGGATTTCCATCTCATCCTAGACCTAAGCCTTCTGAACAATTAGATTGAATACAAGAGGTTCAGGATAGTAATCCTGCAGGACCTCCTTCCCATGCTTCATCTAGGAGACTGGCTCTGTTCCCTCGATATGCAGGACGCTAACCTCTACAACTTGGTACTTCTGGCACACAGGAGATTCCTGTAGTTCTCCTTTCAAGGGGAGCATCACCAATTATGATCCTTGCCCTTCGGCCTTTCCTCTGCACCGTGGGCCTTCACCAAGTGCCTCGCGGTGGTGGCTGCAGCTTTCAGGCACCGGGGCCATTATGTCTTCCCCTATCTGGATGATTGGCTCCTAGCAGCCCCCAACAAGGATCGGCTTCTGACCACTCTGTCGGACACTTTCCTTATGTTTAGAGATCTGGGAATCATGCTGAACATTGCAAAGTCATCCCCCTGGTCCTCCCAGCATCTACCATACATGAGAGCCATCTTGGATACATCACAGAGAAAGGTTTTTCTCCCCCCTCGACAGGGCAGCTTGACTCCAGACGCTGGCTCAGAGAGTTTCCTCTTCCTGCCATGTTCCAGCTTGGACAATGCAACAGCTCCTCAATCACATGGCGGCGGCCATAGTGATGGTCCCAGTGGCTCAATTATTTATGAGAGTTCCACAATGGACTCTTAGAGGTTGTCTGACCTTTGGTCCCACTGAACTCTATCAGCTCATCCAAATCTCCAGTGCAGTCAGACCCTCTCTTAGTGTCTGACTTCTCCCCAGTTCAGAGTGGAGAGTTCCCTTTCAGAAGGGTTCCCCACAGCAAATCTTGTCGACGTCTGCGTCAGGTCTAGGATGGGGAGCCCATCTCCAAAACCGACAAACACAGGGATCCTGGTCTCCTCTGGAACACAGCCTGCATATCAACCTCCTGGAGATGAGGGCAGTTCTTTACACTCTCCAGGTGCTTCAAACTGATCTTTTTCCAGGGTCCTTGTTAATTCAGATTGACATGTCCATCATCTTTTACATACACAAATGGGGAGGGACCCACTCCTATTCTCTATGTCAAGAGGCCATGAGAGTGTGGTTCTGGGCCATAGAACATGGTCTATCCCTCACAGCGGTCTATGTTCCAGGAGTCCAAAACACCTTGACTGATGGACTCAGATGCTCTTGGTCTAAGGTGCTTGAGTGGGAGCTCCAACAGTCTGCAGTGAAAGACCTGCTCAAAAGATGGGGACGTCCAGATCTGGACCTCTTTGCGTCCCTGTCCAACGCCAAACTGCCCAATTTCTGCTCGCTAGAGCCAGGGCTTGGTGTTTTTTGGCAAGAAGCGTTGTCCCTTTCTTGGACAGGAAGATTTCTATATGCTTTCCCTCTTCTTCAAAGGTTCCTCCTCAAGCTCCAAGCAGAGATTGCGGACATGATTCTAATTGCTCTACTTTGGCCATGTCAGATTTGGTTTCCGCTGCTGCAATAGCTGTGGTGGAACCTCTGGTCCCCCTGCCCCTATCCTCCCACTTGCTCTCCCAGGAGTGGGGTTCTCTGGTCCATCTGGATCTCAGATCCCTACATCTGCATGCATGACTCCTACAGACATAGTTATGACCCATTTTGCAGTCTCCTCAAGGGTTGTGGAAGTCTTGGTCATGACTCAAAATCTTCCACTAGGGCTACTTATGCCATGAAATGGAAATATTTCTGCCTATGAGCTTCCGCTCATGATCTGGACCTGTTCTCATGCCCTGTTAATTCTATCCTGAAGTACCTACTTTCCCTCTCAGATGCTGGCCTCTGTTATTCCTCCATTAAGGTGCACCTTTTGGTGATCTCGGCCTATCATACACCTGTGGAGGGCAAATACATTGCTCAACTGGACCTGCCCCGTACCTTTTTATGTGGCATATTGCATCTAAAACCTCCCATTAGGGACCCTATGCCCCCCCATGGGATCTTTTATTTTTGTTAGAGAAGGTCACTTTGCCCCATTTGAACTAGTTGCAGACTGCGAGCTTCACTTTCTGTTGTTGAAAGTGTTATTTTTAGTTGCCGTTACTTCCGCTCAGAGGATTTCTGAGCTGCAGGCTGTTATGTGTAAAGAACACTACCTGTTTTTTCACATGAACAGGGTATCCTTGAGAACCAATCCTAAGTTTCTTCTTGAAGTGGTGTCCGAGTTTACCCTCAATCAGGACATTCACTTGCCGGTATATTATCCGGAGTATGGGAATTGAGGAGAAGCCCCCCTGCATACTCTCGATGTCCATAGGATTCTCCACTATTATGTGGATTGCAATAGATCCACAAGGACGTCTCAGCAACTATTTGTCTCCTTTGCCCCTAGGTCATTAGGCTCACCAGTGGCTAAACAGATGCTCTCAAAGTGGCTAGTGAATTGCATCACTTTTTGCTACAACAAATACGACAGACCCTTAACGGGCTCGGTTAAGAGTCACTCCACAAGAGGGGTTGATGCTTCATTTGCATCCCTCAGGAATGTTTCAACAGCTGACATTTGTGCTGCTGCTATCTGGAGCTCCATGCATACTTTCATCAAGCACTACAGCCTAGATATTGCCTCTCATAGGAGAGAAGGCTTTGGTCTTGCAGTCCTTCAAGAACTCCTCATGAACGTTCTCATTATGTTTGGCTCCTCTACCCTTTTGACCTGGGTCTCTCTGATACTGCTTGGTACTCAGTCCTTATTGTGTAGCCTGTTGCAAGAGCCCCAACTCGAAGTAAGATAGTAAAGTTATGTAAGAACTTACCATAACAATAGGTCTTCAAGAGAAGCTCTTGCAGCAGGCATTGCTTTCCCTCCCTCCTTCCCCCTAGTCTTTTTGCTTGGGAACTGTCAAACCTCTTTGGTTCTCCAAATCCATTTTTTTGCTCAGCCGAGTCTCCGGCGGGAGAACTGAGGTGGGGCTGGGGACTGCCCCCTTTACACCACTGGTTGACATCAGAGGTGGTCCGATGTCGGGGGCGGTCCCCGCTGTGGACTGCTAGCTAGACATTTTCTATAGGGTCCTAGTGCCTGGTGGCATTGTCCTTATGGTGTAGCCTGCAGCAAGAGCTCCTCTCGAGATCTACTGTTACAGTAAGTTCTTACATAACTGTACTATCCTGAACCTTGATAGGTGTTTCTTTTGTTGTACTCTTTTAAGTATAAATTTTGCTATTCTGATAGTCTATGGTGTTCCTTTGGAACTTTTCTAGTTTAATTTGTCTTATTGATTGTTCATATTCTTTTTTAATTTTTTCTTTGTTCTTCTAGCCATTCATTAAATTTAATTTAACTTGGGATTTTAAGGCCTCTTACTCTCTCTCTCTCTCTCTAATTCCTCTGCTAGTTTTTCCCTTTCAGCTATTATAGCTTCAATTAAGGTATTTTAAGGCCTCTTACTCTCTCTCTAATTTCTCTACTAGTTTTTTCCCTTTCAGCTATTATAGTTTCAATTAAGGCACACATGAAATCCACACTAACACTTTGTGCAGATTCCATCCCACCTTTTGTTTAGTACTTCTTTGTTTATCCCTCAGTTGGATTCTACTGCCACCCTCAAGCCATGTAGGATCCTGTTATGATCTAAATATTGGGCCAGGAAAAGCCAATGCTGTTTGAAGAGGTCCCTTGATTTTAAATTACCTGATTTGTACATTGTGTCTTTTATGTTATTTGTTCTAGACAGTGTTCCCACAGGAACACCAGATGCACTGTAATGTAAAAATTACTCCTTTTACCATCAGCTTCCTCCTGGCACTAGTTTTGACCTGGAGGCTGATTAAGCTAGAGCAATGGTTCTCAGACTTTGTCACAGTGAGCCTCCCCAAATCCATGGAAAAGACTTTGAGCCTCCCCAAAACTGAAATAATCTTGGGCCTCCCCAAAGAAAAATAACGTACTGTACTTTGTGCAGTACACCATGAATAAATTGAAACCCTTTTGAGTACTTGGTTCACATTCAGTTCTTTGTCTTATACTGACTTGGAACTTTTGAAAAAGAACTCCTGTGCTCAAAGGTGTTATCTGAATAACAAATAAATAAAATAAACAAATATTATTCAACTTATTGTAAACCTCCCCCCTCCCCCCACAGGCCAACCTACTTGCTCTGCTATTTTAACTCTTGAACCATTGTTACCTTGTTGTAGTACCTTCATAGGTCTGACTACTTCCTCTATTTCTCTCTATATGAAATAACCTTCCTGCATACTTTGCCTCTCCCCTCCTTCTCTGCTCCTAAGCAACATCTTGGGATTACTTTGCTCCTTCCTGCTATTGCTCTTAGCACTTCTATGCTCAACCCTTGTATTTGGGCTGTTCTGCCATCAGTTTACAAATTGATCAATTACCACCATCATTATTAATTGATTGTTCATATTTATTAGCACTATTGCTCACTGTATATTTCTTGATTGTTTTGCAGTTACCTTTTGAAATGTATTCACTCCCTACCTACCCTTCCCCGGGTACACCTGGAATGAGCCTTGGCTCATTCACCTTCTCTTGTCACCTATTAGAAAATAAATACATAAAATTCACCTACTATTATTATCCTCTTTCAGTTTGCTTCATCTCTTCACTCAAAATATATAAAACCCAAAATTTAAATACAGTACTTTTTCAGACTTGCTTGAGCCTCCCCTGGAATAGGTTGGGGCCTCCCCAGGGAGGCTGGCCTCACCATTTGAGAACCCCTGAGCTAGAGGTTAAAGCAAAGGCATGGGAACCAGGAGCTTACAGGCAACGTCTTGTCCCTTCCACCCATCTCTGGTCACTGTCCTGATGGAAGTAAAAGCTCCCATGGCACTTATCAAAGAAGAGCAATGGAGGGAGATTTTCTTTAATTGGAAAAAGAAATCAAAAGCATGAAGAGAATCACCAAGAACAATACATAACTAATTGACAGCTCCCATACATGACATAAACAAAAACAACACAAGGAAGGAAACCAAACAGGAACCAAACCAAACACTACAGACCTGCTCTGGATTAACCCACCCCAATGAACTCCTTTCCACAGAAATTTAAATTAAGAACATTTGAAATATAAAAATTCATGTTGGTAGATTAAGTCAAGTTCATGCTGAATTTTGAAAAACAAGTCCATTACGGTAGACATCTTCTGCTGAAGCATCCATTGGCACCGTATTTGCCGAATTGCTCATTTGATACAGGCTGGGGTGACATCAATGGTGCTACTGTGCTATTTCTTCCAGGAAGCATCCAAATGTTCTAAAATCAAAGTACTGTAAGGCATACGTGCAAAACAGGGTTCTTTCCAATGACTGGCTAGTGAATCTCAAAAAGGCAATATAAAAAGAACAATTAAAGAATATATGTCCGTAATGTTTCCTGTTTTGAAATACACAGTGGTTGCAAACATACTATTTCATTAACAACCTTATGTTTCTGCTCATCTCAAATGTTCAGTTGGTCATGCCTGCACAACCATATTACATCCCACATTTTTGCCAGAATACGTTTATGTCATATGACCTCGGTGGTCAGATACGCACATTTTCTAGAAATGCAGTATCCTCAAAACACACAAGTAGACATAACAAGGGAGTATAACTGCTTCCTAGACAGGGAATAATATGTGTTGCTGGCAGATGCCACTATTTAAGACAAGTGAAGTAATCTTTTACAAATGCTGGCAGAGAGTGAGTTCTGTAGAATTTTATTTTCCCTCTTTCCCACAGTGGGATCAGAGGGTCATACCACTGTTGATAAAGCACAGCCCATGGCAAACAATTATCTTGAAAATGGGGGCATATTTGTAACAAAACAAAAAAAATACACAAGGAAAAAAATCAGGTTGAACATGCCAAGGCCACCTTCATTGACTGGCCTATATGTATGGCATCTTTTTACTGGATTTAGCCGACTGCCCCATAATAAGTGGAAAAAAAATCCTAAAAGTCTATACTGTAGCCATAGCAGAAGGGGAAAAACATAAGAAATATGCAAGAATATTGGGACAATAAAAGGTTTTGTTAAATAATTCCTCTTCTTTTTAGTCATGGGCCAGGATTTTCATTTAATTACTTTTTGGTCTACAATATCCAATTTAATTTACCACTTTTCCTGAGCCATATCTACATATCCAACAAAAATTCCTACAATTTCAATATAATCTCTAGTGCTAGTAATTGTCACATTATAGGCCCATAGCCTTTATTTGGGTTCCTATTGTGTGTGCTGTAATAGACTTTAGAGTAAGACACTGTCTCTTTAAAAGGCTTTTAGGGGTAAATACAAAATAGCCAGAATTTCCAAAAAGCTAGTTTGGGTCTGGTACTCATCTAGATAAGAAACTGACAGATTTACTATACTCTTGGATTGAATGGTAAAACTAGACATGTTGGGCCCGATTCTAAGACAAATGTTGGAACTTGCAGGCATATGCGAGTTGTGACATTCGCCGCTATGCTGGGGACCCTGCATCTTATTTCAGAACAGTCAGGTCCCTGGCACTTACACCCTGCAACTTGTGGCAGCTGTAGGGCTGTGCCACGGGAAGGGGGCACCTGACACGGATGCCGTAAGCTACAGGGCGCAAGCAGCGCAAGGCATGGGTCCCACAGAGCCCCACATCCCAACACCATGGCACTGCTCCATAGGGCTGGGGAGCCTCAGGACCACCCTTGGGCACCTGCCATGTAGGAGACAGGAACTTCCCCATGGAGGCACTGCAAGGGGTTGGGATGAAGGGGTGCCAGCAGCCCACAGTGGGCAGCCCTGCCACGGGGGTGTAGTGGACACCCATGGGGGACCATGGGGGGGTCAGCTGGAGGGGTGGCAGGCTCAGTGGTGTGTTCCAGGTGGATGTAGGTATGGTTAGACCACCTAGTAGATGGTGTAACTGTACTCATGCTATGGTGTACCGGGTCCCACTTAGAATTGCGATTTGCAATTCTGCCAGCCACCATCTTGGAATACCAGCATATTTATTGCTAGAATCTCCCTTGCGCCATGTCACAGGAGGTTGTGGGCATAGTGGGAGGCATAACCTACATTTGGAGCAGGCGGCCTGCGCCATGTCACAGGCCACCTCTTGGAATTGCGTTGGGCATAACGCATGTTGCAAGGTGTGATTTGTGCTATAGGATTTGGTGCAAGTCACCTTGTGACATGTGTAACCCATTTTAGAATTGGGTCCCTAGTATCCACTAGCAGGATAAGGCCAGCAGGGAGGCCAGCTTAAGGTCATAACCCATACACAGCCATAAGCTATAAAAGCCACAACTCTCAGATAAAACTGGGTATCTAGCATCCAATAACACAAAGAGGTCAGGAAGATGGCCTAGGGTCAGGGGTTAAGCCAAATGCATGGACCAGATGTTACTGGGGTTGACATGAAACCTGACATGGAAACAGTGACACCTGCAGGAAGAGGTAGACTGTGGCACCTCAATATCTGTACTTGCTTGCTATCCCAGAGGAAAGGAAAAAAGGTGGGTATGTCTTAAAGATGACCAACTTTTATTTATCTGACACACATTTTGAACTCAGTGCAGTTGAACAGTTTTTAGTTTGGAGTCAGGTAGCCTTATCAAGCTGGTATATACTGTTACACCAGAAAGTATATGTGTAGGCCTGGAAAAATCTTTAAAACCAGACCTGAGTGTGTGGAAATTAGACTTTTCACAACCTGAACAGAAAATTCTGATTTTAAGTCAGAATTTTTGGAAACCAAGACTTTTCTCCAAGGAAGTACCTGGAGTCTTTTTAAAAGGACATCAAGAGAACTGGAACACAAACTTGTTACAACTAGGTTGCTTAATGGACTGTTATCTCCACAAGGACATTAAATCTTTCTGGACTCAGACATCAACATAAGGTATAGTTTAGAACAACAGTATCTAGTGTTTTCTGTAAACCATCCAGTGTTATTTTTGTTATTGTCTGCAAGTTCAAAGCTCTTCCAAAATTTTAGAATTTTCTGTATTGCTTTTATTTAAAGGGAAACTGTCATCAACAGGGTTTCATAATGTATGAAAGACCATACAAAGCTAATTTGAGTGAGCCATTGTGTTTATCTGTGAGACTTTGCAATCCAGAGTTATTCATATGTAAATCAGTCTGTAATTAAGGGCTGGAGGTAGCCATATGTTTTAGGCTTCTGACAGGAAATGATGTCACTGAGGATCTTGGCCCTCCATTGACTATAGGTTAAATAGGAAATTGTCTGTTTTATTAAGTGTGTTTTTAAGATGATATTATAACACTTTCTACATTTATAATACTTGTTTTGTATGTGCATTGAAACTAGTGAGTTATCACTCTTACATTTCAAACTGTTAGTAAAAATAATTCATCTTTAGGCTTGCTTTAACCTCTAGGTTATACTGCCAGCTGATCATTCAAAACTACACATCTCAAGGCTGGCTCTGTGGTGTTAACAGCTATTGGGGCCCCATACTGCATCAGGATTTATTAACCCTGGCTGTGTTCATGTCAGTGCAGATTTCTGGGGCTGCTACAGCATCAACTTCTGTCTTTTTCCGTTCCCTCTTTTACAGCCTTTTCTCTTACAATTTCGGGTGCGAACTCAGGTTTACAAGATGCAAATGTGGCTACATACCTACTGGCCTGGCGGCATAGAACCAGCCTTGAAATGTGTAATTTTTGATTAACAGCTGGCAGTACAACTTAGAGCTCAAAGCAAAGAGCTGTGAACAAGCTTCATTCATTCAGCAGAATGGGGTTTGATTCCAACCTGCTCTACTTGTATATTCTGTGACCAGAGTAAGTCACTTAACTTCCCTGTGCTCCCAAAACACACCCAGAAACAATCTGTAGCTGTATGCCTTTCCTGGGCAAAGGCAGTAAAACAATTTGGGCATGTGTTAGGATTCTGAAAATATTATGCCCTTTCTATCCAGATTTGCACTGAAAAGAAAAAATAGGACACCATTAATTGTTTACTAATTGCAAAAACACATGGATGGACAACATTGTTTAAAAAAGCATAATCTGAACTGCATTATTGAAATATAAAATAATATATGGGTGTGTGTAACCAAAATGTTACACACACCTAAGGTGTGGGATGCTACATTAACCCTGATGGCAAAGCCCGAATGGTTTATAAAAGCATCGCACACCGAGGGTGTGTGCAAAATTCTGTTTTTTATACCCACCCACATATTATTTTATTTTAGTTAATGGTGATAATTTTTTTCCCTTTCAGCACAGTTCAGTTAATGCAGCACTTCTGTCAGAGATGCGCACACACACACACACACACACACACACACACACACACACAGACACACACACACACACACACACAGAGCCTGTCTCTCCCTTTGTTTTTTTCCTTTTCTTTCTTTACATTACAATGGAATGGCATTCGAGAAAGTTGCAGTCCGTCAGCATAGCTATGCAATGTAAGACACACTCTAAGGGTATGGGCTTCAGGATCAGCCAGATTTATTTTTTTCCTTTACAGTCAAAAATCCCATTCCATCCAAAGTATTTCAGTAACAAACTGTTACTTCTTTTGATGAAATTAAAAGTATAAAATGCTCTTTCAATAATGCATTTCAGGTTATGCATGTTTTAACTGTGTTGTCCATCTACAGTATGTGTTTCTGCAATTAATAAACAATTAATGGTGTCCTATTTTTTCTTTTCAAGTTGAATCTGGATAGAAAGAGCTTTATATTTTTAGAATCATGACACGTGCTCAGATTGTTTTCACTGCCTTTGTCCTGGAAAAGCACACAACTACAGCTTGTTCCTGGGTGTGTTTTGTGAGTACAGGGAGGTTAAGTGACTTGCTCTGGTCACACAAAATACAGGCAGAGCATGATGGAATCAAAACCCATTCTTGCTGGATGAACAAAGCTTGTTCACAGCTCTTTGCTTTAACCTCTAGGCTGTACTGCCAGCTGATAATCAAAAACTTCACATTTCAAGGCTGGCCTCATGATGCTAGGCCAGAAGGTACGTAGCCACATTTGCATCTTGTAGACCTGAGTTCATACCCAAAATTGTAAGAGAAAGGCTGTAAAAGAGGGAATGGAAAAAGACAGAAGTTGGTGCTGTGGCAGCCCCAGAAATCTTACTGACATGAACACAAACAGGTTTAGAAATCCTGATATGGGGCCTTGAGATGTGTAGTTTTTGATGATCAGCTGGCAGTGTAGCCTAGAGTTTAAATCAACCCTAAAGATGGATTCTTTTTACTAACAGTTTTAAATGTAGAGGTGATAACTCACTAGTTTCAATGCACATACAAAACAAGTATTACATTTATTTTTATTTATTTGTTTATTTAGTTTTTGTTGACTGGGTAAGTGCACTAGACAAATCCTGCCTATTTTCAGGCACGACCCAGAGGAGGCTGATACAGATGAATGCCAACTGACCTTGAACCAGATTAAGCTGTTGGTGGTATTTTTAGTGAATGTAAACTTTAAACATGTAGAAAGTGTTGTAATAACATCTTAAAACACACGTAATAAAACAGACAATTTCCTATTTAACCTACAGTCAATGGAGGGCCAAGATCCTTGGTGACATCATTTCTTGTCAGGTTCCTAACACATATGGCTGCCCCCAGCCCTTAATTACAGACTGATTTACATATGAATAACTCTGGACTGCAAAGACTCACAGATAAACATGATGGCTCCCACAGATTAGCCATTTATGGTCTTTCAGACATTAAGAAACCCTGTTGATGACGGTTCTTATTTGAGTAAACTTTCATGATTTTCTTATTAACTCTGCATGGGGTCTGATTGTGTGATCTAACATTTTAATAGAAGGGTTTTGCAAAGACTGTGTGCCTTGAAAAATAGTGACCGTTTGGCTATCCAACAAAACTACTTAGGCAAGAAGTAGCCAGAGGCAGGGGTGGGATTCAAACACTGAATGCAGTGCAGAGCCAAGAGAACTTGACACCACAATTTCCACCCTCCCACTGGGAAAAGGAAGGTTGGTGATTCTTCCTTAACCTGACAACTGCTCATGAGTTCTGTAAAAGGGGGGATCCTCTCTGCAAACAGGAGATCCTGGTTAGGCTCATGACAGATTTGGTGCCAGCTACTGAGATTTTGAATAGTCCTGCAAAACCATCACATAATCAAGGGCAAATTTGGAACGGGGAAAAAGAAATTTGGTTACAGACAGTAGACCCTATCCTGTTTGAATTTTTTTTTTGAGCAGAGTAGTGTAGATTGAAGAATGTCTGTCCAGTACAGCAATATGACCCTGGAAAAACTGAGGAAGATCTCTGGGAAGAAGGGCATTCCTAGTGAAAACAAAAATAAAAGGCAACTCACGGAGGCCCTCATGGCAGCTGAGACAGAGGATGTGCCACCTCACTTAGTGCCAGAGGTGGTGACTCTGGAGTTCCATAGCTCAGAGCCCAGAGGAGAAAGAGCCATCTACAGACAAAGAGCTGGAGCTGAGGAGGCTGTGGATACAGGAGAAACAGCTGGAGAATGAGCACAAAAGGTTTGAGATGGAAATGGAGGAATGGCGGCAACAGAGAGAGAGAGGCCGAAGAATGACAGTGCCAGGTGGAGGAACGGCAGTGACAGAGAGAGGCTGAAGTGGAGGAACAGCAGTGACAGAGAGAGTTTGAGCTGAAAATGCTGACACTCCAACTGACAACAACCCCTCAAAGTAAGTGGTGGGGTTGGGTCTGAATCTCCAGGATTGGGGTACAAGCTAAATTCAGAATTAATGGCTGAGTTTAAAGAGGGGAAGGATATGGACATGTTTTTAAATTCATTTGAAAAGGTCTGTATCCAGGCCAATCTGCCCCAAAAGACCTGGAGCTTTCACCTGTCTCCACTACTTAATGGCAAGGGGAGGGAAGCATTGGGACAGATGGACAATGTTGAAAGTAAAGATTTTGACATGTTAAAAACTGCTTTATTAAAAAAAATATGATCTAAACCCTGATGCATACAGAGCAAAGTTCTGGAAACTCTGAAAGGGGCTGGAAATGAGCGTTGAGGAATTAGCCACTAAACAGCATCAATGTTTAAAGTGTTGGTGAGAGAGGGTGAAAGCAGATTCTGTTGAAGCTATTGAAGGGGTGGTACTGCTTGAACAGTTTTATTGGATTTGCTCACCTGACTTGAAGCTTTGGCTAGAGGACCGAGATCCTAAGATCCTAAGACTGCCAAAGAGGATGCAGAGCTGGTAGATCTCTATGCTTGAAGCAGGGCTGCTCCCAAGGGAAATTCAGGGGTGAAAGGGAAAAGTGGGCCTTTTGTACAACCAAAAACCACAGGGCCCCTGCAAAAAGAAGGGAACCCCCAGGTGCCCAAAAGGGAGGCTTTGGACAAGAAACATGATGAAAGCTGGGATTGTCACCAGCCAGTCCATCTGTCTAGGCAGTGTCCTAAGAAAGCCCAAAAGGTAAAATAGCCTATGCAAATGGAGACAATTGCCCATGGTATCGCTGATGCTCTCCCTGACAATATGAGAAGGCACATTCACCCAGTCACGGCGAATGGGGTATAAACTAGAGGGCCAAGGGATACAGGAGCATCTTTTACCCTGGTGAAAGGGGCTTTGGTGGGGGCTGAACAATTACTGCCAAATTAGTTTGTGTCTGTGAGGGATTACACTGGGGAAAAGAGAACTTACCCATTAGCCAGAATTACCTTAGATTGGGGAGATGCAGGTGACGGGATAAGGAAGGTGGCTGTAGCTGAAAAACTCATTATGGATATTATTGTGGGGAATGATGTTCCACAGGGGGTGGTTTGTGCTTGACCAGGAGACAAAAGAATAGAGGCTCCTGTAAATCTTCGGGACCCCCAAAAAAATTCAGGCAGGAGAGATTGGGAGACAGGCCAGCCAACCAGTAGCTCTTGTAAAAGAGGATGATAACAGGGGGATGGAACTTCCCCTAGTGGCAGTTAACCCAACTGCTACTGAAGGCTGCTTTCAGGAGGGAGGGGTGACACATAGGTGTGGGAGGGGGAAGGTTGTGATACTGAGTCCTCTACTGCCACAGCTATGGGAACTGATGGGGACCTGCCCATGCTCTGGGTAAGTGGGAAGACTTAGCAGCAGCACAACTGACAGATCCTAGCTTAGTGAAGCTGAGAGCCTGTGCAGAGTCTGATGGGACACAGGAAGGTGATGGAAAGCATAGGGTGTATTGGGACAATGGACTATTATACGCACAGGACATCAGGACAGAGGGAGGGGTGATAGGCAGGCAGCTTGTTGTTCCTCAGGAGTATCGTGGGTTATTGCTCAAGGTAGCTCATGATATTCCCATGTCCAGACATTTGGGCATTGCTTGCACTACACAGTGCTTAGCCCACAATTTCTATTGGCCCAATATTACCAAGCAGGTGAAGGAATACTGCAAATCCTGTCACCGGTGTCAGGAAATAGGGAAGGCTGGAAGCAAAGCCAAGGCTGCCCTGATTCTCTTACCACTTGAGGAGGAGCCATTCCAGAAGGTTGGAATGGATATTGTGGATCCTTTGAATACCCCAAGTTCCTCTGGGAAGAGGTATGTATTGACAGTTGTTGATTATGCTATCCGCTACTCTGAAGCCATTGCGCTGTCCTCCACTAAGGTGGACAAAGTGGCAGATGCTCTGCTGGGGATTTTCTTCCATGTTGGGTTTCTACAGGAAGTTATCTCTGATCGAGAGGGTAACTTAATGTCTGACCTAATGAAGTGTTTGTGGGAGAAGTGTGGTGTTGTGCAGAGGCGTGCAACGCCTTACCACCCACAAGCCAATGGTCTCATAGAGGGAGTAAATGGAGCCCTAAAAGCTATGCTTATGGCATTTGCAGAACCTCATGGGTGGGACTGGGAAAAATACTTGCCCCACCTGCTGTTTGCCTATAGGGAAGTGCCACAAGAGTCGACCGGGTTTTCACCCTTTGAGCTCTTGTATGGTTGCAGGGTGATGGGACCCCTAGATTTAGTATGAGATGACTGGGAAGGTAAGCATGCCACCCAGGGGACTCCAATAGTGGAGTATGTGTTAAAATTCAGGGAAACGCTGAAGGAGTTTACTGGCATGGCCCAGAGCAACCTGGCAGCTGGCCAGCAAAAATGAAAGACTGGTACGATCATGGAGCCAGAGCTTGCTCGTATGAGGTAGGACAGGAGGTAATGGTTCTGATCCTGGTCCAGAAGGACAAGCTGCAAGATGAGTGGGCAGGGCCATACAAGGTAGTCTGGCAGGTAAATGATGTTAATTACATTGTAGAGTTAATGGACTTAAAACACACTCACAGGATGTATCATGTGAACATGATGAGGCCATATTTTAACAGGGCTGACACGGTACTTGCAGTTTTCATTCCTGGGGAGGAGCTAGGTGGGGAAGACCCCCCTCTCGACTTTTAGCCAAGAGCAAGCAGGCATCATCTGTGGAGACCATCACGCTGTCGCCCCAGTTGACACCTGGACAGGCTCAAGAATTAAGGACTGTTTTGTGAGACTTTGCCCCTTTTACGGAAAAGCCTGGATGGACACCGAAAGTGGTGCATGATGTAGACATGGGGACCCATTGCACACACATAGGACAGCTTACTGAGTGTCAGAGACAGTAATCAAGAACATTAGGAGGGAGATGGGGGAGATGCTGGATCTAGGGGTGATCCAGAAATCCCACAGCCCCTGGGCCTCACCTCTAGTCCTTGTACCAAAACCAGGTGGGACTACACGGTTCTGCTTAGATTATCATGGGCTTACCACCATCTCAAAATTTGATGCCCATCCAATGCCACACACAGACAAACTGCTTGATAAACTGGGAGGGGTGACATACTTGACTACAGTAGACCTGACAAAGGGGTACTGGCAGGTGGAACTGAATGACAGGGCTAGGGAAAGGTCAGCATTCATCACCCTAGTCAGCCTGTTCGAGTTCAAGATCATGCCCTTTGGGATGAAGAATGCCCCTGCTACATTCCAGCGATTAATAAATCTGGTGTTACAGGATACAGAGGACTTTGCAGTCTCCTACCTGGATGGTATTGCTATATTGAGCAATAGCAGGGAGAAACACCTGATACACCTGAGGGAGGTGTTTGGCCAAATACAGGCTGCCAGTCTAACTTTTAAGGCTGAAAAGTGCCAGATGGTCATGGCAGAGGTTGCTTATTTGGGACATGTGGTGGGGCAAAGCCAACTCTGCCAAAACCAAGCAAAAATAGAGGCAATTGCATCATAGCCCATGCCTGAAACCCAGAGACAAGTCAGGAGCTTTCTTGGGACAGCAGGGTCTTATAGCAAATTTGTTCCCAACTACAGCTCCCTGGCCACTCCTTTATCTGGGTTGCTGACAAGGAATAAGCCTAGGAAAGTAAAATGGGATGCAGATTGTGAGCAGGCCTTCACATAGCTGAAAACCGTGCTGTGGAGGGCCCCAGTGCAGGCTAGCCCAGACTGCAACAGGCCATTTGTGGTGCAGATGGATGTCTGTGATGTGGGAATAGGGGCAGTCCTCAGCCAAGTGTCCAATCAGAGGAGAGAGCACCCCCATTGTATACTTAAACAAAAAGCTGCTTCCCTGGAAGCCTATGCAGCAGTAGAAAAGAAATGTCTCACCTTAGTTTGGGCATTAAAAAAACTTGAACCGTACCTTTATGGGAGACATTTTTAAGGTCCAAACAGACCACAACCCATTAGTATGGTTGGGCCAAATGGGGAAGACAAATGAAACATTTCTGAGATGGAGTATTGCCTTGCAGGCTTATGACATGGAGATTTCGCATAGGCCTGGATCCAAGAATGGGAATGCAGATGGCCTATCCCGCATACTGGATCTATAACAGAACTGGGAAGAACTGCCTCCAATAGGGGTGTGATCCCCCCAGGTTCTGTTTTAGGAGGGAGGAATGTGGTATGATAGGCCCATGTCCTTTATTTGGGTTCCTATTGTACGTGCTGTAATGGACTTTAGAGTAAGACTCTGTCTCTTTAAAAGGCTTTTAGGAGTAAATACAAAATAGCCAGAATTTCCAAAAAGCTAGTTTAGGTCTGGTACTCATCTAGATAAGAAACTGACAGATTTACTATACTCTTGGGTTGAATGGTAAAACTAGACATGTAGTCTTCACTAGCAGGATAAGGCCAGCAGGAAGCCAGCTTAAGGTCATAACCTATAAAAGGCCATAAGCTATAAAAGCCGTAACTCTTAGATAAAACTGAGTAACTAGCTTCCAATAACACAAAGATGTCAGAAAGATGATCTAGGGTTGGGGTTAAGACAAATACATGGACCAGATGTTACAGAGGTTGACATGAAACCTGACATGGAAACAGTGACACCTGCAGGAAGAGGTAAACTGTGGCCCCTCAATATCTGTACTTGCTTGCCATCCCAGAGGACAGGAAGAAAGGTGAGTGTGTCTTAAAGATGACCAACTTGTATTTATCTGACACACATTTTGAACTCAGTGCAGTTGGAACAGTTTTTAATTTGGAGTCAGGTAGCCTGACCAAGCTGGTATATACTTTTGCACCAGAAAGTATATGTGTAGGCATGGAAAAATCTCTAAAACCAGACCTGAGTGTGTGGAAATGAGATTTTTCACATACTGAACAGAAAATTCTGATTTTAAGTCAGAGTTTTTGGAAACCAAGGGCCAGATTCACAAATGTTTGCCACAAGCAGCAACAATGGCAGCTTGCAGCAGTGGCCCCTGTGTCCTGGACCCTGCACCCAATGCAGAAACAAGCAGGGTCCAGGAGCCTGCGTCCTGTGACTTGCGGCATCAGTGCATGGTAGGGCACAGCACCCATGTGTGCCGCAAGCCGCAGGATGGGGTAGGCGGCAGATGTACCCACAGAACAGAGTTGTGGTGCCCCCTCATGCCTGCCCCACTCCCTATCAGGTGTGAACTCCAGATTTGAATAGCCCCATCCAGTCCCAGAACTCCCTGGTAGTCTAAGTAGCCCCCACCAGCTGGTGCAGTGCCCCCACTCCCCAGCAATACCCTGCCAGCGACTGGCACAGCCCTCACTCACCACCACAGCCAGCCACTGACTGAACTGTACCAAGATCAGGTAGTAATAATACGTGCTCTGTGAATGACAGTGGCTGTCATTCATGGAGTGCCTGTTATTACTGTATGCGATCTTGGCACAGTTCAGTCAGCGGCTGGCTGTTGTGGTGAGCGGAGGGCTGTGCTAGTCACCGACTCACCTGCTGGGTGTGTGTGTGGGGGAGCAGCGTGGGGGGGCCACTGAACCACCAGGGCTATACTGATAGTGCGATGGAGGTAGGATCTTGCCTCAGGGCATGTGGGGGGCTCCGACATGTTTGGGGGGGTCTGGGCATAGGGGGTGTTCCACACACCCATCCTGGCACAGTGGGTGCCATACCTAGGAACTGAGGCTGTGGGGGGTGCTGTAGAGCTGAGGCACAGTGGCAACCCCCTGTGGATGGCAAAGAACACTTACACCACCTCATAGGTGACGTAAGTGGTCTTTGGAAGATGTCCACCAGGGATTATTCCTGAATCCCAATGTGGGACATAGCAGCCACCCTTTGTGAATATGGTGCAACCGTTGCCTTAAACCCCCTTACGCCCTGTCATAAGGGGGTTTCAGGTGCATTGGTGCAGTTGGGCACAGGCAGCCTGCAGCATGGCGCAAGCTACCTTTGTGAATCCCACCATGACGCAACTCAGGACGCTAGTGCTACTTGCACCATTTTTTCTGATGCAAGTTGCCTTGCATCCTGAGTTGTCTTTTGTGAATCCGGCCCCAAGACTTTTCACCAAGGAAGTACCTGGAGACTTTTAAAAGGACATCCAGAGAACTGGAACACAGACTTGCTACAACTCGGTTGCCTATTGAACAGTTATCTCCACAAGGACATTAAATCTTTTTGGACTCTAACATCAAAATAAGGTATAGTTTAGAACAACAGAATCTAGTGTTTCCTGTAAACCATCCAGTTTTATTTTTGTTATTGTCTGCGAGTTCAAAGCTCTTCCAAAATTGTAGAATTTTCTGTATTGCTTTTATTTAAGTAAACTTTTATGATTTTCTTATCTACTCTGCCTGGGGTCTGGTTGTGTGATCTAATATTTTAACAGAAGGGTTTTGCAAAGACTGTGTGCCTTGAAAAATAGTGACTGCTTGGCTATCCTACAAAACCACTTAGGCAAGAAGTAGCCAGGGGAAGGGGTGAGATTCATACACTGAACATAGTGTAGAGTCAGGGGAACTTGAAACTACAGTTCCCCCCTCCCACTGGGAAAAGGAAGGTTTGTGATTCTTCCTGAACCCAACTGCTCATGAGTTCTGCAAATAGGGGTATCCTCTCTGCAAACAGGAGATTCTGGTTAGGCTCATGACAGTAATACCTGCCAGTTCAGTTGCAGTGACATCTCCCAAGGCCAGATCGGTGATCTTTGAGAAAATAATACAATGTTTAATTTATTTTATTTATTTAGTTTTTGTTGACCAGGTAAGTGCACTAGACAAATCCTGCCTATTTTCAGGCACGACCCGGGGGAGGGGGATACAGACGAATGCCAACCGACCTTGAACCAGATTAAGCTGTTGGTGGTATGTTTCAGTGAATGAGGGAAATTTGGACAGAACACCGGGGAAATTCCCCTACTCTTGCTTCCTGTGAGCAGGGGGAACCTTTTTCCTGCGGGACCAAGATGACTGCCGCCCCAGACCCTGGAGGAGGTGGAGGTGACTGCATTGCTGTCAGTTGGGGGAACCTATGGCCGAGGAAATGGCCAGTCCAGATCTGCAGTTGGAGAGGATGGAGGTGCAAGCTCTACAGGGGTCTGAATTACCTCAGTTAGAGCAAAGTATGGAAATGCAGCATTTGGTTGAAACCTTGTTACACTCAGATGAAGAAGAAAATACTCTTACAGAATTTTTTTCAATAGAGGATCTTACAGCTAACCTAACAAATGAGGTAAAGGCCAGGAGTTCTAAGGATACAGTTGAAAATGCTGAACAGACTTTATGTTTATTTCTACAAAAGGAGGAATTGAGGCACGCTCAGGAAAAAGCCAAGTTTGCAAGCTAAACTTGAGGAAGTAACACATTTGGCTTTAAGCACAAATACAAAGGAGAAGCCGGTCAGGGAACCCTCTGACACAGCAAACTCAAAGGCCCAGCTGGAGTAGGGTGAGTCAGTCACAGTTGTTAATCATTCCTCTACTGTCTTTGAAAAAGTAAAAGGGGAGAATCAGCTGGCTGGCAGTTTAAACGTAGCAGTCTCAAACGTGTGCCTACAGCCGAGCCCCTTAGTTGAATGAACTGGGATTAGTAAGGTTGCCAAGATACCTATCACTCAGAATAACATTAAAACTGTTGACACCACCTTAAGTTAGGGCATTTAACGCTGTCAAAAACCTCGGGGTTTGTGGCCTTACCACCACGGTCAAGCGGCTGTCAGATTTCAGACAAACAACTTGGAAACACAAGCTACGGCAACGCATTTTTCCTTTACAAACTTAAACAAGTTCAGCCAAAAAGAAATGCAGAAAGATAAAAGGCTAGTGCAAACCTTAGCACACAGACATTTAAATATGAAATCTTTACAAACTGTATGAGTACCGACTCTCAAGACAGCTGAATTGCAAGATACAACCTGGACTCTGGGTGGAGCACTGTCCCGGTCAGGTTGGAAACAAAACCCTGCAGGGATTTGGGTACCAGATCTGGAGTGGGATGATGATAATTTATCATTCACTCCTTCTTCATCGACTTGGACTCCATGACATGGTTTAGAACAAGCAGAAGTTACTCTTAAAAACCAAGAGACGCCAGATTCAAAACAAACAGATGTTGCTGAGGCGGCCATTGAAGTACATTCTCCAACAGGGGGAACTGACACTGCTAGACAGGTTGAAGAAATCCCGGTAACTAGTGTGGATCTCGAGATTGAGCACAATTTGGATGAATCTGCTAATAAACAACCTCTGCTTTCAGAACTGTTTGCAAATATAAAAAAAGAAGCAGCTCCTAGGAGGAAAGCGGTGAGAATTCGGCATAAAGGGGGCATGGAGGACAGACCAGACAGGCATTTTGTAGGAAAAACATTATTGAAAGACTCTTTAAGGTTCCCCCCCCGAGAGGTGTTTGCCTTCATAAACATCTCAGGGGAGGACAATTTCGACATAAGTTTTCGATCTGCTCACTTTTTAGATCTCTTTTGGGAAAGGTATGCCCAGGTAAAATACTCACCTATCTGGTCTCCTTTTGTGGTTATCCCACTTTCTAAACCGGGGGTTGTATTTAACTCTTTTTCTTTTCATCTTCTAATATTGGTGGATATCCTTCCAGGAAGAGCCTTGCTATTGGATGGGACATGGAAAAATAAGCATTATAGGTTAATTAATATTTACAGCCCACAGACTAAAGCAGGGAGAGTAGCACTGCTGGTGGCAGTCAAACCTTACCTAATGACCACTCAGAATATAATTTTTTGTGGCAATTTTAATTGCAAAATTCCATCTAATGTTAAAACTAGAAAGCCTATGGCTAAAATATATTGTGATTCCATTGCTCTGATAGATTTAATATCCTCAGCTAACTTGATTGATTGCAGTAAATTCAAGGAATGGGGTCCAAACTTTACATTTAGGAAGGGGAATTTAAAGTCCACTATAGACTATGTACTGGTGTCTAAGGCTTTATCTAGAATTGAAATGGTAAATTGTCCAGTGGAATTTTCAGATCATGCTTTATTAATAGTACAGATATACGATATCCCTGAATGTACATTTTCTGTTACCAGATGGAAATTGAATATTAAAGCCCTGGATGACCTAGGGGTCCAACAAGGAATAAGAGCCATTATTAAGGCAAGATGTTCTGTTTGTTTTTTATATACGGATATAGGCCAATGGTGGCTGGACTCAAAAAAAGATTTCCAAGACTGGTTAAAATAATATGGGAAACATAAGGTGAATGATGATTTTTTAAAGTATCTCTCCCTGCAACAACAATTATATAAACTGTACACTTGGGCTAATACTTCAAAAATTAATTATTCGGAACAAATCAAGAAAATTAAATCGGAAATGTTAGTCTATCAATATGATAGAGCTAAAACCATGAAAGTATTATTTCAGAATGGGATAAAAAAAAAAACAGCGGGCGATCCTTTTCAGGCATGTAAAACTATGAGAGAAAATACAGAAATGACAGCTCTGTTTGATTCTCAGGGGGTGTTGCAAAGTTCAGTTTATGACCTTTTTTCTATCATAAAAGATTATTGGGTAACATTATTACCAGATAGTTATCCCACAGTTCAGGACATTGGGGCTTACCTAAATCATATTCAAATTCCTTCTATACCTTCTGAGCTCCTACACAATGTCATGAGTATTGATTCTTCGGAAATAAACATAGCAATTCAGAAAATGACATCAGGGAAATCCCCAGGGCTGGATGGTTTGCCCATTGAATTTTATAAAACATTCGAAGTGGAATTATCTGATTGTTTAGCAGTAGTTTTGGGCTATTTTTTCAAAATGAACAGAATCCCCCCAGCTTTTTTAGATGGTATTCTAATGTATCTTTATAAATCAGGTGACAGACAGCACATTTCTAATTGGAAGCCTATTACCATACTTAATTCGGATTATAAAATTTTTTCTCACATTTTAAACAATAGGTTGAAGCTTTTTGCTGATCAGGTTATATCTCCAGCTCAATATTGTAGTTTACCCTCACGGAAAATACAATCAGCCCTAATGATAGTGAGAGATGTTATTGAACATCTTTCTCTTTCAGGTAAATTTGGCACTTTAATAACAATAGACCAAGAAAAGGCATTTGATCGGGTTTCCCATATATATTCATTTTCAGTTCTGAAATATTACGGCATTCTGGAGTACTTAATCCAATTAATTAAATTAATTTATAGATCTACAACAGTTTACCCAATTATACAAAATCAAATTATTTATAATTTTAAAACCCAGCTTGGGGTGCGTCAGGGCTGTCCTCTGAGTCCTCTTCTTTATGTTGTCTCTTTGGATCCTTTTTTAAGATTTATAACAGATAAACCTAAATGGAAAGGTATTCAGGGACTAGGCTTGCAACCAGCTATAAATGCTCAAGCTTTTGCGGATGATCTCAGCCTGTTTTTTTCAGAAATTTAACAATTTCAGAAATTTTCAAACATTATGTTGGATTTTACTAAAGTATCCAACTCTAAAATGAATATAGCAAAAAGTCAAGGTTTATATATTGGGGTAGGATTTCTGGAGGCTCAAATAGTACAGGGTTTATGTATATCCTCTGAACCATTGAAAATATTGGGTATTACTTTTGGACTCCAGAATATGGCCTTATTTAATTGGGAAAAATCATTATTAAAAGTTGAAACCAAAGTATCCCACTGGAAATCATGGAGTATGTCGAAAATTAAACACATACAGATAATAAAAAAATTCCTGGTCCCACTTTTACTTTATGTAGCTATGTTGTATCCCCCATCAAAACAGTTAGAGGTAAGATTAAATGGTGTTTTCTTTCAAATGCTTTGGGGAAACCTTTTAAACCCTATTAGGAGGTGTTTTACTTGTCTTCCCCCAAAAAAGGGGGGATTAGGTATGTTAGATCCTATTGTTTTTTTTCACATCCTTTTCTTATCGCAAATGGTTAAATGTGGTTTAGGATCATCATCATCACCACAAAGGTCATGGTGTAGATTAAGTTTAGACAGATATTTTAGGGCATGGGGGTGGTGGCCCCAAGATTAGGGTCTTTTTTACATGTTCCTGATTTTTTTAGATCAGCTGTTTCCAAATTATATATTTGGAACCTCACAAAAAAAGAGATTCAGGTTCAATCTGGGAAGCAACTGTATAAAACTGTTTTAGATAAAATCTACCCAATAGAGCCGAGTTTTAAATTCTGTACCCCGGACTATAATAAATATATTTTGGCTCAATTAGTAAACCCCAGAATTCCGCCTCAGATGTGGGAACACTTGTGGTTATCAGTTTATGGTAGAATCCAGGTAAGGGGGAACGCTAAGCATAAAGCTGTCGAGGAATGGAATTGTCCCTATCCGGATTGTATAAATATGGAAGAAACCATGGAGCATCATTTATTTTTTTGTTCCTATTCTACACAATTATGGGGCTATTTGGCCAAAGTATGGAATATACCTTGGCTTGTTAATTTAAATTATGAGATATGCATTATAGGCAATTTTTCCTGTTTGGGCTCCAGCTTCCACTCAGAAACTCTTGATATTTTTTTTGTTGTTTAAAATTTTATCTATGGCAGGCAAGATGTAGTTGGGTACTTCGTCAGAATAGAATGTCTTACGAGATGGTTAGGATCTTTATCTGTGATGCTATGGGTCAAGTATATGTTACTGATACTACACAGACAACGGATAGGCAAGTCCAACAATGGTGGAAAGGTTTTTCATTTTTTATAAAATATAAATAAGGTGTTTAGAATAAATTTGGTTTAAATTTATTTTTGGGGGGTTTTTCTACTTTGTTTAAATGGGGATTTTAGGGTAAGAGCAAACACTAATGGTGAAATGTTATAAGGTGTATTATGGAAAGTTTTTTTTGTTTTAGTTTTTCAAGGAATTTGTTTCTTATTTTATTTACCCTTCTCAAGGTATGACTTGTTATTTTTTTTTCTTTCTGTATTATCATTGTTTAATTATGTTTCCTTGCTCTGTTTCAAAAGTTGTTTATTTGGATGTATTTACGATGTTTTTCTTCTTAATAAAACTACCCCTACTCTTTTCGATAAGTGCCATGGGATCTTTAACATCCATCTGAACTACCACCAATCCAGGCAGATGGGACCTCAGTTTAATGTCTCATCTGAAAGACGGCACCTCAGAAGTGCAGCACCCCTCTCATGCTGCACTACAGTGTCAGTACTGGGATATTAACCCAAATGCCAGATGTGGGAACTGAACCAACAGTCCTCTGATTTCCCGGCCTCAGAGGCGAGTGTGCTACCTACTGAGCCACTGACACTGCATAAGCAGATGTTTTGGCTATATTGTGACCATTAGCTAAAAAAATAGGATTAATTTCATGTGCTTTTTTGTTGAGCAGAAGTACATGGTCCAATCTGAACACATATAATAATGGGCTCGGGGGCAACCCTTGTTTCAAACTACAGGGAGCACCTATCCAACCATTCATTAATGGTAGGATTTCTGCCCTTGCAACAATAACTGTATCATGTGAAAAAAAGAATCTGGCAGTCCATGCGCTTTAGGACCTCACACACATAAGTGTGTTTTAGAGTCCAGTGCTTCTTCTTGATCTAGTACAACTGATACCCATCAAGTTCCACATGAACTCCTCTTTCCACTATTCCCTGGATGTACAAAAGGTTTTGCTTAATGTTCCTCTCCAGAATAGAGTAGGTCTGCATTGGGACTAGCAGACGTTGTGCCACACTTGCTGGTCTTTTACAAAGAATTGTCAGTAATATTTTATAATCTGAGTTTAGGAGACTAAGGGGTCTTCAGTTTTTGAGATCAGTTTTTATCTCTCTTTCTACAATGAAAAAACATAACTCCTTGATTCATACTTGGACTAAGATGACTCGCTTGTATTCATGCATTAAACAAGACTGTCAGCAGAGTGGAAATCTGAGAAGCAAAATGCTCATAAAATTCACTGGACACACCATCTGGGCCAAGGACAGTGTTAGAAGATAATGTGTGAATAGCTTGTTGTGCCTGTGCATCTCTGACATCTGCAAGCAGTAGTTGCTTGTCTAATTCGGAAACGTGTGGTAGATCTAAAGAATAAATACAATCCCAACTCTGTCTCTTTGCCTGTACTGTAGTACCAAATGTGTGCTGTATATATATTGTGTAACTACAGTCTGTAGTCCTGCTGTATCAGACAAAATATTTACCTCTGTATGTTGTAAAGCAGTAAAAACGTGATGCTTAATTATGCCTGCACAGCTGTCATAGGGGTTTATGTGCAATTTAGTACCCTGTGTCCCATATTTCTGCTCTAAAAAAAAAAAGTGATTTCGCTTGGTCATATTGAAACCGACACATCTTTTGCTTTATACTCTGGATCTGAGCTGAGTGATCATTGCCTGTTCTTTGGCCATGGATACTACTTTTAAAGCTTGGGCTCTAAGGCCTAAATAACTTATACACTTGGAGTTCTCAGATTGTTTAGAAAAAGATTGTAATAAAACTTTAGGCCCACATTTTCAAAGCCCAAGGGATGCCTGGCGCATCTAGATGTGCTGCCCAGATAAATGGGCCAGCGCAAAAATGCAATATTCAAACGAGATGTGCGATCACGCATCTCATCTAAATACAGCAATGAAAGCATGTGGTACAAATGGGGGGCCACTGACAATGCACCAGTGCATCCCCCCTGGACGGCCTGAATATCTGGAATGGGGATGTGCAGTTCATCTCCAGATGCGCCAGGCCCAAATTCCAGATATTCAGCCAGGAAAATGTAAAGGAGGCCAATAGGCATGCAAGGCGCAAACGGGCCATTTGCATGCCATTATGGCCTCATTTGCATGCTGACTGCATCGTGCAACTGCATACCCCAGCCCTGTTTGTCCAGATCCCCACTGCAATAAAATAAGGATATTTCCCCAGCCCATTTCCATAGGGTAGTGGCCCCCCCATCCCTAAACCCCTGATCGTGGTATACTCCTTAAAAAAAAAATGCCCCAGTTCCTGGTAGTCTAGTGGGCCCCCCACCACCCAGCCAATCAGGAACTCACATCCCACCCCACTTCCCCCATCCCAGCATGGTCAGGCAGCCGGCAAGCAGCACAGCCATCCACACACCTCTATGGCTGCCCCCCGACTGAATTGTCAATGAATGACGGCTTACTGTACTCACTACAACCCCTTTGGTTGACACTGTCGACCAATGGGCTTGCAGTTTGTACTGTAAGCTGTCATTCACAACTTTGTGTCATAGTTACAAAATGGCCACTTGAATCTGCCAAACTAATTGTGGTCTTTCCCTTTGGTCCGTGGTAGGTGCACTTCTGCTTTCTTTCCCTGCATCCTTTACAGAGTTCTTTAGTAGAGCGCCCAACAGAGAACTTTAATTTGACTGACTGTTCAGATGTGTATTGGATGTGGTGTTCTGTTTGCCATGACTGGAGCCAAAGATTTCACATTGCAGAGATCTGATTGAACTTTCATTCACTAGGAGGAAGGCTGCTGCTTCCATACACGAGAAGGCTGCTCATGCCAAGAAAGACATACCATAGCAGCTCATAAGGATGCCAAAAATGATTCAAAGGCATTCTTGATGACACCGTCGATCTTTTCAAGTACCACATTCTTAAGGATGGCCCCTCTTTCTGCTGGAAAAATGGTCTTCTTGAAGGCATTGTGGTTACAACAGTTGAAAGTATCATAGGGCCAATCCCTGGTAAAGCCAGCCAAGCATTGGGGTTTGCTTTGTTGTTCCTCAGAAGTAGCTTCATGGAATGGCTGTGCTAATGGACCCTCTTCTCCAGACCCTACCAGTCATCCTTCAGGAAATCATCTATGGCTGGTGGGATTGGGAAGATGGGACCAGTTTGTCTTCCATTAGAGCAGGTAAAGGCTGATCTTTCTCTCTTCAGAGGTCATCCTCAGATGTTTCCAGCTTATGTTCTGCTAGGACCATTGTGATAAAGAAACCCAGCTCCTCTATCACAGTGTCTGTCCCAGTTGATGTTCAGGAGCACTTCCCCAGTTCTCCTTCCTTTTTAGAGGATGAAGCTGAACGGAAAGGGGGGGATGACTATCCCTTTCTTTATCTGGGCCTTGGGGCATGGCATCTCCTCTTCATGTGAGGAGGTGGAAGGCTGCTTCTTCTCTTCCTTCTGTTATCCTGAAGCATGAGCGCCATCCATCAGCTGTGCAGGAGCTAGCTTTGAAAGGTGAAAACAGATGGGATCCAGAGTGAAGAGTTTCAGCCTAGCAATGATGGCCAGTTCCATATGAGTGGATGCAGTGATTGGCTGAGATTGCCACAAGACAGTCTGGTTCACCTCTTACTGCCTATTTTCCTGAGGTGAGGAGGTGCAGGTTGCAAAGTTACTGTTCCCCGACTTATAGCAATGGAGACAGAGTGAGTCAGTGAAGGTGTGGGTAAGTGCAGTTTTCTACTCCATGCATTTTCTGTCCCTTGACAGTTTTTCTTCTGAGGGCATGCTGTGAAGATAAATGTAGTCCAACACACACTGTCCGACAGTTGTCCAAGAGAGGGGTGAGGGTTCCCTGGAACAGTTGAATGCCACAAATGTGGTCTAGTAGTGTATGGGATCCTAGGGTAAGGTACGCTGTAACTAGATTGTTGTCCCACAAAAAGGAAAAGGAAAAGAGAGCCCAGTACCTTAGAATTACTGATTTTTTTTTTTTTTGTCATCATCAGTAGTATAGTGCCTTTTGCACTCAGACCACACAGATCAAAGGGACCATCACCCAACAGCATCTTTCCAAGTTAGGTTCTGACAGGAAACCTAAATCATTGCTCATGCTGTGTCTTTTTTTCTGTGTTTATTTCCCCTCATTGGATGCTTTTCCCTGGCAATCTTACTTTCACCCACATTCCCAACTTCTCCCTCTGGCCTCACAGCATCCTGCCTTCTAGTACCACATAGATTACCTCTCCTTATGTTACCCAAGAGAAAGCCCCACCATGGCATTACCCAGGGCTTGCAAGGCTTACTACAGTTAAACACAGTGGAGGGAAGAGGCATGCAGGGGTATTGGTGTCGGGTGGAGTGAGGGGTCATATGCTAACATGGAGTATTACCCCTTGTATAGACCTGTCCATCTCCCAGCCATGTTGACACCGGATACCAGAAAGTGACAGCTTGTGGGGAGGGAGAGTGAGTCATCACCTGGTCCCCATAACATCCCATGCTACCCCATATCCACCAAAGCAGTCACTGTTGTACCAGAAGTCCTGTGAATTTTGCCCCCCCCATAGCATAGAAGTGATGTCTCCAGCTGACTTATCACAGCGTGTGGGAATAAACTTCAGACAAAGCAAATTTACAGGTTTAAAGCACATCATGGTGTGATATTTATTTTTCAAAAGTTAGAAAAATAATAAATGAAAACAAAACATTGCAAAGAAAATTACTACTTAACATCAGTAGTTTCTCCCATAATACAGTTCTGGATCTTAGAGCTCCTAAGACCTTTCTCATCTGCATTCAACAGCTTGTCTACAGTAGCAATAGAACCTCTCTCCTCCTCCTTCTCCTTCAGGGCTGAGCTCCAGTGGACTGACTGAAGTGAACTCAGTGAAGAGGTTTTTATATCTTTTTGGTGTGGTCACCTGACTGAGTCCTTTTCTAGTTACACGTCTGGACATGCTGTTTCATGTCTGAACATGTTGTTGCGGAACCGGGGAAGGGGGGGGGTGTTTCAGGGGATTTCCTGGTTCAGTTAAAGGTACAGTGTATATCTTTGATCCACAGTGACTAAGCACTTTAATAAATCATACCACATTCTCATACATAGAACCTTATACAGTAACAGGTCTATAGTGTGAATTTATGAAAATACCTTAAGGATTTCTTATAACTGTACTAATCATGACATTATCATTGTTTTATATGACTTCTGAATTCTTTTTCTTTAAAAAGGCTTTATTAACTGAAATTTTCCTATTGAAAATAGCTTTCATGTTTTTTGTACACAAAATGCACTTACGTACTTTACACAACACCTCTGCAGGTATTTGGCGTCATTCCAGGGACTGGATGGATGAAAATGGAAAAAGAATGAAAAGAGCAAACTAGTTGGAAGTTTAGTAGGAACAGTAAAGAGCTATGCTAGTTGGCCAACCTAGGGAGGGGGAAGGGAGAAGAAAAGCAAAGAGAAAAGTGTTAACTGTTGCTAAGAAATAAGGAGATAGAAAAGTGGCCCATCAGTCACAGCTGAGGGTGGAGCCTAACTCTGCCACACACCTCCCTTCCTCCTTAAGAAAAAAAACAGTTTTCAAAACTATACTGTTTTTTTCAAGAACCCCCTCTCAGTCATATATATGCTACCAAAACAGTAAACTGGGGGTTGGTTGAATCTTTCTCTCACCCAATAAAAGCTTCACCCCAGGGTCCCTTAATTCAGCTATTTTTAGCATTGTCCACCATACCAAGTTACGGTAATACAACAATACATTCACAACATTACCCTGGGGCTGTCATACAGTTCAGCACAGTACCCATCTATACTCTCAGAGGACTTCAGTCTGTAGTGACTGTCTACCTCCTAACTATTTCACTCTGATTACTACAACTCAGACATTTCGTATGTAATATCAGGCACCCATCACTTGGCATCTTTTCAGAACCCATCACTTGGCATTGTTTCAAAACCCTGTGCACTATCGTGCCTTCATCAGTACATTAAAAAAGTGGAAGTAATACACAGCAGTTTTATGCTGACTTCGAGCTTCCTCCATACCCATCACTTGGCAACATTTTAGCCCTGTACACTCACTATTGTACCTTCATCAGTACGTTTAAAAAAAAAAGGAAGTAATACACTGCAGTTTTATGCTGACCTCAAGCTTCCTCCACAGCCATACAGGCCTGTACCACAACTTTCTCTGGGGTGAGTTGTACCCATCTCTAACCCCATTCTAACATATTCTTTCCACTCGGGGACCCAATCATAGGTTCCACCCCATACCTAGATCCTCCATGACCCAAAGTTCCTCATTTTATATCATAAGTATAGACATTTCTTTTATGTTATACATTTATTGTAATCATTTCATTTCATTTCATATCATAGGGGGTTCAAGCCACCATGGTGTCTTCTATGCTGCTTTTAGTCTTCACCCCAGTATGCAAATGTACTGAAACAGTCTTACCTGGGACCTTCATCTCGTCGTTCCCCCAAGTAGCAGCAGCCCAGAAAAATGGTCAACAACGGGATTTCAAAAGTGACTGACAACAAAGGTTCCATCCGAGGGTCCTCCTCCTCCTCCTCCTCTAGAAACCATGGATTCTGGTCCTCTGCCTCTGCCACAAAATCCTCCAGTTGGGAACCCTCCATCAGCACCTGGCAGCGGTGCTCTTCCTCTCTCTGGGTCTGGTCCACCTCCATGTTCCAACAAACTCCAATCTGGTTAGTAATTCCCCTTCAGTTCTCCTCACCTGGGCTCTGGTATGCACACTGGGAAGCCCCTCCTCCTTCAACAGATCCCTGGTATCCACGAGATCTTGGAGCTATGCCATCCTGCTCTTTGCCCCCTCTGTCTGGATACTAGGACTGGTATCTGGGTACTGGTCTCCCCCTTGTTTCTCTGGACAACCAGTACTATCCCACTTCTGACACCAAGTTTGTCACAGTGTGTGGGAATAAACTTCAGATGAGGCAGATTTACAGGTTTAAAGCACACCGTGGTGTGATATTTATTTTTCTAAAGTTAGAAAAATAATAAATGAAAACAAAAAAAAATTGCAAAGAAAATCACTACTTAACATCAGTAGTTTCTCCCATAATACAGTTCTGGATCGTATAGCTCCTAAGACCCTTCTCATCTGCATTCAACAGCTTGTCTACAGTAGCAGTAGAACCTCTCTCCTCCTCCTTCAGGGCTGAGCCCCACTGGACTGACTGAAGTGAACTCAGTGAAAAGGTTATTATATCTTTTTGGTGTGGTCACCTGACTGAGCCCTTTTCTATTTACTTGTCTGGACATGCTGTTTCATGTCTGAACATGTTGTTTCAAAACCAAGGTGGAGTTGTTTCAGAGGATTTCCTGGTTCAGTTAAAGATACAGGCCCAGATATTCAAACTGCACCCAAAAAGTGCGCAACAGCAGGAGCAAGTGCAAGTCCACTGCGCCCATGCACAAGAAGCGCGATATTCAAAAACTGCACAGGTCAAGATGTGCCTACGGCTGCCGACTGAATATCGCACCACCTGTGCCACTGTGCAACTAGGGAGGTGAAGCTGAGCATATCTGATGCACCATAGTGCAACAAGGGATGTTCAGCTGAGCAGTCTACATGCGCCATAGCACAACCAGGGATGCCCCCCAGCAGCAGGGCAGCAATGCAACAGCACAACCAGGGATGCAGGGGCCCACCACCCATGCCACAGTTGGGCAGAGGAACACACAGAAGAACAGACATCATCCCCCCCACACCCCATGCACTGCACAACTGGGGGAGGGCTGGAATAATCACTGCCCATGGAGACCAGCAACCAACCCACAGTCAGGCCATGGTGCCCCATCACACCCCCTGGCAAGCTGTGACCGGCACACAAGGATGGTCGACCACCCCATACCACACCATCCCACAAATGCAGAGCACACCATGCACCGTGATCCCCATTCACCCTGCCCAGGAGTAGCACCCAACAGTGCAGGACACCCCATGCATGCCACCACCCCCACTGTGAAAATGCAACCCTGTGCACCATGGAGCCATGCAAGGCAGCCCCACCATGGACACACCTGCAGTGGGCGGCAGCAGACAGTGATGCAACAGATGCATACACAGTGCCACCCTGCACGTCCCCCCCGAGGTACAGCTGAGAGACCGACCATGTGTCAGCACACGAGGTACCCCACATGCAACAGGGCATGCCCCGGACCCCACCTCCAGTGGTACAGCACCCTGCACACCCTCCCAAGGACACATCCCATCCCAGCACTGGCCACAACAGCCACCACTGACACGCCAGGAGACCATGCATATCATAGACATGCAAGGGTGTCAGCTGCACAGGCCATGGATGGTCTGACAGGGGTGCCATGCACACAGTGCAGGCCCCATGGACCACTGCACACAGGCATCCAGTGCACAGAGTACAACACACAAACCACAGACAGTGACTGATCCCCCTGACCACACCATAGGCAGTTCACCTCTGCACACACACACACACACACACACGCCCATGCGTGCACCACCCCTGACACCATGCACACCACTGCAGCTGAGCACCTGTAGCCCACTGCAAATCAGAGATCACCACAGTTGTCATAACAAAACAAATGTATTTAAAACTGGAAATACAAAAACTATATACAACTATATACAATGGGGGGGAAGGGCCACATACCAGGTGGGGGTGGGTAAGGGCAGGGGTGAACATATGGGAGAGGGAAGAAGGGGTGTGAGGGTGGGTCTGGGGGGAAGGTGTAATTAGGGGCATGGAAGGTCTAGCGTCTGCCCTGGTCTTCCTCCACGTGGCGCCGATGTCTCCTCCGCCTCCTCACACCGTGGTGGTCCATGCATTGGAGGAGCTCTAGGGTCACCCTCGCCACCTGTAACAGCTCCTGCAGTCCCTGTTCCAGTGCCTGGAGTCACCATCCACCTAGGACAAGGGAGCAGAGTCAATAAGTGTGACTGTCCAGACCCCTGCAGCCCACCCATTGTGCATGGCATACAGCCATGTGCCACACCCCTGTGATGGTGTGTGACCACCCACAGTGACCGTATCCACAAGACCTGCCTACCCAGGCAGCCACAGCCATGTGGACCACTGCACACACCCACCGCCCATGTCCTGCACAGCACCACCATGGCCGTACAGTGACTTGGCTATGCGGTGTGAAGGCAGTGGCATAGCCATGTGCCCAGTGCACACCTGGACCACCATTGATGCCCTCCCAGATATGCAGTGCCACTGGACAGCGCTGACTGTAACAAGTTGTGTGCATGGCAGTGGTGTCAATGGATGGTGGCCATGCCCCACTGCCCGCCCAGTTATACAGCATGCAATAGTAATCATGGATGTAAGGCACTCACCATCATCAGGCTGGTCCCTGTGCCTCTGCAGACCTTCACCCCTCCCGTCCTCCTGGTCCTCCAGGCAGCACCTCCTCTCCCTCACCAGCTGCGCTCTTCTGGGCCTAAGGTCAAACATGGAGAGAGGAACATCAGTACAATCTGGTAGCAAAGTCCCCCCGCCCCCATGTGTGTGCAATCCCACACAGCCAGACCCACCCACCCCACACCCCGATAAGACCACCACAGCCAACACCAGATGGCCCCCCATGTGCCGGACACATGCAACTGTGATACCTGTATGGATGATAAAAGTGTATGGATGTTGCACCTACCTGGCCATGGCACCGTGCCCCTCCTGGCACGTGCCTGCAGGCGGACAAGCAGGTCCAGGTCCCTCCACCTCAGGTACCCATATCGGTGGTGGCACTGCTCTGCAGTCCGCCTCATACCGGTGGCCTCCTCCAGGGCGTCGGTCACCTCCTGCCACACCTGACTCCTGGCCCTGTCCAGGGGTGCCTCCCCAAATAAAGGCCCAATGTGTGGCTCCACAATGGCAACAAGGTTTGCCAGCTCCACCTGGCTCCACTGCACAGCACGCCTCCGTGCCATCTCTGCTGCTCAGTTCAGTCAAAATGGCACTCTGCAGCATGGTCCTGCCACGTGCAGATGCTGTGTGGTACAGTGCTGCCATTCCCCTATTGCGCTGTCACCGAACAGCGTGATAGTGGTGCACCCATGCCTGATGCATGGCGCCTAGGGGGCAAAAGTTGGGCACAGGATCAAGGATCTCTGGTGCACGGACAGCCACAGTGTGATTGGAACCCAATGCGTGTAGCGTGATTGGGTGCCTGTGTGCCACCTCTTGTAGCGGCCTACCATGCTGTTGCCCCAGTGCGTCTACAATGCCCCAGTGCCACAGCACCATATAGGTGCACAGCGCTGTAGCGCCTCTGGCACAATGGTGGCCATGCCCTGCATTGGCTCCCATGCACAGCACGTCAGCAGCATGGCAGATGCCTGCATCATCAACCTGGGCATGCGCAGTTAGGTGTGTACTGCTCATGTCACAGATCTGTGCACGTTCAACACAATTGAGCAGAGCGCAACAGCGCGCGATATTCAGCTGGCATATGCAAATCAGCTAATCAGCCATTCAATGGTGCAGTCACTGCATTTGCATCCACTTAAAGATGCACCTCACCTCATTTGCATGGGTTGCACTATAAAAGTGCAACATTGGGCTGCACTGGCCATAGTTGATTACTGCAGTCTATTGCGGTGAGTTGCATGCTGTTTGGGAGTGTGGACTGTGGATTTTGGGACATGCATGGGACTGCACAGTCACAGGTAACACCTGTCATTCTCACAGGCTGAATCATGACCGAGTGTGTTGTGGAGGAAGAGGAACAGAGTCATGGGAGGAAGAGGAGGCCAAATTTCACTAAGGCCAAGACGGATGCCCTGTTCAAGTATTACCTAGACCAGAAGCCGCTTCTCAGCGGACGCCAGGGAACACCACAGGCCCGTGCTGCTGCATGGGAGGAGGTGGCGCATGCTGTAAACCTGCATGGCAGCCACCAGCACTCCATGCAGGAGTGCAAGAAGAAGATGGGCACAGACAGGCGGAGGATTAAGGAGAAGGTGTCTGTCATCAGGGCAGCATGGTCTGCGACAGGTGGGGGACAGCCGGAAGTGCTACGCCTGACCCCACAGGAGGAGCAGGTTGCTGGCAGCATGCAGCCTTGTGCCATTGAGGGTGTTCCAGGTGGTGGATTCCAGATGGGTGGTAGTTTGTCACTGCATGATAGGTCATGGTCTGTCTATTGGGGGGGGACACAGGGTAGTTCACATGCAGTAACGCAACTTTGTTTTCCCTTACAGCTCCTGAGCATCTGTATGGGAGAGCGGTGGTAGGCTTCTCCACTGAGGCTGGTCACAGATGGAGGAGGGCCCATCCACCTCCACAGGAATACGCGGCTCAGGTCAACAGTGGGCCCGCCTGGATGTCCAGACTGATGTTGGTGGAGCAGATGCAGAGGAGGCCCTGCCCGTGTCCCAGTGTGCCAGCATCCACAGATGCCAGCATGCTGAGACTCGGGCTGGTGCCGGATCCGTCACCGATGATGATGTCGCTAGCGTCATGGGCATGACACGTGTGTGCCACAGGATGGCCACACAGCAGGTTACATCATGGCCATGGCTGTGGGTGGTGCCACTGTGGAGGCCTGCGTGTCATCACAGTCCCAGCCTGTGCCTGTCAGCACCGGTGGGCAGCACTGGTGTGTGTACAGGACAGTGGGACTGTCTGCGGCCACTGCAGCGGCCCATTGAGCCCTGGGGAGCGGCAGCTGGAGGGGCAGCATCAGCAGTTGGCCAATGGGCATGGGGGTACAGTGTCAGGGGCGGCGTCAGTGCACCACCTGTGGACATGCCCAGGCCTGGCCCTGGTGTGCAGTGCCCACCCTCAAGGGGTGATGAACATCAGGGCTGCGAACATCCTGAGGGACAGCATGCCGATCAGGCAGATGACCTCTTGGATGAGCACACCTGCATACTGCAAGCATCAGTCAATCAGCAGATGCGGCTTGTGATGGCAGTGGATGCACATGAGTGTGGCTCTGCGCCAGGCAGAGGAGCATCGCAGCAGAGACGCTGCTCTGCTCCTGGCAGGGATGGACCAGATGCGGGAGGATGTGACCGCTGCCATTGACAGGCTGACATAGACAATCACAGCTGCCATGGCCACAGTGGGTACACAGTTATTTGCCCATGCATCGCAGACACCATGCAGTGCAATGTCCACCCCCCGTTCCCGGCGTCATGCGACACCATCCTTGTCAACACCGGGTTCAGCTGTGGGCATCCCGAGCACGCCTGGTGCAGGTATGTTCAGTGTGCTGCAGATCCCTGCATGAGCACGGTCGCATTCATGCAGTGGAACCCCTGGGAAACCATCGGTGCCACCCCATGAGGCTAGTGGTCAGCCTGTCACTGCTGGCAGGTCTCGGTGGGGCCGCCCATGCATCCGTGGCAGCCGTGGCACTGTGGCACGTGACTGACCTGTCTCCCAGCATGGCTACTGTCTGATGCTTCCCTGTGTGCATTGTGTCATTCAGCGGGCAATGCACAGGTGGGTACCCGGCCCTGCACGCACACACACAGTCCATCTGCACACCCTCCCGGCTGCTGTCCGCACTTGCGTGTGCATGATGATGCCTGCATTGTGCTGTATGCCACTGTGCAATGGTGCCCAGTGTCAGCACACGACAATGACAGGCAGTGGGTGTGGTGGTCTGTGGACATGTGTGTGGCTAGGGGTGGCGTTCTGGGTTGGCGTGCCTCCTACCCTTTGCGCATGTCTGGTGAGTTGTGTGTGTGTGTGTGTCTGACTTCGTGCCATGTTAGACCTTGCCCATCCCTGGCAGTGTGTGTGGTTCCATGCCCGGCCACTTCCCTTGATAGCATGCACCCCTGGTGTGTGCCCATGTGTGTTTGTGGGTTGTGCCTTTGCCACTAGTGGTTGCACATGGCCCCATGACTTTCTTACCTGGGTTGGCTGAACTGCGACTCCGTGATGGTGTCCCAGTGCAGCTGTGCCAGCTGGAGCAGTTGAGGGGTCCTGTTGCCCAAGGGGGGCTACCCATCACCATTGTCACCGGTGTCCTCATAGTCCCCATTGCTGTCCCCCTCTTCGACCTGTACAGCTATCCCACATTCGTTGGCCATGTTGTGCAAGATGCAACAGGCCAGGAATAGCCCACAGGCCTTTGAGGGGCTCTACTGTAGGGCACCGCCGGAGGTGTCCAGGCAATGGAAACGTGCCTTCAGCATACCGAACACCGCTCGATGATATTACGGTGGTGGCATGTGCCTCATTGTAGCATTGCTGTGATGGGGTCGCGGGCCGCCGGTATGGTGTGAGCAGCCAGGGACGGAGTGGGTATCCACTGTCACCTGTGTGTAGAGGGTGGAGGTTAGTTTGGTGATCAGCATCGCCCTGCCCTGGGCCATGTAGGCCACTACCTATGTCACCTCTGACCATGCCCCTCCCAAGCCCTAAGTTTGTCCGTGTGGTTTGCATACTCACCCACTAAGTGGCCAGTGGGGATGTCCCCACTCTTGAATCTGTGGCACAGTGCCAACTGGTGCCAGATGAAGGCATCATGTGCTCCCCCAGGGTGCGTGACACAGACATTGATTATGCAACCCTGGCATCGCACACCACCTGGCAGTTGATGCTAGCATAGCCCTTCTGATTAATATATGCGGCCCCCTCGGGGCCAGGTGGTGTCGTGGATGGCCACATGGGTGCAGTCTATTGCCCCAGCACGCCAGGCATACGCTACCCTGTGGAACTCCTGTATGTTTGCTGTGCGCTCCGCCGGTGTGCTGGGGAAATGGATGTACTCTGCAGCATGTGGTAGCAGTGCGCTGAGGAATTGGGTGAGGTGGCATGACATGGCCAACTGGGTTATGCCTGTGGTGTCCCCTGTTGGTCTTTGGAAGGTACCCATGGCGAGCAAGCACATGCAAGCTGTCACTTTAGTTTCCACTGATAGAGCATGGCTCCGTCGTGTGGGTGCCTGCATCACATCACTGCACAGCTCACAGAGCCACCTCAGAATTGCCTGATTCAGGCGGTACCAGCCCATGACCTCAGTATTGTTGTACAGCTCGAAGCTGGTGCAGGCTCGGTACTGCCTGTTGGGGGCATAACACTGACAGGCCCTTCCACGACCGCGCCCCCCTGCTGCCCACCTTCTCACCCCCCTCATTACTGCCTCCATCTCGATGGTGGCACTGGCTATGTTCCTGGCTTGTGTTCAACCCCCTGGCAGCTGTTTCTGTGTTCCCCCTGCTGTCCTGGCTGCTACTTCCCCTGCACTGGGAACACCTAAATGTGGTGGCCTCTGTGCTGTGTGGCACTTCCCCCTTCTGCACTGGCTGTGTCTCCCCACACCTTCCCTGTGCCTCTCTGTTCAGGGTGCCCTTTCCCTGGCCTGCCCTGTGTGTCCCTAGTGCCCTCTTTGTGCAGCTATGGTTCAGCCTCATGTGCCTTCCCTGTAGTGTTCTTGTGCCTCTCCCTTGTTCCTTTTTATTTTGGCTCATTTCTGCTATCACGCAACTTCTGCTTGCTCCCCTATTGCGCATGGCGCATGTTGTTGAATATCGCACTGCGCCATTTGTGCATGGTTCCTCCCCCTTCAGTTGCGCATACATTCATTATCATTGTGCTATTGCTCAGTGTGCTTTGGGGGGCGCAACTGCCTCCAGCTGAATATCGCAGAATGGTGCATTTTCGGACTTGCGCTGGCGCAACCCTATTGCGCATGGCGTAACCCTTTTGAATATCTGGGCCAGAGTGTATATCTCTGATCCACAGCGACTAAGCACTTTTATAAAGTAGACCACATTCTCATACATAGAACCTTATACAGTAACAGGTCTATAGTGTGAATTTATGAAAATACCTTAAGGATTTCTTATAGCTGTACCAATCATGGCATTATTATTGTTTTATATGACTTCTGTATCCTTTTTCTTTAAAAAGGCTTTATCAACTGTAAGTATTCCTATTTAAAATAGCCTTCATGTTTTTTTGTACACAAAATACACTTATGCACTTTACACAGCACCTCTCCAGGAGTTTGGCATCATTCCAGGGACTGGATGGATGGAAATGGAAAAAGAATGAAAAGAGTGAACTGGTAGGAAGTTTAGTAGGGAAAGTAAAGAGCTACACTAGGTAGCCAACCTAGGGTGGGGGAGAAGAAAAGCAAAGAGAAAAGCATTAACTGTTGCTAGGAAATAAGGAGATAGAAAAGTGGTCCATCAGTCACAGCTGAGGGTGTAGCCTAACTCTGCCACATGGCTCCCAAGATTCCATTGTCCCAGTGTGGTGAGACAGGTTAGCACAGCAAACCTTCATCATCCATACAGGAATGCAGTGTGTTTTACCAGTGCCACTGGACTGGGCGACCACACTGATTTTAACAACTGGAGGCATCGGTCTTGGTGGTAAGTTTATTACTGAATGCACTGCTATCAGATCACTGTATGATTGGAACAGCTCCATTCATTCCTAAGAGGAAATGGTGTGGGCAGAGCATGGAAAGATGGTGCTGTCAGCTAAACTCATGTGCGGTATGACAGGTGTCAGAATCATGGGGCTGGTTTGGCATAAGCCCCTCTACTATTTTACATGTGTGCCCTTTAGGTCTGCTAAGCATTACCTGCCCTTACTAAATTCTGCCTGCTATTACAGGGTCTAGGTGCCCATTCAAACTTCAGACCCCTCCCCCCACACACTTTTTACAATGTTCTGACACCATGTGAAACTGTGTGGGCAGAGCATGGGAAGACAAAGCTTCCAGCTCAGCTCACTCATGGTATGAGACTATGTGGGTACAGCAAGAGAAAATGGTGCTCTGATCGCTTGCATAGGGTGAACCACTAAATAGGGGTCTGTCTGACACCATCTGTCCATCTCCGCTGCACCTGCCAAAGTAACGGCCGCAGTAGGAGACTGGCAGATACCTTTGGGAGAGAAGTCTTTGGAAAAAGGAGATTTCCTATCTGCTGTTGTCAGGTTGCAGCCTGACTCAGAGGAAACAGGAACAAGACTAGCACTCAACAAGAAGGGGCCATCCTATCCCTGCTCCTGTGGGTACAGAAGCATGTGAGGGAAGATCCCCATTGGTTGAGAAATGGATGCCTGTAAAAGGAGAATGTAATATTTCAGCACTATGGGTACTGCATATACAAACAATAATCATCCTGTCACAGACTCCTTCCAAAATCTGACATTCCCTTTTATTTTAGGGCAGGCATTTATTTGATTGACAGATATTCATACCAACTGAAATGCTTAGTTTCATTTTACATTTTACCACTTGAAATCTTTCATTCACTTCTAAGTGATATAATGGTACAGTACCCGTGCTGAGTTCCCTGACTGCTGCAGAGTCACTCAGAAACATTCAGGCTTGCTGGCCCAATGGTGTGGAGGGCTAAGGCACTGGTGTCTTACCTCCTGCCACACTGGTGACCTGGGTTTGGGAATGGACACGTGTTGCGTGGGGGTCGGCCAGGGGAGGGAGGGAGGATTGAGCATCTGAAGGACAGTTCTCCTCCCTCAGTGACCTGCTGCAACATTGCCACCTGGAGATGTCTGGGTGGCAGTGCAGGTCTGGGCATGTCAGGAAATAGGGTCATGGCTAGAGGTGTTAGCATGTCTCTGCGGAGATGGAGCTTGCCTACCACGCGCACTGCACAGTCTGGGCCCTAGGGGGAAACCTACAAACCAAGGTGGAAAAAACTCCCTTGGCCGCAGGATGAAGTCTGGTCCCTTGAAGGCCCCGCACCAGCACCCGGCACCTCACCACAGTCTAGAGGCCGGGACATCGATGGGATGGTAAGTCTTGGAGAAGCCGGGTGATAGGGCTGGAATGGAGACATAAAATGTATATAGAAAAAATATATATACATTCAGGCTTCGAAACTTTAATTCAAAACCATGAAAAATCAGTTTGTATCCATATGTTGAAAATAGTCAAGACATCTCTTTTTGTAACAATTTGTTTGCTTTTAAATCAGGCTACATTCAGATTTAGTTCCTCAGACACCTCCTGAATCTTTGCTGCTACAAAAGACATTTCTCTTTCATGAATGTACTGTGTATCTGTACTTGATCTGATTTTTTTTGTTAATATTCTTTTGATAACCAGGAAAGGCCCACTATGCACAAGGCCTGTTTTCAGTGGCAACCTGGAAGCACTGGGGAGGTTAAGAGACTTGCTCAGGGTCACCCAGTATGCAAGTGGAGATTGTGGGAATCAAACCCATGTGTGCTGGATGTACCACGCTCATTCATAGCTCATTACTTTAACCTCTAGGCAATGCTGCCAGCCTGATTTTGTATTTGTCTCTGCTTGCTGAATGTGTTGTATGTCTGAATGTACTTTTGAATGTATTTATTTAGAATTTTGAAACACCAGGAAATACATATTTAAGAGTAGCACCTTGTTTCAAGTGGGTCCAAGGGGGACAGTTACAACAGCAGAATACTGACTAACATTTCGAGACAAGTAAAGTAAGCAAGGCTTGTTCATATATACAATAACACAATAATACAATAAACAATGCATATACATACATACATACATATACATATATATATATATATATATATATATATATATCTATATATATATATATATAGATATATATATATATATATATATAGATATATCTATATCTATATCTATATATATATATATATATATGTATATCTATATATATAGATATATATATACAATTATACAGTTAACAAGGCATATACATATACACAATACCACAATAATACAATAAACAAGGCATAAACATACATACGATACCACAATAATACAATAAAAATTATATACATTTATACAATAACCCGATAATACAATAAACAAGGCATATACATATATATACAGTAACACAATAATAAACAAGGCATATACATGCATACAGTAACACAATTATACAGCTAGCAAGGCATATACATCTATACAATAACACAATTGCACATAAACAAGTTTTTATATATATATAGTACAATACAATTATATAATAAGCAAGGTATATACGTGTATACCATAACAAAATGATACAGTTAGCAAGGCATATACATTTATAAAATGGCAAGGATAAATCCAGTGACATTACTGGATGACAGCCTTTACATGGCCGTACATTAAAATACTAACGATACACGGTCAGAAACTAGATCTCATTACGAAAGGCTAGAAAACCTCATTACCTACAACGAGCCATTCTAAATGCAATAAGCCTCTCCTGAGTGTGCATTAAAGGATTAACAATGCACTTCCCATGGGCGTATGGACACTCTGCCTTTGGGCTCGTGCCTTCCTATGCCCCTGTGGCATGCATTGCTAATCCATTAATGTACACCCCCTCGTGATTTATTGCTGACATGTACAGTACACTAGCAAAATTTAACAGTAAGCAAGGCATAGTTGCCCATCTTTTTTTTTTGTTTGTTTGTTTACAGTAAATATTACAATGGTTACTGTTAGTTTTGATCGCAATTGCATGTACAGTACAGGGAAATAAATTATGTAGCTATTTCTGTAAGCCAGCCTGCCAACGCAGTTGTAGTACTACTGCACATGACACCAATGACCCAGGTCAGAAACAGACCTAGGTTGTCGGGGTCCGGCCAGGGTAATAGGATGAACCATCCCAAAAGATGTTCTCCTTCTCCAAGGAAGGAAGGCAGTGAACTCTGCTGCAACATCACCAACTAGGTGTCCATGGGTGGTTGTGTGGCAGGAGCCCCTAACGGACGGGGGATGCTCCCCAACAATAGATGGACGTCAAGACGTCAACTCCATGGGACATCTAAGGGCTGAGGAAGGAACAAGAGAAAACCACCTACCAGCTGCAGTAGGAGGATGCCACGGGCTTCTGCAGACCTCACATCACCTACTGGGCCAGGGGCCTACCTGACTGAGTGAGTGAGGCTTCCATAAGGGGCTAGGGTACCCCCGATGGTCCTGCCACAGGGGACAATCTGAGGAAGAACAGGGAAGGCCACCAAGATAATTCACAGAGACTGTGGGTGATGTGGCTGGGGAGAGCTGATGGCAGAAGGGGCCAGCCAGCGTGACAGCATGCAAATGCAATAACCATTTCCATGGGGGAAAGTCCCATCCATGTATTATAGGGGCATGGTAGTGCTCCTTTATTAGGGTTGAGTAGGCAGTTCAATGTTCAACCCCAATTTCTCCATCATAATAATGGGGCCATCCCTGGACAGAAGAGCCTGAAATTTGCCTTGGCTGTAGTTGGTGTCAGAATCTCTGGATCCTGTAAATATGGCAATGGTCAGTCCAGTTCAAAACAAAATAGCCAGCTCAAGCAGAAATTCTACTGGTGGCTCAGCGTAGGATTCCATAGTCTCTGTAAAAAAGCTCGGCAACTCAGTTAAAAACACAACTGCTCACCAACACTTTGGTGCTATGTTAAAAGTTCTGTTCTAACAAGAGTGTTAAAACCATGGTAGCACAGTTTAAATAAGATGGGAGGCTGTGCTACCACTGTTCTAACACTACATTTTCAACACAGCACCAAGGTGTTAGTGCGAAGTCGTGCTTTTACTGAGTTGTCAAACTTTTTGTACAGAGACTAATAGTCACTTCATCGGTTTAAAAGTCTTGGGGCGATTCACAAAATGTGGCCCAGGCGCAAACCCAATTTGCTCAGGGCAAACTGGATTTTGCCTGGAGTTGGTATTCACAAAGCCCAGTTTGCCCAGGCAAACTGTGTTTGTGCCCAAGCAAAGTTGGGAGAGGGGCCGCAATGCAAATGAAAGGGAAGGGACCTGCATATCCCCACAGTAGTAATCACAAATTTTTGCTCCATGCAAGGGCCATTTGCAAAGGCCCTTACATGGAGAAATTACGTTGACTAAAACCTGGCAGTAATCTGCCCAACCTAGTGGTTGGCGGAGTACTCTGCCTCCCACCCCGTGCCTGGTTGCCACCTGATATGTGAAAATAATTTTCCATAGTGTGCGGTCCCTCCCAGTCACCAACTGCCATCCCCAAACCCTGAAAACTCCATTCTAAGTAATCTAGGGTCCTTTCTCTCACCCCCACCCCACCCCCACCCCATCCAATGTGACCCACAACCCTGCTCCCCATCCCAATCATTGACTGGCAACCAGCACAGCCCCTACACCACCATGGCTGGCCACCAACTGAGCTCCTCTTGAAGCAGGTACTGAATACAGTACGGCTCATTGACTACTCAGGAATGGAGTTTTCAGGATTTGGGGATGGCAATCGTGATGGGGAGGAGGAACTACTACACTATGGAAAATTATTTCACATATTGGGGGTGGATCGGGGACCATGGAGGGACCACTACACTATAGAAATTATTTTCACATATTGGGTGGGTGATCAGGGACTAGGGAGGGACCACTACACTATAGAAAATTATTTTCACATATTGGGTGGGTGATCAGTGACCAGGAAGGACCACTACACTATGGAATTATTCTCACATATTGGGTCAGCGACTGGAGACGGAGAGGGATCACCACATTATGGAAAAAATTATTTACGCACAGGGTCGGCGATCAGAGACCAGGGAGGGATCACTAAACTATGGAAACATTACTTTTTGTATGAGTCGGCAGTTGGGAGAGCACCACCAGACTACCAGGCAATAACATTGTTTTGAGGGACAACGATTGGAGGACTGGGGGCACTAGACCACCATGGAATGTGGCTGCGTGGGGCATGGGCTGGTGGGGGCAGGGGCACACTAAGTTACCCATGGGCCATGCAAATGGGCCTGTAATGGGCATGCTAATGTCCAATAGCACCTTGTATACCCAATGGGTTCATTTGCATGGCTACCTTAGTGAATAGGGACTTAACGTGTATGTGCTATTTTTGCTGGCCCATTCTCCTGGCTGGCTGTGGGGGCAGCACTACTGGGATTCCTGGTGCTTTGCCTGGGTTAGTGCTGCCCACACCTGCCCTTATTCACAGTCGGATAGCGCATTGCACTGCGCAATCCGACTGTGAGTAGCCCAATTGTCCCCCAGCACAGCCATGAGGTGCAGTGCAAACTTTTATGCAGCACTTTGCATTTTTTTCTGAATTCTGAATGTTGAAAACTAAAAATGTTTTTAAAGATTTTTTTTCCTGCTCACCAACAGCACAAAAAACATTTGTGAGTTGAAATCTGAAACTTTCAGGTTTGCTAGAGTTTGGCCCAAGGATGGCTCTGATATAGGACCCTTGTGTTTTTTTTTGCTTTCAAATGTTTTCTAACACTTAGCCTTTTTATGCTTATACTTTTTTCATCAGATTTGAAGGATGGGTACTTAGTTGCTCGATTGGCAGATTTCATGCCTGCCTAGTGGATGTGCTGTTTTGCACAGGGCCCAAGCAACAGGTCTGCAGCAGTGCCCAAGGGGTGTTCTGCTTTGATGCTAGCTACAGGTCCAGCCCCCTGCCCGATGGGACTAGTGCTTCACACATTCACAGGGCCGTGATCAAAGGAACCTACCAATCTGGCACAGTGAACGCCATTATGCAACTGATTCGTGAGCAGCTCACAGGATGGCTCACAAAGCAAGTTACAGGTTGGTGCAGTGCTCATCACTGTGAAGCTCCTTTTATATTTTCCAAAAAGTAAGGAAATAAATTGCAAAAAACTGTTAATGAATCTATTAGGGTTGAAACACAAAGCATACAAAGTAGGCAATGAAAAATTAGAGTTCAAAGTCTCTGAACCTTGGCAAATTGGTGGTGTGGTGTTCCTGGGTGTTTGTAAAATTATGCAACACAGGGTTAATAAAATAATAATAATAATAAAACTTTATTTATTAAGCACCTTTCAAATGCCAAGGTGCGTACAAAATGAGCATAAAACATACCATATATAAAATCAGATAACAAAAATCTGAAATATTAACAATATAAAACAGCAGACGTATAAAATCAAAGTAACAGCTCTCTCAAGTCATGTAAGCTTGAGTCCACAGATGGGTCTTAAGTTCGCGCTTGAAGATATCCACGGTCTTACATTCCCGACCGTGGGATGGTGTTACCCTAATATTGGTACTGTCTTGTCACATAGTAATTGACACATGCTTGCAGGGCTAGCCCTAGCTTTTTATTCTTCATCAATATATATATATAAATATGTGTGTCTGTGTGTGTATTATAGGGGTGCAGGCATACCCCTATAGTTAGGATTCAGTATGCACTTCAGTGTTAAATCCCAAATTTTGCACTTTAATAACTTTGCAACCGTTGAACAGATGTGCATGAAAATTTGCATGCATCATCGCCCAGGGTAGATTTCTGGGTGTGGCAAATTACATTCCGGTCGGATGTGTGGTTTCTGAGCTCCAGAAAGGTGGAAAATGCATTCTTCGCTCATTGACCTTACTGGGATTTTTCTTTCAACTTACTTACTGCCCAGATGGTTTGTAGTGTGCTCTGAAGTCAAGGCAGAAAGGGACTAGCCCACAGATGTCTTTTGCTAGTCTGATGAAAAAATAATAGCCGTTTGTAAATTATTGCATTTTTAAAACTAAAAAACAAAAACATTTCTGAGCATGCTCAGTAAGCACCAAGATAGCTGTATGAAATGAAAAATGAATCCTGTTTTGTATTGGAATATTCCTTTTTCATTTGCCACCATCTTGTTTCTGTTTTCTATAAAAAAAAAGTCAAAAGCTACAAAACTGACATCCTTAAGGGACAACAACACATCTACCTGGATGATCAGGACCCGTTAGGTGTAATCTGCACGTCACAGCTGCAGACATGCCTTAGAAAATGTTTATTTTTTATATTATGCATTATTTTTCATGACCACGTGATACGAAAAAAGAATCCTTTTTTGTATCACGAGTCATGAAAAAGGACACCTCAGTACACCCCCTTATTCACCTGAACAGGTCCCAGGTTCGAGATCCACTCTCTGATTGAAGACACGTCTTGCTGCTGGAACCAGTGACTGCAATGTGAGAACTAAGGTAAATGCAGTTCAATGTATTTCAATGGGGGTGGGGTTCTACTATATTCTTAACTCAGCCATTTACTAACATACTAACATACTATTTGCCAGCAGATTAGGCCTTATGGTCTATCAAGTCTGCTCGAACCTAGATCCTTAGTTGGGTGCCGACCCTCCCACCCCTTGTGCTCCAGAAACCCCTATCATCCATCCCCACCCCGGGATAGGCCATCATCTGATACATCCACTTTCTGTGTCTGTCCCACCTCTCTTAAAAGCTCTCCACTGTGGATCTCTGAACCAGCTCACCAGGCAGAGCATTCCAAGGTCCACCACCCTCTCAGTGAAAACCTCCTCCTCTTTTCCCCCTCACCTTCCACCTTCCAACTTCAAACCATGCCCTCTGGTGATGCCTCCCTGCTTTAGTCTAAAGATCCCTCCATGTTTACCCTATTTATTCCCTTGAGGTACTTGAAGACCTCAATCATGTCCCCTGTCTCTCTCTCCTCCAATGAAAACAGGCAGAGCTCCTCAAGTCTGTCCTCGTAAGTCAAATCCCTAGCCCTCGTATCATCTTTGTTGCCCTCCTCTGTACCCTCTCCAGGAGCTGTATGTCCCTCTTCAAGTGTGGTCTCCAGTACTGTACACAGTACTCAAGGTGTGGTCTAACCAGTCCATTGTACAGTGGCAGAATCACTTCCTTGCTCCTAGAGGTGATCCCCTTGCGATGCATCCCAACATCCTGTTTGCCTTGCTAGCTGCTCTCCTGCACTGCTCAGTGTTATTCATACATGTATCCACCATGACCCCTAGGTCTTTTTCCCCTGTTGAGGCTTCCAGCACCTCCCCTCCAGGGTGTACCTGTGTTTAGGGTTTCCCCGACCAAGATGCAACACCTTGCACTTGGTGATATTGAAATTTAATTTCCATGTGTGAGCCCAGCTTTCCAGGGTGTCCAGGTCCCCTTGCAGGGCCAACCTCCCTCTTCTCCCTCAACTACTGCTCCCATCTTGGAGTCATCCATGAAGAGACTCATTTCACACCCTATACCATCCCTGATGTCTGATATGTATGCATTAAACAGGATTGGACCCAGGACGAGCCCTGTGGTACCCCACTACCAACCTCTGTGGGTTCGAGAGCTCCCCACAGACCACTACTCTCTGAGTGCGTCCAGCTATCCAGTTTTCAATCCATCTGACCATCAAAGGGCCTACTCCTAACCCCATCAGTTTCTCCACCAGACCATTGTGGGGGACAGAGTCAAACGCCTTGCTGAAGTCCAAGAATAATACATCCACAGGCTTACCCTATCCAGTTCTGATGTTACCCATTCATAGAACTCCACAAGGTTGGTTTGACATGATCTACCTGGCACAAACCCATGCTGCCGACTATCCAGACCTCCACCTCCTCCAAGTAAACCCCAATCGTTCCTTTAGTATACTCTCCATTAATTTTCCCACCACGAGGTTAAACTGATGGGTCTATAGTTTCCTGGTACTTCCTTCGACCCCCTTATGGATTGGTACCACATGTGCCTCTCGCCAATCCCTAGGTACCCTCCCTGTCTCAAGTGACCTGTTGAAAAGCTCCGCCAGAGTGCAGCCAGTATGTCCGCAATTCCCATAGTACTCTCGGATGAATGCCATCCAGCCAGGAGATTTGTCTTTCTTTGGGGCCTTGAGGGCAAACCACACCCTTTGGTGGGGATGGCATCATCTGTCCCTCCACCTTACTGGTCTTTTATCCTTAACCAGATGTGACACCCCTGGGGTACCTTTCCCTCCCTTTTGCTCCATTTCTGCTGCTCCCTGATCCCTCTCCCGCTTCTATCCCTTTGTGCCTTGCTTGTAGATATCCATCCCTCCCTAGTGAACACAGAGGCAAAGTACTCGTTAAATACCTCTGCCTGGTCCCTCGCCTCTTCCACCCACCCTCCTTCTGATCTCAATCTGCTGAGATGGCCCTTAGTTTTCTCCGCTCCCCAATGTACGGAAGAACCCTTTTCCCTCCATGTATCCCTGTGCCAGCCGATGCTCTTTACTGGACTTTGCTCCCCTCACCATACGGGTGACTTTTCTAGATGCAAGCTGGTACATTTCCTTATCCCTATCCCCTCTTGTTGTTTTTATATTTTTGTGACGCCTTCTTTTCTCTGACTGCTACCTGGACCTCACTGGACCACCAGCATGGTTTATGTGACCTTGCTCCTTACGTTTCAACTTAGCGCAGATCCTGACTGCCTCTTGAAGTCCCCGTTTATGACCTCCATCTCCTTTCCACACTTGTTGTGAGGTAATCCCCTTCAAGTGATCCTTGAGAATATTTCCCATGCCCAAAAGTCTGCCCCCTGAAGTCCACTGCCAGTGTCCTAGATCTCACCCCACTCCCCAATGCTTATTTGAAACCAGACAGTATTGTGGTCACTCCCAGTCAGGGGTCCTGTACAACCATGTCCCTTACCAGATCCCCATCTGCCAGAACCACATCCAGGACATGCCCCTCCTTGTGGGCTCCATCATGCTGTGTTAAGAACACATCCTGGAAGCCATCAGCAGCCTCTGCTCCTTGGCCACCTTAGAGGACATGGTTCCCCAGTTAGTACCTGGCATATAAGGTCCCCCATCAACACCACTCCTTCCCTTTTGGACCACACTGGGCAATGATGTTGTCCAGCAAACCATCCTCTAGAACATCACTCATCCGGGGGCCTATGCTACACCCAGCTGTTGCTTATCTCCTGCTGGGGATGTCCAAGGTGACCCATAAGGCCTCCACGTTTCCTCTGCCTCTACTATAGCAATTTCCTATGTCATCTCTAATGAACATACCACTCCACCCCTCTGCCCTCCTTTCTATCCTTCCTAAGCATAGTGTACCCCAGTACATTTAGGTCCCAGTCATGGTTTTGTTGGCCCACGTTTCCGTGACTGCCGCACATCCACCCCCTCGAACAGCATGGCCTGGAACTCTGGCAACTTGTTTCCCAAACTCCTGGCATTTACTAACACTAACCCCCACCCTTATCCTGATCCTTTTGTCGAACCCCACCCAGATTCCTTATACTTCCATCCTCCCCTGCTCCTCCTGGAAACCTCCACCTCCAGTCTGTTTCCCCTCCCCTTGGGCTTGAGGCTACTCCCCTCATCTGGAGGGGAGGGCTTCTGGTCAGCCCCTCCCTTATCCCTTCCCCCCCTTACAAGTTTAAACCCCACCTTTCTTGTATGTAGTCAGCCATCCTGTTTAGGACTTCCTTCCCTAATGGGGCAAGATGAAACCTGTCCTTGGCATATAGTCCCTTATCCTCCCAAACTCCATTCCGTCTTCTCACACCCATTCTCTTCACCCCACTTCCTGAGCCATTTATTAACCTCTAGAGCTTCATTTTTTTCTCCACTGAGGCCTTTGGTACTGGCAATATCTCCGAAAAGGAAATGTTGCATCCATTATCCCGACAGACTCTGGCAAGTTCTTGGAACCTTGCTGATTTCCATAATGCTATTTCCTCTAGATCATTAGTTCCAAATGCACCAGAAATCCGGTTTCCCTCCACAATCCCTAACCATTTCATACACCATGAACTTTGCTCTGTGCACTGTCAGCCCAGAGATACTCACTACCTTCACCTGGCTATGGCATCCACCCCCCTGTCCCTCCCAATGGATACCCTTAATCATCGAGTCTCCCAGTAACAGAACCTTAACACCGCCATCATCCTTATGGTTACCTCCACTATGCCCTCTCAGCCCCCCTCCCCCACTTTATTCATGATCACAATTTCATGGGAGTCTTCCTGCCTTATTAGAGACCCCCTTGTCACCCTCCCCTTTCTGCCTCCCTTGCTATTTTGCCCACTTAACTCAAACCCCCTCTGAATAGGTGTCCCCTTTAACCCTCTCTTATCTGAACCATTTATCCTGGCCCTGATGGTTTCCCCTTCCCCCGCACCCTCATCCCCCTTGTAATAGTACCCCTGTCTCCAGAGGCTCTCTGTGGGTCCCTTAGCTAGAGGCCCCATCCTTAGTACTGACCTTCCTGCTGAAGGGGCCCACTCCCACCTCCTTGTCTCCCAGTTCCTCTCCAATCATGCTCTCCTCCCTCATGTCTGGAATATGTTGCATCTCCCCATTTGCTTAACATATATGTTTCCCTTCTCCCTCTGGGACTATGTCTATCCTTTCCATAGCTGTTCTGTGATGCCCTATGGGTATCTGACTCCCCCGGCCTCTGTATAAGTTTCCTCATTTCACCAACCCTTCCTCCCCTCTAGGATGCTTAGTATCTCAAATTTATTGTGACACTCTATGTCAGCCTCCATCAAGTAACCCGAAGTTTCCCTGACTGCATCTCTAAGCTGACCCTCTTCTTCCTCTCTTGCACTGTTCAACTTAGGAGCTCCTTCCCACAGTCTGCTGTTTTAGGCTTTCGAACAACAGCCCCTCCTGACTTTTCCCCTCCAGTCTCCTTGAATTCAGAATTTTCACCCTGTCGCTTTCCCCTTAGCATCAACTTCCCTATCTAAGGGTCCTCTGTCCCTAATATCCCCCCTTCTGCTTGCTGTAGCATAATGTCCTGTAATTTCAGAGCGTTGCCCCAGCCTCCCCTCAGCCCCACCCTTCTGCTGCCCATATCCACACCCCTTATCCTTGGACACCCCCCAGCTCCCACAGCTTACTCCTTAACCAATATACCTCACTCCTAATACAAGATAGCTGTCTACAGAGTGGGCAGCCTCCCTCTCTCAGGCCCAATTTAGAATTATTGCCATCCACAGCCTGTGCAGCCTAACCCCTTCCGAAGATGCCTGCCATGGTGGAATATGGCCACCCTGATTATCCCCTCTGTTTATAATAGCACACCCCCTTTTCTCAGTCCCTTTCCCCTGGAGTACAGTTTCTCTCTATACTGACTGTAGTTATTTACAAACCCAATTTCAACCCCACCAACAAAGTTCCCAAGTCTCACAAACACATACAGTCCAGTATGTGTTCAGTCCCTAACAGTGTGTGTAAGCAGACTCCAGGTACCGTATGATGTCACAGGCCCACCAACTCCTGTTGCTTCAAAATTTCAGTCCCAAACAGAAATACTCAGCCCTTCAATCCCAACCCCAGTGGCTTTTCAGTATTTAAGTAAGCCTACAAAACAGGGTGGGTGGAGGCTCTTACCAAACACCAGGCAAACACATTTAAATTACCTTCTAATTTTCCCTGCCAAACATCTATCCCCAAACCTACAATATCACAGCCAAGTATCAGTTCAAATTCAAGGTAATAATTTTTAACACATAGAACTAATTTCACTAACAAACTAATCAAATATTTCAGTTTAAAACAAAATATAACTCCTGGCCTCTTTTCTACCAACCTGTTGCTTAAGCTCCCAAGTGAACAATGAAAGCCACAGTAATTCCTGTTTAAAGACAAGTTAATTGCAGCTAATGTCCCTCCTCCAAACACCAGGCAAACACATTTAAATTACCTTCTAATTTTCCCTGCCAAACATCTATCCCCAAACCTACAATATCACAGCCCAAGTATCAGTTCAAATTCAAGGTAATAATTTTAACACATAGAACTAATTTCACTAACAAACTAATCAAATATTTCAGTTTAAAACAAAATATAACTCCTGGCCTCTTTCTACCAACCTGTTGCTTAAGCTCCCAAGTGAACAATGAAAGCCACAGTAATTCCTGTTTAAAGACAAGTTAATTGCAGCTAATGTCCCTCCTCCAAACACCAGGCAAACACATTTAAATTACCTTCTAATTTTCCTGACAAACATCTATCCCAAACCTACAATATCACAGCCCAAGTATCAGTTCAAATTCAAGGTAATAATTTTAACACATAGAACTAATTTCACTAACAAACTAATCAAATATTTCAGTTTAAAACAAAATATAACTCCTGGCCTCTTTTCTACCAACCTGTTGCTTAAGCTCCCAAGTGAACAATTTATGGACATTTTGACACCAAATTTTCAACATAGCCTTTTGGGGACCCCATCTCATGAACAATATGACTGTCATTATGCAACTCCCACCTGAAAGGTGATTTTGCTGCCACTTGGCAAATTCGCCTTTCAGGTGGGATTTGAACATTTTTCTTGTCCTTGTTCATGAGGTGAGGTCCCAGTGACACTCCTATTCCCTCATCCCCTCTCCTCTCCCTCCCTTGTGTACCACCTCCTTGTTTCCTTCCCTTTGTCCCCCTAGTTCTCCCACCCCCAAACCCTCTCTGCCCTGGCTTTCCCCATGCTCGCCCATCCTCCCACCCTCTCTGCCCACGGTCATCCTTTGGCCCCCTCCCTCCACCCTTTCCACCCCTCTTTCTCCCTCCCCAATTTTCTCATTTCACTGACCCATGCCCATCTCTCTCATTTTCTTTTATTCACCTCCCCCTCCCACCCTGATAAGTCACTCCCCCTTATAGGCTTCAGGGTCTCTACCTTTTCACTTCTCACCCTGGTAACATGGGCCTCCCTGTTGTCTATTCTTACTACCACTTCAGACAATAGAACTGATGCTTTAAAGGGACACTGTCAACCCTCTTAGGCCTCAAAGTGTCTCTAGTTTAAAAAAACACATTTTATGATTGCCAACATTATGTAAAGACTGCTGATGTAGCTGGTAGTTTGATTCTGACTCTTTTTTCTTTAAAAAGTGAAAAACAGACCAACCTCCATATTGGTGTTACCACACAAAACTGGTTTGTTTGCATTCTTGATCAGCTCCAACTGCATACTGCCTGGACTTGGGAACACCCACAAGACAGTCTAGCCACTCATGATGCAGGGAGGAAAAGTGCCTAAGGAATCATGAGTAACTGCACTGTTTGTGGGTGTTTCTAATGCTCAGGATGTATTCAGTAAGAACAGATCCAGCATTGTAAGCAAAACAAGGTTGTTTATAAGTATACATTACATGCATTTCAGTTCTACTAAACAGGAGACAGACAAAACAAACAGCAACATCAATTAATTTTAGAAAAGGTAAGCAATCATAAAATGTCATTTTTAACTAGAAATAATATGATGAACAGGTTGACAGCGTCCTTTAACATGTTCTGGCAACCTAGATAAGTGTTTTCATAGCTTACCTAAATAGATACTTTTGCTCAGTATTTACTGAAGAAGAAGATGGGCAGGGCCCACAGCTCAGCACCATGGACACAGGGGAGGGAGGTGTGCACTAGTTCCTTCAGAAAAGAAAGGGTCCTACAAGAGCTTGATAAGCTCAGGGTGGACAAGGCAATGGGATCTGATGGCATACATCCCAGGGTACTAAAGGAGCCATGGAACTAGCAGAGCCATTATCAGAACTGTTTAGTGAGTCTCTGAGCACAGGAGAGGTCCCAGAAGACTGGAGAAGGGCTCATGTGATCCCACTCCACAAGAGTGATAGCAGGAAGGAGGCAGGGAACTACAGACCAGTCAGTCTTACCTCAGTAATGGGCAAGATTATGGAGGCACTCCTTAAGAAAAGGATAGTGCAATGGAATCCATTGGAGCACAGGATCCAAGACAGCATGGGTTTACAGCAGGAAGGTGCTGTCAAACTAATCTCATCGATTTCTTTGACTGGGTAGCCAGAGTGGTGGACCAAGGGGGAGCAGTTGATGTTGCCTACCTTGACTTCAGCAAAGCTTTTGATACTGTTCCACATAGAAGATTGATTAATAAGATGGGTAGACTCGGGTGGGTCAGAAGTTGGTCAACTAGGTGGCAAACTGGTTGACAGGCAGAAAACAGAGAGTAGTGGTAAATGGTATACAGTCAGAAGAGATGCAAGTCACAAGTGGTGTACCTCAGGGATCAGTTCTGGGGACAGTCCCCTTCAAAATCTTCATCAGTGACATTGCAGATGGACTGGAGGGTAAAGTCTGTCTGTTTGCAGATGACACCAAGATATGCAACAGAGTAGATGATTCAGATGGGGTAGACAGAATGAGAAGAGATCTGGATAAACTGGCAAAATGGTCAGGTAACCTTTCCCCACCAGCCCCTCTTGTTCAACTAGCAGGGCTGCTCCTCTCAAACCAAGGCACCACTGAGAGGGATGAGGGTAGCCACTATGAACAATTCTGTTTACCATTATGGTGAACCATTTATCATGGCCATCAAGCTGGGTCCCTGGGAGAAAACGTTTGCTCAGCATTATGCTAGGTTTGCACTTCTGGTCAGGGGCACCCAAGTAAATCCAGACACTGGAAGCAATAACTGTACTGTCCAAACCAGATTGGGATTCTAAAGTGTGGCTTTTATTCACATTCACGAAGAATAAACAAAGCGAAGATGGACCCCACATGGCTGCTCCCACTGGTAATGCAGATTACTAAGGTACAGAGCACACACAGTGAACCCTCAGGTTCTGAATGGATCTGAGCACACACGGCCCGAGCTGGTACACTTCTCTCTTTCTCTTGACTTGGCACCCCGGCCAGTACTAGGACACTTTCTCACACATCATGAGGAATTCTTGGTGGCTCCCTACTACCTCTAAGCACTCTCTGGCTCACAGAAAATCCAAAATCTCAAGTCTGGGTATTTTCCTCAGGCACTGGCCAAATTCACTGAGAGAAAATAAAGGTGCCAAAACTGAACCCGGAGAGGTAAACATGATTACTCCAGATTGGGGGGGGGTCTCCCACCTTTTGCTTCCAATATTTATACTCAGCCATTCATTTGGTTACAACATCTTTCTCTGAAACACTCTTGTAGATGCTCTCTTGAAATGTCTTGCACATTTAACATTCTACTTCTCACACCTCGAGGTGTCATGAAATTAAAAGTTCTGTATTGGCTATGTCTTTACTCTGGACCCCCACTTTTGTAGATGCTTTTAAATCAGACACAGTCTAAAAGTTCTGTACTTGGCAAGTCTCCCACGGACTCCACAGTAGGCAGACACTTTTACTAGAAACACAGTCTTGGTGAACAGAGTCCCTTTGTCAGAGAATAACTCACCACAGGAATGCAGGTACCCCAGGGCTTTTTCCACAAAAAGTCTCAGGTACTCACAGAACAAATGAATCTAGGCAGCTTCACCACTCTCCAGGCTAGACCAGGGGATTGCCCCAGAATCATGGAATTCCCCCCCATCCCTCCGGGGATGGGGCACTGGAAAACCTTCTAGAAATGGTCTCTACCACTTCCTTCACTGGTTTGCTGTGTTCTTCTCTAGGGTGAGAACACACTACCCCTTCTCCTGAGGTAGCTCTGTTTCAGAGCTAAGTCTGAGGAACTGCACTCTGCAGCACTCCTCACTCTTCAGACTCTCTCTCGAACTAATCACTGACTCCCAACATTCTACTGCTAATCTCTGCAACTAGTATTCCATTGTGGCTTATGCTGCTGCAAGAATTCTAAAGTGACATCATCACTCCAACTCAGCTGAGACTGAAAACAGAGTGTGACAGTGTGAAATCCATTTAACTGGCAACTCACAAGCTACCTTTCCCTGCCTGCCACTGATTCTAAGTGGGATTCTAGTAACCCCTGGGAACAAGGGAGTTACACCCGGAAGAGTGGCAACTGGGGTTTAACGCAAAGAAGTGCAAGATCATGCACATAGGGAAGAGAAACCCTGAAGTCACCTATAGGCAGGGAAGGGAGTTGCTGGCAGTCACAAGGGAAGAAAGAGATTTGGGCATTATCATCACACATGACCTGAAATCATCCAAGCAGACCACTAAAGCAGTAGATAAGGCTAGGGGGATGTTGGGGTGTATTAGTAGTGGTATCACAAATCGTAAGAGGGAGGTAATAATCCCCCTTTACAAGACACTGGTTAGGCCCCATCTGGAGTACTGTGTGCAGTACTGGAGGCCGCACCTTCACAAGGACATACCAAATTGAGGCAGACCAGAGAGGAAACCACAATGGTGCAGGGACTGCATCAAAAACATATGAGAAAGAGATTAACAGAGCTCAATATGTATACCCTAGAGCAAAGGAGGAAGAGGTGATGTGATCGAAACATTCAAACACCTTAAGGGCATTAACAAGGTGAAAGAGTCTAACATGTTTCAATATAAGAAAAATAGCAGAACAAGAGGATACAGCATGAGATTAGAAGGAGGCCAATTAAGGGGTAATGTGAGGAAGTTCTTTTTCACAGAAAGGGTTGTGGATGCATGGAACTGCCTACCTCAGGAAGTGGTGGATATGAATACAGTTCAGTGCTTCAAACAGGCATGGGATAGGCATAAGGAAGCAATATAGATGAGTATGAATAGACAGGCCATTGACAGAGCAAATGCCGATGGCACATTCATAAGGTAGAAAAAGAAATGGGCAGACTGTGTGGGCCTTGCAGTCCTTATCTGTCGTCAACGTCTATGTTTCTATGTTTCAGTGTTTCTTACCTAATTTTAGTTCTAATGCACCACGTGTTTCCCAAAACATCCTATAGTGCTAACTGCCTTATTTTCCTAACTGAGCCAAGTGACCTTGTCCTGGTTATACTACTGTGTGATACCCTCACCCCAAAGCAACTGTCTATATCTGCAAGGTGTATAACTTGACCTACTGAACCTGTTGTAGCATTTTCTGTTCAGTATTTTGTACTCCTCGTTTGATACTTTTACTGGTTGTAACATTGCATTCTGTAAACTGAACATTTGATGATTTGTATATATGTAAACTCTGTATCTTGAATTTGTACACATGTGATTGCTATGATGTGGAACCGCTGTAAAGAGCATTTGGCTCACAGGTACTTTCTAGATAATAAACAAATAAATAAATAAAGAAGGCTATGTTGAAAATTTGGGGTCAAAATATTTAAAATAGCAAATTTATGACCATTTGTTGCAATTTAGCTATTCACGCTTGTAACTTTGGAATGTTTTAATATTTTGACACCACATTTTCAACACAGACATCTCATTACCCAACCTCATATGGCACAGCTGTCATTTTCAAATCCTGCCCAAATGTTTCACACCTACGGCACAGAATGTCATTGCAGTTGTGGGAAATAAAATTTAGGCGGTAATTCAAAAAATTTTCTGTACTGGGTACATGAGGTGGGATAACAAGATAGCTATGCTGACAATTTGTTTGCTGTTGCCCTATAAATGGAAGCTGCAGGGTCATTTCACAGTGACACACATCTACACATCTATGGAGGGATGGGAGCACAGGGCCCAAAGGGGACTGTGATCCCACAGGCAAATGAGGATACAATTACTGTATCTCAAAAGCTATAGGTAGGTGGGAGCTCAGGGCCCCACATAAAAATAAGGCTATGATTATACTATCTCAAAAAGTAAGGACATTCTTTGCAAAAAAAACTATGTTAATGCATCAGTAAGGGTTGAGGATACAGCAACAAAAGCAGAGAAATATGACGTTAGGGTTTTCAACCTTAACATCCCACCCCCACCCTGCACACACCAACACACATTGGGCGTGTGCCTTGGGGTTGTTAGCCATAACACTAATATTTTAAAGTATCCTAATGTTGGATTATTTGTCTGGTGGTATGAGTAGCTAGGTGCATTGCTCTTTGGATTCTCTGTTTGTTTTGCCTGTCTCTGTCATTGGGCACTGAGCCACTCACTTCTCTGCTGCTGAAGTTATTTTGTGCCTGGCCGCATTGAATGCTACAGATATAGTGTGCTTGTACCCCCTTACACCTTATGTGGGAAGCTATAAAATGTGCCCCGCATGCAACAAAAGCAGCGGTTCCAAGTTTCAGATTTCTTACAAGTAGTGCTCTGTTTGTGTCCAGTGACACCCCCCACCCTTCCATCATGTCTCGTACTATTTCAGTTTGTCACTGGTGTCCAGTGGCATCCCTCCACGATTCTCCTCTATACCTGTAATAAAGAAAATTGTCCCATGACGTCTTTTGTTTTTCTGAATCTGTAAAAAAAAGATCCCTCATCGATCTGTCCTACCCATCCACCAACCTCCACTGAGCACCCACCCCCTTTTAGCACCCCCACACCATCCCTCACTTGAACTGGTCCCAGTGAGTAGAACCAGTCTCCAATTCAAGGCGTGTCTTGCTGCTGGAACCGCTGACTGCTACATGAGAAACTAAGGTAAGTGCAGTTCAATGTATTTCAATAGGGTTTTCAACTTTGGTGCATAACTTTGTCATTTTAAAGATTTTGATACCAAGTTTTCAACATACTCTTTTGAGGCCCTCCCATGAACAATGTTGGTAGCATTTTGAAAATCCTGACCGAAAGGGATTTTGCGATCAGTTGGCAAAATCACCTTTTGACCAGATTCTAACATTTTCACCATACTTGTTCATGAGCTAGGGTCACTGTACTTATACTCTGTATGATTGCTCACGCACATTTATTCTATGTATGTACTGTATGGATGTCTGTTTTATTCTGACGTGGAGCCTTTGAAACGAGTCTATGACTCAAGGGTTGTAATTCGATTTCCTAAATAAATAAATAAGAAGGGTATGTTGAAAATCTGGGGTCAAAGAATGCAAAATGGCAAAGCTGTGCACATCCATTGACATTTCACTACACTCGCTTGTAACTTTCATAATTTTCTATATTTTGACCACAAATTTTCAACATACCCATTTCTTGACACCACCTCATGAAAGTGACAGCTGACATTTTTTTAAATATTGGCCAAAATGTCTTTTCGTGTCTGTGGCACAAAATGATGCTACAGTGGTGCAGAATGACGTTTTGGTGGGGATTTCACAATTTTTGTACCAGAGTCATGAGGACAGATGGCTATACTGACAATTTGGTTGGTGTTTTCCTACAAATGGAAGCACAGGGCCCTCCACAGACATACATATACGTATCTACAGAGATGGGAGAGCAGGGCCTGCACAAATAAGGATATGATTACACTATCTGAAAATGTATGCATGCATGGGAGCACAGGATCCAGGGAACCTGCTCTCCCACAGACAAATAAGTATCTGATTGTACTATCAGGGCGTCATTTCAGCAAAATCATAGGGGTAGCAAGGTGGGGTGGGCATGATGTGGGTGGGGTCACAGTGTGGGTGGGGCCACGGTGTGGATGGGGCCTGAGTGTGGGGGCGGAGCCAGAGAGGTGGCATTTGTCAATGTGACATGAGCTAGTTACCAAGTAATTTAAAAATGGGTATGAATTGGATAGTAAAGTCTGAATATAAATCTGAAATGGGTCATTATCCAAACAGTGGCAAACACACTACGATCCTATGCTTACTTCCATAAATGCTCACAGTACCAGCGGTTCCGTTCTTAACCGTCTAAAATTCTAACATGTTTTTGAATCACCTCCTCAGTAGTCCTTAGTAACAATAACTTTCCTGTGTCGGACGGACTGCCCATCGCTTCAAAAGACCCGAACCAACATAAAACACTTAAAAACAAAATATTCTCCGGTCTTGCAATAATTTTATGCACAGTAACCAAAACACGAGGTCTGAATGACAGCCCTTTAAAATTCCGCTATAGGAAGGCGCATGAAAAGACAACAAATCAAACTGCAAATCTTAATACTCATGGGAAAAAAAACAAAAACATACACACACAATTCAGTTCAGAGCCTCGACAAACGAGATAAAGAAAAACTATGGGGCATCACCACTACTATGCCTAGCAACAAGGAACTATTTCGCTTTGGTGGAACAATAAAATAACAAAAATGATGATTTAAAAGAGAAACAAAAAGTATTTCTATATTTTTAGTCACCCAAAAATGTAAGCCATTGCGTAATAGCAATATACCCCTCCAGGGAGTGGGTATACTGGTGGATTACTCTTCTGGTGTGGTTAAGTCCTCGGCTGCCTCATGACCGAACCACACCAGCCAAGGTAAATCCATCAGTATACCCACCTCTGGAGGGTATATTAGCTATTATACAATGTGGTAAATCAGATGAGCCAAATCCACAACCTGATTGGTTGGCTGGTACCTTTCCCAGCGTGGTAAATCCTCCAGTGTACCCACTGGAAAAAGCACCAGCCAATCTTCTATCGTGCCAATCCGGTCGCTTTCATTTTGATCGAAACTGCAGCCATTTGTCCTGTCGCCGCTTTGCTAAAACACCGCGGTAAATATTAAAAAAAATTACATCCTCCTTCCAACCGTACGGACTTCAGTTACTTGCAAAATATCTAAAAAAAATGAAATAAACTACATTTGCCATTGTATAATATAAATTTATCCCTCCAGGGTGTGGGTATACTGGAGGACTTAACACGACTGGTGTGGTTACGGTCATGGCTATGCCTCATGACGAATCACACCAGCTGTAATAAATCCTCCAGTATACCTATGGAGGATAATTATAATTAACATACTTGTACAACTTACCCATATATTGAACAAGGTTTAACACTGTTTAAAAAACATTTTATTATAACAGCAATAAGACACTCCAGGGTTATGTTAATGGTCAGTTAATCACTCTCTGGGGCATGTGGCACTCAGCAATGCCTCGTGCCACGTTATGCCCCTAGAGGTGATTAACAGACATTAACATAACCTGGAGTGCTATTACTTAAGTGTTGGACGTGGCTCTGTGGTCAGTACAACAAAGGGCTTCTCTCACTTGTCCAAACACGGCTGCTAACATCTGAAAGCATCATGACGTCATGGGACTTTTTTGTAGAAGCAGTGTACAGTTACAAATAAAAATGGTAATTGTGTCTGCATTCCTTTTCACATTGACGATTACATTGAGTAAGCTGTTGCACTGCTGCTGCCAAATGTTCAGAGCCCAGCCCAGTTTTTTAATCCCCCCCACTCCAAACACACACACACACACCCACCACCCACACCTAAAAGCTTAGTTGTCCTGCTTGCTCATTTCTTATCATTTAGGCAGATTTAGCTGAAGCAGGAAAACTGACTATTGTCCCTGTGGTTGAGAAGAGTACAAAGAAACTTTAGGTTCAAATCCACTACAACTCAACATCTAGCTTGGGTGAACCCTTGAGCAGGTCAATTGGCCTCCTTATGCTGTAAATCTCTCCCAGATGTAAACTGGGCAGAAAGATGGGGACCCACTGTTGTTAAAGATGTTTCATAGCTGGACTACTATCCTGGAGCCATGGGTGTAGGCAGGCATCGCCATGTACACCATGGTGCATACTTGTATTGAAGGGGGCAGCATATAGGCCTGAACAGCTTCCCTGGTCCATGGACACAACACAGAACCAGCAGAACCTTTCTGTATGTTTATATGTCAGCACCAGAAGGATTGGCCACTGCTACTGTCTTTGCAGCCCAGGGCTATACAGCTTTACAGGGTCTGGGCTGGTATATTGGTGTCCCAAGGAACAATGCATGACATCTGCATATACCCATGGACGGAGGAGAGCAACCAGTATCGGGAGTACAAGCGTCGTGTTGATTGTGTCATACAGTGACACACACACAGTCCTGGTGTACATATGTATATTGTCTGGCTACACCTACACCTGCCTGTAGCAATATACTGTACCAAAAGAACTAAGAAGATTCAGATTGCATGCAGCGTCAGTTGCTTGGGCCCCACATCATTCCACAGCTCAGTCAAACAAACACAAGTGAGAAAAAATGTCTTAGCCTGCCAGCAGGCAGCTGCCTACCTTACCACCTTTGCTGGGCAATGCTGGCTGGCTGTGCTGAGGATGCTCTCCAACTCCTCTGCTACTGCAGCTTCTCCCTCGCTCGCTCCTCCGTAGCTCCACTCCAGCTCCAACAGAAGAAAACTGCTGGCTTCTGCTCCTCCTCCTGTCTCACCTCACCTGCCAGATGCCTAAATCCTTAGCACCCTCCCCACCTGTGTGCAAGTGTAGCGATCAGGAGCAAGGGCAAGGATGGGGACTTGGGACCATCAGGCCTCAACAGTAAAGAGGAGTTCGAATTGCTACTGTACTGAGCAGCTCACTTCTGACCCCTCCCTCCCTAAGTCAGTGACTGGCCACCACACCACCCAGTGACCGGAGAGTCTGTTGTAGGCCTCAGGCTCACTCAGCCTGCCTTAGCTGCCTAACTAACCTCCTCGCCCGACCCGACCTTAATGGCAGCCCCACCTGGCGGCACCACCTGCAGAGTGCTCCAATGCGTCACCTGCCTGGCCCACCACTCGCTCTATTCTCTCTCCCAGCGTCACTCCTGCAGCACCAGGTGCCTACTGGTCTCCCGACTGGCCGACTGACTCCCCTCCCAGCAGTCCTGACCTGGATGCCGCTCTCTCTCCGTCTCCCGGCTGACACACTGCACTGCCGACTTTGCAACAAGTGGTCCCGTCCGACTTGCACTGCAGTTGTCTTCTGTTTTGTCTCTGCCGGCCGTACCGCTCTGCCGATGGATTGCGGTGCAGATGATCGGATCGCCCTGTGGCCGCCTGGATCAGCTGCTCTCGGTTTGAAGCTTCCTTCCTTGGCTTTAATACTGTACACCTACACCTGCTGCCTAGCCCTTACTGTCTGCCTGCATGATGGACCCGGTTAAATCCCACCGATTCCCCACGCAGTCGCGTATCGCAGATTCGCGCCTAAGTCAGTCCCCTCCCAGCCAATCACAGAAGCGCCAGCCCCAGCACAAGTGGCACTTGCCGATCCCAACCAATGATTTTCGGGGGGGGGGAGGCAAACTAAGCTACAGACAGTCGGCGCCATCCGATCAACTGTGCTAATTTAATGCCAGCACAGCAGACTGTCAGGCTCCCTGAAACCTCGGTCCTCCTCACACAGCAGCACAAGTATGCGCGCAGCCCCGCGAGGGCATGTCGCACGCCAGCGGCAGCCGACAAAAGTGCATCCATTTTAGTGGAGCCCGCCAGAGTGGTCCCAAGGGAGCCAGGGCAGGCAGGGGTGCATAAGCCTGTCATAGGGGTCGCATCATTTTCATAGGGGTCGCGAATGCGACCCCTGGCGACCCCTAAATGACGCCCCTGGGCAGCTAAGGCAGGCTGAGTGAGCCTGAGGCCTACAACAGACTCTCCGGGTCACCGGGTGGTGTGGTGGCCAGTCACTGACTTAGGGGAGGGAGGGGGCTTCAGAAGTGAGCTGCTCAGTACAGTAGCAATTCGGAACTCCTCTTTTACTGTTGAGGCCTGATGGTCCCGAAGTCCCCATCCTTTGCCCTTGCTCCTGATCGCTACACTTGCACACAGGTGGGGAAGGTGCTGAGATTTGGGCATCTGGCAGGTGAGGTGAGACAGAGGAGGCAGAAGCCAGCAGTTTTCTTCTGTTGGGCTGAGTGGAGCTCGGAGGCGGCGGGTGAAAGCTGCAGTAGCAGAGGATTGGAGGCATCCATCAGCACAGCCAGCCAGCATTGCCCAGCAAGGTAGTAAGGTAAGCAGCTGCCTGCTGGCAGGCTAAGACATTTTTCTCACTTGTGTTTGTTTGGACTGAGCTGTGGAATGATGTGGGGCCTCAAGCAACTGGCTGCATGCAACCTGAATCTTCTTAGTTCTTTGTGGTACAGTATATTGCTACAGGCAGGGTGTAGGTGTAGCCAGACAATATACACATGTACACCAGGACTGTGTGTGTGTCACTGTATGGCACAATCAACAGCGTTTGTACTCCCGATACTAGTTGCTCCCCGTCCATGGGTATATGCAGATGTCATGCATTGTTCCTTGGGACACCAATATACCAGCCCAGACCCTGTAAGCTGTATAGCCCTGGGCTGCAAAGACAGTAGCAGTGGCAACCTTCTGGTGCTGACATATAAACATACAGAAAGGTTCTGCTGGTTCTGTGTTGTGTCCATGGACCAGGAAGCTGTTCAGGGCCTGTACTGCCCCCTTCAATACAAGTATGCCATGGTGTACATGGCGTATGCTGCCTACACCCATGGCTCCTTGCCCAGGAAGTAGTCAGCTATGAAACATCTTAACAACAGTGGGGTCCCCACTCCTTTCTGCCCAGTTTTACATCTGGGAGATTTACAGCATAAAGGAGGCCAATTGACCTGCTCAGGGTTCACCAAGCTAGATGTTGAGTTGCAGTGGGATTTGAACCTAAAGTTTCTTTGTACTCTTCTCTAACCACGGGACAATAGTCAGTTTTCCTGCTTCAGCTAAATCTGCCTAAATGATAAGAAATGAGCAAGCAGGACAACTAAGCTTTAGGTGTGGGTGGGTGTGTGTGTGTGTGTGTGTGTGTGTGTTTGGAGTGGGGGATTACATAGAAACATAGAGTTGACTGCAGATAAGGACCACAAGGCCCATCCAGTCTGCCCATTTCTTTTCTACCTTATAAATGTGCAACATGCATTTGCTCTGTCAGCACCTATCTATTAGTAGTCATTTGTATTGCTCCCTTATGCCTATCCCATGCCTGTTTGAAGCCCTGCACTGTATTCATAGCCACCACTTCTTGTGGTAAGCCATTCCATGCATCTACCACCCTTTCTGTGAAAAGAATTTCCTCACATTCCCCTTAATCGCCTCCCTCTAATCTCATGCTGTGTCCTCTTGTCCTGCTATTTTCTTATATTTAAACATGTTAGAACTCTTTCACCTTGTTTATGCCCTTAAGGTGTTTCGATATCTCGATCATATCACCTCTCTCCCTCCTTTGCTCAAGGGTATACATATTGAGCTCCGTTAATCTGTCCTCATATGTCTTCTGATGCAGTCCCTGCACCATTTGGTTGCCCTTCTCTGGACTGCCTCAATTTGTTAATGTCCTTGAAGGTGTGGCCTCAATACTGCACGCAGTACTCCAGATGGGGCCTAACCAATGTCTTGTACAGAGGGATTATTACCTCCCTCTTACGACTTCAGATACCCCTACTACTACTACACCCTAACACCCCTAGCCTTACCTACTGCTTTAGAGGTCTGCTTGGATGATTTTAGGTCATCAGTGATGATGATGCCCAAGTCTCTTTCTTCCTTTGTGACTGCTAGCAACTCCCTCCCAGCCTATAAGTGGCTTCGGGGTTTCTCTTCCTATGTGCATGATTTTGCACTTCTTTGCATTAAATCCCAGTTGCCACTCTTCTGACCATTCTGCTAGTTTATCAGATCTCTTCTCATTCTGCCCACCCATCTGGATCATCTACTCTGTTGCAGAATCTTGGTGTCATCTGCAAACAGACAAACCACCTCTAGTCCATCTGCGTGGTCACTAATGAAGATGTTGAATAGGACTGGCCCACAGGACTGATCCCTAGATGGTACCCCACTTGTGACTTGCATCTCTTCTGACTGTATACCATTTACCACCACTCTCTGTTTTCTGCCAGTCAACCAGTTTGCCACCCAGTTGACCAACTTCTGACCCACCCGAGCCTACCTAGCTTATTTATCAATCTTCTATGTGGAACAGTGTCAAAAGCTTTGCTGAAGTCAAGGTGCGACATCAACTGCTCCCCCTTGTCCACCACTCTGGTTACCCAGTCAAAGAAATCTATGAGATTAGTTTGACAGGACCTTCCTTTTGTAAACCCATGCTGTCTTGGATCCTGTGCTCTATGGATTCCAGGTGTTGCACTATCCTTTCCTTAAGAGTGCCTCCATAATCTTGCCCACTACTGAGGTAAGACTGACCGGTCTGTAGTTCCCTCACTCCTCCCTGCTACCACTCTTGTGGGTGGGATCACATGAGCCCTTCTCCAGTCTTCTGGGACCTCTCCTGTGCTCAGAGACTCACTAAACAATTCTGCTAATAGCTCTGCTAGTTCCTCCTTTAGCTCCTTAAGTACCCTGGGATGTATGCCATCAGGTCCCATTGCCTTATCCACCCTGAGCTTAGCAAGCTCTTGTAGGACCCTTTCTTTTTGTGAAGGGAGTGCTCACCTCCCTCCCCTGTGTCCATGATGCTGAGCTGTGGGCCTTGCCCTACCTTCTCTTCAGTAAATACTGAGCAAAAGTATCTATTTAGGATAGATGCCTTTACAGGTCCTCCTCCTCACATGCTCCCTTTCTCCATTAAGCTAGCAATACCCCTCTGGACTTTCTCCTTTCACTAATGTATCTATAGAAAGTCTTGTCACCTTCTTTACTGTTCGTGCTAGTGTTTCCTCAGTTTGGGACTTTGCCTGCCTTACTGCCTTACCTGCTTCCCTTAGGGCAGTTTGGTATGCCTCCCTATCTTCATCCCGCTGTGTTCCTTATATTTTCTGAAGGCCAGCCTTTTGGCTCTGACCTTTTCTGCTACTGTGTTTGAGAACCAAAGTGGTTTCCTTCTTCTTTACTTCCTTTCTGTCTAACACAATGGGATGTTGCTTCAAGTATTGTATCATAATGCTTGCCCACTTTATGCCTCCTCACCTGTGTTTCTTTTGCCAGGGCTAGCTTAACTCTGTTGGCCATCTTATCAAAGTCAGCTCCTCTGAAGTCCCATATTTTGCCTTGGAATGGGATGATTTAGATGTAGTAGCCAAATTGAACCATACCATGTGATGGTCACTGGCCCCCAGGTGACCTTCTACCTGGAGATCTGTGATCCCTTCTTTGTTAGTCAGTACTAGATCTAGGATAGCCCTGTCTCTTGTGGGTTGCTTAAAAAAAAACTGGGCTGGGCTCTGAACATTTGGCAGCAGCAGTGCAACAGCTTACTCAATGTAATCGTCAATGTGAAAAGGAATGCAGACACAATTACCATTTTTATTTGTAACTGTACACTGCTTCTACAAAAAAGTCCCACGACGTCATGATGCTTTCAGATGTTAGCAGCCGTGTTTGGACAAGTGGAGAAGCCCTTTGTTGTACTGACCACAGAGCCACGTTCAACACTTAGCAATAAGGCACTCCAGGGTTATGTTAATGGTCTGTTAATCACCCTCTAGGGGATAATGTGGCACGAGGCATTGCTGAGTGCCACATGCCCCTAGAGAGTGATTAACTGACCATTAACATAACCCCTGGGAGTGCCTTATTGCTGTTATAATAAAAATGTTTTTTTTAAACAGTGTTAAACCTTGTTCAATATATGGGTAAGTTGTACAAGTATGTTAATTAAGCAATTTATCCCTCCAAGGTGTGGGTATACTGGAGGATTTACCACAGCTGGTGTGATTCGGTCACGAGGCACAGCCAAGTGACCGAACCACACCAGTCGTGTTAAGTCCTCCAGTATACCCACACCCTGGAGGGATAAATTTATATTATACAATGGCAAATGTAGTTTTATTTCATTTTTTTTAGATATTTTGCAAGTAACTGAAGTCCGTACGGTTGGAAGGAGGATGTAATTTTTTTTAATATTTACCGCGGTGTTTTAGCAAAGCGGCGACAGGACAAATGGCTGCAGTTTCGATCAAAATGAAAGCGACCGGATTGCACGATAGAAGATTGGCTGGTGCTTTTCCAGTGGGTACACTGGAGGATTTACACGCTGGGAAAGGTACCAGCCAACCAATCAGGTTGCAGGATTTGGCTCATTCGATTTACCATTGTATAATAAAGCAATATACCTCGGGTGTGGGTATACTGATGGATTTACCTTGGCTGGTGGTTCGGCCGCGAGGTGCAGCCGAGTGACTTAACCACACCAGAAGAGGTAATCCACCAGTACACCTACCCCTGAGGGTATATTGCTATTACTTAATGGCTTACATTTTGGGTGACTAAAATATAGAAATACTTTTGTTTCTCTTTAAATCATCATTTTGTTATTTTATTGTTCCACCAAAGGAAATAGTTCCTTGTTGCTAGGCATAGTAGTGGTGATGCCCCTTAGTTTTCTTTATCTCATTTGTCGAGGCTCTGAACTGAATTGTGTGTGTGTTTTTTTTTTCCCATGAGCATTAAGATTTGCAGTTTGATTTGTTGTTTTTTCATCGTCTTCCTATAGCGGGAATTTTAAAGGGCTGTCATCTGTGACCTCGTGCTTCTGGTTACTGTGCATAAAATTATTGCAAGACGGAGAATATTTTGTTTTTAAGTGTTTTATGTTGGTTCGGGTCTTTTGGAGCGATGGGGCAGTCCGTCCGACACAGGAAAGTTGCTGTTACGAAGGGCTACTGAGGAGGTGATTCAAAAAATACAAGTTAGAATTTTTAGACGGCTAAGAACGGGAACCGCTGGTACTGTGAGCATTTATGGAAGTAAGCGTAGGATCATAGTGTGTTTGCCACTGTTTGGATAATGACCCATTTCAGATTTATATTCAGACTTTACTATCCAATTCATACCCATTTTTAAATTACTTGGTAACTAGCTCTATGTCACATTGACAAATGCCACCCTCTCTGGCTCCGCCCACACCGTGGCCCCATCCACACCGTGGGCCCCACCCACACCGTGACCCCACCCACATCATGCCCACCCACCTTGCTATCCCCTATGATTTTGCTGAAATGACGCCCTGTAGCTGCCTAACTAACCTCCTCCTTCCCGACCTCGACCTTAATGGCAACCCACCTGGCGGCACCACCTGCAGAGTGCTCCAATCGTCACCTGCCTGGCCCACCACTCACTCTATTCTCTCCCCAGCATCACTCCTGCAGCACCAGAGTGCCTACTGGTCTCCCGACTGGCCGACTGACTCCCCCTCCCAACCCAGTCCTGACCTGGATGCACGCTCTCTCTCCCGTCTCCCCGGCTGACACACTGCACTGCCGACTTTGCAACAAGTGGTCCCGTCCCGACTTGCACTGCAGTTGTCTTCTGTTTTTGTCTCTGCCCGGCCGTGCCCGCTCTGCCGATGGATTGCGGTGCGGATGATCGGATCGCCCCGTGGCCGCCTGGATCAGCTGCTCTCGGTTTGAAGCTTCCTTCCTTGGCTTTAATACTGTACACCTGCACCTGCTGCCTAGCCCTTACTGTCTGCCTGCATGATGGACCCGGTCAAATCCCGCTGATTCCCCACGCACGCGCGTATCGCAGATTCGCGCCTAAGTCAGTCCCCTCCCAGCCAATCACAGAAGCGCCAGCCCCAGCACAAGTGGCACTTGCCGATCCCAACCAATGATTTTCGGGGAGGGGGGGGCAAACTAAGCTACAGACAGTCGGCGCCATCCGATCAACTGTGCTAATTTAATGCCAGCACAGCAGACTGTCAGGCTCCCTGAAACCTCCAGTCCTCCTCACACAGCAGCACAAGTGTGCGCATGGCCACGGGGCATGTTACGCCGCCAAGCGGCAGCCAGCAAAGTGCATCCATTTTAAGCGGAGCCATGCCAAGGTGGTCCCAAGGGAGCCAGAGCAGGCAGGGGTCGCAAGCCCTGTCATAGGGGTCGCATCATTTTCATAGGGGTCGCGAATGCACCCCTGGCGACCCTTAAATGATGCCCTGTGTACTATATCAAAAAGTAAGGAAATTCTTTGCAAAAACTGTGCTAATGCAACATTAGGAGTCAGGCTAAAGTGACAAAAGTAGGGAAATGTGACCTTAGGATTTCCAAACACTAAAACCCCAACCCCACCCCTAAAGAAAATCGGGGGCAGACTCTTCCTAGGGGCTGTCAACTCTAAAGCTCACCCCATTAGGTGTATATGCTTCTGAAGTGTACAGAATGGGGTGAACTTTAGGGTTGACAACCCTTAGAAAGTGTTCACCCCGATTTGCTTTGGGGGTGGGGTTGGGGTTTTAGGATTGGAAACCCTAAAGCCACATTTCCCTACTTTTGTCACTTTAGCCTGAACCCTAAATGTTGCAGTAACACAGGTTTTGCAAAGAAAAACATATATACTGTATATAGGTATTGTAAATATATAGTTAAGGTTGAGTAGGCATCTTTAATGTTAAACTCCAATTAATGCACTTTAATAACTTTGAAACCTTTCAATGGGTTTGCATGAAATTATGCATGTGTGGTCTTGTGTGGTAGATCTCTGGATGTGCCAAGTTCTGTTCTGGTCAAATTTGTGGATTCTGAGATCTGGACAATGCAACAGGTGAATATTTTGGGATTTTCTGCTGTTTATGTCAAGAAGCCGAGCTTCAGATGGTTTGGAATTTTGTCTGAAATTTCAGGGTTGAAAGGGCTGGCCCACAGATGTGCCTTTGCTGGTGTGGTGAAAAAATGTAAATCTGTTCCAAAGTTATTAAACATAAAAATGTCTGGTTCTAAGCATGCTCAGTAAGCACTTCAGAATAGCTGTATGAAATGAAAAAATAATCTTTTTTCATTTGGGGCCTATTGTTTTCTGGTTTTTGTTTTCATAAAACAAAAAAATTTCAAAACCCACAAAACTGACATACTGGAGAGAGACCAACACATTTATATTGCTCATCAGGACTCTGTTAGGTGGATTCTACACTTAACTGTTGCAGAAATTAGCCCATATTTTATTTTAAGTTTTAATCCATTTTCGTGACTCACTTCCTTTTTATGTTCATTGTGCGCGCAGACAAACATGTTGATATGAGAGCTGTTAGAGAGAGAGAGGTGTGAGGGGTGCCAGCCCAATGGCCAGTGGTGCTGCAGGGGCCGGTGTGTGGCCAGCAAATTAGCAGGCAGTGTCCTGATGACACTGGTTTGCTGAGGGAGCTCATCTTGGCAAACATTTCAAAGGACGGAGCCAACGCTGTGCCCGGCTCTGTCATTTGAAATGTGAGCCCTTCAGCTGCGGTTTAGTGTGTCTTTCCTTGTTAAACAATGTCCCCTTTCCCTGCTGCCGCTTAGTGTGTCTTTCCCAGTTAAACAATTTTCCCTTTCTGACACCGGGATGCCCACTCTCAGTGTTGGATGTGCCCCCCCAACCTGTTTATATCCCTAGCTGACATTGGGGTGCCCAATCCCTGTGTCAGTATCCCCTCCCCACCACTATTGTGGCACACTGGGAGCCCAAGTGTGCCTAAATTTATATTGATTTTTTCACCTGTAAATGAGAAAACCTTCCCATGTGGTCTTTTTTTCACCTGTAAAACGAAACTGTCCTCACTGTCTCCTCCATCCCTCCCCATCCCAACTCTCCTCTGCATACCCACCTCCCGACCCCTCCTTACTCCCATACTTACCCTCCGAGGTTGGTGGATGATCTTCTGTGGAGTACGATAAGTCTGCACTTCTTCACAAAAGTGAGGGCCTGACCTTGTGAGGGCTGACTTGGCAAGATGGGAGAGTGCTCAGAAAAGCACTAGCAAACAGGCTAGAAGGAGGTGGAGCAACAATGGGAATTATCAAACTGCCATCACAGAGGCAACAAGCCTTTGTGTGAAGCAAATGAACAAATCAAAATGAAAGAAAAGCCACTATGGTTCTCAAAAGAGGTGGCTGTGAAAGTCAGGAAGAAAAGATAGCATTCCGGAAGTATAAGGAAACACAGAAGGAGCAGGACAGAGAGCTGTTCCAGTTAAGGCAGAAGGAAGTGGGAGGAAGTCAGAATAGCAAAGGCCCAAACTGAGGAAAAGATAGCCAACTCAGTTAAGAAAGGGATAAAACCTTTTATAGGTACATCAGCGAGCGTAGAAAGACAAAGGGAGGGATAGTGAGGCTGAATAGAATGAACAGTGGGTGGGCAGAGGGGGACAGTGAAAAAGCAGGAATACTGAACGAATATTTCTGCTCAGTATTCACAAAAGAGGAGGGGGAAGTGCCTAATCCAATTAACAGAAGCACTCTTGATAGGAGGGTCGATCCCAGTCCTTTCACAGAAGAAAGGGTTCTGCAAGAACTCCTAAAACTGAAGGTGGACAAAGCAATGGGTCCTGATGGAATTCACCCCAGAATTCTAAAAGAATTAAGGGAGGAACTAGTGAAACCACTGGCTACTCTTTTAATAAATCATGGAGGATGGTGTGGTACCCGAGGACTGGAGGAAGGCGGATGTGATTCCTTCACAAAAGTGGGTCCAATACAGAGGCAGGAAACTACAGACCTGTCAGTCTGACCTCTGTGGTAGGGAAAGTGATGGAGTCACTTCTGAAGGAAAGAATAGTCGAGTACCTAGAGGCCAGTGGAGCACAGGGACCCAAGGCAGCATGGGTTCACAGCGGGAAGGTCATGTCAGACGAATCTAATAGATTTCTTTGATTGGGTGACCAAAGTAGTAGACAGGGAGGGCTGTGGACATGGCCTACCTAGACTTTAGCAAGGCATTTAACACAGTCCCACACAAAGATTAATAGTCAAATTAACCAGCCTGGGAGTGGGACCCAGGGTGGTAGCCTGGGCAAAACATTGGCTGGACAACAGGACACAGAAGGTAATTGTAAATGGAGTCCATTCTGAAGAAAGGGGGTTACTAGTGGGTACCGTGAGGGTTCAGTATTGGGTCCAGTCCTTTTAATGTCTTCATCAGTGACATTGCAGAGGGACTGGAAGGAAAAGTATGCCTTTTTGCAGATGACACAAAGATCTGCAACAGGGTTGATACACAAGGAGGCGTGGAAAGGATGAAAAGGGACTTGGCAAGGTTGGAGGAATGGTCAGAACTATGGCAGCTAGGATTCAATGCAAAGAAGTGCAAAATAATGCACCTGGGAAACAAGAACCCAGGGGAAGAATACACAATGGGTGGGGAGGTAGTAACAACAACAAAAAAGGAAAGGGACCTGGGGGTAATCATATCAGATGACCTTAAGGTTAGCAAGCAATGTGAGAAGGCAGTAGGGAGGGCTGGGGATATACTGGGATGTATAGGGAGAGGCATCAGCAGCAGAAAACAGGAAGTTGTTATCCCTCTGTACAGACAGTTGGTGAGACCCCATCTGGAGTACTGTGTCCAGTTCTGGAGACCCCATCTCCGCAAGGACATAGACAGGATAGAGGCAGTCCAGAGGAGGGCAACTAAAATGGTGCAGGGTCTGCAAGAGAAGCCGTATGAGGAGAGACTAAAGGAGCTTATATGTATACCCTTGAGGAAAGAAGGGAGAGGGGGACATGATAGAAACTTTTAAGTACCTCAGTGGAATCAACAAAGTCCAAGAGGGTAGCATTTTTCAGAAAAGAGACTTGCAAGAACAAGGGGACACAATTTAAAGATAGAAGGAGGGCGTTCAGGGGCAATGAGGAAGTATTACTTCACAGAGAGGGTAGTGGATGCATGGAACAGCCTTCCTGAGGAGGTTGTGGGGTCTAAAACTGTGGGAGAATTCAAGAATGCATGGACAGACATAAGGCAATTCTTGTGGGGTAGGAAGAAATAGGCTGTTGGTTAACTAGGATCTGTGGCCTATCCTGGGTAGGGAAATGGGCAGACTAGATGGGCCTAGCGGTCCTATCTGCCAAAGTCTATGTTTCTATGTTTCTATGTTTCAAAGTCGACCGAAACTGAAAGAATTAAAGGTAAGCTGTATAATTGGAGTTAATGGGGTTTCAACGATGTTACTATCTCAGGCCATTTTTAGATTCTTGGTCTTCACTAACATGGGAAGTTCTTGGGCCCCACTCAGACCATGTCACTGTTATTTTGTTCCTCAGTCCTGAAAGGTGAGTTCGTTGTCACTGCATGGAATCACCTTTTGGGACTAACAAACAACATTGCCACTGTTCATGAGGTGGTGTCCCTAAAAGCCCATGTTGAATATTTGGAGCGAAAATACCAACAAACATCTGGGGTGTTAGGGTTTCCAACTGTAACACCTCCCCCACCCTGTAGAGTCTGATTGGCATCAGGCGTGTGCCTTGATGTCATAGGCTGTAATGCTCACAGCATTCCACCCCCACCCTGCAGCCAGTGACAGGCATCGGGGTGTGTCTTGGAGTCTTGGCCCAAACATTTACCCCATTCTCCTATACTGCACCCATCTCTGCTTGTTTCATTATGGAATGGGGTGAGCATTTGAGCAAAAAACTTCAAGGCACACTGCAATGCCTGTCAGTGTCTGGAGAGTGGGGGCGGAATGGCGTGAGCGTTACAGCCGATGACCCAAAGGGACACCCCCAATGCCTGTCAGTCTTTGCAGGGTGGGGGTGGGTCATTAGGGATGGAAACCCTAATACCTCATTAAGGAAGTAAATCAGAGGGGGACGTTGATGTCATCTACCTAGATTTCAGCAATGCCTTCGACAGTGCCCAGTATAGAAGGCTGATTAACAAGATAAGTAGTCTGGTAACGGGGCACAAGCTGATGAACTGGGTTAGAAACTGGCTGACAGACAGGAGGCAGAGGGTGGTGGTAATGGGATCCAATCTGGGGAAAGGGGGTGATGAGTGGGGTACCTCAGGCATAAGTCCTGGGTGCAGTCCTGTTTAATGTCTTCATTACAGACATTGTAGAAGGGCTAGAAGGAAAGGTCTGTCTGCCTGTTTGCAAATTACACCAACATCTGTAACAGAGCGAATACTCCAGAAGGGGTGAGAAAATGGGCAGGGACATGGAGAGTTTTGAACAACAGTCTGAGGAGCAGCAATTGAGGTTCAATGCAAAGAAGCCCAAATAATGCACCTGGAAGAGGGAAACCTGGGGAGAGTTACAGGATGGGGTGGAGGTGCTGATGATCATCAAAGAAGAACGAGACCTAGGAGTTATCAGTTCTGATGACCTAAAGGCGTCAAGGCAAAGCACAAATGTTGCAAGGACAGCCAGTGGCATGCTGGGTTGCATAGGCAGAGGTATCATTAGCCAAGGCACAGGTGGTGATGCCATTCTATAATGCACTAGTGAGGCCTCACATATGGTACTGTGTACAATTCCTGGATGCCGCAAATGTGCAAGAACATTGACATGGTGGAGGCAGTCCACAGAAAGGCAACCAAGATGGTACATGGCTTGCAACACAGAACATATCAGGAGAGATTAAAAGGAACTCAATATGTACTTATTGAAGGATAGGAGGGAGTGGGGGAACACGATAGATACGTTCAAGTACCTCAAGGGCATAAACAAGGTGCAGAGGTGGACATCTTTTAATACATCAAACGTTCAGCATTGACAAATACTTGTTTTTTATCCTAAAAAAAAAAATTGTTCATGTCTGCTGTGTAACCCCCCTCCCCTAAACAGTATACAGACACTGGGGGCGCCCAATCCCCCAGTGTCCTCATCTGTCTGTCCATTGTTGTGCACTGTGTAACCCCCCCAAACAGTATACAGACACTGGGGGTACCCAATTCCTCAGTGTCATCTGTCCGCCCATTGTTGTCCGCTGTGTAACCCCCCACAACAGTATACAGACACTGGGGTGCCCAGTCCCCAGCATCCTCATCTGTTCAGCAAAGTCCCTGAAAACAGAAAACTGTTCTCATCATTTTTTTCCTGTAAAAGAAAATGCATTGTTGTCCATTCCGCCATTACCCAACCTCCTACCTCCCACTCAGGACCCACCACCCAACACCCCCTACCCATACTTACCCAATCGGAGGTCCATCGCCGTAATCTACCTTGGACTGTAGGCACATCTTCGCTCTTCAAAGCCCAACCGAGAACTGAGGTAAGCTCTTCAATGTATTTCAATGGGGTTTTCGGCATCACTGTATTTCAATAGGGGTTTCAACTGAGTGGCATAACATGGCCATTTGTAAATATTTTTGCCCCAAATTTTCAACATATGTTTTCTGGCACCCCACCTCACAAACAACTTCACTGGAAACAATTTTCAGACATCCCCTTCCCCCATGACTTTTAGTGCACCCGACAAACATTTGGCATTGACAAGTGCTTGTTTCAGTAGTGGTCATTACAAAATGTTCATATGTATTCTCATTCTGTTAATTCTGTAATGTTTCCTGGGATCTAGTGGAACCCCACCTTCCGATCCCCTGCCCACATAATTATTTAATTTTTTCCCTGGTGTCTGGTGGCACCCTTCACCCTCCAATCACCACTCCCATTATTACTTTTATATTTCCTGGTATCTAGTGGCACCCCACCCTCGGATCACCAACCTGTTATTAGTTTTGTATTTCTTTAATGTCTAGTGGCACCCCCACCCTCTGATCACCATCCCCTAATGATAATATTCCCCTGGTGCCTACTGGCACCCCCGCCTCCGATCACCATCCCCGTAATTACTGTATTTGTGCCCTGGTGTCTAGTGGCAACCCCCCATTTTCCGATCGATTTCCCCATTTACATTTGTTTCTCTGGTGTCTAGGGCACCCCTCACCTCTGATAGCCATCCTGTGAGAAATAAAGAAAACAGTCCCTCTATGTCTTTTTTTTTTTATTTTACAACCTATAAAAAACAAAGTGATCCCTCTGTGATCTGACCCCCCCTAAAACCAACCTCCCACTCAACACCCACCACCCCACCACCCCACACACCCTCACTCACCTGACCAGGTCCCAGGTTGAAGATCCACTCTCCGATCCAAGACACGTCCTGCTGCTGGAACCGAAGACCGCAATATTTCAAACTAAGGAGTGCGAGTTCAATATATGTCAATTGGGTTTAAACTTTGATGCATAACGTTGCAAGTTTTGTGTATTTTGAGGTAACATTTTCTACATGGCCTTTTTGGGACACCACCTTATGAACAATGTCAATAGAATTATGAAAATGAGGTCCGAAAGGCAGTTTCACGGTTGTTTGGCGAAATCATCTTTTGGGCTGGATTTGAAAATTTTCACTGTTCTTATTCATGAGGTGGGGTCATAAGAAGGCTATGTTAAAAATTTAGGGAAAAATATGCAAAAATGACAGTTATGTGCATACGTTGAATTTTGCTATGCTTGCTTGTAACTTTGGCAAATTTTAAATACAGTACTTTGACTCCAAATTGTCAACATAACCATCTTTTTACACTACCTTATGAACATGACAACTGTCATTTTTCAAGCCCTGGCCAACCTGTGATTTTGCGCCTGTGGCACGCAATGGCATTGTGGTGACATGGAATCATGTTTTGGCAGAGATTTCAAAATTTTCGTTATCTGATATATGAGGTATGTGAATAAGAAGGCTATGCTGACCATTTTAATTCCTGTTTTACTATAAATGCAAGTGAGGGCCCCTGCACTCCACAGACAAATGAGGATACAATTATACAATCTCAAAAAGTAAGGAAATTCTTTGCAAAAACTTTGTTAATGCACTAGTTAGTTAAAGTGGGCTGGCGTATAGCCTAGAGGTTAGAGTAATGAGCTGTGAACAAGCTTGACACATCCAGCAGACCAGACCTTGATTTGATTCTCACAACCTCCACTTGCATACTGTGTGACTCTGAGCAAGTCACTTAACTGCCCAGTGCTCCCAGGTCGCCCCTGAAAACAGGCACATGTGCCTAATGGGCCTTACCCGTTACCAAAGACTAAAATAAATAAAAAAAAAAAATAAATAAAAGTGACAAAGAATGTGGCATTAGAGGTTTCAACTTCACCTTTCACCCCACCCACCAGACAGCAACAGGAAAAATCATTACAGTTTCACCTCTCCCGCATCTTCATCAATCAGTCATGGGAGTGCCTTGGAGTTGTCCGCTCCAATGTTCACCCAATTCTCATATACTCTACACATCTCAGCTTCTTCCATGATCAAATGGGGTGAGTGGCAAGGCTGACAACCCCAAGGCACTCCCCATGCCTGATTAGCAAAGGCCCAGGAGAGGTGAAATTGTAATGATTTTTCCTGTTGCTGCCTGGTGGGTGGGGGTGGGGTGTAACGGTTGGAAACCCTAACACCACTACTTTTATCAGTTTAACCCTAACTAGTGCATCAACAAAGTTTTTTGCCAAGAATGAATATATCTATATCTGTACATATATATATATATATATATATATATATATATACATTAAAATTATTATTATATGGGCATGGTAGTGCCCTATAGTTGGGGTTAAGTAGGCACTTTAATGTTAAACCTCAAATTTTGCTATTTAATAACTTTGAAACTGTTCAATGGATTTACACCAAATTTGGCATGTGCTGTCCTGTGGGTAGGTCTCTTGACATGCCAAGTTTTGTTCAGGTTGGATGTACGGATACTGAGATCTGGATATGCAAAACCTTAAACTTCACCACTTTTGCAGTTGTTTTCGATCACCCTGAGCATAGACAGTGTTGAATTGTGGTCTGAAATGTTTATGGTAGAAAGAGCTTGGGTCACAAAACTGACATGCATTTATTTGATGAAAACATTAATCAGTCCCAAAGTTATTGCATTTTAAGTTCCCATTGTTTTCAGTGGGACTTTACTTTCCATGATAGATTCCTGGAATGAAAAAGGGTTTTGCTCTGACTTGAATGTGGATCCTTTTTCTTGAGGGGCCAATCCTTGTTCACCAGAAAAAATCTTTTGTTGTGAGCTACCATCTCGTTTTTATTTTTGGCCAAAAACCACTCCTAACTGTGCCCAGGGATGTCTGTTGCAGACATTGAACTCGTATCTTGCTCATCAGGAGTTGATGAGCTGTTCATTTTTAAACTATTTTATTCTTTTTTCACTACTTGCTAACTTCCTTTTTGTCAGTCCTTGTTTGTTGTGGTGAAAAGGGAAATCGGCTGGCAGAAAAAGATTTCCCCTTTTCATGACCAGATGGCCATATCAGCAATCCTTTTTTGACAGTCGATGTCCTTTTTCACCATGAAGAAAAAGGATGGTGAAAAATGAATTGCTGTGATGAAAGGGATTACCAATATGGTCATCAGGTTGTCAAAAGGGCAAATCCCTTTTCACCAGCCGATTTCCTTTTTTTGTCATGGCAAAAAAGGATGGCAAAAAAGGAAGTCAGTTAGTGAAAAAGGATTCTTGGCACGGACATCTAGTCATCAAAAAAGCTTGGGGACCATTTGGTCCCGAAAAATAGAGTCATCTGGTCATCTTCCCTTTTCTTGGCTATGTAAATAGCCATCTTATTGCCCTGGTGTCTAGTGGCACCCCCACTCAATCCAATATTTATTTTTATATATATATATTATATATATATATGTTTTTTATTTATATATATATATATATATATATATATATATATTTTTTTTTTTTATTATTTCTTTGACAATTGTGGCATTCTACCACTATGGTCCTTTATCCCTGGTGTCTAGTGGTACCCCCACCCTCTGATTTTTTTCTCCTTTCTTCACTGGTGGTTAGTGGTATCCCCATCCTCTCAGTTGTCTTTAAGCTAAAGATGAGAACCCATCCCTCATTGTCTTTTTGTTTTACCTGTAACAAAAAGGTCCCTCACCAATCACTTTCGCAACCCCCACCCAACCACCCACTGTACACCCAGCTCCCCACACCCACCTTGACACCCCCACACACCATCACTGTCCTGCAGAGGTCCCAGGTTCGAGACCTTCTCTCCTGATGGAAGACATGTCTTGCTGCTGCAACCAGTGACTGCAATATGAAAAGCTTGGGTAAATGTGCTTCAATGTATTTCAGTGGGGGGTTTCAATTTTTGTGCATAACTCAGTCATTTTTAAAAATTTTGATCCTAAAATTTTCAACATAGCTTTGGGACTCTCACTTTAGAACAATATGACTGTCATTATGCAACCCTGTCAGAAAGGGAGATTTTGTGGTTGGTTGGTGAAATCATCTTTTGGTGGATTTGGTAATGTCACTCATATTGTTCATGAGGAGGGGTCATAAGAAGGCTTTGTTGAAAATGTGGGGTCAAAATTCCATAAAATGGCTGCGTTATGACCATTCCTTGCAATTTCACTATGCACATTCGTAACTTTGGACATTTTCAATATTTTATTTATTTATTTGCTTTTGGTAACCGGGTGAGTGCACTAGGCATAGCAATGCCTATTTTCAGGCACGACCCGGGAGAAGACAGTTTAAACATACATATTAAACCCCATATTTTAACCAAAGCCTTCTTAATACTCACCTCATGTATGTCACAGGTGTCATTTTTCAAATCCCACAAAATGTTGTTGTGATCTGTAGCAAAGAATGGCTTTGCAGTTATGCAGAATTATGTTTTGGTGGGATTTGAAAATGTTCTGTACTGGTTACATGTGGGGAGTTCATAAAAAGGCTATGTTGAAAATTTGGGGTCAAAATTATTAAAAATGGCCCTGTTATGACTGTTTGTTGCAATTTCGCTACGCATGTCCATAACTTTGGGAATTTTAAATATTTCAAGCCAAAATTTACCACATCATGTATGTTACAGCTGTCATTTTTCAAATCCTGTCCAAAATGTGGTTTTGCACCTGTGGTGCTGACTGGCATTGTACTTGTCCAGAGTTACGTTTTTGCGGGGACTGAAACATTTTCTGCACTGGGTACATAAGGTGGGGTAATAACATGTCTATGGTGACAATTTGGTGACTGTTGTCCTATAACTGGAAGTGCAGGAGCAGGAGGGCCCTATGCTTCCACAGCTAGATACATATAAGCATCTATGGAGGTATCTGAGCAGAGGGCCCTGCATTCCCACAGGCAAATAAGAATACAATTATACTATCTCAAAAAGTAAGGAAATAAATTGCAAAAAACTTTGTTAATGCATTAGTTAAGGGTTAAACTAACAAAAGTAGGGAACTGTGATTAGGATTTCCAGCCCTAACACCCATTCCTCACCCTGCACAGACCACAGGTGGGGGGCTGTCTTGGGCTGTCAACCCTGATGCTCACCCCATTCTCCTATGCTGTACCATGTCACCTTATTTTGTAATGGAATGGGGTGAACATTAGGATGATAGTCCTAAGACAGCACCCACCTGTGGGTCTGTGCAGGGTGGGGAATGGGGTGTTAGGTTGGAAACTCTAATGCCACATTTTCCTGCTTTTGTTGGCTTAACCTAACTGATGCCTTAATGAAGTTGTTTGTATATATATATATATATATATATATATATATATATATATATGTATGTGTGTGTGTGTGTGTGTGTGTGTGTGTGTGTGTGTGTGAGCACTTCTATAGTTAGGGTTGATCAGGCACTTTAATGTTAAACCCCAAATTTTGCACCTTAATAACTTTGCAACTGTTCAATAGATTTTGCACAAAATTTGGACTTAATGGTGTCAGGTGGTATGTCTCTTGATTTGCAAAGTTGTATTTTGATTGGTTTGTGGATTTCGGTGGAGCTAATTGTGAAAAAACACATTTTTCACCAAGTTTTGCCAATTTGTCCCTGTTTTTTCCTCATCGTGTTGCAACCACACCGCTTGGAATTTTGACCTGAAATGTTCAGGGTAGAAAGAGCTTATCCTAAGGAACAATCCAGCATTAATTTGGTGAAAAATATTAATCCCCTCCACAGTTAATAAATGTGAAAAATTTGGGATCTGAGCATGTTCAGTTCAGCCTTTGGGATAGAAGCGCAGTTTCACTCAAGGATTCCTGGTAGTGAATGGCTCATGAAAAGGGATTGTGAAAAGGAATCCCTTTTTGTGAGAATATCTCTTTTCATTGGCCGCCATATTGTTTTCTCGCTTAGCGACCGGGAGAACACAAACTCTTGGAACTTGACCCAGGGACATTTATTTAGAAAACCAAGGCATGGCTTTGGCTTAGGGGGCTGTCCTGTGCCCACCCATGCCTTTGGTTTTGAGTATTTATTTAAAAAAATGGCAGTTTTAAACATTAAAAATCCCTGTCCATGATCCTTTTTCATCAGCCGATCCCGCTCATGAAGATCATCTGGCAAAAGGATCATTTAAGAGGGATTTTACATTGTAAAATTAGAGTTGTACAATTAGCATTTTTAGATGAAGTACATAAATCAAAGGCATGGGCAGACACAGGATGTCCCCTGAGCCAAACCCATGCCTTGGTTTTATATATTTTTATATTTTAATTGTAGTAGCTACTACCACATGTCCCTGGTGTCCAGTGGTACCCACCTTCCACTGCCCCAGTTATCATTGGTGGGTGGGTCCCATCCCTTTCTTTTCCCTTTTTTTGTGCTAAAATGCAGAACACCATCCCTTTTGTCTTTTGCAGCCATTTGCCCTATAAACAAGAAAACCATCTATCGCCGATCGTGCCTGTACCTCCCCACCAGAACCCCACTGTCCACCCACCGCCACTCACCTGAGAAGGTCCCTGGTTCTACACCTGCTCCATGATTGAAGACACGCCTACTGCTGGAACCAGTGACTGCAATCTGAACTAAGATAAATGCGGTGCTATGTATTTCAATCAGGGGGTTTCAACTTTCTGTCATAGCCCGGCCATTTTTTAACATTTTGAGCCCTAAATTTTCAACATAGCCTTCTTATGGCCCCATCTCCTGAACAATATGACTGTCATTAGGCAACTCTCACCAAAAAGGTGATTTCACGGTCGGTTGTCGAAATCACCTTTCCGGTGGGACTTGCATAATGACAGTCACACTGTTCATCAGGTAGGTCATAAGAAGGCTATGTTGAAAATTTGGGGTCAAAATTTTGAAAAATGACTGTGTTATGGGCATTTGGCGCAATCTTGTTACGCATGCTCGTAACTCAGTAGATTTTCAATATTTTCACTCCATATTTTCAACATACTCTTCTTATTACCCCACCTCATGTGTCACAGCTGTCATTTGTCAAATCCTGTCCAAAATGTGATTTCATACCTGTGGCATAGATTAGTGTTGTGTTGCGCAGAATTACGTTTTGGCAGGGATTTAAAAATGTTCTGCGCTATGTGCATATGGTTAGGTCATTAAAAAGGCTATGTTGAAAATTTATGGTCAAAATTTTGAAAAATGAGTGTGTTATGGGCATTTGGTGCAATCTTGCTATACACGCCATGACTTAGTAGATTCAATATTTTCAATCAAATGTTGTTCTTATTACCCCACCTCATGTGTCACAGCTGTCATTTGTCAAATGCTGTCCAAAACATGATTTCATGCCTGTGGTGGAAATTGGCATTACGATTGTGCAGAATTATGTTTTGGCAGAGTTTTGAAAATTTTCTCGCTAGATACATGTGGTGAAGTCACAAAAAGGCTATGTTGAAAATCTGAGCTCAAATAAGGATAGTGTTATATTATCTCAATAGAGGGATGGGAATGGACCTGCAGGCCCACCGTAACATGTGGATACTGTTGTACTATGTTGATGGAGGGATAGGACATAGGGTCCAAAGGACCCTCATGATTCCAGTATAACATATGGATACTGTTTTGTAACATGTGGATACTGCTATACTTATGTCAATGGAGGGATGCTCCCACCATTAAATAAGGATACTGGTATACTATCTCAAACAGTAAAGAAATAAATTGCAAATTGTTAATGCATCAGTTAGGGTCAAAGCGACAAAGTAGGGAATGTGGCATTAGGGCTTTCAACCCTAACACCCTATTGCCCACCCTGCACAGACCCACTGGTGGGGAAGGGTATGTCTTGGGACCCGAGAACCCTAACGCACACCCCATCCAGCTATGCTGTACCCATGTCACCTAATTTTGTACTGGAATGGGATGTGTGTTAGGGTTCATGGGCCCCAAGACAGACCCCCACCAGTGGGTCTGTGCAGGGTGTGCAATGGAGTGTTAGGGTTGGAAACCCTAATACCACATTTCCCTACTTTTGTCACTTTGACCCTAACTGATGCATTAACAACGTTTTTTGCAATATATATATATTCTTGGCAAAAAAACCTTGTCAATGCTTCATCAGTTAGGGTTCCAGTGACTAAATTTTGTAAATCTCATGTTAGGGTTTCCAACCCTAACACCCCACCCCCACCCTGCACACAGCAACAGTTGTGGGGTGTGTGCCTTGGGGTTGTCAGCCCTTAAGCTCACCCCATTCTCCTACACTGTACCCATCTCAGCTTATTTACTCATGGAATGGGGTGAGCGTTAGGGCCGACAACCCCAAGGCACCCCCCACACCTTTTGCTACATTCAACGTTTCGGTGGGGTGCTAGGATTGGAAACCCTAACACCACATTTTCAAACATTTGTCGCTGGATCACTAACTGATGCATTAACAATGTTTTTTGCCAAGAATATCTATCTATCTGTCTGTCTGTCTGTCTGTCTGTCTATCTATCTATCTATCTATCTATCTATCTATCTATCTATCTATTCTTTGCAGAAAACCTATGTTAATGCATCGGTTAGGGTTGCTATCAAACCATAAAAAGGAGGGAAATATGATGTTAGGGTTTCCAACCTAACCCCCCTACACACACCAACAGGCATTGGGGGTGTGCCTTGGATAGTCAGCCATAACGCTCACCCCATTCCAAAAGTAAATAGGCTGAGATGGGTACAGCTATAGAAGAATGGGTGAGTGTTATGGCTGACAACCCAGGCACACCCGATGCCTGTTGCTGTGTGCAGAGTGAGGTGAAGGTGGGGTTAGGTTGGAAACCATAATGTCATATTTTGTCTCTTTTCACAATTTGATATCAACCCTGCATTAACGTAGTTCTTCTGCAAAAAATGTCCTTACTTTTTGAGATAGTATAATTGTAGCCTTATTCGCCTGTGGGAGCGCAGGGCCCCATACCTCCATAGATGCATGTATGTATGTTGCTGTGGAAAGTCCTGCACTTCCATTTATAGGGCAACAGTGACCAAATTGCCAGCATAACCATCTTATTACCCCACCTCATGCACCTGGTACAAAAATGTTCTCATCCCTACCAAAACAGAATTCCACGCAACTACACCTCCATGCCGCGCCACAGGTACAAAAACACATTTTGGCCCAGATTTGAAAAATGACAGCTGTGGGGTAATAAGAAGACTATGTTGAAAATTTGGGGTCAGAGTCTTTGAAATTTCTAAAGTTACAAGCATGTGTAGCAAAATTGCAATGAATGGTCATAACTTTGCAATTTTTAAATATTTTGACCCCAAATTTTCAACATAGCCTTCTTATGACCCCACTTCATGAACAATCATTACGTAAATCCCACCCAAAAGGTGAGTTCACCAAGCGACCGCAAAATCACCTTTCAGGCAGGAGTTGCATAATGACAGTCATATTGTTCAAGAGGTGAGGTCCCCAAAAGGCCACGTTGAAAATTTGGGGCCAAAATGTAAAAACATGGCTGAGTTATGCATAAAAGTTGAAACCCCCATTGAAATACATTGAACTGCATATACTTTAGTTTCTCATATTGCAGTTGTCGGTTCCAGCAGCAAGGTGTGTCTTCAAGTAGAGAGTGGATCTCGAACCTGGGGCCTGTTCAGGTGAGTGAGAGTGTGTGGAGGTGTACTGAGAGGTGTGGGGTGGTGGATGCTGAGTGGGAAGTGGGGGGTTGGGGAGTCAGATCGACGAGGGACCATTTTATCTTTAAAAACAAAAAAACATTGAGGATTTTGTTTCTTTACAGGTACTTGGACAGTGATCGGCAGGTGGGGGGTACCACTAGACACCAGGAAACATACAAATACAAGGGGAACAGCAATCAGGGAGGTGGGGGGTACCACTAGACACCAGGGAGTATATAAAAATACAAGAGGGACAGCGGTCCAGGGTGGGGGATACCACTAGACACCAGAGAATACATAAAAATACAAGAGGGACAGCGATCAGGGGCGGGGGATACCATTAGACACCAGGAATACAAACATACAAGGGGACAGCAATCAGTGGGTTGGGGTGCCACTAGATACCAGGGATATAAAAATACAAGAGGACAGTGATCATTGGGTGAGGGTGCCACTAGACACCAGGTAAAAATGTTCGTGTCGGGGAAGATGACTGGCAGATGGAGGTGCCACCAGACACCAGGAAACTAAAGGGAGACAGGGCATGGAGATCGGGGGTGAGGGTGCCACTAGATAACAGTGAAACTAAATGGAGACAGGGGATGGTTATTGGAGGGTGGTGGGGTGCCATTAGACACCAGGGATGTACACAAGATTATACAATGGGGGGGTCCCATAATTCTTGAATCTTATTGGCTAACCGGCACCTTTTACACGTGGTAAATCCTGCAATAAACCAACAGGAAAAGGTGCTATTCAGCTGCATCTCTAAAATCCATCCGACCCGAACTCCATAGCTAAAAACCACCATGTTTATTCCCCACTTAACGGCCGCTTTCTTGGTAAATGCAGATAAGAACTCCTGGCAAGAACTGTGGTAAGTCAAGTAATACCTCCACTTAACATAGCAGCAACATTTTTGTAGATTATCCTCAGTGGCTACTCACTGTACTCACACCCACCTCATCTCTTTTCAAAATACTAAATACACTCTGTTTCCCGTTCTCCATGAGCTCATCAGCAGCCAGGTGTAGTACACAGACTGACTTTTCTTTCATTTCACTCATTCTTCTAACATGAACGGTAGCTTTTGACCGTTCACCACATCCTGTTTCAAGTAACCAACCTGTGTGAAAAAAGAAACTACTTTTCTTTATCTCAGCCATCCGTGTTCACTGCTTGGTGCTGTACACTCACCCTGGCTAACACTCATCGTCCGGCAATTTTAAAACTGGTGGTGGGAGCAAAAAAAAATCAACTCAAAACTGAGCTGCACAATTGTGTCCCTGTCACCTCTGCCACCTGCTCTTCTCTTAAAACGCAGTACTTCTTCAGCAAAACAGTGTTCTAATGAAGCCCCCATAATCGCTTCAACTAGCTCAGGTGTCAGTTTTTTTCCCCTCTCTCTGTTTCTTTTGTCAGAGTCGACCGCCTCCATCCCCACAGTCCACAAACCATTACAGTACATGGTCCAAACTGTTCTATTTGTCAATTTGTGGTTAATGTTGACAGGTGCATAGAACAGAAACAGATTTGTTTTTGGAGGCTAAATGAGAGAGTGAGGAAGAGAGCTGCCTGTCAACGAGGAAATAAACAACTGAATTTCTCGAAAGCTTTACCAGTGAGTACAGTAGCGCCCGCTTGTAGAAGCTATCCTCCTGCTTTCAGTACTATGATCAATTTCAAAGTACCATTCAGGGAAGAGAGGAAGCAACACGCTGATTTAAACACCAATGGATTTTATAATTCTGACCCACATTACAAACTGCTGTATTTTGAATATGTACCATCTGTGTCTCCCCTCACCACTACTGTCTCTCTCGCCATCTCCAAACCTTTCCATCACAGCGGTCTCAAACATCACAACTTTACAACACTGATGACACCCTCTACTGTCCTGCACCAGCAGTTGTTTTAAAATTGCTTGTTTCTCACTCAGACTGTATGCCTGCCTTGCAGCAGTCTCTTCACAGCACTGGCAGGTGCAGCAGTTCTCTTCCCAGCTCTAATTCACTGATGCCTTACAGTACTAATGGGAGGAACTTTTTTATTACCAGTGGAGGGATATTATTGCTACAATATTTTAAAAAACACTCCAATAAACTCTTTAATTTACAATATTAAAATTATTTTTCTTTTTAATTTAAGGCCATTGTATAATCACAATAAACCACTCCAGGGTGTGGGTTATGCTGGGATTTACACGCCTGACCTGGTTTGACCACTTGGCTTATGGCCTCATGGCCAAACCACACCATCCATGGGTAAATCCCAGCATAACTCTACATCCTGTGGTGGTTAATTACTTAAGTATGGGAGACAGCAGCAGAATTAATTCAGAGGAGTCTTCTCATGAAAAAGGACCCCTTTCGTGACTTTGTACAAAAGGATTCTTTTTGTATCTCGTGGTCAGGAAAAAGATTCCTAATAGTAAAACAAAACATTTCTAGGGCATGTCTGCAACTGTGAAGTGCAGATTACACTTAAGGGGTCCTGATCACCAGACAGATGTTTTGGTGTCTCTCAATGATGCCAGTTTAATAGCTTTTGAATTTTTTTTAAATAGAAACAATATGGTGGCAAATGAAAAAGAAATATTGTAATACGAAACAGGATTCCTATTTTGTTTCATACAACTATCCTAAAGTGCTTACTGAGCATGCTCAGAAATGTTTTTTTTTTTTTTTAATTAAATAACTTTGGAATGGATTATTATTTTTTCACCAGACTAGCAAAAGGCACATCTGTGGGCTAGTCCCTTTCTGCCCTGAAAACTTCAGACCAAGATTCCAAACCTTCTGGGCTGTAGGCAAGTTGAAAGAAAAATCCAAGCAAAGTCAATAAGCAAAAAAATGTGCTTTTCACCTCTCCAGAACTCTGAAATCACACATTCGACTAGAATGTGACTTGCCACATCCAGATAACCACCCTGGGCAATGGTGCATGCAAAGTTTCATGTACATCCGTTAAATGGTTGCAAAGTTATTAAAGTGCAAAATTTGGGATTTAACATTGAAGTGCCTACTCAACCCTAACTATAGAGGTGTGCCCGCCTTAAAAAATATATATATTGTTGCATTTACTAGGCAGGACCTATCTTCAACTCTGTTTAATAGCACCAAACAATTTCTATAATCAACACCTAATACAATCTCCTTTGGCCCCAATGGCATGACAGAGCCTTGGCTTGCATAGAGAGTGTCAATATTAGGTAATGCCAATCCTATACTGTAGACCACTGAAACCCCAAGGAACACCACTACACTGATTTACCAAGGTTTCTGACACTTTGAGCCCTAAGTTTTCAACATAGTTCTTTTGTAATATCTCCAGATGTGGTGTAAAACTACAGTGCATGATGGCTGGGGCAATTTTTACCAATACTTTTGATTTTATTTTAGATCGTCTTTTATCTTCTGACTTGTACGGTACCTTATTCCTCATTTTTAATCTACATTATTACTTTGTTTTTTTAACAGCTGAAACAATTAAAGAAGCAATCCTTTTAATATAGCTTAATCCAGGTGTTTATCAGTATTCTCTGATCTTCTTCGAGGATATCTCTCGCAGCAGGTCACCTTAGGAACCTTGGCTGTCAGGCACCAGGACTACATGGAAGCTTTTTCGCAAGCAGTTTAACTGGGGCTGCCACAGCAATGTCAGTATGTCGACGTTCCCCTATACAGCTGTAGGCTGCCCCAGGCCCTCCTCAGTTCTTTTCCCAATGTCGACCATCACATCGACTTCATGGAGCATTGCCACTTCAGTTGACTGCCATTTTGCTACTTCTGCTGCTTCTTGGTTTGTTGTGTTTTTTCTCCCTTGTGCCTTATCACTTTAATTAATAAAATGATCCTCTTCCCTTCCTTCGCTTATGCCCAGTTCAGATTTTCTTTTCTGTCACTGCAGCTGCGGGCAGAAAATCTTTGACAAAGGTCTCCACGACTCCTGTGTCTGTTGCCTTGGTGCCGGTCATGATATCCAGACCTGTGGAATTTGCAGCAGTTTTAACCAAGCCACCTGTCAATATTGCTTGAAGAAGCTCAATGTGTATCTTATGGAGCAAAAGGTGACCATCTTAGAGAAAAAGCTCCAGGCCAGGGGCTCCTTCACTTCCCCAGCAATGTTGGTGTCAGGTGAAAACAGCGCTGCAATAACAGCGCAGAAATAACAGTGAAGGAACAACAGTGCTGTGGATAATAGTGACTGTATCAGTACAGTGCCGGCAATTTCAGTGCTGTGTTCTAGTCATGCCACTGTCCTTCTGCTGTGTGCATTCTGGAGGTTGCTTATATTCTGGTGGGTGGGGGCTAAGCCCCGCATACAGGAGTGTCCTCACTGGTCGCGTGTGAGACAGCGTGTCAAGACCTGCACTGAACAGGTTGCTTTCACACACTGTCTCCCTTGCTACTGGACTGTCTGGAGCCATTCCTTTGTGGTGAGTCCTGCTGTGGTCCACTGCTGTTTCACCTTGGTTGCCATGGACTGCTCGTTACCGTGCCTTGTGTGTGGTTTTTCCCCCCACCGGGTGTCATTTTGCTTTGTCGCCCTGTTAGTCAGTCACCTAGTTCCTTCGTGCTGTTCTGCTCTGTCTGTTTTTGGTGTCACTGTTGTGCCGGCACAATCTTCACCTAGTACCGGCCCCGTCGTTGGGCTCTCACTCTGGCAAGGCCTGGGACAAGTCTTTGTCAGGGAAGCACCACCACTAGGAGAAAAGACATTCCTCCCTCGAGTGGTCCTGGTCGCTGCTCTCTATGCTGACCACTTCAGAGTCATCATCCTCATCACTGCCTGCTGTCTTCCCTGTCCTTCTGGTGACAGGGCAGGTTCTGGCAGCCTCACTGCTGAGCAGCTCAGTCCAGCAATACTTCATCATTGGCAGGCTCCTCCAAACACCCACCAACGATCCCCACTGCCTCCTCACCCCATCTGCTACAAGGAGAATGCTGGCAGTGTGACCCATTGGCTCTGTTGACAATGGGGCTTCTTCACTGGGGCTTCTCCTTGCCACCGCTTACCTGCCCACCTCTGCTGAATGCCCCTTCTCCCCAGGGGCTCAGCCAAAGAGTACCACTGGTCTCCCTGTGGCTGGAAACAGGCACTTTTGTCAGGTGGTCAGCTGCCCCATTGACGCCTCTTTTCAGTGACTCTGGGGATGCAGGCCCTCAGCCCTCAGCTGGTTTGCCAGCCTGCCTCATTCCTTCATACCTTCCTTATGATCTTGTCACTGCTAGGGTCTCACTTCTCCTGCCTCCACCTCCCAGCACTCTGTCGATGGCTGTCACCATCGACGCCCAGGCCCTGTTCTCCTTGGTCCTGGATCCTGTTCAGCAGGTAGTCCCAACACCCACCCTGTCGTTCAGGAGACCAGCACATCCAACTGTGGCAGCCCTGCATTGTAATCGATTTAGGCTACTCCTTCACATTCATCATTGTCCTCGGTTCCTCCTTCAAACCTGGGGATGATGATGTTGATGATGATAACTATTGCCCAGACTCTCCAACCAGAGAGGAGGACGATGATGATGAGGAGGTTGCAAGGGCCAGAACCCTCCAGCACCTCTATAGTCTCATCCGCATGGGAATAACTCCTCCAATTATGTCCCCAAACCCCCCAATGATCCTTCTTTCATTGCTGTGATGTGTCAGTGCAGGCAGCCATGGGCTTTGACTCTGCAGAACAGGATGCCTCTCTGACGAACTTGCACACTACTTACATCTGTCTGAGTCTCCCCTCATTATACTCCCTATCAGCGAGGCCTATATAAGGATGCTATTCTAGCAGCCTGATATACACCACATTTGGTCCCCCTGTGCCCAGAAGGTGGACAAGCTATACAAGACCCCTTAGGGAAGTCCTTTTTCTTCAGGCCCCTTCAGGTGGATTCTGTGGTCATAAATATAGTCCACAACTGCTCTAAGAAGCCCCAGCACCTCAGCTCCCTTCCACCCGATAAGGAGTCCAGGAAGCTGGACCTGATGGGCAAGAAGGTCTTTGCATCCTCTACCCTAGCCATTAGGGTCCTTAATTATGTGGGGCACATGTTGAAGTGCCAGGCTGACCTCTGAGATGCCAGTAAATTGGCCACCCAGTCCCTTCCTGAGGGTCCCCAAAAGCAGGAAATGCTTAAGACTCTCTAGTCTGGTGCTGACGTGGGTAGACACTTGTTGTGGGCTGCCTATGATGCCATGGTGCCTCGGCTAGGGCTTTGGCAGTAGGCATCTGCAGTATCTTAGTGGTCATTTTGTCATTAACCATGGGCACTGGCTGACTAACAAGGTCCTTGTTAGTCACCCAGTGCCCATGGTTAATAACAAAATGACTGCTAAAATACCGAAAATGTTTTAAAACTTAGCCCTCATAGAGAATAATGGAGCACTCCCCACGCCTCCCTGGGCACATGTCATTATGTGCCTGAGCCCGGGCGGGTCTGTAGTCAGTTCCCTGAAGTGGAAGGGATCGCTATTTACAAACTTATGATCCCTTCCACTCTTACAATTTATTTGTTTTCAGACAACATATAGCTAGACGGGTGTCATCAGGTAAGGCACCACACCATGTGGTGCAACCCTTTATCTTTGTGAATCTCTTTAAATCAGTCCATCCACATTCCTGTTTATTTTCCAGACCATGACAATCCAAGTAATCATTGCGCCACACTTTAGATGTGCATAGAATTCTGCATTACTTTACTAATTGTATGAAGGACTATAGAAAGTCCTCACAGCTCTTTGTTTCCTTTGCCCCTGAGAAAAGGGGTGTGCCAGTTTTGAAGCAGTGCTTGTCCAAATGGTTGGTCAACTGCATTATTTTTTGTTACATGAAGTATGGTAAGGAACTTCCTGGGGCTGTTAGCCACTCTACCAGGGGCATGGCCACTTTGGTTGCCTGCTTCAGGGGCGTCTCCGCAGTGGAGATTTGTGCTGATGCCACTTGGAGTACTGTCCACACTTTCACAAAGGACTACAGTCTGACATCACCTCTAGAAGGCGGATACATTTCTGCGTGGCTGTGTCACAGGGCCTCCTGTCCTAGATGCCTGTCTTCCAACGTCCCATACTGGTCTCCTCTGCAGTACTGCTTGGGACTTGTTCCTAAGGTGTGACCTGCTGCAAGAGATATCCTCAAAGAAGATAGAACAATTATATAAGAACTTACCGTAACAGTAGATCTTCATGAGAATCTTGCAGCATGTCATGCCTTCCCTCCCTCCTTCTTCCTTTCCTTGGAGTTTCACTTTCCCTGGTTCTCCTCTCTAGGATGGTAATACCCTGCCTCATGCTCCTTCTGGTGGGACCTTTCCTTGGTTCCCTTGGAGGTGCATCCTCTGATGGTCTATGGCAGGAACTGAGGAGGCTGCAGCCCACCGCTATATAGGGGACATCAATGTAGTGATGTTGTCGTGGTGGCCCCAGTTAGACTGCTCATGAAAAGCTTTCTGTGTGGTCCTGGCACCTTACGGCTAAGATTTCTAAGGTGACCTACTGCAAGAGATTCTCTTGAAGATCTACTGTTACAGTGAGTTCTTGTGTAACTGTTCTTTGTTTTAAAGGGATACTGTAAACCCCTTTTCCATCATGTTATTTTTAGATGAAACCCACATTTTAGGATTGTTATCTTCTAAAAATTCATTGATGTTGCTGTTTTCTTAGCTGCTTCCTTTCTTAGTAGAGTTGAAATGCATGGAATGTGTGTGTGTGTGTGTGTGTGTGTGTGTGTGTGTATATGTATATGTATATACCAAACCTTGCTCTGTTTCAAATCCTTGATCTACTCTTATTAGCATTTCCCAAACATTAGGAACATTCCAAACAGTGTGGCCACTCGTGAGGCAATAATTGCCTTTCTCCCACTGCATCATGAGTGACTAGACTGTGTTGGGGTGCTCCAAAGTCCAGGAAAGATGCAGTGGGAATTGATCAAAGACTGTAAACAAACATGTTTTAGTGTGGTAACATCAATATGGCGGGTAGTCTGTTTTTCACTTTAAAAAGAAAAAAAAGAAAAGCGGAATCAGAATCAATCTACCAGCCACATCAGCTGTTTCACGGAATTAACCAATCATAAGATGTTGTTTTAAACTAAAGACACTTTGTGGCCTAAGGGGGTTGTCGGTGTTGCTTTAAATGCCAACTGTTTAATTAAGATCACTTTTCCTTTTTTTTTCTTTGTATATGCCCCCTACTTTCCACTACCTCAGACTACCTCTGGGTTCCTGCTGGACCCTGTCCCTCATCAGCTGCCTACCTCCATCCTGTTGTGGCTGCGCCCTCAGGTGGTTTAGAGAGGGTATAACCATCAGACTAGTTTTTATCAGGCAGCTTCTGCTGAGGGGTCCAGGAACAATCTCTTTCTGTCTACCAGAGCCAGTTTTCCTTTTGTCAGTTATGTCATTTCTCTGTGTTTCTCCAATCCTCCATGGATGCAGGCACACTAGGAAGTTTCATGGTGCTTACGCACATGAAGCGTGCTGCTCCGAACCCCCAGCCTGCATCCATCTCTCCCATGGCACCCTCGACTGCACCGCCACCTGTGGTCACCCAGGTGGCAGTATTGCAGCGAGGATGGAGCCCTATCCTCCTCCTTGGAGGAGAGTATCATCTGGGATGCTCAATTCTGCTCCCTTGGCTAGCTCCCAATGACCCAGGGTCATCGGGGTCACGAGTGATAGCGCTACCGCTGTGCCAATGGGCTGCAACAAGATCACTTTTCATGTGACTATATTGAACTAGCATGCAGCAGGCACTGCTCACTGTCCTTATGGGACAAAAGATGAACAAAACAGCTGAGACTACTGATGAAAACCAGGTTCATATTAAACTAGCACTTTTTTATTTAAAATGGAAAAAAGTGCTGAAGCAGACTCAAAATGTAAAAAGAGAGGTATTAAACAAGTCAGGAGATAAGGCTCAATGTAAAATAAAATAAAAAGTGTAGGTCAAAATTTTCAAAGCTATCATGCACTGCTTCTTTAATAAATTCAAAGGCTATGACTGCAGTTCAATGGGTGGGAGCAACCAGCCACACCTCCTGCCTGATCTATTTAAGTCAGCTGCCTGCAGTCTCAGTCAGATGCATTTTTTCTTTGTTGCAGCCGGAGGCTGTACATGGCGTCCCCCCACCCCGTGTGTGTCTCCTGCTTCCTTCGTACTGTGGGGATTTCTGCTGCTTTGCATCTCCACTTTTCTATGTCTGTATTTTGCTTTTGCCTCCTGGCTGCAGTTTTGCCTTTTGTCCCCCATTCTTGCTGCGCTTCCTTCTCTGTTTCTGTGTTTGTCTCTGCTTTTATTTCTTTTGGGAGTTTCCTAGTCATCAGCATCTGGCCTTTATCATTGTATTTTGCTTTTGCTTATTCAGGATCTCGAGTTAGCTGTCATTTCTGTACCAATGCAATCTCCCTGCTTACCTACACTATTTTTGTACAATTTGCAGTCTCCTATTCATCTAAACTCTTAACTGCATACACCTGGCTCCTAGCCTGGCTGCCATCCCTTTGGGTTCAGTGGTTGCATTCTCACTCCAGCAGCACACTGCTGCTGGTTTGATTCTCCCATGCTTTTGTAATGTTGTTATTATGGATTAGTGTAACTTTCACTGTTTTGAATTTACTTTAATGTAGCCTGTATTTGATGTTTTCCTCTTAATGCCTATGTACCTGCTGTGTCATGCCTTCCTGGTAAAACCTTAAATAAATAAATATGCTATTGCAATGCCTACCAGTACTAATTGTTCTCTATTGCTCCAGCATGCTATCTCTTGCCATACTCAGTGCTACCAGTTGTAGCCATCTCATACTGTCCATGTACTGAGTGGTATCTGTTACTCCAGTTGTCCAGTCCCTTCCCATATTTTGTGCTCTCAGTTACTCTTCCCATCATGTGCTCACTCACTGTTCCTGGCTAACAGTTGCACTCCCAGTTTGCTGTTTCTCTCTTATTCAGTGCTACAGTTGCACTCCTGCTCTGCACTCTCCAAACACATTCAGACCCTTTCTCATATGGCTCTGCCCCCTTGAAGTCCGTCAGATCTTCTGCCCCTGTAGGTGAGGAAGGTCTTCCGCCTGGGGAAATCTTTGGCTGTGCAGACAACTATCGCGCACCTCTCAATGTAGCATTTAAAATTTCAGCTGTCAGTGGTGAGGCCTCTGAGTCCCAGGGGTTCCTTTAGCTGTGCGGCACGGCAGCACCTCCAAAAGCTATTTTCTACAACCGCCTAAGGTTCACTTGTTCTCCATTTTCTACACTCCTTGTCTTTCCTGCCCTCAAAGGTGAAGATCATGCAATTCTCCCATTCTGTCCCTCCAGGGCTCAGCTCTTATACCCTACCCTCAAGGGTTTGACGCCTCTCTAGGCCTTCCTCATGGAGGCCAGGTAAATGCCTTTCAGTGGTTGTTGCTTTTCTCCTCCTGCCCTGAGGTAAGGAACTGGCTAGCCCTTCACTGCAGAGGCTGCACTCACAGCACCACATGGCTTTCCTGTTAGAAGGATAGAAAGAGAGAGAGAGAGACAGAGAGCCCTTCATCTAAAATCTCCCCCTGAATTGGGTCTCTAAATTGCAGTAGCGAGCCATTATTAATCCATCCCCAAGCCTGGAGGGAAGGTGACCAAGGCCTTGTATCCCTAGAGGTTTCTCCATAGGGTTTTTTCCTCTACTCGGTCGAAAGTCATAAAGGTTAGGTAGTCTCTGCAAAGGTAGTCCATCAGGTAGTACATTTATATAGTACATGTTCACCTAGGTAGGTTTCCACTGTTGAGTTAGGACTGGATGGTGACCTTTTCTTTGCCATTCCGTCTCTTCTTATGGAAGCATTCACCCTGTTATCAATACAGATCGCCAGTCATTGCTCAATCCAATCCATTGCTATTACTAGTCCTAACCATTGCTGTCAAGTCATGCTCATCTAGGAAATGCTTTCACTACTTGCTGCTTGCCACTTTTTTTTGGGATTCTTCCACTGTACCTTTAGAATAAAGGAATTATCTTCCTGTGGCACCTCTAGGGGTGGAATCCTCCCCTCAAGAGGGTTCCTTTGCCTTCATGGTTACCCTGAGGGGATGGTAGTTCCTCATGAGACAGATTGTGAATGGCCAAAGTATCTGAATAACAGTTACAACACATTCATCATTCAAATACTATGACTATCTATGAAGTTGCACAAGCATAACTCCTCACTAAGCTGCTTTTGCCCCTTGAAACTCAAAGGCTATGACTGCAGTTCAATGGGAAGGTGCAATCAGCCACACCCCCTGCCTGAGCAATTTAAGTCAGCTGCCTGCAGTCTCTGTCACAGGCATTGTTTCTTTGTCTCCCCATCCTCCCCTCCCTCCTCCAGTGGTACACCTCTCACCCCCGGGGATCCTTCCCTAAGGTACCTTTAGTCCAAAGGAATGATCTTCCTGTGGCACCTTCTAGGAGTGGAACCTCCTCAAGAGGGTTCCTTAGCCTTTGCCTTCACGGGTACCCCAACAGGGTGTTAGTTCCTCATGGGACAGAGAGTGCAAACAGCCAAAGTATCTGCATAACAGTCACAACACATTCATTTAAATACTATCAGACCATCTATGAAGTTGGACAAGCATCACTTCTCACTAGTTGTGTACACCCATTGAACTTTATTTAAAAGCAACAATGAAAGGGCCTGCTTATACAGCCAGGCATGCAGGCAGCTTACTTGTTCAGATTATTAAAACTGCATGGTGTGCAGTTACCTAATGTTAAAGCGATGGACCCAGCGGCAGTTAACCCCTCTCAGAACTAAGCAGAACAGGATGGAGCTCATGCTGTCAGGGAACTGAGCATTAGACTGGTCTGACCTCTGACAAGCATACACTTGGTACACTCTGCCCTGCATCAGAGGGATCAGTGTTGGGCAGCTCTAGGCTGTTGACTGGAACCTCATCCCACACTGCTCCTGTTACACAGAACGTCCACAGCCACGTGGTGGTGGGAGGCAAAGGCGATGGTTCCAAATATAGGAAGGACCAGAACCAGATGGGAAGAGTAAGACATTGACCTGCCCATCACAGGGCCTATTGTAAGCATCACAGAGCCTATTGTATGAAATGTCCTATTGTAAGAAAAGAGCCCGTAGGATCTGCCTTTACCTACGGGGTAGTTTTATATTGTACTGTGCCATCTCCTACTGTAAACGGCTACATTATAAACCATAAACCCTTCAGAGCTGCCAAAATGAAACTTCTAGCTCTGCAAGGCATATTCTGCTTGTCACTGTTTACAATATTCTGCCTGTCACTGTTTAAACTATTTGCTTGTCAATGTTTACAATATTCTGCCTGTCTCTGTTTATAATATTCTGCCTGTCACTGTTTACTATATTTTGCCTGTCACTGTTTACTATATTTTGCCTGTCACTGTTCATACAATATTTGGCTTGTTGCTGTTTACAATATTCTGCCTGTCCCTGTTTACTACATCTTGTCTGTCACTGTTTACAATGTTTTGCCTGCCATTGTTTACAATATTTTGTCTGTCACTGTTTACTATATTTTGCCTGTCACTGTTTACAGTATTCTGCCTGTTATTGTTTACTGTATTCTGCCTGTCACTGTTTACAATATTCTGCCTGTCACTGTTTACAATATTCTGCCTGTTGCTGTTTACTATATTTTGCCTGTCACAGTTTACTATATTTTTCCTGTCATTGTTTGCAATATTCTGCCTGTTGCTGTTTACAATATTCTGCCTGTCACTGTTTACTATATTCTGCCTGTCACTGTTTACTATATTCTGCCTGTCACTGTTTACAATATTTGTCTGTCACTGTTTACATTATTCTGCCTGTCACTGTTTGCAATATTCTGCTTGTCACTGTTTACAATATTCTGCCCATCACTTGTTTACTATATTTTGCATGTTACTGTTTACAATATTCTGCCTGTTGCTGTTTATATATTTTGCCTGTCGTGATTTATAAATATTCTGCCTGTCGTGGTTTACAATATTCTGCCTGTAACTGTTTACTATATTTTGCCTGTCACTGTTTACTATATTTTGTCTGTCACTGTTTATAATATTACCTGCTGTTATTTACAATATTCCACCAGTCGCTGTTTACAATAGTCTGACTGTTGCTGTTTACAATATTTTGTATCGCGTTTACAATATTTTGCCTGTCGCTGTTTACAATACATTGTCTGTAGCTGTTTCCTATATTCTGCCTGGCACTGTTTACTATATTCTGCCTGTCAATTTTTACAATATTTTGCCTGTCACTGTTTACCATATTCTGCCTGTCACCGTTTACTATATTTTGCCTGCAGTTGTTTACTATATTGTGCCTGTCACTGTTTACTATATTGTGCCTGTCACTGTTTACAATGGGGCCTATTCATGAAGGCGGGCAGAGGGCGCTGAAAGGCGCATCCCACCTGCACTGCTCGGCACCCCTGAGATCCACATGGTGGCCGATTCATGAACACCGCCACTATGGGGCTCCTGTGCTTCCCCAGAGTGCAAGTCCGTAAGGGGCTGTCAGGGTGGAGTGAGATCTGGGCAGGCAGCCAATCAGCTGCCTGATCTGGGTCCTGCAGTAGATTACTTGCACCCGTGGGGCACCATGTTGGCAGCTGGCATGCAGTGTGCCAACAGCAAAGGGGGGGGGTTAGCCCAGTTGTCATGAAGAAGAAATCCAGCCTGATGCCATCAACTTCAGAGCAGAATGTCTCGACCAAAAAGCCCCAAAGCAGCCCCAGGCTGGTCAGCAAAGTGGCATCCCAGAATGCCCCAAAGGCTGGGGCATCCATGGTGGGGGTCCGATACCCCTGCCATCACCGTCACAGCAGGTAACTAGCTGCTCGGGGTTACATCTTCCCCAACTTTGTGTAGCCACTGGCCCCCACCTGCAGAACTCCAGGAGTTTGTGAATTGTGCAGAGTGCAGGCACACCCCCCCGCATCGCTCTCCGGCCCACCCATACGTGGAGCTCCACGATCGGCCAGGGGATCGGGTGCATGGAGGGGTGTATTTCTGTCATGTATACTGCATAGGGGGCACTGTGGCTGTAAGCAGGTGTGGGGTGGACTAAGCACTGGAGTTACATGGCGTGTACCCACTCCACACCTTTGTGAATAGGCCCCAATATTCTGCCAGTCACTATTTACAATATTTTGCCTGTCATTGTTTACAATATTTTGTCCATCACTGTTTACTATATTTTGCCTTCGCTGTTTACTATATTCTGCCTGTCACTGTTTACAGTATTCTGTCTGTCACTGTTTACAATATTCTGCCTGTCACTGTTTACAGTATTCTGCCTGTCACTGTTTAGAATATTCTGCCATTCTAAACAGCAGAATCAGTAGTGCCTATCACTGAAATAGATAAAACTTGGAACAAAACTCTAATAAAAGGCAAACTGAAATATAGGTAAGAATTTAAAAAATGTAAAAATCTACCTAGAGCGGTCTTAAACTGAGACAATGCTGAGACAGTACTGCTATACTGTGGAGATGTCATTGTGTAAGGGAGGAACTGATTTTTATTAATTTGCTTTATTTCAGAGCCTTGTGGTTGGAAAGCCTGGTCCTCTGCACAACACTGGAAGTGACATGTGGTTACTGGAGAAGATCCGGGGATCAGTGGAAAACAATGGGCCTCGGTCCAGTGATTCTGCAGAAAAGCAGTCCAAAGGCTCTCTCTATAGCAATGTGCTGACCCCAGATAAAATTCCAGACTTTTTCATCCCACCAAAGCTTATTGGTGGGCAGGGTGAAGCTGAAACCACTGACCCAAAGCAGAAATCCAGCCTGATGCCATCAACTTCAGAGCAGAATGTCTCAACCAAAAAGCCCCAAAGCAGCCCCAGGCTGGTCAGCAAAGTGGCGTCAGAGAGTAAAAATCTGCTGAAGGTGGCCAGTCGGCACATAATTCAGATTGAGAGTGCTGATGACCTGTCATCAGAGGACTTCAACCGTGAAAACCTGAACACAAATGCAGACCCTCAGTCGCAGACTGCCATGTCCCTTCCTTATGTTCCTAAACCCAAACCTCATATGGGGTTTGCAACTCTTATGGAAAGCCCCACACCCGGGCGGAAGGAATCACTGTTTCACTGTGAGCCTGGGAGCCCTGGGCAGTCCCCAACCTCTCAGCGCAAGAAAGGTACCAGCAGTAAGGTCAACGGAGAGACCACCCACCTCAACCCCTGACATCAGCATGTCTCTGGTAAACTTACTGCTCATTTCAGCGGAGGGGACAGTGACACTTGCTCCTCAGCCGAATCATCCCCTTCAGCTCACCTTTGCTGTCAAGGTCTGCATCATTGCTAAAGATGTTTAACCAAGACAGCCAGTCAAAAGTGGCCAGGGTGAAGCAGTCCTTTGCCAGAAACAGCTCTTTGTCCACTGATGAATGTAGTTCAGCAGACACCAGCCCCAATGTGCCAAGGCGGCTGAAATCTGCAGCTTCTCCAGGTGGCAGCATCATGACACAACTTGATCTGCCAGATCGCTTACATAAAGAGCACAAACTTCATCTAAATAAAGGAGGGGCTCTCCGGCTTAAAGCAGACTATGATGCTTCCAATTCCCGTCTGCGGATCCGCATCATGGTGGCTGAGGATCTCTATGACAAACTTTATGACATCAAGAGCATCAACTGCTGTGTTTCTTTGTACTTGAACCCTGGGAAACTGCAAAAACAGCGCAGCACCATCATAAAAAATAGTCGGAATCCCATTTTTAATGAGGACTTCTTCTTTGATGGGGTCCCTGTGGCAAGCGTCAAGAACATGTCGCTAAAACTAAAAGTAGTCAACAAAGGTACTAGTCTAAAGAGAGACACTTTGCTGGGAGAGAAGGAGCTTGCACTCTCGTCTTTGATACCTTTCTCTTAAAATGATGCATGTCTATCTTCATGTTGTTGTTTTTTTCACCACCGAGTCAACTGCGTACAGTATTGAAGGATGCTGAGGCATGATTAGTGTGAGATGCTGCTTGAAGTCAGTATGCCTCATGAACAGTTTACAAGCATTTCTGACCTTCAGAAACAAACAGCTGGGTATTGATTAAAGACGCAATGCTGCAGACGGTTGTCAGACTGCTTGGCTGAAGATGGTCTTATTCCAGAGTCTTGAAAGGGTTGATCCCCAGAGACATTCAGTCCAGCCCGTGCCTGCATGATGAAATTTATTGATGTCTTCTGTCTTTTTTTTCTTCCCTATAAAGTTCATCTGCCTGTCCAAGAGCTTTGTACTATGCCATTTTGACAGACAAGACTTGAACTAGCAATGAGCTCAGGGCTGGGATGAAGAAACTGATTAGTGCATCTGTTAAAGCATTTCAATCCAGCAAGGACCAGGACTGTAAACTATCTTCAGTATGTGAGCCAAGGACTGGCATCTCTCGGCTTCTTCTGCCAAACTAGACTGTATCTCTGCAGTTTGTTCATGTTTTGTGTTTGCCTAACTGGTTTGCCTTTCTATGCTTGCTGTGTTTGTTGCATAGTTTTTACAAGCAAGACCATTGTTTAAAACCAATTCATTTATCATTTATGAAACAGAGAGATGGAGGGGAAGGGATGTGCATATTTCATGTACAGAAAAATTATATCCCTTAGAGCAGTTACACTTCCAAGCAGTATGTGATATTGTTCACAGACCCAAAGAGCTATCAGGTTGATATGTCCTTCACTCTCCAAGATGCAGACATTTTTTCTCTCCCTCAAGGAGCATAGAATATAGTTTGTGAAACAGCAGCAAAAATTGAACCGTGTGCATATCTGAAGAATGGATCTACCTCGGGGAAGGGGCAGGGTTTTCTATTTAATAAATTCAGAATGTACTGATTTTTAGAATGTATTTACCCTTGTAGCCAGACTAAAATGCAGTATCTCATTTCCCCTGGGGTCAGGCTGTTAACCAATATTACAGCTGGGGGGACTTAAACACAAGGAGATGGAGTGACTTGCCCAATTAGCAGAGAGCGAGCCAGCAGTGGAGTGATTTTCCCAATGGCATACAGCGAGCCACTGGTGGTATGACTTGCCCATGATCACACAGTGAGCCACTGGTGGAGTGACTTGCCCATGATCACACAGTGAGCCACTGGTGGAGTGACTTGCTCATGGTCACACAGTGAGCCAGTGGTCAAGTGACTTACCTGTGGGCACACAGTAAATCCATGGTGGAATGAATTGCCCATGGGCACACAGCAATTCAAAGGGTGAAGGGTCTTGTTCATAGGCACACAACAAGCCAGTGGTGAAGTCACTCTGCCCATGGGCACACAGTGAGTCGGTGGTTGAAGTAAACTGCCTTTTGGCACACAGCATGCCAGTGGTGGAGTGACTTGCCTGTGGGCACACAGAGAGCCACAGGTGACATGATTTGCCCATTGGCACACAGCAAGTCACAGGTGGCATGACTTGGCCATGGGCACAGTGAGTCAGAAGTCAAGTGATTTGCCCATGGGTACACAAGCCAGTGGTGGAGTCACTTTGCCCATGGGCACATGGTGAGCCAATTGGCGAAGGGACTTGTCCATTGGTACATGGTGAGCCCATGGTCGCGTGACTTGCCCATGACCACACAGCGAGCCAGTGATGGAGCGACTTGCCCATGGGCATACAACAATAAAATTGGTGAAGTAAATTGTCCATTGGTAGACTGCAAGCCAGTGGTGGAATGACTTGCCCATGGGCACACAGCGAGCCAAAGGGTGAAGTGACTTGCCCATAGGCACACAGTCAGCTAGTGGTTGGGTGACACAGTGAGCCACTGGTGGAGTGACTTGCTCATGGTCACACAGTGAGCCACTGGTGGAGTGACTTGTCCGTAGGTACACAGTGAGCCACTGGTAGAGTGACTTGCCCATGGGCACACAGCGAGCCAGTAGTGAAGTGACCTGCCCATAGATGCACAAAGCAAGTAAGTACTGGAGTAACTTGCCCATGGGCACAAAGTGAGTAAGTATTGGAGTAACTTGCCCATGGGCACACAGTGAGCCAAGGAGTGAAGTGACCTGCTCATAGGTGCACAAAGCGAATAAGTATGGAGTAACTTGCCCATGGGCACAAAGTGAGTAAGTATGGACTAACTTGCCCATGGGCACAAAGCGAGTAAGTATTGGAGTAACTTGCCCATGGGCACACAGTGAGCCAAAGCGTGAAGTGACTTGCCCATGGGCACACTGTGAGCCATTGTTGAAGTGACTTGCCCATGGGCACACTGTGAGCCATTGTTGAAGTGACTTGCCCATGGGCACAAAGTGCGCTACTGGTGGAGTGACTTGTCATTGGGTACATAGCAAGCTAATTGTGGAGCTGGGTTCTAATGAGGATTTCCTCATTCATAGTCCTTTGCTTCAACAATAGAACCCAGTGCCTGAGAATTAGGATTGGAACCAAGATCTCCTGGCTCATAGCCCTCTGCTCTAACAATAAGACCACAAAGCAGTGGAACCGAGATCGAAACAAAGATCTCCTTGTTTGCAGTCCTTTTCTGTAATCATTAGACCACACTGCCTGGAATCTGGGATTGAACCAGGATCTCATGGCACATGGTCCTGTCTAAGCATGCTACATGTCACACTATAGGCATTAGACCACAAAGCCTGGGAACAGAGATTGGAGCCAGGATGTCTTGGCTGAAAGCCCTTTGCTGTATGCATTAGGCCATGGTGTCTCACTGTTGTAGGTTGTCCTCAGAAGGAAAAAGTGTTTTCTCCATGTATAAAATGATTGAGTCTCTGCAGCACTGCCCTCAGTCTGAAATTGTAAACGTTTGTAAAAAGAGTGATTATTTTGCTGTCTAAACTCACAGCAGCTTCCTCGTGCTCTTAAATTTGTTTAAAAATGTAAGACATTAAAAATATTTTGATACTGATGCAGGATTTGTGAATTTGCACATGACTGTTAAAAAGATATTGAATATGATCTCCACCAGTTACAGCCGAGGTTCAAATTAGGTGCAGCCACTACCACCAAGAGCTGCATTAGGAGGCAAGCTTGAGTATTCAGTGGTTATGAAAGACAGGATGTCAGCGGGTGATCCAGTTGCACAGCAGCAGTTAGTATTGCACTGCCACCTAAGAAACTGGGGTCTGTGTGGGCCACAGGAATTCTGCCTGAGGTTGACTGGCTCAGGCTCATCACAGAACTGAGCTATTCACCACCTAGAAAACAGGGGGGCAGGGTCTGTGTACATGCTTCGAATTCCACTCTGAAGCTGACTGGGGGTTAGGCACATCACAGAAGTGATCTGCTCACCAGCTAGGAAATGGGGGTCTGTGTGCGGGTCCCAGAATTCCACCCAAATCCTAAGAAGAAGGGAGGAGGCAGGCTGTCTAGGATTTGCCTCCACCATTGACTATCAACTGACATTGGTGTCGGCTGCTTGCCTGATCTTTCGAAGGATTCAGCAAGGAAGGGAGAAAAGACAAATGCGCTGCTGGCCAGCCTTCTCCCAGAGCCATCAGACCAAGCGGTTAATACAGTTTTCACTAATCAAGTTCTCAGCATGCAATGTCTTATTCCGCTCTCTGGAAAGCTGACCAGACAGTCCCAAGGGTCCACTCAGTACTAGCCATTACCTGGGACTGTAACTGCAGTCCTCAATCCACAGGCAGTTGTGATGAACTATTGTGTCACCAGGTATACTGCCCCACTGTCACATGGCCTGTATAAAATGCACAACATGTCTAATATTAAAGGGCAATAATATGGACTGTTTCATAGTCATTGGACTGTTTTTCATCTAACTGAATATAGTAATGTAAGTGTCAATGCAACAATAAAGTGTAACTTTGTATGTTTATTTATTTAAAATGTTGTTCAAGAGGATCATTCTGTGAGATGCAGCAGTCATTCAGGGGCAGGGAGTTCTAGGTATGTGTGACTGTAATGGTGTTGCTATTCCGTTACTTTGAAAAGTCTTTTCCAAACACATCTGTAAGTTAATAAACCACTGAGATGATGCTTACGGTTGTAAAAGTGTCTCACACACATTGGCCCCTGTGCATTAAGGGGCAGGTAGCCTACATGCTGCAGATCCATGACGTGTAGGCAGCCCTACATCTGAATGTTGTTAATCAGGGGTCTGGAAGACCCCTGTGCAGTTTCATTGAAGGGACATGCATCCCTTCCACACAGGATCACCTGCATGTCTGGGAGCATGACTGCACTCTGTGCCATTCACAGAGGCATGCAGTGCCAGGCAAGAGGGTGCAGGATATAGCAGCAGTGACCCTGCCATATCTTTTTCATCTCCCCTCAACTTGCACCCGCTAACTGCGGCGGGATAAGGAATCCCTCCACTGTGTTGCCCCAGCCCCCAGGCTGACTGGGAGGGCTGGGGGCAGCCATTCAGCACTCGCCCATCTTTTTTTAAAGACAGACATCCAGCACCATCCCAGAATCCCTTACTCTGTGTGGAGCAAGAGATCGACTATGGGACCAGGCAAGTCATCTGATTGGATGCCCACATGTGTCCTATGATCTTCCACCCACACAGCAGCATGCCAGGGGAAGGGCCGTGGACAGGCACTGCACAGTGGTGTGAGTTAGTGCATGCTGCACCCTGATCAGCTTGTCCGTGGGTGCGGTGCTGTGTGGGCCAGATTCATGCCTCTCATGTGTACTCAGGTTGCATCTGTGCATAGCTCCCAGTGTTAGGGTAGGAGAACAGCAAACTGTAGGTGAGCCGTTTGAATACCCTGAGAATTTAATGAGCCCAAAGCTTATTTTTCACTTTTTCTTCCATCCTTTGTTTATCTCTCCTGTAGCCAGGACAGGTTATGCTCCCCTCAGCTCCACCCCACTGATCTCAGCATCCTCCATCTCCCCAGGGACTTACCTGAGACTTTGTACTCCTACAGACACTCTCCCCTCATGGCGGGGTCAGGAGGGGAGGGCCACCCCCCCGAGCACAATCCAGTCTGCAGCTCAGGGTCCCGGTGATGTGGCAGGCAAGAGTTAGCATGCAGACTTCATTCATGCCTGCCCTGCCACCATTTTAATTTCCACCTTTATGTTCCCTTTCTCATGCGGGGCACGCCAATCAACATGCTGCGGTGGGAGGCACGGCATGCTGCAAAGTCTCACAGCACCTTCCTTCTATCTGCTGTCTCTGATTACACTGCCACCAGGCTTCCACCTGGTGGCAGTCATTCAGCAGACCATGCAGTCCATGCCCCTCCCCCGAGAGGAGAGCAGCGGGTCGGGTGCTTGATCCCTCTCCTTTCTGACCAACCCTGGCAACCCGTGCTCATTGCGGACACAGGATGCCGGCATGGTGAGGTAAGGTGCTCAGCACCTCAGCCCCATGTCACTGGGCCGGGCATCACTTATTTATTTTTACAACTTATTTACCCAGGTATCCCAGCTGAGACACATCTCCCTTTCAGTGGGGTCCTGCTTAATCAATTTCTGCAGCTTGTGGGGCCAAAGCACTTGTAGGTCAAGTGACGTGCTCAAGGTCACACAGTGAGAATTTGGCTATGGCGAGGTTGGAACTGGTGGTCTCCTAGTTTCCAGGCTGGTACTCTAACCACTATTCTACACTGCCTCCCAGTGGCTGTACTTATAACAGTGAGAGTGGCCATGTTAATGTATTATTGATAAAGGTCAAATCAATAATACTTTAAAAACTGATCAACATATTAAAACTTTTAAAAACATCCACAAACATGTCTTCTTCAAGGGCACCTGTATGTAAAATACTCTTGACAGAACAACAGTGTGATAGCCTTCACCACCAACACCAATGCTGTGTCTTACTTGGTTGGCATGCAGTGTGAGAAATACAACCTCCTTCCTTCCAGAAACCAAGCCACCTCACCAGAACTTAAAGTTTACACGTGGGTGACACTACAGTACACTATGCTACACTACATTACACCATGTTACACTACAGAGTTTACACGTAGGTGACAGTACAGTACACTATGCTACATTACATTACACCATGTTACACTACATAGTTTACACCTAGGTGACACTACAGTACACTATGCTTCACTACATTGCACCATGTTACACTACAAAGTTTACATGTAGGTAACGCTACACTATGCTATGCTACAGAGTTTACAGGTAGGTGTAATAACACTACACTACAACATGCTACACTACAGAGTTTACATGTAGGTGACATTACACTACACTATGCTACACTACAGAGTTTATAAGCAGGTGACACTAGTTCAAGTTTATTGCAGGAAAAAAACTCCATTGAGCAAGCTCATTTACAAAGAGGTCCTTGTAGACAATAACAGCAATACAGAAAAACTTACTATACAGACAATATTTTACTAAAACATACTAAAACATACTATAATGCCAGCAGAATCGGCCTAACAGTCTTTCGCGTCTGTTTGTTTGGTCAGCCCCACCCTGGGAGCTGACCTTGCCCCCCTTGCCTTCTCTGGTTTTTCTCCTTCCCAGTTCGGGATATTCTCGCTGCATTGAATTTTGCTCCAGAACCCTTCCCTGTACCTGTCCCACCCCTCTTGAATCCCTCCACCGTCTCTGCCTCCACCACCCCTGGGCAGCACATTCCATGGCTCCACCACCCTCTCAGTGAGGTAGCACCTCCTCCTTTCTCCCCTGAATCTTCCCTCCAGCTTCCACCAATGCCTTCTAGTTGCCCCCGCCTCCTTCCTTCAAAGCTCCCTGACTGCTCCTCCCCTATTTACCCCCTTCATGTACCTGGAGACCTCTATCATGTCCCCGGTCCCTTCTCTCTTCCAATGTGTACATATTTAGCTCTTCAAGCCTCTCCCCATAGGTCCTGTCCCTCAAGCCCCAAATCATTTTGGTTGCCCTCCTCTGGACCTTCTCCAGGAGTTTAATGTCCCTCTTTAAGTGTGGCCTCCAAAACTGCACGCAGTACTCGAGGTGCGGCCTCACCAAGCAGTTATACAGAGGGAGTATCACTTCCCTCCTTCTGGAGGTGATCCCCCTAGCGATGCATCCCAGCATCCTGTTGGCCTTGGCTACTGCCCTCCTACAAGTCTCCAAGTTGTTCATCTTGACATCCACCACCACCCCCAGGTCCCTCTCAGCCATCGAAACTTCTAGCATTATGAGGCAGAAAGATACAGAAATGTCATACAATGCCATAATGTGAAAATAGCATAGTATACAACCATGTTACAAGGCAAGAACAAACATTACAATAGAAAAAATTACTCACCGCTTCCAAGTTGTCCTTTGGCATCAATAACTATAGCAGTCAGCTGGATAGCTGGCACTGCCCTGGAGGTAGAATGTATGGTAATGAAATTTATGAATTAGCCAATCAGAAAGCAGCTATGGAATGTGCTGAGCGTGAGAGGAAGGAGGCTACAGAATGTTTTCGAAGACAGGATGGGCAAATGCCCAGAAACGAGCCAACAGGAATAAAACATTTATAATAACCAGTACCACAACCATAAAACTTTGCTCAAAATGCAATCCAAAGTTAAACATACTGCAAAACTTTTTAAGGCAAAAACAGAGGGCAGGATTCACGCATCGCTCGGGAGCTAAGTCCCACCCGCAACTCCAGTGGTGGACTGAACGCCTCGCAGCTGCGGTGCATGCGATTCACAGCCGCAGCAGTTGAGGAGGGTGTTACGGCTGCTCCCACTGGCCGTAGCAACACTCCACAGCTGTGGCAATCCCCCTGGTAACTCCACCCGCAAACTGCTGTCAGTCGTGGAGCCGGTCGTAATCCAGCTCCTCCCTTGTGAATATCCACCACTATGGGACCCCTGCGGCTCCGCAAGTGGCCACCCTTTGGTGCCGCAGTTTTGCCGCAGCTGCAGGACTTTCGTGGGATTCGTGAATCTTGCCCAGAGCCTTCTTCTGAAGATTATCTGGGGAGGATGGGTTGGAGCTTACTGATGCTAAAAGACACCTTGGAAGAAAGATCACTATGGTGAGTAATTTTTTCTTATTACCTCAGGGGTCCTTTAGCATCAGTAACTATAGCAGACAACAAAACAGTGCTGATGGGAGGCAGGTAGAGAACCTATTTAGGAAAAAGGCTCTGCAGGACCGCCCTACCAAAACTGGCATCAGATCTAGACTACTGATCTAAACAGTAATGCTTAGTGAAAGTGTGTACAGTCTTCCAAGTTGCTGCTCTGCAGACTTCCAGAAGTGGAATGTCCCTTGCAGCTGCCACTAAAGCAGAAGTACCCCTAGTAGAGTGGGCTCTGAGGCCCTCCAGGCTGCTTGCCAGCCTTGTCATAACAGAATTGAATGCATGAGACTATTCAGCGAGAGATAATTCTCTTAGTGGCTGGTCTCCCTCTAACTACCTCCCCATAGGTGAGGAACAGCTGTGTCGAAGAGCCTCTGTACTGTTCAGTGTGGTCCAAGTAGTACAGGGCTCTTTTGACATTCAACCCATGGAACTTTTGCTCCCCTGGAGTGGATTTGTCTATGAAGAACAAAGGTAAAGTGACGGATTGATTAAGGTGGAATTCAGAAACCACCTTAGGCAAGAACTTTCTGTTAGTTCTGAGCTCAGTCTTGTCCCTGTGTGGGATGAAATAGTTGGGCTCAGTGCAGAGGGCCTGCAACTCTGAAGTCCTTTTAGCAGAGGTAATGGCCACTAAATATGCAGTTTTCCAGATCACTATACTTAATATGGCCACAGCCATGAGCCTCAAAGGAGGCTCCATAAGTTTGCAATACAGAGATTCAAACTCTAGGGAGGCACAGGTTCCCTAATTGGAGGCTGGACATGAAGGAGACCTCTAAAAAACTGTTTGAACACTGTTTGTACATAGACTGACTTGACCTTCCCCACAGAAAGATAGGCTGAGACAGCAGTCATACAAAGCTTCAGGGAGGAGGGCTTTAAGCCTGAGTCCTGTAGGTATACCAGATAGTTCTAGATGGTAGGAATCAAGGCCTTAAGAGGATTAATGTGCTTCTGTTTGCACCAGATAGAAAATCTTTTCCATATTTGGTTGCATGTCTTTTTTTGTACTAGGCTTTTTGGACATCCTCAGGATCTTCAGCACTTGCTCAGAGTACTGAGAATCAGGAAACTCTAGCTCCTCAAGAGACAAGCTTTAAAGTGAAGGGTTTCAAGTCTGGATAAAATGCCCCTGTCTAGGGAAGAGACAGAAGGGAGTGACTCAGAAGAAAGTGAATAGGCTTGCTTCATGACATGGACATCCGAAGAGGGTACCATGCCTGCCTCTGCCAGTCTGGTGCCACTAATATATTTGCAGGTTGATCTCTGAGCTTTAACAGAGTTCTAAAAATTAAGGAAAAGGGAGGAAAGGCATAAAGGAACCTTTCCGTCCAATCCAGTGCTAGGGCATCTGTTGGAAGAGTTCCCAGTACTGGAGCCCTGCAGCAGAACAGAGGAAGTTGATAGTTTAGGTGAGAGGCGAACAGATGCACTTCTGGTATGCCCCACCTCCTGAACACTGTGGCCAGCACTTGTTTGTTCAGGCACCATTTGCTGTTCCCCTGGTTGATGCAACTGAGAGCATCTGCTAGAGTATTGTCTTTCCCTGGGAGTTATATGGCTGAGAGACTGACCCCCAGGGAATAGGCTAGGTCCCAGATCCTCATTGCCTCAAGTCATAGGATAGTGAACCTTGTGTCACCCTGCTTGTTTATGTAAAACATAGCAGTGGTGTTGTCTGTTTGTATTTGAACTGTTAATCCCTTTATCTATCGAGCAAAAGCCTTGACAGCCAGATAAATGGCCCTGAATTCCAGCAAACTGTTGTAGGATTGTGACTCTAGTGGAGTCCAGGAGCCACTGACAGAACAGTTGTCCACGTGAGCTCCCCAACCAAGCAGAGAAGCATCTGTAGTGGCGATCTTTGATGAGGGGAAACCTGGAAGGGAACCCCACCGCAGGTCAGTAGGATCCTTCCACCAGTCCAGAAACTGTAGCAGGTTTTTGTAACGAATCAATTAGGATAAGGAACCTTGCTTTGGGACCAGCGAGACCTTAGGTAATGCTGAATGTCCTCATTCTGAACTTGACCCCTTGGACCACAGCTGACATAGATGCCATGTGGCCCAGAAGCTGCAGGAAATGCCTGGCTGGCCTGGGCTGACCCAGGACAAAAGAGTTTGCCACTGACAGTAAGTTTTAAATCCTTTCCAAAGGTAGAAAAGCTCTGCTGTGAAAAGTGTCCAGCTGTGCACCTATGAAGGTGAGAAGTTGAGCTGGTGCTAACTGGGACGTCTTTAGATTTATAATGAAGCCCAAAGATTGCAGAGTGTCCTTTGTTAAGGAAAGGGCCTGTTCCAGAGAGGAGAGGAGGCTTTGCCACTATGAGCCAGTTATTCAAGTATGGGTAAACTGATATCCCTTTTTCTTAAGTGAACTGCCACTACAGCTAGACATTTTGTAAATACCCTTTAGCAGATGTCAGGTCAAGGCATGGCAGCACACTGGTAGTTCCCCGATGGAAGTCTGAACCTTAGGAACTTCCTGTGGGCCAGCCTGATGGGATATGAAAGAAATCATCTTTGAGATCTAAGGAGGCTAGTCAGTTTCTGCTGCAAAGATTGAATCACCAAATTCAGAGTGACCATCTTGAATTTTGACTTCAGAGGGTGTCTGTTCAGGAACCTGAGGTCTGAAATAGGCCACCACTCCCCATTCTTTTTCTGAGTCAGAAAGTACCTGGAATAGAGTCCTTTGTCCCTTTGATGGACAGGCAAGGCCCGATTCTTAAAGGGGGTTTACAGTGGAGCAAGCTGCAGCAAACAGCAGCTTGCACCAAAGCCTGGTGCACCAGGGACCCTGCACCATATTCTGGTACAAGAAGGATCCTGGTGGCTAAGTCCCCACACTTGCAGCAACCTCTCCCCTGCAGCAAACACCTGGCGCACTAAAGGGATTGCCACAGGCTCCTTGCTTCAGGGCAAGCAGTCCCCCCTCCCCATTCCCCGATGCTGCCCCCAGGAGAAATAAGAACCCCACCACCCCCATGATCCCTGATGGTGACAGTAAAGAGGATGTCATGCCCTGATCCCTGTGAGTACAGTATACAATATATGGCACTGATCCCCAATCCCTGTGTGTATATTAATATTAAGTAAATGTCATGCCCCCTTCCCATCTCCGATCATGCCAGTATGCTGCAGATGTATGCCCATGCCCCTATCCCCAATCCCAAAGCTGCCAGCATTGATACTGTTACAGTATGCACATTGACAGTTCAGTCGGCGGCCAGCTGCGGAGGTGTGAGGTGGGCTGTGCTGGTTGCCAGCTCTATTCATTACTATCAATGTTGGCAGCTTTGGGGTTGGGGATAGGGGCATGGAACATATGTCTGAAGCATACTGGCATCATCGGAGATGGGGAGAGAGGCATGACATTTACTTAATATTAATATGAAGATGGGGATTGTGGATCGGGCATGGTCACTCTATTATTACTAATGTAAACTTGGGGATCTTGGCATGGAATTATAGTATAAATTATGTACACATGGGGATTGGGCGTGAGAACTATAATTACGTATTAATAATGTGATCAAGGGGATCGGGGAACCCAGCATGTTGCTGCAAGTGGGCAATTCTCCCAGGGGAGAATTTTCCAAGTCCTCTTAAACCAGCTCTGGTTGATCTAAGGGTACTTAGAATTTCTAACTCCGGCAGTTTCCTGAGAATTGCAGTTATGGGGCTGTGGCAGCTTACATCTTTCACATGCCCTCTAGCGCCTTGTTGTAGCCCATTCCTGGGCGTAGGGGTGGCGCAAGCCTCATTTGGGGCAGGCTGCCTTTGAGAATCACTCCCGGTGCATCGTTTGCTACTACAAGTACTTCTTTGCGCCATTCTTTGGTGCAAGCCCCTTGCACTTGTCAGGAACTTTGAGAATCGGGCCTGCAATCTTCCACTACCTTTGCTTCCAAAGATGCTTTGCCTCCAATTCCAACAGAATGTTCTCTGTAGGAGTTAGAGGTTTGGAAAGCTGAGTTCTTTTTAGAGCTGGCATCTTTTTGAACTGAAGGGACAGGCCCTTTTCCACTACTTTCAGGACCCATATGTCTGTGGTAATAAGGTACCAGGACTGGAGGTAGTGGGAGAGTCTGCCCCCTACAGGCAGAGGGGAGGTGACCTTGACTGAGGAGTCAGGGCTTCTGCTGGGTGGCAGGAGCAGGGGAAGAAGTAGACCTTCTCTGTCCCCTCCTGCCTCTACTTCTGTAGAAACCCCTAAACTGAGAGAGGTCAAACTGAGGAGGAAAGGAGTAAAAAAGGCTTGGGAAAATAGCCCCTAGCTCTATTACCCCTATGTTGAGGTCTGTGGGCCCCCTGAGGCCTAGTCTTAGTAATGTTACTCTAATAGGTTGATCTATACTTGTCAACCATCTTCATATAGTCCTTAGTCCTAGAGTCAAAAAGAAGATTTCTGTTGCAAAGAAAGTCCATAGCTTTGGCCTGAGTGTCTTATGACAGATTTGTTTGATCTGAGCCAAACAAAGCGCCTCAGGGAAATAGCCTGGGCCATAACCCAAGAGGCAACATCATTGTTATTGTCCGCCATGTGGAACTGATATTCAGTGGCCTCCAGAGCTGTCTTAGCTGTTTCCACTAAATCTTTGGCCATGGAATCTGAACCTCCTTTGACAGTTGCCAACACCGAGGTCCACAAGGCCTTCTGATAGTTGGCTGTATAAGCCATATAAGAGGCCAGGCAAAGAAGGAGACAGGCTGAAGTATAAGTCTTCCTGCCCATTAAGTCCAGTTTTTTAGAATCCTTTTCTGGTGGCTGGGAAGAAAGTGGAACCCCAGCTTTATCACATGCTGCCTGTTGCAACACTCCCCCATGACTTGGGTGCACAAACAGAAATTCAGCATCAGTTTTTGAAAACTGATATTTTTGTCAGCCCTCTTTTCAACCCCCTGTACTGAAGTGGGGTTTTGAAGGATTTTATTTATTTATTTATTTAGCTTTTGTTACCGGGTAAGTACACTAGACAAGTATTATGCCTATTTTCAGGAACGACCGGGAGAATACAACATGAGGAAAACAGTCAAAGAGACATGGCAAAGAGAGTACAGTTTTTTGTCACAGTAAACAAACGTGGGAAATACATCATTTGACGCTAGGGAAAACATATAGTAGTAAGCACATTTCAGATTATACACTCTAGACTAGCTAGTTCAACTGACAGATATATGTAGGTCATCATACATAGGAGTGGAGCATAGCTCAAGGACTGGATTGGTCATAATGTAACTTATAATATTGTTGTCATAGTGTTCTTCCTGAAGGGTTTATAAATAGAGAGAACCAATTTCTTAGGAGGGGAGACCCTTCATCTCTCTATAGTCCTGGTCTTCCTCCTCATCTTGGCTGGTTTCTGGTGAGGGAAGGTCAAGAGTGTCTGCCATGTGCAGCAGGAAAGTAAAGGGAGAGGATTTATCCTTCTGTTCAGAAGCAGCCCCAAAATTTGGATCAGGAGACACATCTAGTTATGGGGTTTTACCCTCAGATATGACATCAGGGGCTGTAACAGTCATCATCATCATCGTCTAGGGAAATCAGAGGCCCCTAAAATAGAACCCATGCCTGGATAGTTTGATAAAGATGCCAGGCTTTAGCCACATCTTCCATAGAGAGAAGGTCCCATTGAAAATCTTGTGGGCCACCCTCCTGGGTTTCAATATTTTTTGACTTGTCTTTATGTGTTTTCCTCCTTGCAGCCTCACTAATGGCATCACTTGGAGGAGCAAGAGGATTATTTTCCTTACGCATCTTTTTAGATGCCGCTTATCAGTGACGGATCGTTTTTTCTTTTTGAGTTAGGAACTTCATCAGCCCCTTTAGCCTTATTTTTTAAAGGCACTTCATCAGTGCCAGCCTGTGTGTTCTTTGATTTTAAAGGCACTTCATCAGCCCCTGTACCAGGTTTAGAATTTAAAGATCCCTCATCAGCACCTGTATAATTTTTATTTTTGATAGGCCCCTCATCAGTGACATTGGGTCTGTGTTTGGGACCAGATGAAGACCCTCTGCCATTTCTCTAAGCCTTTTTGCTCTAGTTCTCAAAGTTTTGGAAAATTTGGAGCAAAGAATACAGTAATGATCTGGACCTAAACACTTTAAACAGAGGTCATGAGTATCAGCTTTAGCTAAAATTCTATGGCAGTTCAAGCAGTTTTTAAAACCCGTGGGTCCAGTCCTTTCCTAGGGGCTTCTGACATGCCCAAGTACCAGAAAACCTCCAGAAAGAATGTTGAACCATTTAAAACTAAGGTCAAACAGTCGGTTCCCTCGCGGTAAAGAACCATGACTTTCCTGAGGTAAAAAATGTATAAAACCATTGGCTCCTGCTAGAAAAAGGGAACCACAATAAAATTAAACAATAATAATAATGATAACAGGGAACCGCGGAAACACTATATTGATAACTTTAAGTAACTGTGGGTTACCCCAGGGGTCGAGGTTGGTGGTATTTTTGTGTTATTAGCGCTGTACAGTGCCTCCATATGTAACCTCCTACCTGGGAGCTGGGCTTGGGGAGAAAACTGTTGCTCGGTATTTTGGCTAGGTTTGACTTCTAGTCAGGGCACCCAAGTAACTCCGGACACAGGAAGCAATAACTGTAATGTCCAATACCAGAAGTTGGGATTCTAAAGTGTGGCTTTTATTCACATCCAACAGAATAACAAAGCATAGATGGACTTCACGGGGCTACACTCCTGGTAATGCAGATTTATGGAGATCAGAACACATCCTCTTTACACTGAAACCCTCAGGTCTCGAAACACTCTGGGCTCTCTGCCCTAACTCAACTCTTTTTCGGTTTCCCTGGCACGGCTCCATTGCCAGCCCTTTGGACACTTACCATATAGCATGGAACATTTATTGGTGGCTCCCTAAACCACCAATGAGCACTTCTGGCTCCATCAGGGAATCTTCCTCATCAATCCCATGTCTGGGTACTTTCCTCAGGCACTGGCCAAGTACCTGAGAGAAAGCAACAGGTGTCCCAAAGCAAACCCGTAGAGGTGAATTTGGTTACTACTGATGGGGGGGGTCTCCCAACTCTTGCTCCCATAATTCATACCCAGCCATCTCTGGACTGTAACACCTCATCCTTAAAAACAATTTGCTATGTAGATTCTCTTTAAATGTATGTCACATCCAGTCTACTGTTTTTCCATCCCATTTGTGCTGAACTTGAACATACTTAAAAAGTGGCTGTGTCCATTACTCTAGACCCCCTACAGAGTTAAGCAGTCCAATCCCCACATCTTCCAAACTGTACTTGGCTGTCTTTTCCTGACCCCACAGTAACAGTCACTTTAGTTTCATCTTGTCTCAGGTGAAAACTCATTGGCCCTTTAGCAGAGCAAACTCGCCCTTGTTGCAGGTGCCACACAGGCGTTCTCTTCAAAGAAAGCTCGTCCAGAACTTCTGGTGCCTCAGCACGAACTTAACTTAGGCAGCTTTTTCCCCTAGCCGGACCAGAGGAGTTGTCCCTGGAAGCAGGATGATTCCTTCCCCCCATCCCTGCAGGGATGGGGCCCTGAACCACTGAAAGCAGTCTCTACCACTTCACTTGGCTCTTCTTGTGTTCCTCTCCAGGTGAGAACACACACTTCTACAAAAAAGTAACTCTTTAACAGAGCTTAGGACTCTGAGGGCCTGCTTCCAGCAGAGCACCTCCTTCCTCTACTACAGACTGCAACAGACTGACTTCAAATTCCCCAACGTTCTACTTTAACCTCCAACTGCAACATTCCAGTGTGGCTTATGCAGCTGTGACAGTTCTAAAATGATGTCATCCCTCAGTCTCAGCTGAGACTGAGAACAGAGTGAGACAGTGTGAAATCCATTTAACTGGAGTTTCACAAGCTGCCTGTCCCTGCCTGCCACTAGGTCTAACTGGGATTCTAGTAACCCCGGGTAACAGGGGGCTTACACTCACCCTGGGCCAGGAAAATGACTGTCCACAGTCATTAGTCACCCGGCTTAGGCCATCTCATCCCATGTGTTGACTACAGAGAGGTAGCGCTGCCTTTTCCCCTACCATGTACCTGCACAGGCAGACAACACTAAGGGCCTAGAGGCCTTCGGCTGACGCATCAGCCTCTACTCTACCCACTGACTATGGGTACCTAGTGGCTCTGGTAGAATTGTCCAGAGCATAGCCCTACTAGATCAGTACTGCAACCCCTACTGCAGGTCAGAGCCACAGCCTGTCTATCCCCCAGCCCTCTAGGAAAATCTGTCTGCCTCTAACTCAAAATTCCCAAAATAAAACAGACAGGGGCCTCCCCAACCCTGGACACCATGCAACCACTCACCAGGAGCTAATACCATCTATGCATTACTCCCACACTCCCCACAACCATACGTGTGGAAGGAAAAGTTACACACAGTAGCAACAACAACAGTACTTTAAGCACCACACTGTAAGTACTACTGAGGAACTCCACTGAGTCCCTCCTCCTCTTCTTGTCTTCTCTTATCTTCTTCAGGAACATCTGCAAGAAAAAGAAAGACAATGCACACTCCTGATATGCATACACAGTCTATCTAAAACTCTACCATCAAAACACTGGGGAATCCCCAAAAGATTTTTAGAAAAGTAGAAAAACAGTATAAACATTAGAAAACAGTAGAAAACATTGACATTTTTACAATACACCATATTTGGGGATGGAGTCTTAAAAGTCCCATCTAGTGACCATAGTGCCCAAAGACAAGTCCATTTAAGAGTCTCTCCTGGGCCGGAGCCTGGTGAAGCACAGTTCTAGTAGGCCAAAGTCCCAAAGGAGAGTCTTTGAGGACAGTTCAAACATCTGGAGTCTGCTAGTGTAAGGTGTGTACTGCAATGTCATAAGAATAGAAAGTCTGGACTTACCAGTCCCTTGTAGAACAACATGATACCATACCTGGTCCTCGGCTGAAGACTCTCCCTGGCAACATTCTTCCAATATAGCTGGGCAGACATCTTCCGGGAAATGACAGGAGGGCACATCTGGAAACTGCTGGGTTGATGTCATCTCTGGAGATGGAGCCTTGGAACAGGAACAAAAAAGAAACAGCTGGTCTGAAGTTATCTGATACCCAGGCGATGAATCAGGATACAGCTGGGCTGGTGTCCTCTGGATCCGAGGTCATCTGGTGGGCCAATAGATGGATTCTGGAAAGCCAGTACACTGTAGAACTGATGAATGTGGGCACCTGAGTCCTGGATGTCTAGACTGGTGGAAGAACATAGGTACGGCAACTGCTGGAGTGGCAGCACTGGCTACCACTGCTCTGCTTTCCATTTGGTAGGCATGGGCACATTCAGGGAAGGTCTTTGCATTGTGGCCAATAGCACAACGGTCAGGTGCTTGAATTATCACCCCATCTGCGCTCATAATTCACACTGTGAAAGGTTTCATTTCCTCCATCCATTAATTTGAACAGTGTCAATAAACAGTGTTCTGTCTCTTTCCACTGGCTGTATTTTCTTGAAACATTCTGTTCTTGACATGCGTGTTTGCACCAGGATGCACACATTTCATTGCTTCTTCCCAAATCCAGGATTTCCTGCTTTTTTCAATCTCCTCCCAGACTCTCCGAGGAAAGGTAGGAAAGGACATCCTGTAGATTTAATTCACTTTCTTACGAACCAGTCTTTCCTCTTTACTAGCTTTGGTCAACTCGAGACCTCTGGTCTGGCTTGGGGGCAGCCAGTCCTGGTTCTGCCAGCTGTGCATTCTTAATGACACAAAAAATGGATCCCTGGTTTCTTCTTGCACAGCCAGGACAGTGGAATCATCGCTGTCTTCCATGCATTCTTCTGAGGCAAGAGCTTGAGGCTGTGTACCAGTTCCTTTTTCACAATGCCACATGATTCCCCTCTTCTTCTTCCTCACTGAGAATCTGTGCCCAGGAGTGAGCAGTCATCCTCACTTCTGAAACTGTCCACTCTTCGCTGGGCTGGAGGTGAACCTCCATTCAGAGGCCTCCCTTGTCTCGTCTTCACCTATGAGACTTGGACTAGTCCCCCCTCTCTCCAAGGGTCTACTGATGCTTTTCCTGAAATCTTTCTCTGTGACTCAGATTCTGAAACATCAGCACATTATTCTGTCTGTAAATCTTCACCCTCTAGTTTCATGCCACACTCTGAGGGGCCTTCTCCAACAGGCTTCGCCTGGTGCTGTGTGCTGCCAACTGCAGATTCTTGAACTTTTGTCCATGTGGAAGCCAAACGAATCTTGGGTGCTTTAAACAAACCATATTTCTTTAGGCATCCAGAACAGTGAGGTACCATGGAGACATCCCTTCCAGCATTTAAGCACATCAAACATACTCGCACTAGATATAAAGGAATCGCCACACGAGGAGGCAGCCCCTCTGTAGTAACATCTCTCAATGTCCCTTAACTTGTTAACTTCTACTGCTATCACAGCCTGGGCAGGATCTGGGTAGCGGGCTGGTCCTGAAGCCATGACTGCAGAGAAAAACAAACAAACGCTCACTGTTATTTCAAGTCCCACATCACTGAAATTTTTTTCTTTCAAAATGGCTCCTCTACTGCTGTGTTTACATTACTATCCCACCCTGTAATGGCGGCGGCAGCACTCCTATGCATCAACATTCTGTAAATGGGTCAAGCCACTGCGCATCCGATTTACACACTCTACTGATAACTTTGCTCAAACTGCACAAACTTGCACTGTTTTTTCTGCTAGCACATTTATATGATTTACGACTGACTTTTTACTTACTTAAGACACTGCTCTAGCTTACAGTCCCTTAAAGCCTCAATATTTCATAGCACAGGATTGCCTATATTTCTTGCTGCATATCTCATACAACTCACAGTCTCTCACTTAGCTTTGAAAATTATACTGACACTGAACCTATAATTATGCTCACAGTCGGTTGCTTAGAATTCTTGCTTCTAGCTAGTTAAACTGACACAGTCCTTCTTTGCAAAGCGATTACACTGCTAACACACAGATTCAGCTGGCTTTTGGCAAAATCACTTAGTTTGAGCTGTTTTATTTGGCTGGTACTCACTGTTATCAGTAGTTGTTTGCTGTGATGGAAAAATAGCCTGCAGCTGGTCTTGGAGGCCTCTGGAAGGAAGTGGGTTGGCAGTCCTGCCGATCGTCCCTCTAAACACCACACTCACAGTCCAGTCGATCAAGATGCGGGTTGAGCCCACATTTAAACAGAAAAGTCAGTTTTTTAAACTTTTACAGCACTTTCAATCACCGCGATACTCATCCTAACAAGCCAGTTCACACACTCCACTCCCTCTCCCTCTCAAATGCTGCAGTCGCTCTAAAGCTGGCTTGGAGCAGGACTGATTGCAGTCTCACCAATCACTCAACATCATGCAAATGAGCCTCTCTCCTCTCGAATGCTCTTCTCCTCACAGCGATCATCGAGCAGGCAAAATTTAAACTGCAAACCACTTTTTTCTCAGCTGTAGCTCCTCGGCAGGAGCCCATTTCCTGATTTTCATGGCCATTAAGCACAACAAGTCTCTCAGTCCACACAGAAAGCATTTCCAACATCTAGGACACAATTTTCTTTTGCTACCCACAGTTTTCCACACTTTTCTTTGTCACAAGCACTTTTAAAGCTGGCAAACGCTGTAATTTGATGCAGGACAAGGGCATACACACTGGCTTTACTGCTCCTTGGTAACAGTTGACAATATCACAACAGGACATAGACAGCAGCACACAGTGGCACATTTAGTTTACATTGCTTCAGCTTTTTGGGCTACTTATTGCCAGACAGCTAAACGCTAGCCACTATCTGAGCAACCTTTCTTGCATTTTCTCCCAAATTTCAACAGAATCCTAGCAGTCTTCCATTTTTGTTACTGTGGTTCTCCCAGGGTCGGGTTGGTGGTATTTTTGTGTTATTAGTGCTGTGCGGTGCCTCCATATGTAACCCCTACCTGGGACCTGGGCTCAGGGAGAAAACTGGTGCTCAGTATTTTGGCTAGGTTTGACTTCTAGTCAGGAGCACCCAAGTAACTCCGGACACAAGAAGCAATAACTGTAATGTCCTATACCAGAAGTTAGGATTCTAAAGTGTGGCTTTTATTCACATCCAACAGAATAACAAAGCATAGATGGACTCACGGGCTACACTCCTGGTAATGCAGATTTATGGAGATCAGAACACATCCTCTTTACACTGAAACCCTCAGGTCTCAAAACACTCTGGGCTCTCTGCCCTAACTCAACTCTTTTTCGGTTTCCCTGGCTCGGCTCCATTGCCAGCCCTTTGGACACTTTCCATATAGCATGGAACATTTACTGGTGGCTCCCTAAACCACCAATGAGCACCTCTGGCTCCATCAGGGAATCTTCCTCATCAATCCCACGTCTGGGTACTTTCCTCAGGCACTGGCCAAGTACCTGAGAGAAAGCAACAGGTGTCCCAAAGCAAACCCGTAGAGGTGAATTTGGTTACTACTGATGGGGATCTCCCAATTCTTGCTCCCATAATTCATACCCGGACATTTCTCTGGACTGTAACACCTCATCTTTAAAAACAATTTGCTATGTAGATTCTCTTTAAATGTATGCCACATCCAATCTACTGTTTTTCCATCCTATTTGTGCTGAACTTGAACATACTTAAAAAGTGGCTGTGTCCATTACTCTAGACCCCCCCCACAGAGTTAAGCAGTCCAATCCCCACATCTTCCAAACTGTACTTGGCTGTCTTTTCCTGACCCCACAGTAACAGTCACTTTAGTTTCATCTTGTCTCAGGTGAAAACACATTGGCCCTTTAGCAGAGCGAACTTACCCCTTGGTTGCAGGTGCCCCACAGGCATTTTCTCTTCAAAGAGATCTCGTCCAGAACTTCTGGTGCCTCAGCACGAACTTAAACTCAGGCAGCTTCTTGTTTCCTAGCCAGTCCAGGGGGTTTGCCCCTTGAAACAGGCTGATTCCTTCCCCCCATCCCTGCAGGGATGGGGCTCTGAACCACTGAAAGTGGTCTCTACCACTTCACTTGGCTCTTCTTGTGTTCCTCTCCAGGTGAGAACACACACACCTCTACAACAAAATAGCTTTTTAACAGAGCTGAGGACTCTGAGGGCCTGCTTCCAACAGAGCACCTCCTTCCTCTGCTACAGACTGACTTCAAATTCCCCAACGTTCTACTCTAACCTCCAACTGCAACATTCCAGTGTGGCTTATGCAGCTCGACAGTTCTAAAATGATGTCATCCCTTAGTCTCAGCTGAGACTGAGAACAGAGTGAGACACTGTGAAATCCATTTAACTGGAGTTTCACAAGCTGCCAGTCCCTGCCTGCACTAGGTCTAACTGGGATTCTAGTAACCCCGGGTAACAGGGGTTACATTAAACTTTAAAAAGGAAAAAAAGGGATGCGAGAACCGCAGAACTGAGGAAAGGTTCTGGTGTTCCAAGAACCAAGGGAACCAACTAAACCAAAAATACTTCAGCACGCCAAAATGAAGTAAAAAGGAAACAGCTAACAGTCTAGAAGACAAACTTTTTCTTGACAGAGAGAGAGAGAGCACCTCAGAGGCAGTGTTGCTCAATCCAATGGAGGAAAATTTCTGAAGCCTCCTCTCCTCTTACTGCTCAGCACATTCCATAGCTGCTTTCTGATTGGCTAATTCATAAATCTCATTACCATACATTCCACCTCGGGACAGTGCTATCTATCCAGCTGACTGCTTTTATGTAGGTAACATTACATTACTCCATGCTGCACTACAGAGTTTACATGCAGGTGACATTACACCATGCTACACTACAGAGTTTACATGAAGATTACACTACACTACACCATACTACACTAAGAGTTTACCTGCAGGTAACACTACACTACACTACACCATGCCACACTTCAGAGTTTACTTGCAGGTGACACTACATTACACTGTACTACACTACAGAGTTTATTTGTAGGTTACATTACACTACACTGTCATATACTGTAGAGTTTACATGCAGGTGACACAACATTACAGCATGCTACACTGCATAGTTTACATGTAGATAACACTGCCTTACACCATGCTACACTACAGAGTTTACATGTAGGTGACATTATTTATTTATTTATTGAAATGTTTCACCAGGAAGGCATGCTGAGCAACAGGTTGCCATCTCCAAAAGCACCTGGGAGGTAGGGAAAAATGGGATAGAATACAGAGAAATGTTACAATGTTGGAATACAGTTTGCTTACTTGCATACAATGAGAGCAGGAGGAATTACAGGTGGATAACATTGGCTAACAATACACCAGTTAAGTATAGTAAATATGAAGACACATATAGCAAATTGGCGACAGTTGGTGACAGTTGGTAACACTGGAACACAAATAATAACTTGGCAACAGTATGTGGCACTAGATGGTAAGGTGACCAAACAGTAATTGGTAGCCATTAGTGTAACATAGATATTCAAGATTTACAGTGACTGGAGTAAAGAGAGGAAGAATGGAAGAAGGGAACAAAAATTGCAGAGGGTAGAATGGAAGAAGGGAAAGGAAATTTACAGAGAGATGCAGACAGAACATGATTTTGAGGCAAACAGAGATGACAGGGTGGACTAAAGTGCATATAAGAGGGGTGTAGGTGGGTTATAAGTGCTTAATTGAGTGTAGCGGTAGGCCAGTGTTAGGCTATGTTAACCAGAAGGGGAGGATAGGGAGAGAGGAGAGGTAGAGTGGCAGGATGATGGGAGAGAGAGGTATTGTAGGTGGGGGATGCAAGGGGAGAAGGGGAACTGAAATCATAGTGTCCTGTTATCCCTAGCTGGGCAGGCAGTAGGCAGCCCTATTCACAGGACACTGATTATAGGTGATGAGAGTTACTTATCTGTAGTGATGTGAGAGAGGGGTGTTGGGGAGGGATGTTGTGGGAAGGGGTAGCAGAGGTCAACTGTAGTAGGAGGGGGTAGTACCATACCAGTGTGCTGGGTGACCTTGCCTACACAAGGCAGTGATCTAGCAGTGACTGAGGGGGTACAGTAAAAGGAGAAATAGGGTAAAGGGGGTAAAGTTGTTGCCCACTGTGTACTAGGATAGATTAAGGGTAGAGAAAGAAGAGGGAGGAACACTTTAGCAGGAGGGAGAGTAGGGGACAAGGACGAGCATGATCAGAGGGAAATAGGAGTGGTGGGGAGTAGGCATATGGTAATATGGCTTTGGGGAGATGGCGGGGGATTAGGGAGAGTCATGGCAGGCACAGGAAGGGGCAAGGAAGTTCTTGAGGGCACAGTTAACGGAGTAGCAAGAGGATGAGTGGCAAATTTGTGGGGGAAGTGAATTCCAGATTTTTGGGAGGCGATAAGAATAACTCGATTGGCCAATAAGGGTGGAGCAGCGCTGGACCACCAGGGTTCATGAGTCAGTAGAACTTAGGGAGTGGGGGTTGTAAAGGCAGGGAGAGATAGGAGGAAGTTCACCCAGCCAGTGCTTGAAGGTGAATTTTAGCATGTGAGAGACATCAGTTTGTCAGGGAAGGGAACGACAGGGCATGGTTGGGATTATAATGATGGAGTGCGAGTGGGGCCTCAAAGGCAAAACGTTACACTACATTATGCTACACTATAATGTTTACATGCAGGTGACACTACATTACACCATGCTCACTACAGAGTTTACATGCAGGTAATACTACATAACACCATGCTGCACTCACGGAGTTTACATGTAGGTGACATTACACCATGCTGCCCTCACAGAGTTTGCATGTAGGTAACACTACACTACACCATACTACACTACAGAGTTTACATGTAGGTAATACTACACAACACCATGCTACACTACAGAGTTTACATGTAGGTAACACTACACCACACCATGCTACACTACTGAGTTTACATTTTATTTATTTTTATTTAAATTTATTAACTGGGTAACTGCACTGGGCAGTTTAATAGCTTTTCAGGCCCACCTGAAAGTACACAAGTACCTCATGACATACACAACAAATAAGTTAGATGCATAGATAATAAACATGTAACCAAAACTGACACATTAAACACATAAGCATCAATATATACATTTGCAAACATCCTGACGAAGCAAATATTCTTCAACCTAGACTTAAAACTGCAAACATGTAGGTAACACTACACTACACCATGCTACACTACAGAGTTACATGTAGGTAACATTACACTACGCCATGGTACACTACAAAGTTTACATGTATGTAACATTACACTACACCATGCTACACAACAGAGTTTACATGCAGACGACACCTCACTACACCATGCTACACTACAGAGTTTACATGTAGGTAACACTACACTACACCATGCTACACTACAGAGTTTACCTGCAGGTAACACTACACTACACCATGCTACACTTCAGAGTTTATATGTAGGTAACACTACACCATGCTGCACTACAGACTTTGTGTGGAGGTAACACTACACTGCACCATGTTACATTACAGAGTTTACATGCAGGCAACACTACATTATATTGTGCTGCTCTATGGAGTTCACATGTAGGTGATATTACACCATGCTACACTAGAGTTTGCATGTAGGTAACACTACACTACACAATGCCATACTACAGAGTTGACATGTAGGTAACACTACACTATGCCATGCAACACTACAGAGTTTACATGTAGGTAACACTACACTACACCATGCTACACTTCAGATTTTGCATGTATATAACATTACACTACAGTACACTGCACCATGCTGAACTACAGAGTTTACATACAGGTAACACTACATTACACCATGCTGCACTACAGAATTTACATGTAGGTGACACTACACTACATTATGCTACACTACAGAGTTTACATAAAGGTGACACTACACTACACTATACCATGCTACACTACAAAGTTTACATACAGGTGACACTACACTATACCATGCTACATTACAGAGTTTACAGTACATGCAAGTGACACTACACTATACCATGTTGCTCTATGGAGTTTACATCCTGGCCACATTACACCATGCTACACTACAGAGTTTACATGCAGGTGACACTACACCATGCTACACTACATCATTTACATGCAGGTGACACCACACTACACCATGCTACATTACAGAGTTTACATGGAGGTAACACTGCATTACACCATGTAACACTACAGAGTTTACATGCAGGTGACACTATATCATGCTACATTACAGAGTTTACATGAAGGTAACACTACACTACACCATGCTACACTATAGAGTTTACATGAAGGTGACACTACAGTGCACCATGCTACATTTCAGAGTTTACATGAAGGTGACATTACACCATGCTACACTACAGAGTTTATATGCAGGTAACACTATACTACACCATGCTACGCTGCATAGTTTACATGTAGATAACACTACACTACACAATGCTACACTACAGAATTTACATGTATGTAACACTACACTACACAGTTTGCATGTAGGTAACATTACACTTTACCATGCTACACTACAGAGTTTACATGAAGATAACACTGCATTACACCATGCTGTACTAAGGAGTTTCCATGTAGGTGACATTTCACCATGCTACACTACAGAGTTTTCATGCAGGTGACACTACACCACACCATGCTACACTACTGAGTTTACATTTTATTTATTTTTCTACACTACACTACATTACACACCATGCTGCACTACATTATACCATTCTATAAAACAGAGTTTACATGCAGGTAATGTTACATTACACACCATGCTACACTACATTGGCTGGCAGTATAGCTTAGAGGTTAGAGGAACGAGGTGTGAACGAGCTTGGTACATCCAGCAGACCAGACCTGAGTTTGATTCTCACAACCTCCACTTGCATACTGGGGCCCAGATTTTCAAACTGCGCCATTCTGAGGCGCAAGCCCCTGCGCTGCTCAAAATAGTTGCGCGGGGTGTGGCAGTGATATTCAAAAGGAGCTGCACTGTTGAGCAACTCCTTTGAATATCCCCCAGCCATTAGCACTTACAAGATGGCGCAGTGGAACTGGCGCCACCATGAAGTTGCCAGAGTTGAGCATTAACTTGCGGTGGCGCAGTACCATTGGCGCCCATGCTCAAACTCCGATATTCAAAAGGTGACATGCAAATGGGGCCATAATTTATGCAAGGCTTAGGGGGGCCACAATTGCTCAGGGCAAACTGGATTTTGCCTGGAGTTGGTATTCACAAAGCCCAGTTTGCCCAGGCAAACTGTGTTTGTGCCTTAAGCAAAGTTGGGAGAGAGGCCTGCTGCAAATGAAAGGAAGGGGACCTGCATATCCCCACAGTAGTAATCACAAATTTTTGCTCCATGCAAGGGCCATTTGCAAAGGCCCTTACATGGAGAAATTACCGTTGACTAAAACCTGGCAGTAATCTGCCCAACCCTAGTGGTTGGCGGAGGTACTCTGGCCTCCCAACCCCCGTGCCTGGTTGCCACCTGATATGTGAAAATAATTTTCCATAGTGTGCGGTCCCTCCCAGTCACCAACTGCCATCCCCAAACCCTGAAAACTCCATTCTAAGTAATCTAGGGTCCCTTCTCCTACCCCCACCCCACCCCCACCCCATCCAATGTGACCCACAACCCTGCTCCCCCATCCCAATCATTGACTGGCAACCAGCACAGCCCTCTACACCACCATGGCTGGCCACCAACTGAGCCCTCTTGAAGCAGGTACTGAATACAGTACGGCTCATTGACTACCAGGGAATGGAGTTTTCAGGATTTGGGGATGGCAATCGGTGATGGGGAAGGGGGGAGGGCACCACTACACTATGGAAAATTATTTTCACATATTGGGTGGGTGATCGGGGACCATGGAGGGACCACTACACTATGGAAATTATTTTCACATATTGGGTGGGTGATCAGGGACTAGGGGAGGGACCACTACACTATAGAAAATTATTTTCACATATTGGGTGGGTGATCAGTGACCAGGAAGGGACCACTACACTATGGAATTATTCTCACATATTGGGTCAGCGACTGGAGACCGGAGAGGGATCACCACATTATGGAAAAAATTATTTACGCACAGGGTCGGCGATCAGAGACCAGGGAGGGATCACTAAACTATGGAAACATTACTTTTTTGTATGAGTCGGCAGTTGGGGAGAGCACCACCAGACTACCAGGCAATAACATTGTTTTTTGGGGGACAACGATTGGAGGACTGGGGGGGCACTAGACCACCATGGAATGTGGCTGCGTGGGGCATGGGCTGGTGGGGGGGCAGGGGGCACACTAAGTTACCCATGGGCCATGCAAATGGGCCTGTAATGGGCATGCTAATGTCCAATAGCACCTTGTATACCCAATGGGTTCATTTGCATGGCTACCTTAGTGAATAGGGACTTAACGTGTATGTGCTATTTTTGCTGGCCCATTCTCCTGGCTGGCTGTGGGGGCAGCACTACTGGGATTCCTGGTGCTTTGCCTGGGTTAGTGCTGCCCCACACCTGCCCTTATTCACAGTCGGATGGCGTTGCACTGCGCAATCCGACTGTGAAAATGTAGTGTCCCCAGCACAGCCATGAGGTGCAGTGCAAACTTTATGCAGCACTTTGCATTTTTCTGAATTCTGAATGTTGAAAACTAAAAATGTTTTTAAAGATTTTTTTTCCTGCTCACCAACAGCACAAAAAACATTTGTGAGTTGAAATCTGAAACTTTCAGGTTTGCTAGAGTTTGGCCCAAGGATGGCTCTGATATAGGACCCTTGTGTTTTTTTTTTTGCTTTCAAATGTTTTCTAACACTTAACCTTTTTATGCTTATACTTTTTTCATCAGATTTGAAGGATGGGTACTTAGTTGCTCGATTGGCAGATTTCATGCCTGCCTAGTGGATGTGCTGTTTTGCACAGGGCCCAAGCAACAGGTCTGCAGCAGTGCCCAAGGGTGTTCTGCTTTGATGCTATCACAGGTCCAGCCCCTGCCCGATGGGACTAGTGCTTCACATTCACAGGGGCGTGATCAAAGGAACCTACCAATCTGGCACAGTGAGCGCCATTATGCAACTGATTCGTGAGCAGCTCACAGGATGGCTCACAAAGCAAGTTACAAGGTTGGTGCAGTGCTCATCACTGTGAAGCTCCTTTTATATTTTCCAAAAAGTAAGGAAATAAATTGCAAAAAACTGTTAATGAATCTATTAGGGTTGAAACACAAAGCATACAAAGTAGGCAATGAAAAATTAGAGTTCAAAGTCTCTGAACCTTGGCAAATTGGTGGTGTGGTGTTCCTGGGTGTTTGTAAAATTATGCAACACAGGGTTAATAAAATAATAATAATAATAAAACTTTATTTATTAAGCACCTTTCAAATGCCAAGGTGCGGTACAAAATGAGCATAAAACATACCATATATAAAATCAGATAACAAAAATCTGAAATATTAACAATATAAAACAGCAGACGTATAAAATCAAAGTAACAGCTCTCTCAAGTCATGTAAGCTTGAGTCCACAGATGGGTCTTAAGTTCGCGCTTGAAGATATCCACGGTCTTACATTCCCGACCGTGGGATGGTAATACCTAATATTGGTACTGTCTTGTCACATAGTAATTGACACATGCTTGCAGGGCTAGCCTAGCTTTTATTCTTCATCAATATATATATATAAATATGTGTGTCTGTGTGTATTATAGGGGTGCAGGCATACCCTATAGTTAGGATTCAGTATGCACTTCAGTGTTAAATCCCAAATTTTGCACTTTAATAACTTTGCAACCGTTGAACAGATGTGCATGAAAATTTGCATGCATCATCGCCCAGGGTAGATTTCTGGGTGTGGCAAATTACATTCCGGTCGGATGTGTGGTTTCTGAGCTCCAGAAAGGTGGAAAATGCATTCTTCGCTCATTGACCTTACTGGGATTTTTCTTTCAACTTACTTACTTACTGCCCAGATGGTTTGTAGTGTGCTCTGAAGTCAAGGCAGAAAGGGACTAGCCCACAGATGTCTTTTGCTAGTCTGATGAAAAAATAATAGCCGTTTGTAAATTATTGCATTTTTAAAACTAAAAAACAAAAACATTTCTGAGCATGCTCAGTAAGCACCAAGATAGCTGTATGAAATGAAAAATGAATCCTGTTTTGTATTGGAATATTCCTTTTTCATTTGCCACCATCTTGTTTCTGTTTTCTATAAAAAAAAAGTCAAAAGCTACAAAACTGACATCCTTAAGGGACAACAACACATCTACCTGGATGATCAGGACCCGTTAGGTGTAATCTGCACGTCACAGCTGCAGACATGCCTTAGAAAATGTTTATTTTTTATATTATTTTTCATGACCACGTGATACGAAAAAGAATCCTTTTTGTATCACGAGTCATGAAAAGGACACCTCAGTACACCCCTTATTCACCTGAACAGGTCCCAGGTTCGAGATCCACTCTCTGATTGAAGACACGTCTTGCTGCTGGAACCAGTGACTGCAATGTGAGAAACTAAGGTAAATGCAGTTCAATGTATTTCAATGGGGGGTGGGGTTCTACTATATTCTTAACTCAGCCATTTACTAACATACTAACATACTATTTGCCAGCAGATTAGGCCTTATGGTCTATCAAGTCTGCTCGAACCTAGATCCTTAGTTGGGTGCGAGACCCTCCACCCCTTGTGCTCCAGAAACCCCTATCATCCATCCCCACCCCGGATAGGCCATCATCTGATACATCCACTTTCTGTGTCTGTCCCACCTCTCTAAAAGCTCTCCACTGTGGATCTCTGAACCAGCTCACCAGGCAGAGCATTCCAAGGTCCACCACCCTCTCAGTGAAAACCTCCTCCTCTTTTCCCCTCACCCTTCCACCTTCCAACTTCAAACCATGCCCTCTGGTGATGCCTCCCTGCTTTAGTCTAAAGATCCCTCCATGTTTACCCTATTTATTCCCTTGAGGTACTTGAAGACCTCAATCATGTCCCCTGTCTCCTCTCCTCCAATGAAAACAGGCAGAGCTCCTCAAGTCTGTCCTCGTAAGTCAAATCCCTAGCCTCGTATCATCTTTGTTGCCCTCCTCTGTACCCTCTCCAGGAGCTGTATGTCCCTCTTCAAGTGTGGTCTCCAGTACTGTACACAGTACTCAAGGTGTGGTCTAACCAGTCCATTGTACAGTGGCAGAATCACTTCCTTGCTCCTAGAGGTGATCCCCTTGCGATGCATCCCAACATCCTGTTTGCCTTGCTAGCTGCTCTCCTGCACTGCTCAGTGTTATTCATACATGTATCCACCATGACCCCTAGGTCTTTTCCCCTGTTGAGGCTTCCAGCACCTCCCTCCAGGGTGTACCTGTGTTTAGGTTTCCCCGACCAAGATGCAACACCTTGCACTTGGTGATATTGAAATTTAATTTCCATGTGTGAGCCCAGCTTTCCAGGGTGTCCAGGTCCCTTGCAGGGCCAACCTCCTCTTCTCCCTCAACTACTGCTCCCATCTTGGAGTCATCCATGAAGACTCATTTCACACCCTATACCATCCCTGATGTCTGATATGTATGCATTAAACAGATTGGACCCAGGACCGAGCCCTGTGGTACCCACTACCAACCTCTGTGGGGTTCGAGAGCTCCCCACAGACCACTACTCTCTGAGTGCGTCCAGCTATCCAGTTTTCAATCCATCTGACCATCAAAGGCCTACTCCTAACCCCATCAGTTTCTCCACCAGACCATTGTGGGGACAGAGTCAACGCCTTGCTGAAGTCCAAGAATAATACATCCACAGGCTTACCCTATCCAGTTCTGATGTTACCCATTCATAGAACTCCACAAGGTTGGTTTGACATGATCTACCTGGCACAAACCCATGCTGCCGACTATCCAGACCTCCCACCTCCTCCAAGTAAACCCCAATCGTTCCTTTAGTATACTCTCCATTAATTTTCCCACCACGAGGTTAAACTGATGGGTCTATAGTTTCCTGGTACTTCCTTCGACCCCCCTTTATGGATTGGTACCACATGTGCCTCTCGCCAATCCCTAGGTACCCTCCCTGTCTCAAGTGACCTGTTGAAAAGCTCCGCCAGGGGTGCAGCCAGTATGTCCGCCAATTCCCATAGTACTCTCGGATGAATGCCATCCAGCCCAGGAGATTTGTCTTTCTTTAGGGCCTTGAGGGCAAACCACACCCTTTTGGTGGGGATGGCATCATCTGTCCCCTCCACCTTACTGGTCTTTTTATCCTTAACCAGATGTGACACCCCTGGGGTACCTTTCCCTCCCTTTTGCTCCATTTCTGCTGCTCCCTGATCCCTCCACGCTTCTATCCCTTTGTGCCTTGCTTGAGATATCCATCCCCTCCTAAGTGAACACAGAGCCAAAGTACTCGTTAAATACCTCTGCCTGGTCCCTCGCCTCTTCCACCCACCCTCCTTCTGATCTCAATCTGCTGAGATGGCCCTTAGTTTTTCTCCGCTCCCCAATGTACCGGAAGAACCCCTTTTCCCCTCCATGTATCCCCTGTGCCAGCCGATGCTCTTTACTGGACTTTGCTCCCCTCACCATACGGGTGACTTTTCTAGATGCAAGCTGGTACATTTCCTTATCCCTATCCCCTCTTGTTGTTTTATATTTTTTGTAAGCCTTCTTTTCTCTGACTGCTACCTGGACCTCACTGGACCACCAGCATGGTTTATGTGACCTTGCTCCCTTACGTTTCAACTAGCGCAGATCCTGACTGCCTCTTGAAGTCCCGTTTATGACCTCCCATCTCCTTTCCACACTTGTTGTTGAGGTAATCCCCTTCAAGTGATCCTTGAGAATATTTCCCATGCCCATAAAGTCTGCCCCCCTGAAGTCCACTGCCAGTGTCCTAGATCTCACCCCACTCCCCCAATGCTTATTTGAAACCAGACAGTATTGTGGTCACTCCCAGTCAGGGGTCCTGTACAACCATGTCCCTTACCAGATCCCCATCTGCCAGAACCACATCCAGGACATGCCCCTCCTTGTGGGCTCCATCACATGCTGTGTTAAGAACACATCCTGGAAGCCACTCAGCAGCCTCTGCTCCTTGGCCACCTTAGAGGACATGGATTTCCCCAGTTAGTACCTGGCATATTAAGGTCCCCCATCAACACCACTCCTTCCCTTTTGGACCACACTGGGCAATGATGTTGTCAGCAAACCATCCTCTAGAACATCACTCATCCGGGGGCCTATATGCTACACCCAGCGTTGCTTATCTCCTGCTGGGGATGTCCAAGGTGACCCATAAGGCCTCCACGTTTCCTCTGCCTCTTCTATAGCCATTTTCTATGTCATCTCTAATGAACATACCCACTCCACCCCTCTGCCCTCCTTCTATCCTTCCTAAGCATAGTGTACCCCCAGTACATTTAGGTCCCAGTCATGGTTTTGTTGGCCCACGTTTCCGTGACTGCCACCCACATCCACCCCCTCGAACAGCATGGCCTGGAACTCTGGCAACTTGTTTCCCAAACTCCTGGCATTTACTAACACTAACCCCCACCCTTATCCTGATCCTTTTGTCGAACCCCACCCAGATTCCTTATACTTCCATCCTCCCCTGCTCCTCCTGAAACCTCCACCTCCAGTCTGTTTCCCCCCTCCCCCCCTTGGGCTTGAAGGCTACTCCCCTCATCTGGAGGGGAGGGCTTCTGGTCAGCCCCTCCCTTATCCCTCCCCCCTTACAAGTTTAAACCCCACCTTTCTTGTATGTAGTCAGCCATCCCTGTTTAGGACTTCCTTCCCTAATGGGGCAAGATGAAACCTGTCCTTGGCATATAGTCCCTTATCCTCCCAAACTCATTCCAGTTCCCAACACTTCCAACCCATTCTCTTCACCCCACTTCCTGAGCCATTTATTAACCTCTGAGCTTCATTTTTTTCTCCACTGAGGCCTTTGGTACTGGCAATATCTCCGAAAAGGAAATGTTGCATCCATTATCCCGACAGACTCTGGCAAGTTCTTGGAACCTTGCTTGATTTCCATAATGCTATTTCCTCTAGATCATTAGTTCCCAAATGACCAGAAATCCGGTTTCCCTCCACAATCCTAACCATTTCATACACCATGAACTTTGCTCTGTGCACTGTCAGCCCAAGATACTCACTACCTTCACCTGGCTATGGCATCCACCCCTGTCCTCCCAATGGATACCCTTAATCATCGAGGTCTCCAGTAACAGAACCTTAACACACGCCATCATCCTTATGGTTACCTCCACTATGCCCTCTCAGCCCCCCTCCCCCACTTTATTCATGATCACAATTTCATGGGAGTCTTCCTGCCTTATTAGAGACCCCCTTGTCACCCTCCCCTTTCTGCCTCCCTTGCTATTTTGCCCACTTAACTCAAACCCCCTCTGAATAGGTGTCCCCTTTAACCCTCTCTTATCTGAACCATTTATCCTGGCCCTGATGGTTTCCCCTTCCCCTGCACCCTCATCCCCCTTGTAATAGTACCCCTGTCTCCAGAGGCTCTCTGTGGTCCCTTTAGCTAAGGCCCCATCCTTAGTACTGACCTTCCTGCTGAAGGGGCCCACTCCCACCTCCTTGTCTCCCAGTTCCTCTCCAATCATGCTCTCCTCCCTCATGTCTGGAATATGTTGCATCTCCCCCATTTGCTTAACATATATGTTTCCCCTTCTCCCTCTGGGACTATGTCTATCCTTTCCATAGCTGTTCTGTGATGCCCTATGGGTATCTGACTCCCTCCCCCCGGCCTCTGTATAAGTTTCCTCATTTCCACCAACCCCTTCCTCCCCCTCTAGGATGCTTAGTATCTCAAATTTATTGTGACACTCTATGTCAGCCTCCATCAAGTAACCCGAGTTTCCCCTGACTGCATCTCTAAACTGACCCTCTTCTTCCTCTCTTGCACTGTTCAACTTAGGAGCTCCCTTCCCACAGTCTGCTGTTTTAGGCTTTCGAACAACAGCCCCTCCTGACTTTTCCCCCTCCAGTCTCCTTGAATTCAGAATTTTCACCCTGTACGCTTTCCCCTTAGCATCAACTTCCCTATCTAAGGGTCCTCTGTCCCTAATATCCCCCTTCTGCTTGTGCATAATGTCCTGTAATTTCAGAGCGTTGCCCCAGCCTCCCCTCAGCCCCACCCTTCTGCTGCCCATATCCACACCCCTTATCCTTGGACACCCCCCCCAGCTCCCACAGCTTACTCCTTAACCAATATACCTCACTCCTAATACAAGATAGCTGTCTACAGAGTGGGCAGCCTCCCTCTCTCCAGGCCCAATTTAGAATTATTGCCATCCCACAGCCTGTGCAGCCTACAACCCTTCCGAAGATGCCTGCCATGGTGGAATATGGCCACCCTGATTATCCCCCTCTGTTTATAATAGCACACCCCCTTTTCTCAGTCCCTTTCCCCTGGAGTACAGTTTCTCTCTATACTGACTGTAGTTATTTACAAACCCAATTTCAACCCCACCAACAAAGTTCCCAAGTCTCACAAACACATACAGTCCAGTATGTGTTCAGTCCCACTAACAGTGTGTGTAAGCAGACTCCAGGTACCGTATGATGTCACAGGCCCACCAACTCCTGTTGCTTCAAAATTTCAGTCCCAAACAGAAATACTCAGCCCTTCAATCCCAACCCCAGTGGCTTTTCAGTATTTAAGTAAGCCTACAAAACAGGGTGGGTGGAAGGGCTCTTACCAAACACCAGGCAAACACATTTAAATTACCTTCTAATTTTCCCTGCCAAACATCTATCCCCAAACCTACAATATCACAGCCCAAGTATCAGTTCAAATTCAAGGTAATAATTTTTAACACATAGAACTAATTTCACTAACAAACTAATCAAATATTTCAGTTTAAAACAAAATATAACTCCTGGCCTCTTTTCTACCAACCTGTTGCTTAAGCTCCCAAGTGAACAATGAAAGCCACAGTAATTCCTGTTTAAAGACAAGTTAATTGCAGCTAATGTCCCCTCCTCCAAACACCAGGCAAACACATTTAAATTACCTTCTAATTTTCCTGCCAAACATCTATCCCCAAACCTACAATATCACAGCCCAAGTATCAGTTCAAATTCAAGGTAATAATTTTTAACACATAGAACTAATTTCACTAACAAACTAATCAAATATTTCAGTTTAAAACAAAATATAACTCCTGGCCTCTTTTCTACCAACCTGTTGCTTAAGCTCCCAAGTGAACAATGAAAGCCACAGTAATTCCTGTTTAAAGACAAGTTAATTGCAGCTAATGTCCCCTCCTCCAAACACCAGGCAAACACATTTAAATTACCTTCTAATTTTCCCTGACAAACATCTATCCCCAAACCTACAATATCACAGCCCAAGTATCAGTTCAAATTCAAGGTAATAATTTTTAACACATAGAACTAATTTCACTAACAAACTAATCAAATATTTCAGTTTAAAACAAAATATAACTCCTGGCCTCTTTTCTACCAACCTGTTGCTTAAGCTCCCAAGTGAACAATTTATGGACATTTTGACACCAAATTTTCAACATAGCCTTTTGGGGACCCATCTCATGAACAATATGACTGTCATTATGCAACTCCCACCTGAAAGGTGATTTTGCTGCCACTTTGCAAATTCGCCTTTCAGGTGGGATTTGAACATTTTTCTTGTCCTTGTTCATGAGGTGAGGTCCCAGTGACACTCCTATTCCCTCATCCCCTCTCCTCTCCCTCCCTTGTGTACCACCTCCTTGTTTCCTTCCCTTTGTCCCCCCTAGTTCTCCCACCCCCAAACCCTCTCTGCCCCTGGCTTTCCCCATGCTCGCCCATCCTCCCACCCACTCTCTGCCCACGGTCATCCCTTTGGCCCCCTCCCTCCACCCTTTCCACCCCTCTTTCTCCCTCCCCAATTTTCTCATTTCACTGACCATGCCCATCTCTCTCATTTTCTTTTATTCACCTCCCCTCCCACCCTGATAATCCTCCCCTTAGGCTTCAGGGTCTCTACCTTTTCACTTCTCACCCTGGTAACATGGGCCTCCCTGTTGTCTATTCTTACTACCACTTCAGACAATAGAACTGATGCTTTAAAGGGACACTGTCAACCCTCTTAGGCCTCAAAGTGTCTCTAGTTTAAAAAAACACATTTTATGATTGCCAACATTATGTAAAGACTGCTGATGTAGCTGGTAGTTTGATTCTGACTCTTTTTTTCTTTAAAAAAGTGAAAAACAGACTGACCTCCATATTGGTGTTACCACACAAAAACTGGTTTGTTTACATTTCTTGATCAGCTCCAACTGCATACTGCCTGGACTTGGGAACACCCACAAGACAGTCTAGCCACTCATGATGCAGGGGAGGAAAAGTGCCTAAGGAATCATGAGTAACTGCACTGTTTGTGGGTGTTTCTAATGCTCAGGATGTATTCAGTAAGAACAGATCCAGCATTGTAAGCAAAACAAGGTTGTTTATAAGTATACATTACATGCATTTCAGTTCTACTAAACAAGGAGACAGACAAAACAAACAGCAACATCAATTAATTTTAGAAAAGGTAAGCAATCATAAAATGTCATTTTTTAACTAGAAATAATATGATGAACAGGTTGACAGCGTCCCTTTAACATGTTCTGGCAACCTAGATAAGTGTTTTCATAGCTTACCTAAATAGATACTTTTGCTCAGTATTTACTGAAGAGAAGATAGGGCAGGGCCCACAGCTCAGCACCATGGACACAGGGGGAGGGAGGTGTGCACTAGTTCCTTCAGAAAAGAAAGGGTCCTACAAGAGCTTGATAAGCTCAGGGTGGACAAGGCAATGGGATCTGATGGCATACATCCCAGGGTACTAAAGGAGCCATGGAACTAGCAGAGCCATTATCAGAACTGTTTAGTGAGTCTCTGAGCACAGGAGAGGTCCCAGAAGACTGGAGAAGGGCTCATGTGATCCTCTCACAAGAGTGATAGCAGGAAGGAGGCAGGGAACTACAGACCAGTCAGTCTTACCTCAGTAATGGGCAAGATTATGGAGGCACTCCTTAGAAAAGGATAGTGCAATGGAATCCATTGAGCACAGGATCCAAGACAGCATGGGTTTACAGCAGGAAGGTGCTGTCAAACTAATCTCATCGATTTCTTTGACTGGGTAGCAGAGTGGTGGACCAAGGGGAGCAGTTGATGTTGCCTACCTTGACTTCAGCAAAGCTTTTGATACTGTTCCACATAGAAGATTGATTAATAAGATGGGTAGACTCGGTGGGTCAGAAGTTGGTCAACTAGGTGGCAAACTGGTTGACAGGCAGAAAACAGAGAGTAGTGGTAAATGGTATACAGTCAGAAGAGATGCAAGTCACAAGTGGTGTACCTCAGGGATCAGTTCTGGGGACAGTCCTTCAAAATCTTCATCAGTGACATTGCAGATGGACTGGAGGGTAAAGTCTGTCTGTTTGCAGATGACACCAAGATATGCAACAGAGTAGATGATTCAGATGGGGTAGACAGAATGAGAAGAGATCTGGATAAACTGGCAAAATGGTCAGGTAACCTTTCCCCACCAGCCCCTCTTGTTCAACTAGCAGGGCTGCTCCTCTCAAACCAAGGCACCACTGAGAGGGATGAGGGTAGCCACTATGAACAATTCTGTTTACCATTATGGTGGACCATTTATCATGGCCATCAAGCTGGGTCCCTGGGAGAAAACGTTTGCTCAGCATTATGCTAGGTTTGCACTTCTGGTCAGGGGCACCCAAGTAAATCCAGACACTGGAAGCAATAACTGTACTGTCCAAACCAGATTGGGATTCTAAAGTGTGGCTTTTATTCACATTCACGAAGAATAAACAAAGCGAAGATGGACCCCCACATGGCTGCTCCCACTGGTAATGCAGATTACTAAGGTACAGAGCACACACACAGTGAACCCTCAGGTTCTGAATGGATCTGAGCACACACGGCCCGAGCTGGTACACTTCTCTCTTTCTCTTGACTTGGCACCCCGGCCAGTACTAGGACACTTTCTCACACATCATGAGGAATTCTTGGTGGCTCCCTACTACCTCTAAGCACTCTCTGGCTCACAGAAAATCCAAAATCTCAAGTCTGGGTATTTTCCTCAGGCACTGGCCAAATTCACTGAGAGAAAATAAAGGTGCCAAAACTGAACCCGGAGAGGTAAACATGATTACTCCAGATTGGGGGGGGTCTCCCACCTTTTGCTTCCAATATTTATACTCAGCCATTCATTTGGTTACAACATCTTTCTCTGAAACACTCTTGTAGATGCTCTCTTGAAATGTCTTGCACATTTAACATTCTACTTCTCACACCTCGGAGGTGTCATGAAATTAAAAGTTCTGTATATGGCTATGTCTTTACTCTGGACCCCCACTTTTGTAGATGCTTTTAAATCAGACACAGTCTAAAAGTTCTGTACTTGGCAAGTCTCCCACGGACTCCACAGTAGGCAGACACTTTTACTAGAAACACAGTCTTGGTGAACAGAGTCCCTTTGTCAGAGAATAACTCACCACAGGAATGCAGGTACCCCAGGGCTTTTTCCACAAAAAGTCTCAGGTACTCACAGAACAAATGAATCTAGGCAGCTTCACCACTCTCCAGGCTAGACCAGGGATTGCCCCAGAATCATGGAATTCCCCCATCCCTCCGGGGATGGGGCACTGAAAACCTTCTAGAAATGGTCTCTACCACTTCCTTCACTGGTTTGCTGTGTTCTTCTCTAGGGTGAGAACACACTACCCCTTCTCCTGAGGTAGCTCTGTTTCAGAGCTAAGTCTGAGGAACTGCACTCTGCAGCACTCCTCACTCTTCAGACTCTCTCTCGAACTAATCACTGACTCCCAACATTCTACTGCTAATCTCTGCAACTAGTATTCCATTGTGGCTTATGCTGCTGCAAGAATTCTAAAGTGACATCATCACTCCAACTCAGCTGAGACTGAAAACAGAGTGTGACAGTGTGAAATCCATTTAACTGGCAACTCACAAGCTACCTTTCCCTGCCTGCCACTGATTCTAAGTGGGATTCTAGTAACCCCTGGGAACAAGGGAGTTACACCGGAAGAGTGGCAACTGGGGTTAGCACAAAGAAGTGCAAGATCATGCACATAGGGAAGAGAAACCCTGAAGTCACCTATAGGCAGGGAGGGGAGTTGCTGGCAGTCACAAGGGAAGAAAGAGATTTGTGCATTATCATCACACATGACCTGAAATCATCCAAGCAGACCACTAAAGCAGTAGATAAGGCTAGGGGGATGTTGAGGGTGTATTAGTAGTGGTATCACAAATCGTAAGAGGGAGGTAATAATCCCCCTTTACAAGACACTGGTTAGGCCCCATCTGGAGTACTGTGTGCAGTACTGGAGGCCGCACCTTCACAAGGACATACCAAATTGAGGCAGACCAGAGAAGGGAAACCACAATGGTGCAGGGACTGCATCAAAAAACATATGAGAAGAGATTAACAGAGCTCAATATGTATACCCTAGAGCAAAGGAGGAGAGAGGTGATGTGATCGAAACATTCAAACACCTTAAGGGCATTAACAAGGTGAAAGAGTCTAACATGTTTCAATATAAGAAAAATAGCAGAACAAGAGGATACAGCATGAGATTAGAGGAGGCCAATTAAGGGGTAATGTGAAGTTCTTTTTCTGACAGGGGTTGTGGATGCATGGAACTGCCTACCTCAGGAAGTGGTGGATATGAATACAGTTCAGTGCTTCAAACAGGCATGGGATAGGCATAAGGAAGCAATATAGATGAGTATGAATAGACAGGCCATTGACAGAGCAAATGCCGATGGCACATTCATAAGGTAGAAAAGAAATGGGCAGACTGTGTGGGCCTTGCAGTCCTTATCTGTCGTCAACGTCTATGTTTCTATGTTTCAGTGTTTCTTACCTAATTTTAGTTCTAATGCACCACGTGTTTCCCAAAACATCCTATAGTGCTAACTGCCTTATTTTCCTAACTGAGCCAAGTGACCTTGTCCTGGTTATACTACTGTGTGATACCCTCACCCCAAAGCAACTGTCTATATCTGCAAAGGTGTATAACTTGACCTACTGAACCTGTTGTAGCATTTTCTGTTCAGTATTTTGTACTCCTCGTTTGATACTTTTACTGGTTGTAACATTGCATTCTGTAAACTGAACATTTGATGATTGTGTATATGTAAACTCTGTATCTTGAATTTGTACACATGTGATTGCTATGATGTGGAACCGCTGTAAAAGAGCATTTGGCTCACAGGTACTTTCCTAGATAATAAACAAATAAATAAATAAGAAGGCTATGTTGAAAATTTGGGGTCAAAATATTTAAAAATAGCAAATTTATGACCATTTGTTGCAATTTCGCTATTCACGCTTGTAACTTTGGAATGTTTTAATATTTTGACACCACATTTTCAACACAGACATCTCATTACCCAACCTCATGTATGGCACAGCTGTCATTTTTCAAATCCTGCCCAAATGTTCACACCTGCGGCACAGAATGGCATTGCAGTTGTGGGAAATAAAATTTTGGCGGTAATTCAAAAATTTTCTGTACTGGGTACATGAGGTGGGATAACAAGATGGCTATGCTGACAATTTGTTTGCTGTTGCCCTATAAATGGAAGTGCAGGGTCATTTCACAGTGACACACATCTACACATCTATGGAGGGATGGGAGCACAGGGCCCAAAGGGGACTGTGATCCCACAGGCAAATGAGGATACAATTACTGTATCTCAAAAGCTATAGGTAGGTGGGAGCTCAGGGCCCCACATAAAAATAAGGCTATGATTATACTATCTCAAAAAGTAGGACATTCTTTGCAAAAAACTATGTTAATGCATCAGTAAGGGTTGAGGATACAGCAACAAAGCAGAGAAATATGGCGTTAGGGTTTTCAACCATCCACCCCCACCTACACACCAACACACATTGGGCGTGTGCCTTGGGGTTATTAGCCATAACACTAATATTTTAAAGTATCCTAATGTTGGATTATTTGTCTGGTGGTATGGTAGCTAGGTGCATTGCTCTTTGGATTCTCTGTTTGTTTTGCCTGTCTCTGTCATTGGGCACTGAGCCACTCACTTCTCTGCTGCTGAAGTTATTTTGTGCCTGGCCGCATTGAATGCTACAGATATAGTGTGCTTGTACCCCCTTACACCTTATGTGGGAAGCTATAAAATGTGCCCCGCATGCAACAAAAGCAGCGGTTCCAAGTTTCAGATTTCTTACAAGTAGTGCTCTGTTTGTGTCCAGTGACACCCCCCACCCTTCCATCATGTCTCGTACTATTTCAGTTTGTCACTGGTGTCCAGTGGCATCCCTCCACGATTCTCCTCTATACCTGTAATAAAGAAAATTGTCCCATGACGTCTTTTGTTTTTCTGAATCTGAAAAAGATCCCTCATCGATCTGTCTCTACCCATACCCAACCTCCACTGAGCACCCACCACCCTTTTACCCCAGCACCCCCCACACCATCCCTCACTTGAACTGGTCCCAGTGAGTAGAACCAGTCTCCAATTCAAGACGTGTCTTGCTGCTGGAACCGCTGACTGCTACATGAGAAACTAAGGTAAGTGCAGTTCAATGTATTTCAATAGGGTTTTCAACTTTGGTGCATAACTTTGTCATTTTTAAAGATTTTGATACCAAGTTTTCAACATACTCTTTTTGAGGCCCCTCCCCATGAACAATGTTGGTAGCATTTTGAAAATCCTGACCGAAAGGGGATTTTGCGATCAGTTGGCAAAATCACCTTTTGGGCCAGATTTCAACATTTTCACCATACTTGTTCATGAGCTAGGGTCACTGTACTTATACTCTGTATGATTGCTCACGCACATTTATTCTATGTATGTACTGTATGGATGTCTGTTTTATTCTGACGTGGAGCCTTTGGAAACGAGTCTATGACTCAAAGGGTTGTAATTCCGATTTCCTAAATAAATAAATAAGAAGGGTATGTTGAAAATCTGGGGTCAAAGAATGTCAAAATGGCAAAGCTGTGCACATCCATTGACATTCACTACACTCTTGTAACTTTCATAATTTTCTATATTTTGACCACAAATTTTCAACATACCCATTTCTTGACACCACCTCATGAATGTGACAGCTGACATTTTTTTAAATATTGGCCAAAATGTCTTTTCGTGTCTGTGGCACAAAATGATGCTACAGTGGTGCAGAATGACGTTTTGGTGGGGATTTCACAATTTTTGGTACCAGAGTCATGAGGACAGATGGCTATACTGACAATTTGGTTGGTGTTTTCCTACAAATGGAAGCACAGGGCCCTCCACAGACATACATATACGTATCTACAGAGAGATGGGAGAGCAGGGCCTGCACAAATAAGGATATGATTACACTATCTGAAAATGTATGCATGCATGGGAGCACAGGATCCAGAGGAACCTGCTCTCCCACAGACAAATAAGTATACGATTGTACTATCAGGGGCGTCATTTCAGCAAAATCATAGGGGTAGCAAGGTGGGATGGGCATGATGTGGGTGGGGTCACGGTGTGGGTGGGGCCACGGTGTGGATGGGGCCACAGTGTGGGCGGAGCCAGAGAGGGTGGCATTTGTCAATGTGACATAGAGCTAGTTACCAAGTAATTTAAAAATGGGTATGAATTGGATAGTAAAGTCTGAATATAAATCTGAAATGGGTCATTATCCAAACAGTGGCAAACACACTACGATCCTATGCTTACTTCCATAAATGCTCACAGTACCAGCGGTTCCCGTTCTTAACCGTCTAAAATTCTAACATGTTTTTTGAATCACCTCCTCAGTAGTCCTTAGTAACAATAACTTTCCTGTGTCGGACGGACTGCCCCATCGCTTCCAAAAAGACCCCGAACCAACATAAAACACTTAAAAAACAAAATATTCTCCGGTCTTGCAATAATTTTATGCACAGTAACCAGAAGCACGAGGTCACAGATGACAGCCCTTTAAAATTCCCGCTATAGGAAGACGCATGAAAAAACAACAAATCAAACTGCAAATCTTAATACTCATGGGAAAAAAAAACAAAAACATACACACACAATTCAGTTCAGAGCCTCGACAAACGAGATAAAGAAAAACTATGGGGGCATCACCACTACTATGCCTAGCAACAAGGAACTATTTCGCTTTGGTGGAACAATAAAATAACAAAAATGATGATTTAAAAGAGAAACAAAAAGTATTTCTATATTTTTAGTCACCCAAAAATGTAAGCCATTGCGTAATAGCAATATACCCCTCCAGGGAGTGGGTATACTGGTGGATTTACCTCTTCTGGTGTGGTTAAGTCACTCGGCTGCACCTCATGACCGAACCACACCAGCCAAGGTAAATCCATCAGTATACCCACCTCTGGAGGGTATATTAGCTATTATACAATGTGGTAAATCAGATGAGCCAAATCCACAGCCTGATTGGTTGGCTGGTACTTTCCAGCGTGGTAAATCCTCCAGTGTACCCACTGGAAAGCACCAACCAATCTTCTATCGTGCCAATCCGGTCGCTTTCATTTTGATCGAAACTGCAGCCATTTGTCCTGTCGCCGCTTTGCTAAAACACCGCGGTAAATATTAAAAAAAATTACATCCTCCTTCCAACCGTACGGACTTCAGTTACTTGCAAAATATCTAAAAAAAATGAAATAAAACTACATTTGCCATTGTATAATATAAATTTATCCCTCCAGGGTGTGGGTATACTGGAGGACTTAACACGACTGGTGTGGTTCGGTCATGGCTATGCCTCATGACGAATCACCAGCTGTAATAAATCCTCAGTATACCTATGGAAGATAAATATAGTATTTAATACTTGTACAACTTACCCATATATTGAACAAGGTTTAACACTGTTTAAAAAAACATTTTATTATAACAGCAATAAGACACTCCAGGGTTATGTTAATGGTCAGTTAATCACTCTCTGGGGCATGTGGCACTCAGCAATGCCTCGTGCCATATTATGCCCTAGATGGTGATTAACAGATAACATAACCTAAGAATCTATAATAACCAAAGTGTTGGACGTGGCTCTGTGGTCAGTACAACAAGGGCTTCTCTCACTTGTCCAAACACGGCTGCTAACATCTGAAAGCATCATGACGTCATGGGACTTTTTTGTAGAAGCAGTGTACAGTTACAAATAAAAATGGTAATTGTGTCTGCATTCCTTTTCACATTGACGATTACATTGAGTAAGCTGTTGCACTGCTGCTGCCAAATGTTCAGAGCCCAGCCCAGTTTTTTTTTAATCCCCCCCACTCCAAACACACACACACACCCACCCACCCACACCTAAAGCTTAGTTGTCCTGCTTGCTCATTTCTTATCATTTAGGCAGATTTAGCTGAAGCAGGAAAACTGACTATTGTCCCTGTGGTTAGAGAAGAGTACAAGAAACTTTAGGTTCAAATCACTACAACTCAACATCTAGCTAGGTGAACCCTTGAGCAGGTCAATTGGCCTCCTTATGCTGTAAATCTCTCCCAGATGTAAAACTGGGCAGAAAGGAGTGGGGGACCCCACTGTTGTTAAGATGTTTCATAGCTGGACTACTATCCTGGAGCCATGGGTGTAGGCAGGCATACGCCATGTACACCATGGTGCATACTTGTATTGAAGGGGGGCAGCATATAGGCCCTGAACAGCTTCCCTGGTCCATGGACACAACACAGAACCAGCAGAACCTTTCTGTATGTTTATATGTCAGCACCAGAAGGATTGGCCACTGCTACTGTCTTTGCAGCCCAGGGGCTATACAGCTTTACAGGGTCTGGGCTGGTATATTGGTGTCCCAAGGAACAATGCATGACATCTGCATATACCCATGGACGGGGGGAGAGCAACCAGTATCGGGGAGTACAAACGTCGTGTTGATTGTGCCATACAGTGACACACACACAGTCCTGGTGTACATATGTATATTGTCTGGCTACACCTACACCCTGCCTGTAGCAATATACTGTACCACAAAGAACTAAGAAGATTCAGATTGCATGCAGCGTCAGTTGCTTGAGCCCCTACATCATTCCACAGCTCAGTCAAACAAACACAAGTGAAAAAAATGTCTTAGCCTGCCAGCAGGCAGCTGCTTACCTTACCACCTTTGCTGGGCAATGCTGGCTGGCTGTGCTGACGGATGCTCTCCAACTCCTCTGCTACTGCAGCTTCTCCCCTCGCTCGCTCCTCCGTAGCTCCACTCCAGCTCCAACAGAAGAAAACTGCTGGCTTCTGCTCCTCCTCTGTCTCACCTCACCTGCCAGATGCCTAAATCCTTAGCACCCTCCCCACCTGTGTGCAAGTGTAGCGATCAGGAGCAAGGGCAAAGGATGGGGACTTCGGGACCATCAGGCCTCAACAGTAAAGAGGAGTTCGATTGCTACTGTACTGAGCAGCTCACTTCAAGCCCCTCCCTCCCTAAGTCAGTGACTGGCCACCACCACCCAGTGACCGGAGGAGTCTGTTGTAGGCCTCAGGCTCACTCAGCCTGCCTTAGCTGCCTAACTAACCTCCTCCTTCCCGACCCGACCTAATGGCAGCCCCACCTGGCGGCACCACCTGCAGAGTGCTCCAATCGTCACCTGCCTGGCCCCCACTCGCTCTATTCTCTCTCCCCAGCGTCACTCCTGCAGCACCAGGTGCCTACTGGTCTCCCGACTGGCCGACTGCTCCCCTCCCAGCAGTCCTGACCTGGATGCCGCTCTCTCTCCGTCTCCCGGCTGACACACTGCACTGCCGACTTTGCAACAAGTGGTCCCGTCCCGACTTGCACTGCAGTTGTCTTCTGTTTTTGTCTCTGCCCGGCCGTACCCGCTCTGCCGATGGATTGCGGTGCAGATGATCGGATCGCCCCGTGGCCGCCTGGATCAGCTGCTCTTGGTTTGAAGCTTCCTTCCTTGGCTTTAATACTGTACACCTGCTGCCTAGCCCTTACTGTCTGCCTGCATGATGGACCCGGTCAAATCCAGCCGATTCCCCACGCGGTCGCGTATCTGGTCGCACTAAGTCAGTCCCTCAGCCAATCACAGGCGCCAGCCCCAGCACAAGTGGCACTTGCCGATCCCAACCAATGATTTTCGGGGGAGGCAAACTAAGCTACAGACAGTCGGCGCCATCGATCAACTGTGCTAATTTAATGCCAGCACAGCAGACTGTCAGGCTCCCTGAAACCTCTGGTCCTCCTCACACAGCAGCACAAGTATGCGCATGGCCTGAGGGCATGTTCGCACAGCGGCAGCCGACAAAAGTGCATCCATTTTAAGTGGAGACCGGCATGAGGTGGTCCCAAGGGAGCCAGGGCAGGCAGGGGTCGCAAAGCCTGTCATAGGGGTCGCATCATTTTCATAGGGGTCGCGAATGCGACCCCTGGCGACCCCTAAATGACGCCCCTGGGCAGCTAAGGCAGGCTGAGTGAGCCTGAGGCCTACAACAGACTCTCCGGGTCACCGGGTGGTGTGGTGGCCAGTCACTGACTTAGGGAGGAGGGAGCTTCAGAAGTGAGCTGCTCAGTACAGTAGCAATTCAGAACTCCTCTTTTACTGTTGAGGCCTGATGGTCCCGAGTCCCCATCCTTTGCCCTTGCTCCTGATCGCTACACTTGCACACAGGTGGGAGGTGCTGAGATTTGGGCATCTGGCAGGTGAGGTGAGACAGAGGAGGCAGAAGCCAGCAGTTTTCTTCTGTTGGGCTGAGTGGAGCTCGGAGGCGGCGGGTGAAAGCTGCAGTAGCAGAGGATTGGAGGCATCCATCAGCACAGCCAGCCAGCATTGCCCAGCAAGGTAGTAAGGTAAGCAGCTGCCTGCTGGCAGGCTAAGACATTTTTCTCACTTGTGTTTGTTTGGACTGAGCTGTGGAATGATGTGGGGCCTCAAGCAACTGGCTGCATGCAACCTGAATCTTCTTAGTTCTTTGTGGTACAGTATATTGCTACAGGCAGGGTGTAGGTGTAGCCAGACAATATACACATGTACACCAGGACTGTGTGTGTGTCACTGTATGGCACAATCAACAGCGTTTGTACTCCCGATACTAGTTGCTCCCCGTCCATGGGTATATGCAGATGTCATGCATTGTTCCTTGGGACACCAATATACCAGCCCAGACCCTGTAAGCTGTATAGCCCTGGGCTGCAAAGACAGTAGCAGTGGCAACCTTCTGGTGCTGACATATAAACATACAGAAAGGTTCTGCTGGTTCTGTGTTGTGTCCATGGACCAGGAAGCTGTTCAGGGCCTGTACTGCCCCCTTCAATACAAGTATGCCATGGTGTACATGGCGTATGCTGCCTACACCCATGGCTCCTTGCCCAGGAAGTAGTCAGCTATGAAACATCTTAACAACAGTGGGGTCCCCACTCCTTTCTGCCCAGTTTTACATCTGGGAGATTTACAGCATAAAGGAGGCCAATTGACCTGCTCAGGGTTCACCAAGCTAGATGTTGAGTTGCAGTGGGATTTGAACCTAAAGTTTCTTTGTACTCTTCTCTAACCACGGGGACAATAGTCAGTTTTCCTGCTTCAGCTAAATCTGCCTAAATGATAAGAAATGAGCAAGCAGGACAACTAAGCTTTAGGTGTGGGTGGGTGGGTGTGTGTGTGTGTGTGTGTGTATGTGTGTTTGGAGTGGGGGATTACATAGAAACATAGAGTTGACTGCAGATAAGGACCACAAGGCCCATCCAGTCTGCCCATTTCTTTTCTACCTTATAAATATGCCATGGCACTTTTGCTCTATCAGCAACCTATCTATTAAGTAGTCATTTGTATTGCTCCCTTATGCCTATCCCATGCCTGTTTGAAGCCCTGCACTGTATTCATAGCCACCACTTCTTGTGGTAAGCCATTCCATGCATCTACCACCCTTTCTGTGAAAAGATTTCCTCACATTCCCCTTAATCGGCCTCCCTCTAATCTCATGCTGTGTCCTCTTGTCCTGCTATTTTCTTATATTTAAACATGTTAGAACTCTTTCACCTTGTTTATGCCCTTAAGGTGTTTAAATGTCTCGATCATATCACCTCTCTCCCTCCTTTGCTCAAGGGTATACATATTGAGCTCCATTAATCTGTCCTCATATGTCTTCTGATGCAGTCCCTGCACCATTTGGTTGCCCTTCTCTGGACTGCCTCAATTTGATTAATGTCCTTGGAAGGTGTGGCCTCCAATACTGCACGCAGTACACCAGATGGGGCCTAACCAGTGTCTTGTAAAGAGGGATTATTACCTCCCTCTTACGACTTTCGATACCCCTACTATACACCCCTAACACCCCCTAGCCTTACCTACTGCTTTAGAGGTCTGCTTGGATGATTTTAGGTCATCAGTGATGATGATGCCCAAGTCTCTTTCTTCCTTTGTGACTGCTAGCAACTCCCTCCCAGCCTATAAGTGGCTTCAGGGTTTCTCTTCCCTATGTGCATGATTTTGCACTTCTTTGCATTAAATCCCAGTTGCCACTCTTCTGACCATTCTGCTAGTTTATCAGATCTCTTCTCATTCTGCCCACCCCATCTGGATCATCTACTCTGTTGCAGAATCTGGTGTCATCTGCAAACAGACAAGCCTTACCCTCTAGTCCATCTGCGGGGTCACTAATGAAGATGTTGAATAGGACTGGCCCCAGGACTGATCCCTGAGGTACCCCACTTGTGACTTGCTCTTCTGACTGTATACCATTTACCACCACTCTCTGTTTCTGCCAGTCAACCAGTTTGCCACCCAGTTGACCAACTTCTGACCCACCCGAGCCTACCTAACTTATTTATCAATCTTCTATGTGGAACAGTGTCCAAAAGCTTTGCTGTGAAGTCAAGGTAGCGACATCAACTGCTCCCCTTGATCACCACTCTGGTTACCCAGTCAAAGAAAATCTATGAGATTAGTTTGACAGGACCTTCCTTTTGTAAACCCATGCTGTCTTGGATCCTGTCCCTATGGATTCCAGGTGTTGCACTATCCTTTCAGAGGAATGCCTCCATAATCTTGCCACTACTGAGAGTAAGACTGACCGGTCTGTAGTTCCCGCCTCCTCCCTGCTACCACTCTTGTGGGTGGGATCACATGAGCCCTTCTCCAGTCTTCTGGGACCTCTCCTGTGCTCAGAGACTCACTAAACAATTCTGCTAATAAGCTCTGCTAGTTCCTCCTTTAGCTCCTTAAGTACCCTGGGATGTATGCCATCAGGTCCCATTGCCTTATCCACCCTGAGCTTAGCAGCTCTTGTAGGACCCTTTCTTTTTTTGTGAAGGGAGTGCTCACCTCCCTCCCCTGTGTCCATGATGCTGAGCTGTGGGCCTTGCCCTACCTTCTCTTCAGTAAATACTGAGCAAAAGTATCTATTTAGGATAGATGCCTTTACAGTCCTCCTCCTCTCACATGCTCCCTTTTCTCCATTAAGCTTAGCAATACCCCCTCTGGACTTTCTCCTTTCACTAATGTATCTATAGAAAGTCTTGTCACCTTCTTTTACTGTTCATGCTAGTGTTTCCTCAGTTTGGGACTTTGCCTGCCTTACTGCCTTACCTGCTTCCCTTAGGGCAGTTTGGTATGCCCCTATCTTCATCCGCTGTGTTCCTTATATTTTCTGAAGGCCAGCCTTTTTGACCCTACCTTTTCTGCTACTGTGTTTGAGAACCAAAGTGGTTTCCTTCTTCTTTACACTTCCTTTCTGTCTAACACAATGGGATGTTGCTTCAAGTATTGTATCACAATGCTTGCCCACTTGCCTGTACCTCCTCACCTGTGTTTCTTTTTGCCAGGGCTAGCTTAACTCTGTTGGCCATCTTATCAAAGTCAGCTCCTCTGAAGTCCCATATTTTGCCTTGGAATGGGATGATTTAGATGTAGTAGCCAAATTGAACCATACCATGTGATGGTCACTGGCCCCAGGTGACCTTCTACCTGGAGATCTGTGATCCCTTCTTTGTTAGTCAGTACTAGATCTAGGATAGCCCTGTCTCTTGTGGGTTGCTTAAAAAAAAACTGGGCTGGGCTCTGAACATTTGGCAGCAGCAGTGCAACAGCTTACTCAATGTAATCGTCAATGTGAAAAGGAATGCAGACACAATTACCATTTTTATTTGTAACTGTACACTGCTTCTACAAAAAAGTCCCACGACGTCATGATGCTTTCAGATGTTAGCAGCCGTGTTTGGACAAGTGAGAGAAGCCCTTTGTTGTACTGACCACAGAGCCACGTTCAACACTAAGCAATAAGGCACTCCCAGGGTTATGTTAATGGTCTGTTAATCACCCTCTAGGGCATAATGTGGCACGAGGCATTGCTGAGTGCCACATGCCCCTAGAGTGATTAACTGACCATTAACATAACCCCTGAGTGCCTTATTGCTGTTATAATAAAAATGTTTTTTAAACAGTGTTAAACCTTGTTCAATATATGGGTAAGTTGTACAAGTATGTTAATTAAGCAATTTATCCTCCAGGTGTGGGTATACTGGAGGATTTACCACAGCTGGTGTGATTCGGTCACGAGGCACAGCCAAGTGACCGAACCACACCAGTCGTGTTAAGTCCTCCAGTATACCCACACCCTGGAGGGATAAATTTATATTATACAATGGCAAATGTAGTTTTATTTAATTTTTTTTAGATATTTTGTAAGTAACTGAAGTCCGTACGGTTGGAAGGAGGATGTAATTTTTTTTAATATTTACCGCGGTGTTTTAGCAAAGCGGCGACAGGACAAATGGCTGCAGTTTCGATCAAAATGAAAGCGACCGGATTGGCACGATAGAAGATTGGCTGGTGCTTTTTCCAGTGGGTACACTGGAGGATTTACCACGCTGGGAAAGGTACCAGCCAACCAATCAGGTTGCAGGATTTGGCTCATTCGATTTACCACATTGTATAATAAAGCAATATACCCCTCCAGGGTGTGGGTATACTGATGGATTTACCTTGGCTGGTGTGGTTCGGCCGCTGAGGTGCAGCCGAGTGACTTAACCACACCAGAAGAGGTAATCCACCAGTACACCCACCCCTGAGGGTATATTGCTATTACTTAATGGCTTACATTTTGGGTGACTAAAATATAGAAATACTTTTGTTTCTCTTTAAATCATCATTTTGTTATTTTATTGTTCCACCAAAGCGAAATAGTTCCTTGTTGCTAGGCATAGTAGTGGTGATGCCCCTTAGTTTTTCTTTATCTCATTTGTCGAGGCTCTGAACTGAATTGTGTGTGTGTTTTTTTTTTTTCCCATGAGCATTAAGATTTGCAGTTTGATTTGTTGTTTTTTCATCGCCTTCCTATAGCAGGGAATTTTAAAGGGCTGTCATCTGTGACCTCGTGCTTCTGGTTACTGTGCATAAAATTATTGCAAGACCGGAGAATATTTTGTTTTTTAAGTGTTTTATGTTGGTTCGGGGTCTTTTTGGAAGCGATGGGGCAGTCCGTCCGACACAGGAAAGTTGCTGTTACGAAGGGCTACTGAGGAGGTGATTCAAAAAATACAAGTTAGAATTTTTAGACGGCTAAGAACGGGAACCGCTGGTACTGTGAGCATTTATGGAAGTAAGCGTAGGATCGTAGTGTGTTTGCCACTGTTTGGATAATGACCCATTTCAGATTTATATTCAGACTTTACTATCCAATTCATACCCATTTTTAAATTACTTGGTAACTAGCTCTATGTCACATTGACAAATGCCACCCTCTCTGGCTCCGCCCACACAGCCCAGCATCCACACCGTGGCCCCACCCACACCGGTGACCCCACCCACATCATGCCCACCCCACCTTGCTACCCCTATGATTTTGCTGAAATGACGCCCCTGTAGCTGCCTAACTAACCTCCTCCTTCCCGACCCGACCTTAATGGCAACCCCACCTGGCGGCACCACCTGCAGAGTGCTCCAATCGTCACCTGCCTGGCCCACCACTCACTCTATTCTCTCCCCAGCATCACTCCTGCAGCACCAGAGTGCCTACTGGTCTCCCGACTGGCCGACTGACTCCTCTCCCAACCCAGTCCTGACCTGGATGCACGCCTCTCTCCCGTCTCCCCTGGCTGACACACTGCACCGCCGACTTTGCAACAAGTGGTCCCGCCCGACTTGCACTGCAGTTGTCTTCTGTTTTTCTCTGCCCGCCGTGCCCGCTCTGCCGATGGATTGCGGTGCGGATGATCGGATCGCCCGTGGCCGCCTGGATCAGCTGCTCTGGTTTGAACTTCCTTTCTTGGCTTTAATACTGTACACCTGCACCTGCTGCCTAGCCCTTACTGTCTGCCTGCATGATGGACCGGTCAATCCGCTGATTCCCCACGCAGCGCGTATCGGAGATTCGGCGCCTAAGTCAGTCCCTCCCAGCTAATCACAGAAGCGCCAGCCCCAGCACAAGTGGCACTTGCATCCCAACCAATGATTTTCGGGGGAGGCAAACTAAGCTACAGACAGTCGGCGCCATCCGATCAACTATGCACTTAATGCCAGCACAGCAGACTGTCAGGCTCCCTGAAACCTCCAGTCCTCCTCACACAGCAGCAAAGTGTGCGCGCCGCGCACGGGCATGTTACGCAGTTAATGCGGCCAGACCAAAGTGCATCCATTTTAGCGGAGCCATGCCAAAGGTGGTCCCAAGGGAGCCAGAGCAGGCAGGGGTCGCAGCCCTGTCATAGGGGTTGCATCATTTTCATAGGGTCACTAGTCGACTGGATACCACAAGCATTCTAATGATGCCCTGTGTACTATATCAAAAGTAAGGAAATTCTTTGCAAAACTGTGCTAATGCAACATTAGGAGTCAGGCTAAAGTGACAAAAGTAGGGAAATGTGACCTTAGGTTTCCAAACACTAAAACCCCAACCCCACCCTAAAAGAAAATCGGGGCAGACTCTTCCTAGGGGCTGTCAGCTCTAAAGCTCACCCCATTAGGTGTATATGCTTCTGAAGTGTACAGAATGGGGTGAACTTTAGGTTGACAACCCTAGAAAGTGTTCACCCCGATTTGCTTTGGGGTTGGGGTTGGGGTTTTAGGATTGGAAACCCTAAAGCCACATTTCCCTACTTTTGTCACTTTAGCCTGAACCCTAAATGTTGCAGTAACACAGGTTTTGCAAAGAAAAAAACATATATATACTGTATATAGGTATTGTAAATATATAGTTAAGGTTGAGTAGGCACTTTAATGTTAAACTCCAATTAATGCACTTTAATAACTTTGAAACCTTTCAATGGGTTTGCATGAAATTATGCATGTGTGGTCTTGTGTGGTAGATCTCTGGATGTGCCAAGTTCTGTTCTGGTCAAATTTGTGGATTCTGAGATCTGGACAATGCAACAGGTGAATATTTCGGGATTTTCTGCTGTTTATGTCAAGAAGCGTAGCGCCCAGATGGTTTGGAATTTTTGTCTGAAATTTTCAGGGTTGAAAGGGGCTGGCCCACAGATGTGCCTTTTGCTGGTGTGGTGAAAAAATGTAAATCTGTTCCAAAGTTATTAAACATAAAAATGTCTGGTTCTAAGCATGCTCAGTAAGCACTTCAGAATAGCTGTATGAAATGAAAAAATAATCTTTTTTCATTTGGGGCCTATTGTTTTCTGGTTTTGGTTTTCATAAAACAAAAAAATTTCAAAACCCACAAAACTGACATACTGGAGAGAGACCAACACATTTATATTGCTCATCAGGACTCTGTTAGGTGGATTCTACACTTAACTGTTGCAGAAATTAGCCCATATTTTATTTAAGTTTTAATCCATTTCGTGACTCACTTCCTTTTATGTTCATTGTCTTGGCAGACAAACATGTTGATATGAGAGCTGTTAGAGAGAGAGGTGTGAGGGTGCCAGCCCAATGGCCAGTGGTGCTGCAGGGGGCGGTGTGTGGCCAGCAATTAGCAGGCAGTGTCCTGATGACACTGGTTTGCTGAGGGAGCTCATCTTGGCAAACATTTCAAGGGACGAACTAACGCTGTGCCGGCTCTGTCATTTGAAATGTGAGCCTTCACTCATGCGGTTTAGTGTGTCTTTCCTTGTTAAACAATGTCCCCTTTCCCTGCTGCCGCTGTGTGTCTTTCCCAGTTAAACAATTTTCCCTTTCTGACACCGGGATGCCCTCTCAGTGTTGGATGTGCCCCCCCAACCTGTTTATATCCCTAGCTGACATTGGGGTGCCCAATCCCTGTGTCAGTATCCCTCCCACCACTATTGTGGCACACTGGGAGCCCACGCCAGTGTGCCTAAATTTATATTGATTTTTTTCACCTGTAAATGAGAAAACCTTCCCATGTGGTCTTTTTTTTTCACCTGTAAAAACGAAAACTGTCCCTCACTGTCTCCTCCATCCCCTCCCCATCCCAACTCTCCCTCTGCATACCCACCTCCCCGCACCCCTCCTTACCCCATACTTACCCTCCGAGGTTGGTGGATGCGATCTTCTGTGGAGTACGATAAGTCTGCACTCTTCACAAAAGTGAGGGCACTGGACTTTAGGAGGGCTGACTTTGGCAAGATGGGAGAGTGCCTCAGAAAAGCACTAGCAAACAGGCTAGAAGGAGGTGTGGAGCAACAATGGGGAATTATCAAAACTGCCATCACAGAGGCAACAAGCCTTTGTGTGAAGCAAATGAACAAATCAAAATGAAAGAAAAAGCCACTATGGTTCTCAAAAGAGGTGGCTGTGAAAGTCAGGAAGAAAAGATAGCATTCCGGAAGTATAAGGAAACACAGAAGGAGCAGGACAGAGAGCTGTACCAGTTAAGGCAGAAGGAAGTGGGAGGAAGTCAGAATAGCAAAGGCCCAAACTGAGGAAAAGATAGCCAACTCAGTTAAGAAGGGGGATAAAACCTTTTATAGGTACATCAGCGAGCGTAGAAAGACAAAGGGAGGGATAGTGAGGCTGAATAGAATGAACGGTGGGTGGGCAGAGGGGGACAGTGAAAAAGCAGGAATACTGAACGAATATTTCTGCTCAGTATTCACAAAAGAGGAGGGGGAAGTGCCTAATCCAATTAACAGAAGCACTCTTGATAGGGGGGTCGATCCCAGTCCTTTCACAGAAGAAAGGGTTCTGCAAGAACTCCTAAAACTGAAGGTGGACAAAGCAATGGGTCCGGATGGAATTCACCCCAGAATTCTAAAAGAATTAAGGGAGGAACTAGTGAAACCACTGGCTACTCTTTTTAATAAATCATGGGAGGATGGTGTGGTACCCGATCACTGGAGGAAGGCGGATGTGATTCCCCCTTCACAAAAGTGGGTCCAATACAGAGGCAGGAAACTACAGACCTGTCAGTCTGACCTCTGTGGTAGGGAAAGTGATGGAGTCACTTCTGAAGGAAAGAATAGTCGAGTACCTAGAGGCCAGTGGAGCACAGGACCCAAGGCAGCATGGGTTCACAGCGGGAAGGTCATGTCAGACGAATCTAATAGATTTCTTTGATTGGGTGACCAAAGTAGTAGACCAGGTAGGGGCTGTGGACATGGCCTACCTAGACTTTAGCAAGGCATTTAACACAGTCCCACACAAAGATTAATAGTCAAATTAACCAGCCTGGGAGTGGGACCCAGGGTGGTAGCCTGGGCAAAACATTGGCTGGACAACAGGACACAGAAGGTAATTGTAAATGGAGTCCATTCTGAAGAAGGGGGTTACTAGTGGGGTACCGCGAGGGTTCAGTATTGGGTCCAGTCCTTTTAATGTCTTCATCAGTGACATTGCAGAGGGACTGGAAGGAAAAGTATGCCTTTTTGCAGATGACACAAAAATCTGCAACAGGGTTGATACACAAGGAGGCGTGGAAAGGATGAAAAGGGACTTGGCAAGGTTGGAGGAATGGTCAGAACTATGGCAGCTAGGATTCAATGCAAAGAAGTGCAAAATAATGCACCTGGGAAACAAGAACCAGGGAAGAATACACAATGGGTGGGAGGTAGTAACAACAACAAAAAAGGAAAGGGACCTGGGGTAATCATATCAGATGACCTTAAGGTTAGCAAGCTATGTGAGAAGGCAGTAGGGAGGGCTGGGGATATACTGGGATGTATAGAGAGGCATCAGCAGCAGAAAACAGGAAGTTGTTATCCTCTGTACAGACAGTTGGTGAGACCCCATCTGGAGTACTGTGTCCAGTTCTGGAGACCCCATCTCCGCAAGGACATAGACAGGATAGAGGCAGTCCAGAGGAGGGCAACTAAAATGGTGCAGGGTCTGCAAGAGAAGCCGTATGAGGAGAGACTAAAGGAGCTTAATGTATACCCTTGAGGAAAGAAGGGAGAGGGGGACATGATAGAAACTTTAAGTACCTCAGTGGAATCAACAAAGTCCAAGAGGGTAGCATTTTTCAGAAAAAGAGACTTGCAAGAACAAGGGGACACAATTTAAAGATAGAAGGAGGGCGGTTCAGGGGCAATGTGAGGAAGTATTACTTCACAGAGAGGGTAGTGGATGCATGGAACAGCCTTCCTGAGGAGGTTGTGGGGTCTAAAACTGTGGGAGAATTCAAGAATGCATGGGACAGACATAAGGCAATTCTTGTGGGGGTAGGAAGAAATAGGCTGTTGGTTAACTAGGATCTGTGGCCTATCCTGTAGGTAGGGAAATGGGCAGACTAGATGGGCCTAGCGGTCCTTATCTGCCGTCAAAGTCTATGTTTCTATGTTTCTATGTTTCAAAGTCGACCCGCAAACTGAAAGAATTAAAGGTAAGCTGTATAATTGGAGTTAATGGGGGTTTCAACGTATGTTACTATCTCAGGCCATTTTTAGATTCTTGGTCTTCACTAACATGGGAAGTTCTTGGGCCCCACTCAGACCATGTCACTGTTATTTTGTTCCTCAGTCCTGAAAGGTGAGTTCGCTGTCACTGCATGGAATCACCTTTTGGGACTAACGAAACAACATTGCCACTGTTCATGAGGTGGTGTCCCTAAAAGCCCATGTTGAATATTTGGAGCGAAAATACCAACAAACATCTGGGATGTTAGGTTTCCAACTGTAACACCTCCCCACCCTGTAGAGTCTGATTGGCATCAGGCTGTGCCTTGATGTCATAGGCTGTAATGCTCACAGCATTCCACCCCACCCTGCAGCCAGTGACAGGCATCGGTGTGTCTTGGAGTCTTGGCCCAAACATTTACCCCATTCTCCTATACTGCACCCATCTCTGCTTGTTTCATTATGGAATGGGGTGAGCATTTGAGCAAAATCTCAAGGCACACTGCAATGCCTGTCAGTGTCTGGAGAGGCAAGGAATGGCGTGAGCTGCATACAGCCGATGACCCAAAGGGACACCCCCAATGCCTGTCAGTCTTTGCAGGGTGGGGGTGGGTCATTAGGGATGGAAACCCTAATACCTCATTAAGGAAGTAAATCAGAGGGGGACGTTGATGTCATCTACCTTGATTTCAGCAATGCCTTCGACAGTGCCCAGTATAGAAGGCTGATTAACGAGATAAGTAGTCTGGTAACGGGCACAAGCTGATGAACTGGGTTAGAAACTGGCTGACAGACAGGAGGCAGAGGTGGTGGTAATGGGATCCAATCTGGGGAAAGGGGTGATGAGTGGGGTACTCAGGCATAAGTCCTGGGTGCAGTCCTGTTTAATGTCTTCATTACAGACATTGTAGAAGGGCTAGAAGGAAAGGTCTGTCTGCCTGTTTGCAAATTACACCAACATCTGTAACAGAGCGAATACTCCAGAAGGGGTGAGAAATGGGCAGGACATGGAAGTTTTGAACAACAGTCTGAGGAGCAGCAATTGAGGTTCAATGCAAAGAAGCCCAAATAATGCACCTGGAAGAGGGAAACCTGGGGAGAGTTACAGGATGGGGTGGAGTGCTGATGATCATCAAAGAAGAACGAGACCTAGGAGTTATCAGTTCTGATGACCTAAAGGCGTCAAGGCAAAGCACAAATGTTGCAAGGACAGCCAGTGGCATGCTGGGTTGCATAGGCAGAGGTATCATTAGCCGAAGGCACGAGGTGGTGATGCCATTCTATAATGCACTAGTGAGGCCTCACATATGGTACTGTGTACAATTCTGGATGCCGCAAATGTGCAAGAACATTGACATGGTGGAGGCAGTCCACAGAAAGGCAACCAAGATGGTACATGGCTTGCAACACAGAACATATCAGGAGAGATTAAAAGGAACTCAATATGTACTTATTGAAGGATAGGAGGGAGTGGGGGAACACGATAGATACGTTCAAGTACCTCAAGGGCATAAACAAGGTGCAGAGGTGGACATCTTTTAATACATCAAACGTTCAGCATTGACAAATACTTGTTTTTATCCACAAAAAATTGTTCATGTCTGCTGTAGCTTACCTCCCTAAACAGTATACAGACACTGGGGGCGCCCAATCCCCAGTGTCCTCATCTGTCTGTCCATTGTTGTGCACTGTGTAACCCCCAACAGTATACAGACACTGGGGTTACCCAATTCCCCAGTGTCATCTGTCTGCCCATTGTTGTCCGCTGTGTAACCCCCCACAACAGTATACAGACACTGGGGGTGCCCAGTCCCCCAGCATCCTCATCTGTTCAGCAAAGTCCCTGAAAAACAGTAAACTGTTTCTCATCATTTTTTTTCCCTGTAAAAAAGAAAATGTGCATTGTTGTCCATTCCGCCATTACCCAACCTCCTACCCTCCCACTCAGGACCCACCACCCAACACCCCTACCCATACTTACCCAGATCGCCATCGCCGTAATCTACCTTGGACTGTAGGCACATCTTCGCTCTTCAAAGCCCAACCGAGAACTGAGGTAAGCTCTTCAATGTATTTCAATGGGGTTTTCGGCATCACTGTATTTCAATAGGGGTTTCAACTGAGTGGCATAACATGGCCATTTGTAAATATTTTTGCCCCAAATTTTCAACATATGTTTTCTGGCACCCCACCTCACAAACAACTTCACTGAAACAATTTTCAGACATCCCCTTCCCCCCATGACACCAGTGCACACGACAAACATTTGGCATTGACAAGTGCTTGTTTCGTATGGCCGCTCATACAAAAATGTTCATATGTATTCTCATTCTGTTAATTCTGTAATGTTTCCCTGGGATCTAGTGGTACCCCCACCTTCCGATCCCCGTCCACATAATTATTTAATTTTTTCCCTGGTGTCTGGTGGCACCCTTCACCCTCCAATCACCACTCCCATTATTACTTTTATATTTCCCTGGTATCTAGTGGCACCCCCCACCCTCGGATCACCAACCTGTTATTAGTTTTGTATTTCTTTAATGTCTAGTGGCACCCCCCACCCTCTGATCACCATCCCCCTAATGATAATGTATTCCCCTGGTGCCTACTGGCACCCCCGCCCTCCGATCACCATCCCCGTAATTACTGTATTTGTGCCCTGGTGTCTAGTGGCAACCCCCCACTTTCCGATCGATTTCCCCATTTACATTTGTTTCTCTGGTGTCTAGGGCACCCCTCACCTCTGATAGCCATCCTGTGAGAAATAAAGAAAACAGTCCCTCTATGTCTTTTTTTTTTTATTTTACAACCTATAAAAAACAAAGTGATCCCTCTGTGATCTGACCCCCCCTAAAACCAACCTCCCACTCAACACCCACCACCCCACCACCCCACACACCCTCACTCACCTGACCAGGTCCCAGGTTGAAGATCCACTCTCCGATCCAAGACACGTCCTGCTGCTGGAACCGAAGACCGCAATATTTCAAACTAAGGTAAGTGCAGTTCAATATATGTCAACGGGGTTTTCAACTTTGATGCATAACGTTGCAAGTTTTGTGTATTTTGAGGTAACATTTTCTACATGGCCTTTTTGGGACACCACCTTATGAACAATGTCAATAGAATTATGAAAATGAGGTCCGAAAGGCAGTTTCACGGTTGTTTGGCGAAATCATCTTTTAGCGGGATTTGAAAATTTTCACTGTTCTTATTCATGGAGGTGGGGTCATAAGAAGGCTATGTTAAAAATGAGAAAATATGCAAAATGACAGTTATGTGCATACGTTGAATTTTGCTATGCTTGTTGTAACTTTGGCAAATTTTAAATACAGTACTTTGACTCCAAATTGTCAACATAACCATCTTTTTACACTACCTTATGAACATGACAACTGTCATTTTTCAAGCCCTGGCCAACCTGTGATTTTGCGCCTGTGGCACGCAATGGCATTGTGGTGACATGGAATCATGTTTTGGCAGAGATTTCAAAATTTTCGTTATCTGATATATGAGGTGGCGTAATAAGAAGGCTATGCTGACAATTTTAATTCCTGTTTTACTATAAATGCAAGTGAGGGCCCTGCACTCCCACAGACAAATGAGGATACAATTATACAATCTCAAAAAGTAAGGAAATTCTTTGCAAAAAACTTTGTTAATGCACTAGTTAGGGTTAAAGTGGGCTGGCAGTATAGCCTAGAGGTTAGAGTAATGAGCTGTGAACAAGCTTGACACATCCAGCAGACCAGACCTTGATTTGATTCTCACAACCTCCACTTGCATACTGTGTGACTCTGAGCAAGTCACTTAACTGCCCAGTGCTCCCAGGTCACCCCTGAAAACAGGCACATGTGCCTAATGGGCCTTACCCGGTTACCAAAGACTAAAATAAATAAAAAAAAAAAATAAATAAAAGTGACAAAAGTAGGGAAATGTGGCATTAGAGTTTCCAATCCTAACACCCTACCCCCACCCACCAGACAGCAACAGGAAAAATCATTACAGTTTCACCTCTCCCGCATCTTCATCAATCAGTCATGGGGAGTGCCTTGGAGTTGTCCGTTCCAATGTTCACCCAATTCTCATATACTCTACACATCTCAGCTTCTTCCATGATCAAATGGGGTGAGTGGCAAGGCTGACAACCCCAAGGCACTCCCCATGCCTGATTAGCAAAGGCCCAGGAGAGGTGAAATTGTAATGATTTTCCTGTTGCTGCCTGGTGAGGTGGGTGAAGGTAAACCCTAACACTACTACTTTTATCAGTTTAACCTAACTAGTGCATCAACAAAGTTTTTTGCCAAGAATGAATATATCTATATCTGTACATATATATATATATATATATATATATATATATACATTAAAATTATTATTATTGGGCATGGTAGTGCCCTATAGTTGGGGTTAAGTAGGCACTTTAATGTTAAACCTCAAATTTTGCAATTTAATAACTTTGAAACTGTTCAATGGATTTACACCAAATTTGGCATGTGCTGTCCTGTGGGGTAGGTCTCTTGACATGCCAAGTTTTGTTCAGGTTGGATGTACGGATACTGAGATCTGGATAGTGCAAAAACCTTAAACTTCACCACTTTTTGCAGTTGTTTTCGCATCACCCTGAGCATAGACAGTGTTGAATTGTGGTCTGAAATGTTTATGGTAGAAAGAGCTTGGGTCACAAAACTGACATGCATTTATTTGATGAAAAAACATTAATCAGTCCCAAAGTTATTGCATTTTTAAGTTCCCATTGTTTTCAGTGGGACTTTTACTTTCCATGATAGATTCCTGGAATGAAAAAGGGTTTTGCTCTGACGAATGTGGATCCTTTTTCTTGAGGGGCCAATCCTTGTTCACCAGAAAAAAATCTTTTGTTGTGAGCTACCATCTCGTTTTTAATTTTTGGCCAAAAACCACTCCTAACTGTGCCCAGGGATGTCTGTTGCAGACATTGAACTGTGTATCTTGCTCATCAGGAGTTGATGAGCTGTTCATTTTTTTAAACTATTTTATTCTTTTTTCACTACTTGCTAACTTCCTTTTTTTGTCAGTCCTTGTTTGTTGTGGTGAAAAAGGAAATCGGCTGGCAGAAAAAGATTTCCCCTTTTCATGACCAGATGGCCATATCAGCAATCCTTTTTTGACAGTCGATGTCCTTTTTCACCATGAAGAAAAAGGATGGTGAAAAATGAATTGCTGTGATGAAAGGGATTACCAATATGGTCATCAGGTTGTCAAAGGGCAAACTTTTCATTAATGATTTTTTTTTGTCATGGCAAAAGGATGGCAAAAAGGAAGTCAGTTAGTGAAAAAGGATTCTTGCACGGACATCTAGTCATCAAAGCTTGGGGACCATTTGGTCCCGAAAATAGAAGTCATCTGGTCATCTTCCTTTTCTTGGCTATGTAAATAGCCATCTTATTGCCCTGGTGTCTGTAAACCTCACTCTCAATCCAATATTTATTTTTAATATATATATATTATATATATATATGTTTTTATTAGTTTTATATATATATATATATATATATATATATATTTTTTTTTTTATTATTTCTTTTGACAATTGTGGCATTCTACCACTATGGTCCTTTATCCCTGGTGTCTAGTGGTACCCCCCCACCCTCTGATTTTTTTTCTCCTTTCTTCACTGGTGGTTAGTGGTATCCCCCCATCCTCTCAGTTGTCTTTTAAGCTAAAGATGAGAAACCCATCCCTCATTGTCTTTTTGGTTTTTACCTGTAACAAAAAAAGGTCCCTCACCAATCACTTTCGCAACCCCCACCCAACCACCCACTGTACACCCAGCTCCCCACACCCACCTTGACACCCCCACACACCATCACTGTCCTGCAGAGGTCCCAGGTTCGAGACCTTCTCTCCTGATGGAAGACATGTCTTGCTGCTGCAACCAGTGACTGCAATATGAAAAGCTTGGGTAAATGTGCTTCAATGTATTTCAGTGGGGGGTTTCAATTTTTGTGCATAACTCAGTCATTTTTAAAATTTTGATCCTAAAATTTTCAACATAGCCTTTTGGGGACCCCACTTCATGAACAATATGACTGTCATTATGCAACTCCTGTCAGAAAGGAGATTTTGTGGTTGGTTGGTGAAATCATCTTTTGGTGGGATTTGTGTAATGTCACTCATATTGTTCATGAGGAGGGGTCATAAGAAGGCTTTGTTGAAAATGTGGGGTCAAAATTCCATAAAATGGCTGCGTTATGACCATTCCTTGCAATTTCACTATGCACATTCGTAACTTTGGACATTTTCAATATTTTATTTATTTATTTGCTTTTGGTAACCGGGTGAGTGCACTAGGCATAGCAATGCCTATTTTCAGGCACGACCCGGGAGAAGACAGTTTAAACATACATATTAAACCCCATATTTTAACCAAAGCCTTCTTAATACTCACCTCATGTATGTCACAGGTGTCATTTTTCAAATCCTGGCCAAAATGTGTTTTCGCATCTGTAGCAAAGAATGGCTTTGCAGTTATGCAGAATTATGTTTTGGTGGGGATTTGAAAATGTTCTGTACTGGTTACATGTGGGGAGTTCATAAAAAGGCTATGTTGAAAATTTGGGGTCAAAATTATTAAAAATGGCCCTGTTATGACTGTTTGTTGCAATTTCGCTACGCATGTCCATAACTTTGGGAATTTTAAATATTTCAAGCCAAATTTACCACATCATGTATGTTACAGCTGTCATTTTCAAATCCTGTCCAAAATGTGGTTTTGCACCTGTGGTGCTGACTGGCATTGTACTTGTCCAGAGTTACGCTTTCAGGGACTGAAACATTTTCTGCACTGGGTACATAAGGTGGGGTAATAACATGTCTATGGTGACAATTTGGTGACTGTTGTCCTATAACTGGAAGTGCAGGAGCAGGAGGGCCCTATGCTTCCACAGCTAGATACATATAATCATCTATGGAGGTATCTGAGCAGAGGGCCCTGCATTCCCACAGGCAAATAAGAATACAATTATACTATCTCAAAAAGTAAGGAAATAAATTGCAAAAAACTTTGTTAATGCATTAGTTAGGGTTAAACTAACAAAAGTAGGGAACTGTGGCATTAGGATTTCCAGCCCTAACACCCCATTCCTCACCCTGCACAGACCTACAGGTGGGGGGGCTGTCTTGGGGCTGTCAACCCTGATGCTCACCCCATTCTCCTATGCTGTACTCATGTCACCTTATTTTGTAATGGAATGGGGTGAACATTAGGGATGATAGTCCCAAGACAGCACCCACCTGTGGGTCTGTGCAGGGTGGGGAATGGGGTGTTAGGGTTGGAAACTCTAATGCCACATTTTCCTGCTTTTGTTGGCTTAACCCTAACTGATGCCTTAATGAAGCTGTTTGCAATATATATATATATATATATATATATATATATATATATATATATGTGTGTGTGTGTGTGTGTGTGTGTGTGTGTGTGTGTGGGCACCCCTATAGTTAGGGTTGATCAGGCACTTTAATGTTAAACCCCAAATTTTGCACCTTAATAACTTTGCAACTGTTCAATAGATTTGCACAAAATTTGGACTTAATGGTGTCAGGTGGTATGTCTCTTGATTTGCAAAGTTGTATTTTGATTGGGTTTGTGGATTTCGTGCAGCGAATTGTGAAAAAACACATTTTTCACCAAGTTTTGCCAATTTGTCCCTGTTTTTTCCTCATCATGCTGCAACCACACCGTTTGGAATTTTGACCTGAAATGTTCAGGGTAGAAAGAGCTTATCCTAAGGAACAATCCAGCATTAATTTGGTGAAAAAATATTAATCCCCTCCACAGTTAATAAATGTGAAAAATTTGGGATCTGAGCATGTTCAGTTCAGCCTTTGGGATAGAAGCGCAGTTTCACTCAAGGATTCCTGGTAGTGAATGGCTCATGAAAAGGGATTGTGAAAAGGAATCCCTTTTTGTGAGAATATCTCTTTTCATTGGCCGCCATATTGTTTTCTCACTTAGCGACCGGGAGAACACAAACTCTTGGAACTTGACCCAGGGACATTTATTTAGAAAACCAAGGCATGGCTTTGGCTTAGGGGGCTGTCCTGTGCCCACCCATGCCTTTGGTTTTGAGTATTTATTTAAAAAAATGGCAGTTTTAAACATTAAAAATCCCTGTCCATGATCCTTTTTCATCAGCCGATCCCGTTCATGAAGATCATCTGGCAAAAAGGGATCACGAAGAGGGATTTTACATTGTAAAATTAGAGTTGTACAATTAGCATTTTTTTAGATGAAGTACATAAAATCAAAGGCATGGGCAGACACAGGATGTCCCCCTGAGCCAAACCCATGCCTTGGTTTTATATATTTTTATATTTTAATTGTAGTAGCTACTTACCACATGTCCCTGGTGTCCAGTGGTACCCCCACCCTCCACTGCCCCAGTTATCATTGGTGGCAATGGGTCCCATCCCTTTCTTTTCCCTTTTTTTTGTGCTAAAATGCAGAACACCATCCCTTTTTGTCTTTTGCAGCCATTTGCCCTATAAACAAGAAAACCATCTATCGCCGATCGTGCCTGTACCTCCCCACCAGAACCCCCACTGTCCACCCACCGCCACTCACCTGAGAAGGTCCCTGGTTCTACACCTGCTCCCATGATTGAAGACACGTCTTACTGCTGGAACCAGTGACTGCAATCTGAACTAAGATAAATGCGGTGCTATGTATTTCAATCAGGGGGTTTCAACTTTCTGTCATAGCCCGGCCATTTTTTAACATTTTGAGCCCTAAATTTTCAACATAGCCTTCTTATGGCCCCATCTCCTGAACAATATGACTGTCATTAGGCAACTCTCACCAAAAAGGTGATTTCACGGTCGGTTGTCGAAATCACCTTTCCGTAGGACTTGCATAATGACAGTCACACTGTTCATCAGGTAGGTCATAAGAAGGCTAAGTGTTGAAAATTTGGGGTCAAAATTTTGAAAATGATCAGTTATGGGTATTTGGCGCAATCTTGTTACGATGCTCGTAATCTCAGTAGATTTTCAATATTTTCACTCCATATTTTCAACATACTCTTCTTATTACCCCACCTCATGTGTCACAGCTGTCATTTGTCAAATCCTGTCCAAAATGTGATTTCATACCTGTGGCATAGATTAGTGTTGTGTTGCGCAGAATTACGTTTTGGCAGGGATTTAAAAATGTTCTGCGCTATGTGCATATGGTTAGGTCATTAAAAAGGCTATGTTGAAAATTTATGGTCAAAATTTTGAAAAATGAGTGTGTTATGGGCATTTGGTGCAATCTTGCTATGCACGCTCATGACTTAGTAGATTTTCAATATTTTCAACATGCTGTTCTTATTACCCCACCTCATGTGTGTCACAGCTGTCATTTGTCAAATGCTGTCCAAAACATGATTTCATGCCTGTGGTGGAAATTGGCATTACGATTGTGCAGAATTATGTTTTGGCAGAGTTTTGAAAATTTTCTCGCTAGATACATGTGGTGAAGTCACAAAAAGGCTATGTTGAAAATCTGAGCTCAAATAAGGATAGTGTTATATTATCTCAATAGAGGGATGGGAATGGACCTGCGCGCCCACCGTAACATGTGGATACTGTTGTACTATGTTGATGGAGGGATAGGAGCATAGGGTCCAAAGGACCCTGTGATTCCAGTATAACATATGGATACTGTTTTGTAACATGTGGATACTGCTATACTATGTCAATGGAGGGATGCTCCCACCATTAAATAAGGATACTAGTATACTATCTCAAACAGTAAAGAAATAAATTGCAAAAAACTTTGTTAATGCATCAGTTAGGGTCAAAGCGACAAAAGTAGGGAAATGTGGCATTAGGGCTTTCAACCCTAACACCCTATTGCCCACCCTGCACAGACCCACTGGTGGGGAAGGGTATGTCTTGGGACCCGAGAACCCTAACGCACACCCCATCCAGCTATGCTGTACCCATGTCACCTAATTTTGTACTGAATGGATGTGTGTTAGGTTCATGGCCCCAAGACAGACCCCCACCAGTGGGTCTGTGCAGGGTGTGCAATGGAGTGTTAGGTTGGAAATCCTAATACCACATTTCCTACTTTTGTATTTTGACTAACTGATGCATTAACAAGCGTTTTTTGCAATATATATATTCTTGGCAAAAAACTTGTCAATGCTTCATCAGTTAGAGGTTCAGTGACTAAATTTTGTAAATCTCATGTTAGGTTTCAACCCAACACCCCACCCCCCTACCTGCACACACAGGGCCTGGGGTGTGTGCCTCTGGGTTGTCAGCCCTTAAGCTCACCCCATTCTCCCACACTGTACCCATCTCAGCTTATTTACTCATGGAATGGGGTGAGCGTTAGGGCCGACAACCCCAAGGCACCCCCCACACCTTTTGCTACATTCAACGTTTCGGTGGGGTGCTAGGATTGGAAACCCTAACACCACATTTTCAAACATTTGTCGCTGGATCACTAACTGATGCATTAACAATGTTTTTTGCCAAGAATATCTATCTATCTGTCTGTCTGTCTGTCTGTCTGTCTATCTATCTATCTATCTATCTATCTATCTATCTATCTATTCTTTGCAGAAAACCTATGTTAATGCATCGGTTAGGGTTGCTATCAAACCATAAAAAGGAGGGAAATATGATGTTAGGGTTTCCAACCCTAACCCCCCACCCTGCACACACCAACAGGCATTGGGGGTGTGCCTTGGGATAGTCAGCCATAACGTTCACCCCATTCCAAAAGTAAATAGGCTGAGATGGGTACAGCATAGAAGAATGGGGTGAGTGTTATGGCTGACAACCCCAAGGCACACCCCGATGCCTGTTGCTGTGTGCAGAGTGAGGGTGAAGGTGGGGTTAGGGTTGGAAACCATAATGTCATATTTTGTCCTTTTACAATTTGATATCAACCCTGCATTAACGTAGTTCTTCTGCAAAAAATGTCCTTACTTTTTGAGATAGTATAATTGTAGCCTTATTCGCCTGTGGGAGCGCAGGGCCCCATACCTCCATAGATGCATGTATGTATGTTGCTGTGGAAAGTCCTGCACTTCCATTTATAGGGCAACAGTGACCAAATTGCCAGCATAACCATCTTATTACCCCACCTCATGCACCTGGTACAAAAAATGTTCTCATCCCTACCAAAACAGAATTCCACACAACTACACCTCCATGCCGCGCCACAGGTACAAAAACACATTTTGGCCCAGATTTGAAAAATGACAGCTGTGGGGTAATAAGAAGACTATGTTGAAAATTTGGGGTCAGAGTCTTTGAAATTTCTAAAGTTACAAGCATGTGTAGCAAAATTGCAATGAATGGTCATAACTTTGCAATTTTTAAATATTTTGACCCCAAATTTTCAACATAGCCTTCTTATGACCCCACTTCATGAACAATCATTACGTAAATCCCACCCAAAGGTGAGTTCATAGCGACCATAAAATCACCTTTCAGGCAGGAGTTGCATAATGACAGTCATATTGTTCAAGAGGTGAGGTCCCCAAAAGGCCACGTTGAAAATTTGGGCCAAAATGTAAAACATGGCTGAGTTATGCATAAAAGTTGAAACCCCATTGAAATACATTGAACTGCATATACTTTAGTTTCTCATATTGCAGTTGTCGGTTCCAGCAGCAAGGTGTGTCTTCAAGGAGAGAGTGGATCTCGAACCTGGGGCCTGTTCAGGTGAGTGAGAGTGTGTGGAGGTGTACTGAGAGGTGTGGGGTGGTGGATGCTGAGTGGGAAGTGGGGGGTGGGGGAGTCAGATCGGCGAGGGACCATTTTATCTTTAAAAACAAAAAAACATTGAGGATTTTGTTTCTTTACAGGTACTTGGACAGTGATCGGCAGGTGGGGGGTACCACTAGACACCAGGAAACATACAAATACAAGGGGAACAGCAATCAGGGAGGTGGGGGTACCACTAGACACCAGGGAGTATATAAAAATACAAGGGGGACAGCGGTCCAGGGTGGGGGATACCACTAGACACCAGAGAATACATAAAAATACAAGAGGGACAGCGATCAGGGGCGGGGGATACCATTAGACACCAGGGAATACAAACATACAAGGGGGACAGCAATCAGTGGGTTGGGGGGTGCCACTAGATACCAGGGGATATAAAAATACAAGAGGACAGTGATCATTGGGTGAGGGTGCCACTAGACACCAGGTAAAAAATGTTCGTTGTCGGGGAAGATGACTGGCAGATGGAGGGTGCCACCAGACACCAGGGAAACTAAAGGGAGACAGGGCATGGAGATCGGGGGTGAGGGTGCCACTAGATAACAGTGAAACTAAATGGAGACAGGGGATGGTTATTGGAGGGTGGTGGGGTGCCATTAGACACCAGGGACGTACACAAGATTATACAATGGGGGGGGGTCCCATAATTCTTGAATCTTATTGGCTAACCGGCACCTTTTACACGTGGTAAATTCTGCAATAAACCAACAGGAAAAGGTGCTATTCAGCTGCATCTCTAAAATCCATCCGACCCGAACTCCATAGCTAAAAACCACCATGTTTATTCCCCACTTAACGGCCGCTTTCTTGGTAAATGCAGATAAGAACTCCTGGCAAGAACTGTGGTAAGTCAAGTAATACCTCCACTTAACATAGCAGCAACATTTTTGTAGATTATCCTCAGTGGCTACTCACTGTACTCACACCCACCTCATCTCTTTTCAAAATACTAAATACACTCTGTTTCCCGTTCTCCATGAGCTCATCAGCAGCCAGGTGTAGTACACAGACTGACTTTTCTTTCATTTCACTCATTCTTCTAACATGAACGGTAGCTTTTGACCGTTCACCACATCCTGTTTCAAGTAACCAACCTGTGTGAAAAAAGAAACTACTTTTCTTTATCTCAGCCATCCGTGTTCACTGCTTGGTGCTGTACACTCACCCTGGCTAACACTCATCGTCCGCAATTTTAAAACTGGTGGTGGGCGGGAGCAAAAAAAAAAAATCAACTCAAAACTGAGCTGCACAATTGTGTCCCCTGTCACCTCTGCCACCTGCTCTTCTCTTAAAACGCAGTACTTCTTCAGCAAAACAGTGTTCTAATGAAGCCCCCCCCCCCATAATCGCTTCCAACTAGCTCAGGTGTCAGTTTTTTTCCCCTCTCTCTGTTTCTTTTGTCAGAGTCGACCGCCTCCATCCCCACAGTCCACAAACCATTACAGTACATGGTCCGAAACTGTTCTATTTGTCAATTTGTGGTTAATGTTGACAGGTGCATAGAACAGAAACAGATTTGTTTTTGGAGGCTAAATGAGAGAGTGAGGAAGAGAGCTGCCTGCCGTAACGAGGAAATAAACAACTGAATTCTCGAAAGCTTTACCAGTGAGTACAGTAGCGCCCGCTCTGTAGAAGCTATCCCCTCCTGCTTTCAGTACTATGATCAATTTCAAAGTACCATTCAGGGAAGAGAGGAAGCAACACGCTGATTTAAACACCAATGGATTTTATAATTCTGACCCACATTACAAACTGCTGTATTTTTGAATATGTACCATCTGTGTCTCTCCCTCACCACTACTGTCTCTCTCGCTCATCTCCAAACCTTTCCATCACAGCGGTCTCAAACATCACAACTTTACAACACTGATGACACCCCTCTACTGTCCTGCACCAGCAGTTGTTTTAAAATTGCTTGTTTCTCACTCAGACTGTATGCCTGCCTTGCAGCAGTCTCTCTTCACAGCACTGGCAGGTGCAGCAGTTCTCTTCCCAGCTCTAATTCACTGATGCCTTACAGTACGAATGGGAGGAACTTTTTTTTATTACCAGTGGAGGGATATTATTGCTACAATATTTTAAAAAACACTCCAATAAACTCTTTAATTTACAATATTAAAATTATTTTTTTCTTTTAATTTAAGGCCATTGTATAATCACAATAAACCACTCCAGGGTGTGGGTTATGCTGGGATTTACCCACGTCTGACCTGGTTTGACCACTTGGCTTATGGCCTCATGGCCAAACCACACCATCCATGGGTAAATCCCAGCATAACCCACATCCTGTGGTGGTTAATTACTTAAGTATGGGAGACAGCAGCAGAATTAATTCAGAGGAGTCTTTCCTCATGAAAAAGGACCCCTTTTCGTGACTTGTACAAAAAAGGATTCTTTTTTTGTATCTCGTGGTCAGGAAAAAAGATTCCTAATAGTAAAACAAAACATTTCTAGGGCATGTCTGCAACTGTGAAGTGCAGATTACACCTAAGGGGGTCCTGATCACCCAGACAGATGTTTTGGTGTCTCTCAATGATGCCAGTTTAATAGCTTTTGAATTTTTTTTAAATAGAAACAATATGGTGGCAAATGAAAAAGAAATATTGTAATACGAAACAGGATTCCTATTTTGTTTCATACAACTATCCTAAAGTGCTTACTGAGCATGCTCAGAAATGTTTTTTTTTTTTTTAATTAAATAACTTTGGAATGGATTATTATTTTTCACCAGACTAGCAAAGGCACATCTGTGGGCTAGTCCTTTCTGCCCTGAAAACTTCAGACCAAGATTCCAAACCTTCTGGGCTGTAGGCAAGTTGAAAGAAAAATCCAAGCAAAGTCAATAAGCAAAAAAATGCTTTTTTCACCTCTCCAGAACTCTGAAATCACACATTCGACTAGAATGTGACTTGCCACATCCAGATAACCACCCTGGGCAATGGTGCATGCAAAGTTTCATGTACATCCGTTAAATGGTTGCAAAGTTATTAAAGTGCAAAATTTGGGATTTAACATTGAAGTGCCTACTCAACCCTAACTATAGAGGTGTGCCCGCGCCCTTAAAAAAAATATATATATTGTTGCATTTACTAGGCAGGACCTATCTTCAACTCTGTTTAATAGCACCAAACAATTTCTATAATCAACACCTAATACAATCTCCTTTGGCCCCAATGGCATGACAGAGCCTTGGCTTGCATAGAGAGTGTCAATATTAGGGTAATGCCAATCCTATACTGTATGACCACTGAAACCCCAAGGAACACCACTACACTGATTTACCAAGGTTTCTGACACTTTGAGCCCTAAGTTTTCAACATAGTTCTTTTGTAATATCTCCAGATGTGGTGTAAAACTACAGTGCATGATGGCGGGGGCAATTTTTACCAATACTTTTGATTTTATTTTAGATCGTCTTTTATCTTCTGACTTGTACGGTACCTTATTCCTCATTTTAATCTACATTATTACTTTGTTTTTTTAACAGCTGAAACAATTAAAGAAGCAATCCTTTTAATATAGCTTAATCCAGGTGTTTATCAGTATTCTCTGATCTTCTTCGAGGATATCTCTCGCAGCAGGTCACCTTAGGAACCTTGGCTGTCAGGCACCAGGACTACATGGAAGCTTTTTCGCAAGCAGTTTAACTGGGGCTGCCACAGCAATGTCAGTATGTCGACGTTCCCCAATACAGCTGTAGGCTGCCCCAGGCCCTCCTCAGTTCTTTTCCCAATGTCGACCATCACATCGGACTCTGCGGAGCATTGCCACTTCAGTTGACTGCCATTTTGCTACTCTCTGCTGCTTCTTGGTTTGTTGTGTTTTCTCCCTTGTGCCTTATCACTTTAATTAATAAAATGATCCTCTTCCCTTCCTTCGCTTATGCCCAGTTCAGATTTTCTTTTCTGTCACTGCAGCTGCGGGCAGAAAATCTTTGACAAAGGTCTCCACGACTCCTGTGTCTGTTGCCTTGGTGCCGGTCATGATATCCAGACCTGTGGAATTTGCAGCAGTTTTAACCAAGCCACCTGTCAATATTGCTTGAAGCTCAATGTGTATCTTATGGAGCAAAAGGTGACCATCTTAGAGAAAAAGCTCCAGGCCAGGGGCTCCTTCACTTCCCCAGCAATGTTGGTGTCAGGTGAAAACAGCGCTGCAATAACAGCGCAGAAATAACAGTGAAGGAACAACAGTGCTGTGGATAATAGTGACTGTATCAGTACAGTGCCGGCAATTTCAGTGCTGTGTTCTAGTCATGCCACTGTCCTTCTGCTGTGTGCATTCTGGAGGTTGCTTATATTCCGGGGGGGGGGGGTGGGGGGCTAAGCCCCCCGCATACAGGAGTGTCCTCAATGGGTCGCTGTGTGAGACAGCGTGTCAAGACCTGCACTGAACAGGTTGCTTTCACACACTGTCTCCCTTGCTACTGGACTGTCTGGAGCCATTCCTTTGTGGTGAGTCCTGCTGTGGTCCACTGCTGTTTCACCTTGGTTGCCATGGACTGCTCGTTACCGTGCCTTGTGTGTGGTTTTTCCCCCCACCGGGTGTCATTTTGCTTTGTCGCCCTGTTAGTCAGTCACCTAGTTCCTTCATGCTGTTCTGCTCTGTCTGTTTTTGGTGTCACTGTTGTGCCGGCACAATCTTCACCTAGTACCGGCCCCGTCGTTGGGCTCTCACTCTGGCAAGGCCTGGGACAAGTCTTTGTCAGGGAAGCACCACCACTAGGAGAAAAGACATTCCTCCCTCGAGTGGTCCTGGTCGCTGCTCTCTATGCTGACCACTTCAGAGTCATCATCCTCATCACTGCCTGCTGTCTTCCCTGTCCTTCTGGTGACAGGGCAGGTTCTGGCAGCCTCACTGCTGGAGCAGCTCAGTCCAGCAATACTTCATCATTGGCAGGCTCCTCCAAACACCCACCAACGATCCCCACTGCCTCCCTCACCCCATCTGCTACAAGGAGAATGCTGGCAGTGTGACCCATTGGCTCTGTTGACAATGGGGCTTCTTCACTGGGGCTTCCTCCTTTGCCACCGCTTACCTGCCCACCTCTGCTGAATGCCCCCTTCTCCCCAAGGGGCTCAGCCAAAGAGTACCACTGGTCTCCTTGTGGCTGGAAACAGGCACTTCTTGTCAGGTGGTCAGCTGCCCCATTGACGCCCTTTTCAGTGACTCTGGGGATGCAGGCCCCTCAGCCCTCAGCTGGTTTGCCAGCCTGCCCTCATTCCTTCATACCTTCCTCTTATGATCTTGTCACTGCTAGGGTCTCACTTCTCCCTGCCTCCACCTCCCAGCACTCTGTCGATGGCTGTCACCATCGACGTCCAGGCCCTGTTCTCCTTGGTCCTGGATCCTGTTCAGCAGGTAGTCCCAACACCCACCCTGTCGTTCAGGAGACCAGCACATCCAACTGTGGCAGCCCTGCATTGGTAATCGACGAGGGCCACTCCTTCACATTCATCATTGTCCTCGGTTCCTCCCTTCAAACCTGGGGATGATGATGTTGATGATGATAACTATTGCCCAGACTTCCTCCAACCAGAGAGGAGGACGATGATGATGAGGAGGTTGCAAGGGCCAGAACCCCCTCCAGCACCTCTATAGTCTCATCCGCATGGGAATAACTCCTCCAATTATGTCCCCCAAACCCCCCCCCAATGATCCTTCTTTCATTGCTGTGATGTGTCAGCTGCAGGCAGCCATGGGCTTTGACTCTGCAGAACAGGATGCCTCTCTGACGAACTTGGCACACTACTTACATCTGTCTGAGTCTCCCCCCTCATTATACTCCCTATCAGCGAGGCCTATATAAGGATGCTATTCTAGCAGCCTGATATACACCACATTTGGTCCCCCCTGTGCCCAGAAAGGTGGACAAGCTATACAAGACCCCCTTAGGGAAGTCCTTTTTCTTCAGGCCCCTTCAGGTGGATTCTGTGGTCATAAATATAGTCCACAACTGCTCTAAGAAGCCCCAGCACCTCAGCTCCCTTCCACCCGATAAGGAGTCCAGGAAGCTGGACCTGATGGGCAAGAAGGTCTTTGCATCCTCTACCCTAGCCATTAGGGTCCTTAATTATGTGGGGCACATGTTGAAGTGCCAGGCTGACCTCTGAGATGCCAGTAAATTGGCCACCCAGTCCCTTCCTGAGGGTCCCAAAAGCAGGAAATGCTTAAGACTCTCTAGTCTGGTGCTGATGGGTAGACACTTGTTGTGGGCTGCCTATGATGCCATGTGGTGCCTCGGCTAGGGCTTTGGCAGTAGGCATCTGCAGTATTTTAGTGGTCATTTGAATGTTGTACCATAAGGACTGGCTGACCAACAACGGTCCTGTTAGTCACCCAGTGCCCATGGTTAATAACAAAATGACTGCTAAAATACCGGAAAATGTTTTAAAACTTAGCCCTCATAGAGAATAATGGAGCACTCCCCCACGCTCTCCCTGGGCACATGTCATTATGTGCCTGAGCCCGGGGGCGGGTCTGTAGTCAGCTCCCAGAAGTGGAAGGGATCGGCTATTTACAAACTTATGATCCCTTCCACTCTTTACAATTTATTTGTTTTCAGACAACATATAGCTAGACGGGGTGCCGCTCAGGTAAGGCACCACACCATGTGGTGCAACCCTTTATCTTTGTGAATCTCTTTAAATCAGTCCATCCACATTCCTGTTTATTTTCCAGACCATGACAATCCAAGTAATCATTGCGCCACACTTTAGATGTGCATAGAATTCTGCATTACTTTACTAATTGTATGAAGGACTATAGAAAGTCCTCACAGCTCTTTGTTTCCTTTGCCCCTGAGAAAAGGGGTGTGCCAGTTTTGAAGCAGTGCTTGTCCAAATGGTTGGTCAACTGCATTATTTTTTGTTACATGAAGTATGGTAAGGAACTTCCTGGGGCTGTTAAGGGCCACTCTACCAGGGGCATGGCCACTTTGGTTGCCTGCTTCAGGGGCGTCTCCGCAGTGGAGATTTGTGCTGATGCCACTTGGAGTACTGTCCACACTTTCACAAAGGACTACAGTCTGGACATCACCTCTAGAAGGCGGATACATTTCTGCGTGGCTGTGTCACAGGGCCTCCTGTCCTAGATGCCTGTCTTCCAACGTCCCATACTGGTCTCCTCTGCAGTACTGCTTGGGACTTGTTCCTAAGGTGTGACCTGCTGCAAGAGATATCCTCAAAGAAGATAGAACAATTATATAAGAACTTACCGTAACAGTAGATCTTCGTGAGAATCTTGCAGCATGTCATGCCTTCCCTCCCTCCTTCCTCCTTTCCTTGGAGTTTCACTTTCCCTGGTTCTCCTCTCTAGGATGGTAATACCTCGGCTCCTCATGCTCCTTCTGGTGGGACCTTTCCTTGGTTCCCTTGGAGGTGCATCCTCTCTGGATGGTCTATGGCAGGGAACTGAGGAGGGCATGCAGCCGCCCACCGCTATATAGGGGGACATCAATGTAGTGATGTTGTCGTGGGTGGCCCCAGTTAGACTGCTCATGAAAAAGCTTCTGTGTGGTCCTGGCACCTTACGGCTAAGATTTCTAAGGTGTGACCTACTGCAAGAGATTCTCTTGAAGATCTACTGTTACAGTGAGTTCTTGTGTAACTGTTCTTTGTTTTTAAAGGGATACTGTAAACCCCTTTTTCCATCATGTTATTTTTAGATGAAAACCCACATTTTAGGATTGCTTATCTTCTCTAAAATTCATTGATGTTGCTGTTTTCTTAGCTGCTTCCTTTCTTAGTAGAGTTGAAATGCATGGGAATGGTGTGTGTGTGTGTGTGTGTGTGTGTGTGTGTATATGTATATGTATATACCAAACCTTGCTCTGTTTCAAATCCTTGATCTACTCTTATTGCGTACTTCCCAAACATTAGGAACATTCCAAACAGTGTGGCCACTCGTGAGGCAATAATTGCCTCTTCTCCCACTGCATCATGAGTGACTAGACTGTGTTGGGGTGCTCCAAAGTCCAGGAAAGATGCAGTGGGAATTGATCAAAGACTGTAAACAAACATGTTTTAGTGTGGTAACATCAATATGGCGGGTAGTCTGTTTTTCACTTTAAAAAGAAAAAAAAAAGAAAAAGCGGAATCAGAATCAATCTACCAGCCACATCAGCTGTTTCTACGGAATTAACCAATCATAAGATGTGTGTTTTAAACTAAAGACACTTTGTGGCCTAAGGGGGTTGTCGGTGTTGCTTTAAATGCCAACTGTTTAATTAAGATCACTTTTCCTTTTTTTTCCTTTGTATATGCCCCCTACTTTCCACTACCTCAGACTACCTCTGGGTTCCTGCTGGACCCTGTCCCTCATCAGCTGCCTACCTCCATCCTGTTGTGGCTGCCCCTCAGGTGGTTTAGAGAGGGTATAACCATCAGACTAGTTTTATCAGGCAGCTTCTGCTGAGGGGTCCAGGAACAATCTCTTCTGTCTACCAGAGCCAGTTTTCCTTTTGTCAGTTATGTCATTTCTCTGTGTTTCTCCAATCCTCCATGGATGCAGGCACATAGGAAGTTTCATGGTGCTCACACATGAAGCGTGCTGCTCCGAACCCCCAGCCTGCATCCATCTCTCCCATGGCACCCTCGACTGCACCGCCACCTGTGGTCACCCAGGTGGCAGTATTGCAGCGAGGATGGAGCCCTATCCTCCTCCTTGGAGGAGAGTATCATCTGGGATGCTCAATTCTGCTCCCTTGGCTAGCTCCCAATGACCCAGGGTCATCGGGGTCACGAGTGATAGCGCTACCGCTGTGCCAATGGGCTGGAACAAGATCACTTTTCATGTGACTATATTGAACTAGCATGCAGCAGGCACTGCTCACTGTCCTTATGGGACAAAAGATGAACAAAACAGCTGAGACTACTGATGAAAACCAGGTTCATATTAAACTAGCACTTTTTATTTAAATGGAAAAAGTGCTGAAGCAGACTCAAAATGTAAAAAAGAGGTATTAAACAAGTCAGGAGATAAGGCTCAATGTAAAATAAAATAAAAGTGTAGGTCAAAATTTTCAAAAGCTATCATGCACTGCTTCTTTAATAAATTCAAAGGCTATGACTGCAGTTCAATGGGTGGGAGCAACCAGCCACACCTCCTGCCTGATCTATTTAAGTCAGCTGCCTGCAGTCTCAGTCAGATGCATTTTTTCTTTGTTGCAGCCGGAGGCTGTGCATGGGCCCCCACCCCGTGTGTGTCTCCTGCTTCCTTCGACTGTGGGGATTTCTGCTGCTTTGCATCTCCACTTTTCTATGTCTGTATTTTGCTTTTGCCTCCTGGCTGCAGTTTTGCTTTTTGTCCCCCATTCTTGCTGCGCTTCCTTCTCTGTTTCTGTGTTTGTCTCTGCTTTTATTTCTTTTGGGAGTTTCCTAGTCATCAGCATCTGGCCTTTATCATTGTATTTTGCTTTTGCTTATTCAGGATCTCGAGTTAGCTGTCATTTCTGTACCAATGCAATCTCCCTGCTTACCTACACTATTTTTGTACAATTTGCAGTCTCCTATTCATCTAAACTCCTTAACTGCATACACCTGGCTCCTAGCCTGGCTGCCACTCCCTTTGGGTTCAGTGGTTGCATTCCTCACTCCAGCAGCACACTGCTGCTGGTTTGATTCTCCCATGCTTTTTGTAATGTTGTTATTATGGATTAGTGTAACTCTACTGTTTTGAATTCTACTTTAACGTAGCCTGTATTTGATGTTTTTCCTCTTAATGCCTATGTACCTGCTGTGTCATGCCTTCCTGGTAAAACTCTTAAATAAATAAATAAATGCTATTGCAATGCCTACCAGTACTAATTGTTCTCTATTGCTCCAGCATGCTATCTCTTGCCATACTCAGTGCTACCAGTTGTAGCCATCTCATACTGTCCATGTACTGAGTGGTATCTGTTACTCCAGTTGTCCAGTCCCTTCCATATTTTGTGCTCTCAGTTACTCTTCCCATCATGCGTTCACTCACTGTTCCTGGCTAACAGTTGCACTCCCAGTTTGCTGTTTCTCTCTATTCAGTGCTACAGTTGCACTCCTGCTCTGCACTCTCAAACACATTCAGACCCTTTCTCATATGGCTCTGCCCCCTTGAAGTCCGCATCTTTCTGCCCCTCAGGTGAGAAGGTCTTCCGCTCTGGGGAAATCTTTGGCTGTGCAGACAACTATCGTGCACCTCTCAATGTAGCATTTAAAATTTCAGCTGTCAGTGGGTGAGGCCTCTGAGTCCCAGGGGGTTCCTTTAGCTGTGCGATGGCATCGGCAGCACCTCCAAAAGCTATTTTCTCTACAACCGCCTAAGGTTCACTTGTTCTCCATTTTCTACACTCCCTTGTCTTTCCTGCCCCTCAAAGGTGAAGATCATGCAATTCTCCCATTCTTGTCCCTCCAGGGCTCAGCTCTTATACCCTACCCCTCAAGGGTTTGACGTCCTCTCTAGGCCTTCCCTCATGGAGGCCAGGTAAATGCCTTTCAGTGGTTGTTGCTTTTCTCCTCCTGCCCTGAGGTAAGGAACTGGCTAGCCCCTTCACTGCAGAGGCCGGCACTCACAGCACCACATGGCTTTCCTGTTAGAAGGATAGAAAGAGAGAGAGAGAGACAGAGAGCCCTTCATCTAAAATCTCCCCCTGAATTGGGTCTCTAAATTGCAGTAGCGAGCCATTATTAATCCATCCCCAAGCCTGGAGGGAAGGTGACCAAGGCCTTGTATCCCTAGAGGTTTCTCCATAGGGTTTTTTCCTCTACTCCGTGCCGAAAGTCATAAAGGTTAGGTAGTCTCTGCAAAAGGTAGTCCATCAGGTAGTACATTTATATAGTACATGTTCACCTAGGTAGGTTTCCACTGTTGAGTTAGGACTGGATGGTGACCTTTTTCTTTTGCCATTCCGTCTCTTCTTATGGAAGCATTCACCCTGTTATCAATACAGATCGCCAGTCATTGCTCAATCCAATCCATTGCTATTACTAGTCCTAACCATTGCTGTCAAGTCATGCTCATCTAGGAAATGCTTTCACTACTTGCTGCTTGCCACTTTATTTTTTGGGATTCTTCCTACGGTACCTTTAGAATAAAGGAATTATCTTCCTGTGGCACCTCTAGGGGTGGAATCCTCCCCTCAAGAGGGTTCCTTTGCCTTCATGGTTACCCCGAGGGGATGGTAGTTCCTCATGAGACAGATTGTGAATGGCCAAAGTATCTGAATAACAGTTACAACACATTCATCATTCAAATACTATGACTATCTATGAAGTTGCACAAGCATAACTCCTCACTAAGCTGCTTTTGCCCCTTGAAACTCAAAGGCTATGACTGCAGTTCAATGGGAAGGTGCAATCAGCCACACCCCCTGCCTGAGCAATTTAAGTCAGCTGCCTGCAGTCTCTGTCACAGGCATTGTTTCTTTGTCTCCCCATCCTCCCTTCCCCCTCCTCCAGTGGTACACCTCTCACCCCGTGGGGATCCTTCCTAAGGTACCTTTAGCCCAAAGGAATGATCTTCCTGTGGCACCTCTAGGAGTGGAACCCTCCTCAAGAGGGTTCCTTAGCCTTTGCCTTCACGGGTACCCCAACAGGGTGTTAGTTCCTCATGGGACAGAGAGTGCAAACAGCCAAAGTATCTGCATAACAGTCACAACACATTCATTTAAATACTATCAGACCATCTATGAAGTTGGACAAGCATCACTTCTCACTAAGTTGTGTACACCCATTGAACTTTATTTAAAAGCAAATAATGAAAGGGCCTGGCGAATACAGCCAGGCATGCAGGCAGCTTAATTTCTTGTCTGTGATTATTAAAACTGCATGGTGTGCAGTTACCTAATGTTAAAGCGATGGACCCAGCGGCAGTTAACCCCTCTCAGAACTAAGCAGAACAGGATGGAGCTCATGCTGTCAGGGAACTGAGCATTAGACTGGTCTGACCTCTGACAAGCATACACTTGGTACACTCTGCCCTGCATCAGAGGGATCAGTGTTGGGCAGCTCTAGGCTGTTGACTGGAACCTCATCCCACACTGCTCCTGTTACACAGAACGTCCACAGCCACGTGGTGGTGGGAGGCAAAGGCGTTTATGGTTCCAAATATAGGAAGGGACCAGAACCAGATGGGAAGAGTAAGACATTGGACCTGCCCATCACAGGGCCTATTGTAAGCATCACAGAGCCTATTGTATGAAATGTCCTATTGTAAGAAAAGAGCCCCGTAGGATCTGCCTTTACCTACGGGGTAGTTTTATATTGTACTGTGCCATCTCCTACTGTAAACGGCTACATTATAAACCATAAACCCTTAGAGCTGCCAAAATGAAACTTCTAGCTCTGCAAGGCATATTCTGCTTGTCACTGTTTACAATATTCTGCCTGTCACTGTTTAAACTATTTGCTTGTCAATGTTTACAATATTCTGCCTGTCTCTGTTTATAATATTCTGCCTGTCACTGTTTACTATATTTTGCCTGTCACTGTTTACTATATTTTGCCTGTCACTGTTTACAATATTTTGCTTGTTGCTGTTTACAATATTCTGCCTGTCCCTGTTTACTACATCTTGTCTGTCACTGTTTACAATGTTTTGCCTGCCATTGTTTACAATATTTTGTCTGTCACTGTTTACTATATTTTGCCTGTCACTGTTTACAGTATTCTGCCTGTTATTGTTTACTGTATTCTGCCTGTCACTGTTTACAATATTCTGCCTGTCACTGTTTACAATATTCTGCCTGTTGCTGTTTACTATATTTTGCCTGTCACAGTTTACTATATTTTTCCTGTCATTGTTTGCAATATTCTGCCTGTTGCTGTTTACAATATTCTGCCTGTCACTGTTTACTATATTCTGCCTGTCACTGTTTACTATATTCTGCCTGTCACTGTTTACAATATTTGTCTGTCACTGTTTACATTATTCTGCCTGTCACTGTTTGCAATATTCTGCTTGTCACTGTTTACAATATTCTGCCCATCACTGTTTACTATATTTTGCATGTTACTGTTTACAATATTCTGCCTGTTGCTGTTTACTATATTTTGCCTGTCGTGATTTACAATATTCTGCCTGTCGTGGTTTACAATATTCTGCCTGTAACTGTTTACTATATTTTGCCTGTCACTGTTTACTATATTTTGTCTGTCACTGTTTACAATATTTACCCTGCTGCTATTTACAATATTCCACCAGTCGCTGTTTACAATAGTCTGACTGTTGCTGTTTACAATATTTTGGCTGTCGCGGTTTACAATATTTTGCCTGTCGCTGTTTACAATACATTGTCTGTAGCTGTTTCCTATATTCTGCCTGGCACTGTTTACTATATTCTGCCTGTCAATTTTTTACAATATTTTGCCTGTCACTGTTTACCATATTCTGCCTGTCACCGTTTACTATATTTTGCCTGCAGCTGTTTACTATATTGTGCCTGTCACTGTTTACTATATTGTGCCTGTCACTGTTTACAATGGGGCCTATTCATGAAGGCGGGCAGAGGTATGCTGAAAGGCGCGTATCCCACCTGCACTGCTCGGCACCCTCAGGAGATCCACATGGTGGCCGTATTCATGAACACCGGCCACTATGGGGCTCCCTATGCTTTCCCCCCCAGAGTGCAAGTCCGTAAGGGGCTGTCAGGTGTGGAGTGGCAGACCTGGGCAGGCAGCCAATCAGCTGCCTGATCTGGGTCCTGCAGTAGATTACTTGCACCCGTGGGGCACCATGTTGGCAGCTGGCATGCAGTGTGCCAACAGCAAAGGGGGGGGGTTAGCCCAGTTGTCATGAAGAAGAAATCCAGCCTGATGCCATCAACTTCAGAGCAGAATGTCTCGACCAAAAAGCCCCAAAGCAGCCCCAGGCTGGTCAGCAAAGTGGCATCCCAGAATGCCCCAAAGGCTGGGGCATCCATGGTGGGGGTCCGATACCCTCCTGCCATCACCGTCACAGCAGGTAACTAGCTGCTCGGGGTTACATCTTCCCCAACTTTGTGTAGCCACTGGCCCCTGCAGAACTCCAGGAGTTTGTGAATTGTGCAGAGTGCAGGCACCCCCCGCGCTCGCTCTCCGGCCCACCCATACATTGGAGCTCCCACGATCGGCCAGGGGATCGGGTGCATGGAGGGTGTATTTCTGTCATGTATACTGCATAGGGGCACTGTGGCTGTAAGCAGGTGTGGGGTGGACTAAGCACTGAGTTACATGGCGTGTACCCACTCCACACCTTTGTGAATAGGCTCCAATATTCTGCCAGTCACTATTTACAATATTTTGCCTGTCATTGTTTACAATATTTTGTCCATCACTGTTTACTATATTTTGCCTTCGCTGTTTACTATATTCTGCCTGTCACTGTTTACAGTATTCTGTCTGTCACTGTTTACAATATTCTGCCTGTCACTGTTTACAGTATTCTGCCTGTCACTGTTTAGAATATTCTGCCATTCTAAACAGCAGAATCAATAGTGCCTATCACTGAAATAGATAAAACTTGGAACAAAACTCTAATAAAAGGCAAACTGAAATATAGGTAAGAATTTAAAAATGTAAAATCTACCTAGAGCGGTCTTAAACTGAGACAATGCTGAGACAGTACTGCTATACTGTGGAGATGTCATTGTGTAAGGGAGGAACTGATTTTATTAATTTGCTTTATTTCAGAGCCTTGTGGTTGGAAAGCCTGGTCCTCTGCACAACACTGGAAGTGACATGTGGTTACTGGAGAAGATCCGAGGATCAGTGGAAAACAATGGGCCTCGGTCCAGTGATTCTGGAAAAGCAGTCCAAGGCTCTCTCTATAGCAATGTGCTGACCCCAGATAAATTCCAGACTTTTCATCCCACCAAAGCTTATTGGTGGGCAGGGTGAGCTGAAACCACTGACCCAAAGCAGAAATCCAGCCTGATGCCATCAACTTCAGAGCAGAATGTCTCAACCAAAAAGCCCCAAAGCAGCCCCAGGCTGGTCAGCAAAGTGGCGTCAGAGAGTAAAAATCTGCTGAAGGTGGCCAGTCGGCACATAATTCAGATTGAGAGTGCTGATGACCTGTCATCAGAGGACTTCAACCGTGAAAACCTGAACACAAATGCAGACCCTCAGTCGCAGACTGCCATGTCCCTTCCTTATGTTCCTAAAACCCAAACCTCATATGGGTTTGCAACTCTTATGGAAAGCCCCCACACCCGGCGGAAGGAATCACTGTTTCACTGTGAGCCTGGGAGCCCTGGGCAGTCCCCAACCTCTCAGCGCAAGAAAGGTACCAGCAGTAAGGTCAACGGAGAGACCACCCACCTCAACCCCCCTGACATCAGCATGTCTCTGGTAAATCCTTACCGTTACTTCAGCGGAGGGGACAGTGACACTTGCTCCTCAGCCGAATCATCCCCCTTCAGCTCACCTTTGCTGTCAAGGTCTGCATCATTGCTAAAGATGTTTAACCAAGACAGCCAGTCAAAAGTGGCCAGGGTGAAGCAGTCCTTTGCCAGAAACAGCTCTTTGTCCACTGATGAATGTAGTTCAGCAGACACCAGCCCCAATGTGCCAAGGCGGCTGAAATCTGCAGCTTCTCCAGGTGGCAGCATCATGACACAACTTGATCTGCCAGATCGCTTACATAAAGAGCACAAACTTCATCTAAATAAAGGAGGGGCTCTCCGGCTTAAAGCAGACTATGATGCTTCCATCCCTGCTCCCGCGGATCCGCATCATGGTGGCTGAGGATCTCCATGACAAACTTTATGACATCAAGAGCATCAACTGCTGTGTTTCTTTGTACTTGAACCCTGGGAAACTGCAAAACAGCGCAGCACCATCATAAAAATAGTCGGAATCCATTTTTGGGGACTTCTTCTTTGATGGGGTCCCTGTGGCAGCGTCAAGAACATTCGCTAAAACTAAAAGTAGTCAACAAAGGTACTAGTCTAAAGGAGACACTTTGCTGGGAGAGAAGGAGCTTGACTCGTCTTTGATACCTTTCTCTTAAAATGATGCATGTCTATCTTCATGTTGTTGTTTTTCACCACCGAGTCAACTGCGTACAGTATTGAAGGATGCTGAGGCATGATTAGTGTGAGATGCTGCTTGAAGTCAGTATGCCTCATGAACAGTTTACAAGCATTTCTGACCTTCAGAAACAAACAGCTGGGTATTGATTAAAGACGCAATGCTGCAGACGGTTGTCAGACTGCTTGGCTGAAGATGGTCTTATTCCAGAGTCTTGAAAGGGTTGATCCCCAGAGACATTCAGTCCAGCCCGTGCCTGCATGATGAAATTTATTGATGTCTTCTGTCTTTTTTTTCTTCCCTATAAAGTTCATCTGCCTGTCCAAGAGCTTTGTACTATGCCATTTTGACAGACAAGACTTGAACTAGCAATGAGCTCAGGGCTGGGATGAAGAAACTGATTAGTGCATCTGTTAAAGCATTTCAATCCAGCAAGGACCAGGACTGTAAACTATCTTCAGTATGTGAGCCAAGGACTGGCATCTCGACTGCTTCTTCTGCCAAACTAGACTGTATCTCTGCAGTTTGTTCATGTTTGTGTTTGCCTAACTGGTTTGCCTTTCTATGCTTGCTGTGTTTGTTGCATAGTTTTTACAAGCAAGACCATTGTTTAAAACCAATTCATTTATCATTTATGAAACAGAGAGATGGAGGGAAGGGATGTGCATATTTCATGTACAGAAAAATTATATCCCTTAGAGCAGTTACACTTCCAAGCAGTATGTGATATTGTTCACAGACCAAAGAGCTATCAGGTTGATATGTCCTTCACTCTCCAAGATGCAGACATTTTCTCTCCTCAAGGAGCATAGAATATAGTTTGTGAAACAGCAGCAAAATTGAACCGTGTGCATATCTGAAGAATGGATCTACCTCGGGAAGGGGCAGGGTTTTCTATTTAATAAATTCAGAATGTACTGATTTTAGAATGTATTTACCCTTGTAGCCAGACTAAAATGCAGTATCTCATTTCCCCTGGGGTCAGGCTGTTAACCAATATTACAGCTGGGGGGACTTAAACACAAGGAGATGGAGTGACTTGCCCAATTAGCAGAGAGCGAGCCAGCAGTGGAGTGATTTTCCCAATGGCATACAGCGAGCCACTGGTGGTATGACTTGCCCATGATCACACAGTGAGCCACTGGTGGAGTGACTTGCCCATGATCACACAGTGAGCCACTGGTGGAGTGACTTGCTCATGGTCACACAGTGAGCCAGTGGTCAAGTGACTTACCTGTGGGCACACAGTAAATCCATGGTGGAATGAATTGCCCATGGGCACACAGCAATTCAAAGGGTGAAGGGTCTTGTTCATAGGCACACAACAAGCCAGTGGTGAAGTCACTCTGCCCATGGGCACACAGTGAGTCAGTGGTTGAAGTAAACTGCCTTTTGGCACACAGCATGCCAGTGGTGGAGTGACTTGTCTGTGGGCACACAGAGAGCCACAGGTGACATGATTTGCCCATTGGCACACAGCAAGTCACAGGTGGCATGACTTGGCCATGGGCACAGTGAGTCAGAAGTCAAGTGATTTGCCCATGGGTACACAAGCCAGTGGTGGAGTCACTTTGCCCATGGGCACATGGTGAGCCAATGGCAGGGGGACTTGTCCATTGGTACATGATGAGCCCATGGTGCGTGACTTGCCCATGACCACACAGCGAGCCAGTGATGGAGCGACTTGCCCATGGGCATACAACAATAAAATTGGTGAAGTAAATTGTCATTGGTAGACTGCAAGCCAGTGGTGGAATGACTTGCCCATGGGCACTAGCGAGACCAAAGGGTGAAGTGACTTGCCCATAGGCACACAGTCAGCTAGTGGTTGGGTGACACAGTGAGCCACTGGTGGAGTGACTTGCTCATGGTCACACAGTGAGCCACTGGTGGAGTGACTTGTCCGTAGGTACACAGTGAGCCACTGGTAGAGTGACTTGCCCATGGGCACACAGCGAGCCAGTAGTGAAGTGACCTGCCCATAGATGCACAAAGCAAGTAAGTACTGGAGTAACTTGCCCATGGGCACAAAGTGAGTAAGTATTGGAGTAACTTGCCCATGGGCACTCAGTGAACCAAGGGGTGAAGTGACCTGCTCATAGGTGCACAAAGCGAATAAGTATGGAGTAACTTGCCCATGGGCACAAAGCGAGTAAGTATTGACTAACTTGCCCATGGGCACACAGTGAGCCAAAGCTTGGAAGTGACTTGCCCATGGGCACACAGTGAGCCATTGTTGAAGTGACTTGCCCATGGGCACACTGTGAGCCATTGTTGAAGTGACTTGCCCATGGGCACAAAGTGAGCTACTGGTGGAGTGACTTGTCATTGGGTACATAGCAAGCTAATTGTGGAGCTGGGTTTCTAATGAGGATTTCCTCATTCATAGTCCTTTGCTTCAAACAATAGAACCCAGTGCCTGAGAATTAGGATTGGAACCAAGATCTCCTGGCTCATAGCCCTCTGCTCTAACAATAAGACCACAAAGCAGTGGAACCGAGATCGAAACAAAGATCTCCTTGTTTGCAGTCCTTTTCTGTAATCATTAGACCACACTGCCTGGAATCTGGGATTGGAACCAGGATCTCATGGCACATGGTCCTGTCTAAGCATGCTACATGTCACACTATAGGCATTAGACCACAAAGCCTGGGAACAGAGATTGGAGCCAGGATGTCTTGGCTGAAAGGCCCTTTGCTGTATGCATTAGGCCATGGTGTCTCACTGTTGTAAGTTGTCCTCAGAAGGAAAAAGTGTTTTCTCCATGTATAAAATGATTGAGTCTCTGCAGCACTGCCCTCAGTCTGAAATTGTAAACGTTTGTAAAAAGAGTGATTATTTTGCTGTCTAAACTCACAGCAGCTTCCTCGTGCTCTTAAATTTGTTTAAAAATGTAAGACATTAAAAATATTTTGATACTGATGCAGGATTTGTGAAATTTGCACATGACTGTTAAAAAGATATTGAATATGATCTCCACCAGTTACAGCCGAGGTTCAAATTAGGTGCAGCCACTACCACCAAGAGCTGCATTAGGAGGCAAGCTTGAGTATTCAGTGGTTATGAAAGACAGGATGTCAGCGGGCTGATCCAGTTGCACAGCAGCAGTTAGTATTGCACTGCCACCTAAGAAACTGGGGTCTGTGTGGGCCACAGAATTCTGCCTGAGGTTGACTGGTGCTCAGGCTCATCACAGAAACTGAGCTATTCACCACCTAGAAAACAGGGGGGCAGGGTCTGTGTACATGCTTCGAATTCCACTCTGAAGCTGAATGGAGTTAGGTACATCACAGAAGTGATCTGCTCACCAGCTAGGAAATGGGGGTCTGTGTGCGGTCCCAGAATTCCACCCAAATCCTAAGAAGAAGGAGGAGGCAGGCTGTCTAGGATTTGCCTCCACCATTGACTATCAACTGACATTGGTGTCGGCTGCTTGCCTGATCTTTCAAGGATTCAGCAAGGAAGGGAGAAAAAGACAATGCGCTGCTGGCCAGCCTTCTCCCAGAGCCATCAGACCAAGCGGTTAATACAGTTTTCACTAATCAAGTTCTCAACATGCAATGTCTTATTCCGCTCTCTGGAAAGCTGACCAGACAGTCCCAAGGGTCCACTCAGTACTAGCCATTACCTGGGACTGTAACTGCAGTCCTCAATCCACAGGCAGTTGTGATGAACTATTGTGTCACCAGGTATACTGCCCACTGTCACATGGCCTGTATAAAATGCACAACATGTCTAATATTAAAGGGCAATAATATGGACTGTTTCATAGTCATTGGACTGTTTTTCATCTAACTGAATATAGTAATGTAAGTGTCAATGCAACAATAAAGTGTAACTTTGTATGTTTATTTATTTAAAATGTTGTTCAAGAGGATCATTCTGTGAGATGCAGCAGTCATTCAGGGGCAGGGAGTTCTAGGTATGTGACGACTGTAATGGTGTTGCTATTCCGTTACTTTGAAAAAGTCTTTTCCAAACACATCTGTAAGTTAATAAACCACTGAGATGATGCTTACGGTTGTAAAAGTGTCTCACACACATTGGCCCCTGTGCATTAAGGGGCAGGTAGCCTACATGCTGCAGATCCATGACGTGTAGGCAGCCCTACATCTGAATGTTGTTAATCAGGGGTCTGGAAGACCCCTGTGCAGTTTCATTGAAGGGACATGCATCCCTTCCACACAGGATCACCTGCATGTCTGGGAGCATGACTGCACTCTGTGCCATTCACAGAGGCATGCAGTGCCAGGCAAGAGGGTGCAGGATATAGCAGCAGTGACCCTGCCATATCTTTTTCATCTCCCCTCAACTTGCACCCGCTAACTGCGGCGGGATAAGGAATCCCTCCACTGTGTTGCCCCAGCCCCCAGGCTGACTGGGAGGGCTGGGGGCAGCCATTCAGCACTCGCCCATCTTTTTTAAAGACAGACATCCAGCACCATCCCAGAATCCCTTACTCTGTGTGGAGCAAGAGATCGACTATGGGACCAGGCAAGTCATCTGATTGGATGCCCACATGTGTCCTATGATCTTCCACCCACACAGCAGCATGCCAGGGGAAGGGCCGTGGACAGGCACTGCACAGTGGTGTGAGTTAGTGCATGCTGCACCCTGATCAGCTGTCCGTGGGTGCGGTGCTGTGTGGGCCAGATTCATGCCTCTCATGTGTACTCAGGTTGCATCTGTGCATAGCTCCCAGTGTTAGGGTAGGAGAACAGCAAACTGTAGGTGAGCCGTTTGAATACCCTGAGAATTTGATGAGCCCAAAGCTTATTTTTCACTTTTTCTTCCATCCTTTGTTTATCTCTCCTGTAGCCAGGACAGGTTATGCTCCCCTCAGCTCCACCCCACTGATCTCAGCATCCTCCATCTCCCCAGGGACTTACCTGAGACTTTGTACTCCTACAGACACTCTCCCCTCATGGCGGGGTCAGGAGGGGAGGGCCACCCCCCCGAGCACAATCCAGTCTGCAGCTCAGGGTCCCGGTGATGTGGCAGGCAAGAGTTAGCATGCAGACTTCATTCATGCCTGCCCTGCCACCATTTTAATTTCCACCTTTATGTTCCCTTCCCCATGCGGGGGCACGCTAATCAACATGCGCGTGTGGAGGCACGGCATGCTGCAAAGTCTCACAGCACCTTCCTTCTATCTGCTGTCCTTGACCTACACTGCCACCAGGCTTCCACCTGGTGGCAGTCATTCAGCAGACCATGCAGTCCATGCCCCTTCCCCCCCGGAGAGGAGAGCAGCGGGTCGGGTGCTTGATCCTCTCCCTTTCTGACCAACCCTGGCAACCCGTGCTCATTGCCGAACACAGGATGCCGGCATGGTGAGAGGTAAGGTGCTCAAAGCACCTCAGCCCTCTATGTCACTGGGCCGGCATCACTTATTTATTTTTACAACTTATTTACCCAGGTATCCCAGCTGAGACACATCTCCTTTTCAGTGGGGTCCTGCTTTAATCAATTTCTGCAGCTTGGTGGGCCAAAGCACTTGTAGGTCAAGTGACGTGCTCAAGGTCACACAGTGAGAATTTGGCTATGGCGAGGTTGGAACTGGTGGTCTCCTAGTTTCCAGGCTGGTACTCTAACCACTATTCTACACTGCCTCCCAGTGGCTGTACTTATAACAGTGAGAGTGGCCATGTTAATGTATTATTGATAAAGGTCAAATCAATAATACTTTAAAAACTGATCAACATATTAAAACTTTTAAAAACATCCACAAACATGTCTTCTTCAAGGGCACCTGTATGTAAAATACTCTTGACAGAACAACAGTGTGATAGCCTTCACCGCCAACACCAATGCTGTGTCTTACTTGGTTGGCATGCAGTGTGAGAAATACAACCTCCCTTCCTTCCAGAAACCAGCCACCTCACCATGAAACTAAAGTTTACACGTAGGTGACACTACAGTACACTATGCTACACTACATTACACCATGTTACACTACAGAGTTTACACGTAGGTGACAGTACAGTACACTATGCTACATTACATTACACCATGTTACACTACATAGTTTACACCTAGGTGACACTACAGTACACTATGCTTCACTACATTGCACCATGTTACACTACAAAGTTTACATGTAGGTAACGCTACACTATGCTATGCTACAGAGTTTACAGGTAGGTGTAATAACACTACACTACAACATGCTACACTACAGAGTTTACATGTAGGTGACATTACACTACACTATGCTACACTACAGAGTTTATAAGCAGGTGACACTAGTTCAAGTTTATTGCAGGAAAAAAACTCCATTGAGCAAGCTCATTTACAAAGAGGTCCTTGTAGACACTAACAGCAATACAGAAAAACTTACTATACAGATAATATTTTACTAAAAAACATACTAAAACATACTATAATGCCAGCAGAATCGGCCTAACAGTCTTTCGCGTCTGTTTGTTTGGTCAGCCCCACCCTGGGAGCTGACCTTGCTGCCCCCCTTGCCTTCTCTGGCTTTTCCCTTCCCAGTTCGGGATATTCTCGCTGCATTGAATTTTGCTCCAGAACCCTTCCCCTGTACCTGTCCCACCCCCTCTTGAATCCCTCCACCGTCTCTGCCTCCACCACCCCCTGGGCAGCACATTCCATGGCTCCACCACCCTCTCAGTGAAGTAGCACCTCCTCCTTTCTCCCCTGAATCTTCCCCCCTCCAGCTTCCACCAATGCCTTCTAGTTGCCCCCTCCTCCTTCCTTCAAAGCTCCCTGACTGCTCCTCCCCTATTTACCCCCTTCATGTACCTGGAGACCTCTATCATGTCCCCCGGTCCCTTCTCTCTTCCAATGTGTACATATTTAGCTCTTCAAGCCTCTCCCCATAGGTCCTGTCCTCAAGCCCCAAATCATTTTGGTTGCCCTCCTCTGGACCTTCTCCAGGAGTTTAATGTCCCTCTTTAAGTGTGGCCTCCAAAACTGCACGCAGTACTCGAGGTGCGGCCTCACCAAGCAGTTATACAGAGGGAGTATCACTTCCCTCCTTCTGGAGGTGATCCCCCTAGCGATGCATCCCAGCATCCTGTTGGCCTTGGCTACTGCCCTCCTACAAGTCTCCAAGTTGTTCATCTTGACATCCACCACCACCCCAGGTCCTCTCTCAGCCATCGAAACTTGTAGCATTATGAGGCAGAAAGATACAGAAATGTCATACAATGCCATAATGTGAAAATAGCATAGTATACAACCATGTTACAAGGCAAGAACAAACATTACAATAGAAAAAATTACTCACCGCTTCCAAGTTGTCCTTTGGCATCAATAACTATAGCAGTCAGCTGGATAGCTGGCACTGCCCTGGAGGTAGAATGTATGGTAATGAAATTTATGAATTAGCCAATCAGAAAGCAGCTATGGAATGTGCTGAGCGGTGAGAGGGAAGGAGGCTACAGAATGTTTTCAAAGACAGGATGGGCAAATGCCCATAGAAACGAGCCAACAGGAATAAAAACATTTATAATAACCAGTACCACAACCATAAAACTTTGCTCAAAATGCAATCCAAAGTTAAACATACTGCAAAACTTTTTAAGGCAAAAAACAGAGGGCAGGATTCACGTACCGTTCGGGAGCTAAGTCCCACTCCGCAACTCCAGTGGTGGACTGAAATCGCCCGCAGCTGCGGTGCATGCGATTCACAGCCGCAGCAGTTGAGGAGGGTGTTACGGCTGCTCCCACTGGCCGTAGCAACACTCCACAGCTGTGGCAATCCCCCTGGTAACTCCACCCGCAAACTGCTGTCAGTCGTGGAGCCGGTCGTAATCCAGCTCCTCCCATGTGAATATCCACCACTATGGGACCCCTGCGGCTCCGCAAGTGGCCACCCTTTGGTCCGCAGTTTTGCCGCAGCTGCAGGACTTCGTGATGTCGAATCTTGCCCAGAGCCTTCTTCTGAAGATTATCTGGGGAGGATGGTTGGGAGCTTACTGATGCTAAAAGACACCTTGGAAGAAAGATCACTATGGTGAGTAATTTTTTCTTATTACCTCAGGGGTCCTTTAGCATCAGTAACTATAGCAGACAACAAAACAGTGCTGATGGGAGGCAGGTAGAGAACCTATTTAGGAAAAAGGCTCTGCAGGACCGCCCTACCAAAACTGGCATCAGATCTAGACTGCTGATCTAAACAGTAATGCTTAGTGAAAGTGTGTACAGTCTTCCAAGTTGCTGCTCTGCAGACTTCCAGAAGTGGAATGTCCCTTGCAGCTGCCACTAAAGCAGAAGTACCCCTAGTAGAGTGGGCTCTGAGACCCTCCAGGCTGCTTGCCAGCCTTGTCATAACAGAATTGAATGCATGAGACTATTCAGCGAGAGATAATTCTCTTAGTGGCTGGTCTCCCTCTAACTACCTCCCCATAGGTGAGGAACAGCTGTGTCGAAGAGCCTCTGTACTGTTCAGTGTGGTCCAAGTGTAACCCCCCTGCAAATGGGGGTTCCCAAAAGACTTCCAGGAGCTTGCTTGAATGCTCCAAGCCTGAATGGTGTTTGGCGTTTAAGCCATTTATCAGTGAGTGTTTTTAGAACCTCTGGTACTGTCTCTTTAAGAGCTGTCTGCTTGCAGACATAATTAGTTTGTATGGGGGACTGTGTGTTTCTTCTCTGAGTACCACTCGAGCTGCTGCCAATTCACTTCATTTTGCAGTCACTAGGAGTGCAAGAGGAACCTATGTGAAAGATGTAACTGTTTGCCAGAAATTATTTAGAGTAATAATGAAATTACAGTTTGTCTAACCTGCTTTCTTTGCAGTCAGAACTGTGTCTGCTAGTTCCCCATTCTAGTTTTGAACTGCTGAACTGGACCAATCAGTGTGGGTAAGCTAGCTCTAAAATGGTGCCTTTGACCTAATCAGAACTTGGACTCATAATCTGGAGCCAGCCACAAGAGGATTGTAGGCAGTGACTCTGGGAGATGTAGTTTAGACTTCAGTGCCTTTTGGACCAACAGCAGCAGTCTATTGTGAGTGACAGCCAATCCAGTCAATAACTGGGAGGAACTCAAAGGAAGTGCCCGGTTTTGTCGGTTGGAGTTTCAGTTGAGCTTTGGCAGTGAAGAAGGAAGGAGCCCTGTGCTTTTTCAGTGTGCAGTTTTAGTCAAAAAACGTGTGTAAGGCCCAGAGTTCCGGTCTGCAGCTTGTGTAACAGCTTGTTAGGCCTGAACTGCCCTGTGAAAAGAATCAAAGGATCTCTGAAGAGTAGAAACCAGGCTCACCCTGTAGAAGACTGGAGAAATTGCTGAAAATTCCACTCGGTCTGTCAGGAACTGAATCTGCTGTGTGTTCTCCCGGGTATTGTGCAGTAGTGCTGATGGGATACAGATGCAGCCTGCCTGGTATAGTGCTTTCTTTATATGGATGTGTAAGAGGTTTGTGTACCTCAAGTGAGCCCTGCTGACATTGAAGGACCCTATCTTATTTGGAGGTCGTGAGTACTAATTCAGGGTCGCTCCCTGTTGAATTGCCACATTAAATCCAAATGGAATTACTGTACTGCTGACTGTTTAATTCTCCTTTCTCTCTGTGTGAAAGGGCCCTACCAGCTGCCGCGGTTTGGACTAGCCACTGGGGCTTGGTACCCAGGGACATTAACTGATGAGGATAGGCCTGTGCACAGAGCCATAGGTAGATTATTAGAGTGATAAGCTAATTAACCTGATTTCCCCTGTCCTTGTTATATCCCCTAAATAAATCAGAGCTGCTTGTTTCAGCAAAGTTATACTGCCTGAGGTATTTGTCTATGTTAAAGTACTGTACTGTGATTGTTGCACTGTATCTCATTTCACAGGAGGTCCCAGTGCGGAACTAGACCTGGGGTAAGTGTATACTGTGAAGGTAATTTGATATATTGTGTGGGCCACTACTGGGAAGAAAGGGGTTGCAGTGTCCCAGAGGGCTGTCACCAAGTTAGTTTAACTATTGCAAACCCTGACCTCTGGGTGGAGGCACCCGCCATTGGATCCAGGCCCCTCAACCTGTTAGTGGCAAATCAGGCAGGGTAGTAGCCCTGGGTATCAGCCATCTAGGGGTTACATCTTGGAGGCTCACCTGGGATTGTGTGTCCTCTAGTGGCCATATTCTTACTAACCACTGTTAAGAAAAAATGGGTACCCGACAGAAGTGGCTGTGCACCGGCTGGTGGAGTGGTGTACTGGGGAGGAGATCGACCCCAAAATGCTATGCTTATCCTGGACATCCCCTGGGTATCAATACGGACACTGTGCAGGAGTACTTTCCAAGGTGGAAGGTTTATAAAACCCTGTGGTGGTGGGTCGGCATGCTAATCTGCTCACCCACACTTTCCTGGCCCTAGTGGAGTTTAAGGATCCCATAGATAGCTCCAAGTGCCACAGACCATTACCCCAGAGGGAATTCTCACTGCTTGGAGATGATAACTAAGGACAGTAAAAGACCTGGGGAATCAGCCCCACCACTATCTGAAACTTTTGAGGAGAAATTTGCTGAATGGTTGCTGGGAGAGGGGAAAACTGTGGAGGACTTGAAGAAACTATTCTGCCACTTGGGGGTGTTCTCCCAACACCCTCTCCTGCTCCAGTGCCCAGAATGGTGGCTGAACCAATGCAGACTCCTATTTCTGCACCTGCCATTAGTCACCACTCTACAAGGTTGAGGATCTTCTCTGGCACCCTCCCACCCCCAGGGAGGATGACTGGGAGACCTGGATATTCATGTTGCCCCTAATGCTGGGGAATGGCAATGCTCGAAGGCGAAGTTTAAAAGAGGGTTGGTGTGGGAGAGCCTCCGAGGTCCTGCCCTGGCTACCATCCGTAGCAAACGGGCCAGTAACCCTGAGCGACTGCACAGGCCTATCTTGAGGCCTTGGAGAATGTGTATGGGAGCCCAGATTCTGTAGAGGACCTATGGTGGAGAGTAAGAAATGCACAACAGTACCAAGGGGAGTTGTTGTCTGTGTATGTCTCTCGGCTGGAAAAATTGTTGCAAGAATGCCTCAGAAAGGGTAGTTTGCCAGCGATTGAACTGGACCGAACCAGACTGGACAGAATCTTAAGTCTGCCCCTTCTCAGAACTGCTGTTGCTTCAGTTACGCCTGGCAAATCGACTGGAATCCCCACCTCCTAAGGATGAGTTAATGAGAGAAATTGAGGAGTTGAGAAAAGGCGACCTCGGAGGACCTGCACCAACAGCTGTGGCTACGACCCGAGTGACTGAGGGTGACCCATCAAGTGAAGTTCAGGGCAGAGGTTGACAACAATGAGTGCTCTGACAAGGAAAGAATATGCCACAATGGGCGTTAACGTTGAGAGAGATCCGAATTCAAAAACAGTCCTTTTATGAAGGCCACGCCTGCAAGTACTGGCGCCCTGACCTATATCCCTGCATCTGCTATGGGGGGGGGTACCCACCTGCAGTATCTCCTGCTGATAACAGCTCCAAACTCAATTCCTTGACCATGGAAGTGGAGAAACTGACGAGATGTCTCCAAATGCTTATCACACCGCAGACAGAGATGGCACCCAGGTTTCCAGAGTTGGTAATACCCCCGCCCTGGCTCCCAGTGTGGCGCCCAGCTCAAACTCTAGAAAGTATGTTTTGCTATAATTGTGGGAAAGATGGGCACATGAGAAGGAAATGCCAGTCCCCAAAAGACACTGACAAAGTTGCATATAGGCTACAAGGAGAGCTTCTGGAGAAGAAATCAGTGGTTAATAAGAGGTGCAAGACATGATCCCAGTGAGGGCACCAAAATGCTAATTCACGCTCCTTGTGGCAAAGTCAGTTGCCCAGGCCTCACCACCTCCTCCAGACTGGTCCAGAATAGTGGGTCCCTCCATGGAGACCACTGTAAAGGTGAATGGAGGTCTACAAGAGCTGTATTAGACAGTGGCTCCTAAGTGACGAATTATGTTCCAGGATTGGTATCAGAAGCATCTGTCAGACGCATTCTCTTACAACCATTAGAAGGACTGCATGTATGGGGGTTAAGTGAGAAGGCCTACCCTATCTCCGGTATATCCGAATTTGGCTGTCTTTCCCACCTCCGGGCTGGAGTGGCTGAACAAGTAGAGACTAGCCTTAAGTGTGTCCCCCACTGACTGTAGTGATGGTGTCCCTTTGTTGATTGAAGATAAATGCTCATATGTTCGGAAGGCTGGCACAGTTGTGTGTAAAACAGGGGTCAAAGACTAGTAGAGCTTTAAGAGTTCCGCTTAATTAAGAAGGCTGCCCCAAGTGAGGCACAGAGAGATGCTGAAAACAGAACCAGAGGAACCGGGTCGGAATTGTATGGAAGAAGGATCCTGAGTCTCTGATCCAGCGCCAAATGCCCAGTGTACCTTACAGGAGAGGTCCGTATCAGAAAGGATGTTAAGAATAAAATATTAATGTTGGATGCACCCAGGCGATGGAAAATTGCCAGAGGGACTGCTGGTCAAGCTTAGTATTTTGCCTGCTAGAGCCCATGCTTATGCCAGAAGGGTAATGGTCCAAAGTTCATAATGTGTCTGGAAAGAGACATTACAGTAAACAGAGGTTGCATCCTGGCTAATGCATTGTGCAGACACTGCAGTGCTACCCAGCAGCAAGAGTTCAAGGAAGAAATGACAGAGTAACGCTTGACTTGTTTGATTTCCGCCACTTCCGCCAGCTGACTGGAAAGTGAGGATCTGCGAGAAGCTTGCCCAGAGAGAACAGGTGCTTTTGAAGGAATGGGATGTAGTGATGCGCAAGGAGCTGAGCACAGTATCCGCCTGCATGACTAAAGACCATTTCAGTGAGAGGTCTCGACGCCTGGCACCTGCTGACATAGATGATGTGAGACGGCATCTGCAAGAGATGTTAGCTGCTGGTGTAATACAAGAACCAGAAGCCCTTATGCTTCCCCATTGTGGTAGTGAGGGAAAAGAATGGAACAGTGAGGATGTGTGTGGATTATCGCACCTTAAACCGCGACTATCCCTGATCAGTACACAATGCCCCGCATTCAGGATGCTTTGGACTCACCTAAACCGGAGCAAGTGGTTCTCTTGTGCTGATCTCCGGTGAAAGTGGGTACTACTAGATCCCGATGGCCCCAGAGGACGCGGAGAAGACACGGGCCTTTTATCTGTCCTGGGCTTGGCTTCTATGAATTCATGAGGATGCCTCAAGGGGATTTCAGGGTGCCCCAGCCAACTTTTCAACGATTGATGGAGGAGCGTGCAGTTGGGGACATGAACTTACTAGAGTGCCTGGTATACCTAGATGATGTTATTGTGTTTGGCAGCTCACTGAGGAACATGAGAGCAGATTATTTAAGGTATTGGACCGACTGAGGACTTTGGCCTAAACTGTCCATTGATAAGTGTCAATTCTTTCAAACATCAGTAAAGTATGTGGGACATAGTATCCACTCGAGGGAATAGAGACCGACCTAAGTAAAGTTGAGGCCTTGACTTTTCACCTGGCCACAAGCCCAAAAATCTAAAAGAACTGCAAAGATTCCTGGATTCTGTGGTTATTATCGGCGCTTCATCAAGGACTATTCAAGAGTGATCCGCCCTTTACTTAACCTTACTCCAGGGGTATCCTCAACCCACAAAAATACCAAAAGTCAGCATCCCTCAAGACTGAAAGAGTGTATTTTCATCCGAAAGAAGTATTTGGGGTCTCGCTGGACTCTGATTGTGAGACTGTTTTCATGAGATCATATATCAACTTACCCATGCTCCAGTGCTGCTGGCCTATGCCGATCCAAGAAAACCTTCACGTCCTGCACACTGATGCTAGCTTGCAAGGGTTGGGGCTGTGTTGTACCAAGAGCACGAGAATGGCCTGAGACCAGTGGCCTTTGCCAGTAGAAGCCTGACCCCATCCGAAAAGAACTATCCTGTACATAAGTTAGAGTTCTAGCTTTGAAGTGGGGCTATTGTTGACCAATCCATGAGTACTTGTATGGGGCTAAAATACTAGTAAAACTATACTAATAACTTTGACCTATGTGCAGACCTCAGCTGTTGGATGCCATCATTGCCGTAGGTGGCTTCTGCATTATCTACATATGACTATGCTCAATACCGAGCAGGTCTGAACCACATAGATGTTGATGTTCTCTCCCGAGGCCTGTTCTGGTGTGAATGATTGGGTCCGATTGGCAGAACCTGACATTCTGGCACTCTGCCGGAAGTTTGACAGGGAGGAACAAATGTCCACGGACGCAGGGATCTGTATGGTGGATTGCTTGGGAGCCTCTGAGAATTGTATATACCTGCTGCTTATTGCCACTTTTCTGCAATAGACATTGGTGCACTGCCTCAGCTGGACAATGATAGTATTCGGCGTGGCTCAATCCCAAGGACATCCCATGTGATCAAAGCAGCTTTAGAAGCCCTCTATGCAGGAAAAAGATGTGTCCAAATTACGCCTCCACTGATTTGAGAACTGCACTGTTATACAAAGAAGGTCCTAAGAAACTGATCAATAAACTGTTATACAGAGAAACAGTAGACAGAGGGGACAAGTAGACAAACAACAACTAGTGCTGCCCACTGCTTTTCGAGACTCAGTACTGAGGTCCTTGCACAACCACATAAGTACCTTGGTATAGACAGAACACTTTGACTTGGTGAGATCCAGATTCTATTGGCCTAAGATGGGGGCTGATGTGAGCAACTACATTCTAACTTGTAGTCGCTAAGCTTACAGAGGAAAGCTTTGCCCCAGAGGGCTGCCCCCTTGTTAACATCACCACCAGTGCACCCATGGAGCTGGTCTGTATTGATTTTCTGAGTTTGGAGTCAGGATCAAAGAAAGACAGTAATGTGCTGGGTCACTGACCATTTCACGAGATATGCCCAAGCTTTCCTCTACCAAAGACCAGAAAGCATCCACTGTAGCCAAAATACTCTGTAGAAAACTTTTTGTTCACTATGGGGCTCCACAAAGAATCCATTCTGATCAAGGGAGAGACTTTGAGAGTCGTCTGATCAAAGATGATATTTTCTGTGGGAGTGCGGAAGTCCAGAACCACCTACCACCTCCAGGGGGACCCACACAGCCTGAACGCTTCAAACCGTGACTTTGCTAGATATGCTAGGCACCCTGCACCAAAGGACAAGCCTAGATGGAGTCAACAAATTAGGGCACCCTGGTACATGCTTTATAACTGCACTAGTAGGTGATGCCACTGATTCTCCCTACCGCTTGATGTTTGGAAGAGAAGCTCTGACTACCAGTAGATGTGTGTTTTGGGTCTCTCCTGATGGGGTTCAAGCTGACAACTATTTACAGTGTGCAAAAGTTAAAGGCCCAGCTTAACTCATGCGTACTCAACTGGCTCAAACCATGGCTGCCAAAAGAAATCTGGCCAACAAAGAAAGGTATGATAAAAAGGTGAAATGCACAGGAACTCCAGGAGGGAGATCGGGTATTGCCAGAAATCTGGGACTGCATGGCAAGCACAGATTGCTGGAGATGGTACCATCTCCTCACATTGTAGTGGGCAACCAGATGATCTGCCAGTGTACAAAGTAAGGCCTGAGAATAATTCCAAAGATGTAAAAACAATGCATAGAAATCATTACTGCCCATTGACAAATCTTAATGCGATCGGGCACTGAGGGGGGTTCATACACGCTCTGCCCACGATCGGGCTGTGGGATATGTGTGTGGGGGTTTCATGTAACTGTACTGCCCGCGACCGGGCTGTGGGATATGTGTGTGGGGGTTTCATGTAACTGTGATGCCCGCGATCGGGCTTCGGATATGTGTGGCTGGGGGTCTATGTTACTCCATACCTCCCAACCTCTTGTGTCATGAATCAGGGACAAGGCTTAAAAAATCAGGGACAAAGATGCAAATCAGGGACACATCTTAACAATTGGTATATTCACTCAGAAATCTGATAGAATAAGGGATTTGTATAAGATGCATTTCTGAAGAAGAACTAGTCTGCATTTTAATGTTTGATATTATTTTATGCTTACAGTCCCCACTGTTCTGTCACAGAAACACGATTTTACGAGAGACAGAGGAATATTCTGTCGCAAAATCAGGGACATCCCTGAAAATCAGGGACAGTTGAGAGGTATGTTTACTCTATGCCCGCGATCGGGCTGGTGGGAGCACAGGACCGAGTTAGCTGGCTAGGTGGTAGCTGCTGTGTTGCACCCTGCAATACAGCAGCTCACCTGGGGTGGCCTCAACTTGATCCTTTTTTTGCTCTGGTTGCAGGCGCAGGTTAGTTATGATGCACAACTCTGCACAACCCGACTGGAATGTTGCTGCGAGATATGCATGGTTCCTCCCTCCTGTTGAGCATGCATTCATTTGCATTGCTCTTTTGCGCAACCTGTTGCCAGTGGAGCAACTGCCTCCTTCTGAATATCGCAGAATGGCGCAATGTAGGACTTGCACATGCACAACCCTATTGTGCATGGAGCAACCCTTTTGAATATCTGGGCCTGTGTCTCTGAGCAAGTCACTTAACTGCCCAGTGCTCCCAGGTTGCCCCTGAAAACAGGCACTTGTGCCTAGTGGGCCTTGCCCAGTTACCAAAGACTAAAATAAAGAAAAAACATTACAGCATACTACACTACAGAGTTTAAATGCAGGTAACACCACATTACACACCATGGCACACTACACAGTTTACATGTAGGTGACATTACACGGCACTATGTGATAATGTTGACACCACAACAGTGCTGTCAAAAAACGTGCTGGAAAAGTAGCAAAATCAAAGGTAGTGCTTAGTGAAAACAGCATGCGCTACCATTGCTAAGCAAAAGTAACTAGTATGACTGTTTGCAGGGAGCTCTGCCCCACGCACTCCCTTTTCATGGTGAAGCCTGCACTCCCCAACTATATATAATCACCCCAGGGATGGAGGGCAACTCAGGGATGGGGAGAAACCTCTCAGGGGGAGAATCATTGGTACAAGTCAGAGGGAAGGGAACCCAGTAGGACAACTGGGAGTGGGGGAAGTGCAGGGTGGGGTGGACAATTTGAAAAGGAAAGTCAGGAGGGGAGAAAAAAATAGCAAGAGTCGTGGGACCAGGAATTGAACCCCGGTCCACTAATGTTTCACCATCCTTTACTGCCTGTGGTGCTACCCTCTGTGCCATAGCAACTACTTGGCATCACACCACCCAGCCTTTATCCTCTTTTTCCTGACAGCCAACAGCTACAGGGGTAGCGCAAACACACCTGTGCTATACTATCCCTGTAGCTGTATTGTCAGTCACTATTTTTGTCACATGGATTATATGGTACTATAATTCACACGACATATTGACCGGGTATCACATTACACCATACTACACTACAGAATTTTCCTGCAGGTAATATTACACTATACCATGCTACACTACAGAGTTTACATGCAGGTAGCACTACATTACACCATGCTACACTACAGAGTTTACAAGTAGGTAACACTACACTACGCCATGCTACACTACAGAGTTTACATGTATGTGACACTACATTATGCCATGCTACACTACAGAGTTTATATGTAGGTAACACTACATTGCACCATGCTACACTACAGAGTTTACATGTAGGTAACACTACATTCCACCACGATACACTACAGAGTTTACATGTAGGTAACACTACATTGCACCATGCTACACTACAGAGTTTACATGTAGGTAATACTACATTACACCATGCTACACTACATAGTTTACATGTAGGTAACACTACATTCCACCACGATACACTACAGAGTTTACATGTAGGTGATATTACACCATGCTACACTACAGAGTTTACATGTAGGCGACATTACACTATGCTACACTACAGAGTTTACATACTGTACAGGTAACACTCCAGTACCTCATGCTGCACTACACAGTTTGCATGTAGGTAACACTACTTTGCTTCACCATATTGCACTACAGATTATTTATGTAGATGACCCTACACTACACTGCAGTGTTTACATATAGGTAACACCATACTATTCTACACTACATTACACCATGCTACACTGCAGAGTTTATATGTTGGTGACATCACATCATGCTGCACTACAGAGTTTACACGTAGGTAACACTACACTACAGAGTTTACATGTAGGTAACACTTCCCTACACCATGCTGCACTACAGAGTTTATATGCAAGTAACACTACATTACAGCATGCTGCACTACGGAGTTTACATTTAGGTGACAGTACACAATGCTACACTACAGAGTTTACATGCAGGTAACACTATATTAAAACATGCTGCACTACAGACTTTACATGTAGGTAGCACTACGTTACACCATGCTACACTACAGAGTTTACATGTAGGTGACATTACACCATGCTACACTACAGAGTTTACATGCAGGTAACACTACATTACATTACACTACACCATGTTACACTACAGAATTTATATGCAAGTAACACTACATTACACCATGTTACACTACAGAGTTTACATGTAGGTAGCATTACATTACACCATGCTGCACTATAGAGTTTACATGTGGGTGACATTACACCATGCTACACTACAGAGTTTACATGCAGGTAACACTACACTACACCATGCTACACTACAGAGTTTACATGCAAGGAACACTACATTACACTATGCTACACTACAGAGTTTGCATGTAGGTAACACTGCACTACACCATGATACACTATAGAGTTTACATGTAGCTGACACTACAGTATACCATACTACACTACAGAGTTTGCATGTAGGTAACACTTCACTACACCATGCTGTATTACAGAGTTTACTTGTAGGTAATACTACACTACAGAGTTTACATGTAAGTAAGACTACTGCATGCTACACAGTGACAGGGACAGTGTTGCAGATGTAGTGGGTGGCCACCCATGGACCAGTGATCACCATATGGTGTGGTTCAATTTTAGAATGGTGGCATATGTGAACCACACAAAGGCAAGGATCCTCGACTTCAGGAGGGCTGATTTTATGAAGATGGAGAAATGCTTCAGGAATGCCCTGGCAGTGAAAGAGGGCTTGGGTGGAGTGGAGGAACAGTGGACAAAACTAAAAGTGGGGACAGACAGGGCAACAAACCTCTGGATCAGGCAAGTAAGCAAGAGGAGAAAGAGACTGCTATGGGTCTCAAAAGAAGTGGCTGGGAAAGTAAGGGCAAAAACATTAGCATTCCGGAGGTATAAGGAGACATAGAGGGAGGAGGCTAGGGAGGTGTATCAGGAGAAGCGGAGGGAGTCAAGGAAAGCAATCAGGAGCACAAAGGTGCAAATGAAGGTGAAAATAGCTCAGGCAGTAAAGAAAGAGGACAAGACATATTTTAGGTATGTAAGTGAAAGCAGAAAGACCAAGGGAAGGGGAATGTGTGGAAGGGGATAAGGAAAAAGCAGACACCCAGAATGAATACTTTTGTTCAGTGTTCATGGAGGAAAGGGAAGGAGAGGGGCCACAAATAAGTATCAGGGGCACTGAAGGAAGGGAGATGGACAATAGTCCATTTACAGAAGAGAGAGTCCTAAACGCACTTGCAAATCTGAAAGAATACACGGCAATGGGGCCTGACGGGATATGTCCAGGGATGCTGAGGGAGCTCAGAGAGGTGCTGGCTGTACCTCTGGACAGTCCTATTCCACCACTCACTGTAGATGGAAGTGGTCCTGGAGGACTGGAGGAGGGCAGATGTCCTGCTTAACAAAAGTGGGAGCAGGGAGGAGGCTGGCAATTACAGGCCAGTCAGCCTGATGTCAGTAGTGGGGAAATTAATGAACTCACTGGCTTCACAGCAGGGAGTGGGGGTGGGTGGGGTCATGTCAGACAAATCTGATAGATTTCTTTGACTGAGTGACCTGGGAATTAGATCAGTGTGGAGCGGTGAATGTGACCTACCTAGATTTCAGTAAGGCCTTCAACACTGTTCCACATGGGAGACTCATGAACAAGCTGAGCATCCTGGTAGTGGGTCCATAGGTAGTAAACTGGGTAAGAAATTGGTTAGGGGATAGGCAACAGAGGTTGATGGTAAACAGAGTTCACCCCGAGGAAGGAATGGTGACCAGCGGGGTGCCACAAGGATCAGTACTAGAACCGGTCCTCTTTAATTTCTTTATTAGCGACATTGCAGAGGGGCTAGAAGGGAAGGCATGCCTTTTTGCAGATGACACTAAGATCTGGAATAAAGTAGACACTCCGGTGGGGTTGGAAAAAATGAATAGTGATCTAAGAAATCCTGAGGAGTGTGGCAACTAAGTTTCAATGTGAAGAAGTGCAAGATCATGCACTTGAGGAGCAGAAACTCAGGGGCAGAGTACAAAATGGAGGGAGTGGTACTGGAGACCATGAAATAGGAAAGGGACCTGGAAGTAATCATATCTGATGACCTAAAGGTGGCCAAACAGTGTGACAAGGCAGTGGGGAGAGCCAGTAGAATGCTAGGGTGCATAGGGAGGGTATCACCAGCAGGAAGAGGGAAGGGGTGATACCATTGTATAAATCACTGGTGAGACCTTACCTAGAGTACAGTGTCCAGTTCTGGAGATCACATTTCTGGAAGGACATACACAGAGTAGAGGTGATTCAGGGAAGGGCAGCTATAATGGTGCAGAGTCTACATCAAAAGCCCTATGAGGAGAGCCTGAAGGACCTCAGTATGTACACCCTGGAGGAAAAAAGGGAGAGGGAGGAAATGATAGAGACTTTCAAATACCTCAAGGGTACAAATAAGGTTCAAGAGGGAAGCCTTTTTCAGTGAAAAAGATGCTCAAGAACAGGAGGTCATACTATAAGGTTAGAAGAGGGTAGGCTCGGGGGAGGTGTAAGAAGTACTTCTTCACAGAAAGAGTGGCGGATGCCTGGAACAGCCTCCCAGCAGAGGTGGTGTTGGCAAAAACTGTGGGGATTCAAGAAGGCATGGGATAGGCACAAGGGAACCTTAGTCGTAAGAATCAGATTTAATTCTTTTTTAAAGTATACCTTCTTGTTCTTTAGAAAAACCATCCCTGTTTTCACTAAATGTCTCAAACATGTAAACTGCTAACAAACACCTTTTTATATGCTATTACCTGACAGTGACAAATGCAATTAGTGGATTTTTGCATAAAACAGTTGCAAAAACAAGAATAAAAATTAACTTAAACATGATTCCACTTGAAAATAGCTTTCATAGCTGATGCTATGACATTGAAGGGATATAGGAACACTCTGAGGTTCCAAGTTTGAGCCCAGAGTCCGGGAAACCAGCAGTGAAAGGCAGTAGGGAGGATTTCCTCCAGGAAGGGTGGGTTGTGCCACACCATAGCAACAGTGACACCTGGTGGTGGCTACACAGTGCATCCTTGGCTATCAGACACCCCCTTCCCCCAAGATATTGCTACATTAACCTGCCTGCAAGGAGCTGAGGGGGCCCACAGAACCAGGAAACTGGTAATCTGCTGAACTGGATGATGGCTCCTGGGAATCCCACCCATATCACGCAGCTCCATAGCATGTTGGCTCTCTTCCCCTTAGCCATTGTTCTCAGATTAAGGAAACTGCTCCTCCCTGGTAGCAGCAGGAATATACTAGACATCATGGGGATGGCCATGGACCCAAGAGAGCATGAAGAAAGATCCCACTAGCGATGGTAAGCTTGATGGCAGAGATTTCCCTTGGGTGGCTTAAAGGCACAGAATCCTGGAGGTCAGGTGTGAGTATAAAGGAATCATACAAAAGAAGTATCAGTATGAGCACTGAATGTGAGACATGAAGTAAATTTTTAAAGCGTCTCTATGAACTCTACATTTTTGTGACAACTGAGCAACATGTAAACATGTAGAGTAGTGTCACCACACACACACACACACACACACACACCTTCTACTGATGGATTTTATTCTCTGCTGTTTATCTGCAGAAAGAAACTAGCATGTTCTATGACTTTGCGTACCACCAAACGTGAGAAATTAAGTTATTCTGTTCTCACAGAATTTTTTTTTTTAGAAGGTGAAGAGAAGGAATCCTGGAAACTGTCATCAGAGAACCGTCACTTTGGCTTAGTGGTTCAGTGCACTGTAATTGTTTAAACATTTCGTGCATTGGAAGCTTTGGCAGGGAGTCAGAAAAAGGATGACTGGGGCCCCCCTTAACCTGGTGTGAAATGAAGCATGCAGCAGCCAATTCATCGAAAAATAAAATGGAATCAGAAAGCAGCTGCAGAGTAATAGGTCCCAAATTAGACCATTTCAGTCTGATTCACCTGTCACAGGGGCTAGCAGCAGTCAGAGTAACCTGCATCCATCTCATATGCACTGATGTGTAAGACAGCACCTGTACCAGCACCCTCACCACTATTCCTGCTGGTAACTTGTGACACAATGCCAGTGTGCCAGAGACCTGGGAAAACTAGAGGAGTGGTCAAGGGTATAGCAGCTGGGTTTCAATGTGAAAAAGTGCAAAATCATGCACTTAAGGCACAAAAATCCAGGGACTCAGGAGCAGAGTACAAAATGGGGGGGGCTGACTACCACCAAGCAGGAAAGAGACCTGGATGTAATCATATTGGATGACCTATAGGTGGCCATGCAGTGCGGCAAGGCATTCGGGAGGGCTAGTGAGATGCTAGGGTGCATAGGGAGGGGTATCACCAGTAGAAAGAGGGAGGCAGTGTTGCCCATGTAGAGATTGCTGGTAAGACCCCACCTAGAGTACCATGTCCAGTTCTGGAGATCTCATCTCCACAAGGACATAGACAGAGTGGAGGCAGTCCAGAGCAGGGCAACCAAAATGGTGGAGGATCTTCACCAAAAGCCCTACGAGGAGAGACTAAAGGACCTCAATATGTACACCCTGTAAGAGAGGAGGGAAAGGGGAATATTATAGAGACCTTTAAATACCTCACAGGGGTACATAAGGTACAGGAGGAAAATATTTTTAGAAGAAAAGAAGCTCAGTAACAAGTAGACATGCTGTGAAGCTGGAGGGGGATCAATTCAGGCGAGATGTGAGGAAGCACTTCTTCACAGAAAGAGTGGCAGATTCCTGAAACAACCTTCCAGTGGAGGTAGTGGAGGCCTAAACAGTGGTGGGTTCAAGAATGCATGGGATAGACACAAGGGAATCGTACTGGAAAAGAAGGGGAGAGGGGAAAGAGCCTGAAATCAAGTAGGGTCTGTCGTGATACTGTAGGAAGGGAAAAAGGGAAGACTGGGTGGGCCAAGCGGTCCTTATCTGCTATCAAATTCTACTGTGTTGATACCATACTGACTACTGTGTAAGACAGTATCTCTGCTAGCACCCTGCCATGCTCATACTGGTCTACCTGGGACACTGGCTGACTAAAGCAGCATGGATTCACAGCAGGAAGGTCATGTCAGATGGATCTAATCAATTTCTTTGACTGGGTGACCAAAGTAATAGACCAGGGAGGGGCTGTGGATATGGCCTACCTAGACTTTAGCAAGGCATTTGACACAGTCCCACACAAAAGATTAATAATCAAGTTAGCCAGCCTGGGAGTGGGTCCCAGGGTGGTAGCCTGGGTAGCAAACTGGCTGCACAACAGGACACAGAAGGTAATAGTGAATGGAACACATTCCGAAGAAAGGGGGATTACTAGTGGTGTACCTCAGGGCTCAGTACTGGGTCCAGTCCTCTTTAACGTCTTTATAGGAGACATTGCAGTGAGTCTGGAAGGAAAGGTATGCCTCTTTGCAGATGACACAAAGATCTATAACAGAGCTGATACACAAGGGGGGGTAGAAAGGATGAGAAGGGACTTGGCAAGGTTGGAGGAATGGTCAGACATATGGCAACTTAGATTCAATGCAAAGAAGTGCAAAGTAATGCACCTGGGAAATAAAAATCCAGGAGAAGAGTACACAACAGCAGGGGAGGTACTAACAACAACAATAATGGAAAGGGGTCTGGGTTTAGTCATATCAGATGACCTAAAGGTGGGTAAGCAATATGAGAAGTCAGTAAGGAGAGCCAGGGGGATACTGGGATGCATAGGAAGGGGCATCACAAGTAGAAAAAGGGAAGTGGTTATCCTTCTGTACAGACAGTTGGTGAGACCCGATCTGGAGTACTGTGCAGTTTTGGAGACCTCATCTACGCAAGGACATAGACAGGATGGAAGCAGTCCAGAGGAGGGCAACTAAAATGGTGCAGGGTCTACATCAGAAACCATATGAAGAGAGACTGAGAGGGCTTAATATGTATACCCTTGATGAAAGGAGGGACAGGGGACATGATAGAAACTTTTGAGTACCTCAAGGGAATCAACAAAGTCCAGGAGGGTAGCATCTTTCAGAAAAAGAGATGAGTAAGAACAACGGGGCACAATTTAAATTTAGAGGGGGGACGGCTCAGGGGTAATGTGAGGAAATTCTTTTTCACAGAGAGAGTGATGGACGCATGGAATCACCTTCCTGGAGAGGTTGTGGGGTCTAAAACAGTGGGGGAATTCAAACATGCATGGGACAGACATAAGGCAATTATAGTGGGGGGATGCAGGAAGTAGGCTGTTGGTTAGCTAGAATTCATTTTTCTACTTTGTCCCACAGTTCTGCTCCAAATCGCCAATTCAGTCCTCTATAGGAAATGCTAAACTAAATGTTAAAATGTAACTTTGGATTAAGGAGCTGATACACAAAGATGGCCCAGATACACTTCAACAGTGCCTCTCTGGTCTACAGAGCAGCACACCATGGAATATCGTGCATGAAGTGGCATCCACAAACCCTCGGCCTCCCCACTTGTAAGGGAGCAAGGAGGAGCCAGGGGCCTGACAGGGGCAGAGCAGTATCTCACACTGGCCATGCAACCAGATGCCCTGATCAGGTTAAGAGTGAATCCCCTGCTCTGTGAGGAGCAGGGGTCTACGGGATCTAAATCTGTAACTTTGTTATAAAATAAAAATTCAACTGGTAAGTGTTTAACCTGACCGCCAAGTGTTTAAAGATGGAAACATCCTCTAATGGGGGGCCATACATGGTCGTGAAGACCTGGGGAGACGGAATTTGAGGCAGTTGCTGCCTAGAGTCAGAGGTCATGCAGACTGTGTTTTCAGCACTGAGGGTAAATGGATCTGCACTGAGCAAGTGTTGGATGTTAGTGAAGTCACACTAGAGATGTGTAGCAATGAGTTTGGTGACTTAGGGACAATAAGCAAAAAACTCAGTGCCATCCACGTACATGCAAATATGTGAGAAGTCACATGCCTCGAGGAGGTAATTCAGAAAAATCGAGAACAGAATGGGGCCAAGGACAGAGGCTTGGGGTCAGCCTGGTCTTATTGATGAAGAGTGAAGTGAGTTTCTACAAGGACCGTTTGAGACCAGTGACAGCAGCTGAACCTTTTGTATCCAGTTTTTACATATATTAGCATAGAATGTTCAGTACAATGAAATGAGAGAAATAAGCTATAGGAAATTACAGACTAAGTATTGTATATATAAATACACTGATATGTAGATCAGAGGTTCACTTTATTTTTATCCAAGTGTTCGGTTATAGTGTACAATAATTAAAATAATCCATTTGTTGATCTGTGTTCCCAATTAAGATAGAGGCAAACGTACAGGCAACCATGCTCAACAAGGCTGCATTTCAATCAGGGGGTTCTGATCACATCATAGGGACTTCATGTGCGAAGCTCGAGAAGTTCCTGGTGTCATCTTTATCCTGAGATGGAAACACAGCTGAGTCATGCATGATTGCCCATGTGTTATTATGTATAGCAAATAGTTTGAAACATGCATTTTTTTCATTTTTTCCAAAGAAATCTTTGGCTTAATTTATTATTTAATAAAACAAAAAGAAAAAAACAGAAACCAATCATCTCCAGGCTGTTGAAAACCCAACCAGGTGAGGGGTGGGTTCCTGTTTTCTTAAAGGAGAACTGTGCTTAACTTGTAGGTCATTTTTGCCAGTAAAAGCTTTTTTTCAAATACTGGTTCAAACTATGTTATTGTTCCACCTATAAAGACTTTTAAGAAACCTTAGTTGCTGTCTCTGTTTTACACTCTGGTGGAGAACACCATTTTAGAACTGTATGATGTAGTTTATGTCCTCTCAACTACAGAGTTCTGTAGTAGAACATTGATGCGTTATGACAGCAATGAAAGAGCTTTGCAAGGACATAAACTACAGCATAAAGTTCTAAAATGGTACTTATCACCATAGTGTAAATCAGAGACAACCACTGAGGCCACTAAAAAGCGTGCATAGATGGAACAATAACATAATTAGAACCAGTATTTATTAAAGTTAGCTTCTATGGGGAAAAATGACTTACATGTTCAGCGCAAAATAATATTTTGTGTTAGGGAAGGGTCTGGGTAAAGTACAATGGCAAGTGGCATGAGTTTCCTTTAAATTAAAAAAGCCTCCATACCACAGAAGCGTACAACAGCACTCTATGATCTCTGAACAGTAGTACAATAGTGTTTTAGTTAGGATAGGCAATCATGGGGTACCCATATACTGCAGTATATTTTTTTCTAGTCTTCTACAATCTATGAGTAGGTTTTCAACAATTTTATTGTAGGTGGGCTAGGGTCTTTGTTTAGGTATGCAACACTGTGCATTTATTAAAGCTGAATATATGAATGTTTCTTTTGGGCTGGTGGAGAGTCTATCTATAGAGGATGTGCATAATACATAGAAACATTTATTTATTTATTTAGTTTTGTTGACCTGGTAATTGCACTAGACAAATCCTGCCTATTTTCAGGCACGACCTGGGAGAAGGGGTTACAGATGAATGCCAACTGACCTTGAACCAGATTAAGCTGTTGGTGGTATTTTTAGTGAATGAGGGAAATTTGGCCAGAACAGAGAGAAAATTCCCCTGCTCTTTTCGAAAAGTGCCATGGAATCTTTAACATCCACCTGAACTACCACCAATCCAGGCAGATGGGACCTCGGTTTAACATCTCATCCGAAAGACGGCACCTCAGAAGTGCAGCACCCCTCTCATGCCGCATTACAGTGTTAGTGCTGGGATATTAACCCAAGTGCCAGATCTGGGAACTGAACCCACGTAGACTTTGATGGCAGATAAGGACCATTTGGCCCACCCAGTCTGCCCATCTTCCCTACCTACTGGACAAGCTGCAGATCCTAGTTTTACCAACAGCCTACTTCCTCCTACCTCCCACTAGAACTGCCTTATGTCTGTCCCATGCATTCCCAAATTCCCCCACTGTTTTTGACCCCATGACCTCCTTAGAAAGGCTGTTCCATGCGTCCACCACCCTCTCTATGAAAAAATACTTCCTCGCATTGCCCCTGTGTTGTTCCCCCTCTAACTTCAAATTGTTCCCCCTTTTTCTTGCACATCTCTTTTTTCTGAAAGATGCTAGCCTCTTGGACTTTGTTGATTCCCTTGAGGTACTTGAAAGTTTCTATCATGTCTCCCCTCTCCCTCCTTTCCTCGAGGGTATACATATTAAGCTGTTTTAGTCTCTCTTTGTATGACTTCTGGTGCAGACCCTGCACCATTTTAGTTGCCCTCCTCTGGACTACCTTCATCATGCCTATGTTCTTGCAGAGATGGGTTCTCCTGAACTGCATGCAGTATTCCAAATGGGGTCTCACCAACTGTCTGTACAGAGGGATAACAACTTCCTGTTTTCTACTGGTGATGCCCCTCCCTACGCATCCCAGTATCCCTCCAGCCCTTCTTACTGTCTTGTCACATTGCTTGCCTACCTTTAGGTTGTCTGATATGACTACTCCCAAGTCCCTTTCCATTTTTGTTATCGTTAATATCTCCCCCCCAACCCCACCATTGTGTACTCTTCTCTTGGGTTTTTGTTTCCCAGGTGCATTACTTTCCCCTCTTTGCATTGAATCTAAGCTGTCATATGTTTTACCATTCCTCCAACCCTGCAAAGTCCCTTCTCAACCTTTCCACTCCCCCTTGTATATTTATTTATTTTTGATAACCGGGTAAGGTGTGCTAGACATAGAAATGCCTATTTTCAGACACGGCCCGGGAGGTTACAACAAGGTGAAATACAAGACAAAATAGCAGATGTACAGTTCAACAATTGGCCATAATAGAAAGCAGTACAAATAATCATTAATCAATAGACATAGAAATGCCTATTTACAGACACTGCTCAAGAGGAAACAACAAGGTAGATACATGACAAATAGTAGGTACAAGTATAGTTAATAACAGAGGCAAAAAGGCAACCAAAATACAGTTACAGTACAATATAAGGTAAATAAGTGCCAGTTGATTAAAATCATCATGGAGGGCAGGGTGACTAGTAGGAAAACAGGCCAGGAGAGCAGTAGGAGACATGGAGGAGGACTGAGACCTGTATAAGATAGAGAAAGATAAGATAAGACTAAGGAAGACAAGGAGACAAAGAGAAGAAAGTAGTGGTAGGGTGATAAGGAGGAGGGGGAGTAAGTCATCAGCAGTAGGTACTAGAAGGGGCCTAAGGTGGATAGAAGCATGTACACCAGGCTAGTTTGGTATTATTTATTTATTTAAATTTTGGTGACCGGGTGAGCCCGCTGGGCCCTGGAGGTCCCTTTTTCAGGGGCGACCTGGGATTTACATAACATAAGATATATCACAATATGGTACGTGTAGAGAATACATTCATGATACAGGTTGTACATAGATGTACAGTCAGCTGGTTACATATGCTGAGTTTGGCATTAGATTAGTGCATTTGTTATTGATACTACCATGGCTGGGGGGTATAAACCGCAATGTGCGGAGGCAGGTATGGTTTGGTCTGGGAATCCAGGTGTTGTTTTTTAGAGAGGCCATGACTATGAGCTGGCTGAACATCTAAAGGAATGGAGTTCCAATAGCACGGGGCAGCAAGGGAGAAAGCATGGACACCCTTGGCTGTTTTGCATCTCGGTAGATGCAGGAGATTACGGTCAACCGAAGACCTTGACAGGAGCTTTGCCAGGATGGCATAGAGGCTAAAGATGCTAGGGTTCCAGATCTGATGATACTATCAGTCAGAGAGCCAGAGAGAGGAGTCGATGAGCAGATGGGGAGGGCCATTTTAGATCAGCATAGAGCTGGCATTGGTGTTTGCAACGATGGGAGGCAGAGGCGTAGTGGCAAATGTTATTGTAAGTTGTGTCCCATCTGTGTAGGGAGGTTTTTGAAGCACCTAAGAACATACCAGCACCATAGCTGAGGTCTGGGAGAAGGATGCATCGTGCCATAGCTAGTCTGGCAGAGGGGGTAAGTGCATAGCTAGTCTTATAAGCAACCCCAATTTTAGCATAAACAGATTTACAGATAGAAGAGATGTGAAGATTGAAGTTTAAGGCTCTATCAAGCAACACACCCAGGTATTTAAATGAGATAACTGTATCTAACAGAGAGCCATTCACATGGTGGATTTTTAGATTGTTAGAGTTGCTTCTGAGTTTGTCATTAGAATCAAAAAGCATAGCTTGAGTGTTGGTAGTATTTAGGACACGCTTGTTCTTTGAGAGCCAGGACTGAATGGTCATACAGTCAGATGAGAGGGTTTGGTTGATATCACCTATATTCCTAGAGCTGTAATATAGAACCAGGTCATCCACATACAGTATGGAAGAGCAGGAGTGGGCACAGAGAGATCTTATTGATAAAAATGGTGAATAGGAGAGGGCCAAGAATGGAGCTTTGGGGAACACTTATGTTTACGACTGCAGGATTGGACAGGCAGAATTAAATTTCACAATCTGTTGATGATTAGATAGGTAACTATCAAACCAGTGCACAACTAGTGGAGAGAAACCCAGAAATAGCAAATTAGCAAGGAGAAGCGATGGGCAACAAGATCAAACACTTTAGTTAGATCTATGAAGATTACATCACTCCTGTTGCAGATCTTTGTGTCGTCTACAAAGAGGCATACTTTTCCTTCCAGTCCCTCCACAATGTCACCTATAAAGACATTAAAGAGGACTGGTCCCAGTACTGAACCCTGCAGTACCCTGCTAGTTTTTTTTTTTTGTTACCAGGAGAGACACACTAAGCTGAAAGCTTGTTTACAGGTGTGACCTGGGAGCACAAGGAAGTTAAGTGACTTGCTCAGGGTTACACAGTATGCAAGTGAGGGCTGTGGGATCCAAACCCAGGTCTCCAAGTTTGCAGCTCAGAGCCTTAAACCACTGCACTACACTGTCTCCTAACCCCCCCTCCTTCTTCAGAGTGGACTCCATTTACTATTACCCTCTGTGTCCTGTTGTCCATCCAATTTTTTAACCAGGTTACCACCCTGGGATCCAGTCCCAGGCTGGCTAACTTGTTTATTAATCTTTTGTGTGGGACTGTGTCAAATGCCTTGCTAAATTCTAGGTAGGCCACGTCCATAGCCCCTTCCCGGTCTACTACTTTGGTCACCCAGTCAAATAAATCTATTAGATTCATCTGACATGACCTTTCTGCTGTGAATACATGCTGCCTTGGGTCCTGTGCCCCACTGGCCTCTAGGTACTCAATAATTCTTTCTTTCAGAAGTGATTCCATCATTTTCCCTACCACTGAGGTCAAACTAACAGGTCTGTAGCTTCCTGCCTCTGCCTTGCTCCCACTTGTGTGAAGGGGAATCACATCCGCCCTCCTCCAGTCCTCGAGTACCACACCCTCCTCCCATGAGGGTAGTCAGTGGTTCCACTAGTTCTCCCCTTAGTTCTTTTAGAATTCTGGGGTGAAACCTGTCTGGCCCCATTGCTTTGTCCACCTTCAGTTTTAGGAGTTCATTCAGGACCCTTTCCTCTGTCAATGGACTGGTATCGACCCCCTATTCAGTGTGCTTCTATTATTTAGTTTAGGCACCTCCCCATCCTCTTCTTTTGTGAATACTGAGCAGAAGTATTAGTTCAGTATCTCTGCCTTGCCACTGTCACCCTCTGCTCACCCCCCTCTCCTTTATTAAACCTCACTATCTCTCCCCTGGTCTTTCTTCGCTCCCTAATATACCTATAAAAGGTTTTATCACCCTTCTTAACTGAGTTAGCTATCTTTTCCTTGGTTGGGGCCTTTGCTATTCTGACTGCCTTACCTGCTTCCTTCTGCTTTAACTGGTGCTGTTCTCTGTCCTGCTCCTTCTGTGTTTCTTATACTTCCTGAATACTATATTTTTCTTCCTAATGTTCCCCACCTCGTCTTTTGAGAACCATAGTGGGTTTGTTCTTTGTTTTGTTTTGCTTATTTGCTTCACACAAAGGCTAGTTGCCTCTGTGATGGCAGCTTTGATTTTTTCCCCATTGTTCCTCCACCCCACCTTCTTGCCTGTTTGCTAGTGCTTTTCTGAGGAACTCCCCTATTTTGCCAAAATCATCCCCCCCTAAAGTCCAATACCCTCACCTTTGTGCGACTTGACTCTACGGCTGTGTTTATCGTGAACCGCACTGTTTGGTGTTTGCTTGTTCCCAGATGGCTACCCACTTCTAAATCCGAGATCCTCTCTCTGTCCCCATTTGAGAGTACAAGGTCTAAGATTGCTCCCTCCTGAGTGGGTTCCAACAATAGCTATTTGAGGGATGCCCCCTCTAGGGCTTCGAGAATTACCCTGCACTTGGATGTGGCTGCAGCAAAGGTGTTCCAGTTAACAGCTAGCATATTCAGGTCCCTCATCAACAAAATCTCCCCTTTTCTGCTATTGTAAGGATGCCTTCTATCATTTCCTGTCCATTTCCTCCCACCTGAAATCGGGTCTGTATACATCCCCCATATGGATTGTGGTGCCATTTCCTGTCTCCAGGGTGACACACAGTGCCTCCTCTCCTCCCTGTTTACCCTTTAGTTCCATTGCTTTGATCATTTCCCTTATGTAGAGAGCTCCTCCTCCTCCTTTTACCCTCCCTGTCCCTCCTGTAGATTGTGTACCCTGGCATGTTGACATCCCAGTCATGGTTATGTGTGTACCATGTTTCTTTAACTGCCACAATATCCAGGTGTCCCTCTTCCATCAGGGCCACAAGTTCAGGGAGCTTGTTACCCAGATTATGTGCAATGGTACTCATCGCCCTCAAGTTTTTGCTAGCCTTACCCCTTTTAGCCCCATCCCTGTCCTTACTGTTTTTGCCTTTTTCTCCATTGACTCCTGTCCTGCTCTCTATCGACCTCTCTACCTTAGTGTTTACCTCACTAACTACCCTGTTTTGTTGTGGGGGGCTTGGATTTCCACACTTCCTTTCAGTACCTCCCCCTTGGCTAGTTTAAATGCTTGCCAATGAAGCATTTAAAACTATCACCTAGGATCCTGGTTCCCCTCCTAGAGAGATGCAGACCATCACTCCAGTATAGGCCTGCATCCCTCCAGGTTGACCCCCAGTTCCCAATGAAGCCAAAACCTTGAGTTCTGCACCAGTTTTTCAACCATTCATTGATTCCCATGGTGTGGAGTACCCTAGCCTTACCCATGCCATAGACAGGTAGCATCTCAAAGAAGGTTACCATGTATGCTACTTATCTAAGACCACTCCCCAACTCTACAAACTCCTCCTGCACTGCTCTGATCCCATTCCCAGATGGGTCATTTGCCTCTAGGTGGACACGGATGTCCAGCTCCCTCTCCTGTGCCACTACTCCCATGATCCTGAGGATTCACTTCCTGTTCCTCCCAGCCCTGGTGCCAGGCAGGCACCTTACCTCCCTCTCCCCTCCCCCCAGTTCTACCCTCCTAATGATTGAGTCCCCTATTGAGAGCTGTTACCTTCCCCTGTGGGGTCTTGTGTCACCCTCCTCTGGGTCTTCTTTGTGGAGGTTCCCAGCATCCTTCTTGATCTCCACTGTGGGTGCTTCCATAGAGGAGCCACGCTCCACCAGAGTGGTGTATGAACTATTGAGAGATATAACTGGAGGGATGCACCTCTGATCCACCACCCTCACCCTTCCTCAACCCACCATGGTCCAACCGCTCCTCTTTCTTGCCAACCTCTGAGGCAGAGGCCCTGGTGGTCCCTGGGTGGGGAGGAGATTCCTGAATCATTGCCTGGTCAGCCTGGAGATGGGCAACCTCCTCCCTTAGACCAGAGAGGTGCCTGCAAATAGGGCAGCGTCATAGCCTTCAGAACATCTTCCAAAAGACTGCCACCCCACAGCCAGTGCATTGCACCACTCCCCACATGTCTCTGTCCCATCCTGTTTAGTTTTTTTTTGTTGTTGATGTGTGTGAGTGTGTGCATGCATCTACCCCATGCAGCATGCTGGGCTGTTAAGGTTATGACAGGTGTATGTCCTTTTCCTTTTTGGGGAAGTGATGTCAGAACCTCTGGTATAAAGGAAATGATGCGCTTGGGGTGGGTGGGGTAAGGGGCAGAGTGGGCAGGACCAAGCCTGTGCCCTCCAAAAACAATCAGCTACAGCTCTGACCCACCACCCCAGTGAGTGTTCTCCTTCCTTTCAGCAAGACAACCAGCACAACAATTTAAAAGAAAATATACCCTCCAAAAAACAATTTAAATCAGAGAAAAATAAAGCAGTAAACTGTACAACTTGTAAGCACAAAACAGTAATAAAACCTGTAAGCACAAAATTAAATAGTAACACAACAGTAACTCTGCTTAGCCAAAATAAGTCTTAATGTTTCTCCTTACTCTGTTAATGTTGCTCCTTGCTCTGTCCTTTCAAGCAAACCCTAGAAGAAAAGAGTACAGGTGAAGCTAGGTGCTTTATGCCAGCAAACCTAGTCTACACAAGGTTCTATATAAGAAAAACTTACTCACCATAGTAATGCTGTTTCTCCCAAAGGGATCCCTCACTATGCTCAACAACTTAATCATTCCTGTGGAACAAGCTGCACTGGAGACATAGAATTTTATGCTACTCTAATAATGGAATCTTAGAATGAAATTCACAACTCTGCTGCATGGTCGTGCTCACCCCTGCCCTGTAATGACAGATTTATTTCTCAAGCTGTAGCGAGCAGGGACCACTAAAGCTAGCTAATGGCTACCAAAATATTCAATAAAAACATAAAAAAAGTTTTGGAAAAAAACTTTACGCTATGGCAGAAAACGGGTTGGCATGAATGATCACTGAGTGTCAGTTGTGGAATTAGTGCCACAAGTAATGCTCAAGCAATTAAACTGATTCTTGGCAGGCTGTTCTCCAAGTTCTGAAAGAGGAAGTAGGGACAGTGAGGAATGCTTTCTTCAAACCCCACAAATCCTTCACTTATGCTTAACAACTGCAGACTCCATAACAGTGCCTTGGGAAGCTGGGTACAGGACCTAGTTAAGGAAAATGTTCTGCAAGACAGCAGTGCCAAAGCTGGCATCCTTCCTGGACTGAATATCTAGGCAATAGTGCTTTGTAAAAGTGTGTAATGTCTTCCAGGTAGCTGCTTTGCAAATCTCCTGAATGGAACACACCTGGATGTTGCCACGGAGACTGAGGTGCTCCTTGTAGAGTGAGTACTAAGGCCTTCAGGCGGAAGCTTGCCAGCTTTGCCATAGCAAAACTGCATACTAGGTACTTTTCAGCAAGAAATGGTCCTTGTGGAGGCTGGGTTTCAATGACCTACTTCATCACAGGTGACAAACACATGGGTGTTTATGGACCTGACATTCTTTGCACAGTCCAAATAGTGCAACAAAGTTGTTTTCTGTACAGAACACATGAAGAGTAATAGACTGATTCAACTGGAATTCTGACACCACTTTGGGAGAAATTTCTTGTTAGACCTCAGGACTACCTTATCCCTGTGAGAGATGATGTAGTTAGGATCTGTACAGAAGGCTTGAAGCTCGCTTATCCTTCTGACAGATGTTAGAGCCACCAGGTAAACTGTTTTCCATGTGACATACTTTAAGTGAGCAGTTGCCATAGGCTTGAAGGGAACCTCCATGAGCTGAGCAATACACAGATTCCGATCCCATGGAGGAACTGGGTCCCTGAAAGGAGGGCTGAGATGGGTCAAGACCTTAAAATATATATTTTTTAAAATAGCCTGTGATGCTAGGGACCTGTCCTTACCAGCAGCGACGTAAGCTGAACCTGCCAGATGCACCTTTAGTGTTGAAGGCTGGAGACCCAAGGACTGCATATGTACTACATAGTCCGACATGTGCCAAGCTCACACCAAGAGGGTTGAGATCTCTGGAGGAGCACCAAAAAAAATTTTCCATTTTGAAGCAAAGGGTTTTCCTAGTTGCTGGTTTCCTGGAAACCTTGAGGACATGTAACACCTTTTCAGAAAGGTTTAACCCAGAGAATTCTAGCTCTTCAAGTACCATGCCCTGAGGTGCAGGGTCCTTGGGTCTGGGAATGTTATCCTGCCCTGAGATAAAATCAGCAGATTGTACCCTGAAGGGAGGATTATTGGGATTTTGACCAAAAGGGACAGGAGCAGAGAGTACAAGATCTATCTGGCCCAGTCTGGAGCAATTAGTATCAGCGTTGCAGGTTCCCTTCTGAATTTCAGCAGTACCCTCAGCAGAAAAGGAAATGATGGGAATGCGTAAAGGAACCTCCCCATGCAAGAGAGGATCAGGACATCCTATAGGACCATCCTCACAGAGGAAAGCCTGCAACAGAAGTTGGGTAGCCAGTAGTTTTCCCAAGATGAGAACAGATCTATATCTGGAGTCCTCCACCATCTGAACTCTGTGGGGAGCATCTGCCTGTTCAGTGTCTACTCATGGTTTCCTTTACTGACTCTGTTTAGAGAATCTGCCAAGATGTTGTCTTTCCCCAGCAGATGTACTGCTGCTAGCTGCACCTGCAGTGAGTATGCAAAGCTCCAGATCATCACTGCTTTACCAGAAAGCCCAAACACTAATGTGCGCTGAGTGAGCAAGAGAGAGGCTTTGGCCTCCTGCTGCAATTGGCATGAGACTAAGCAGTTATCTAGGTAGGGAAATATCACTACCCCCTGACTCCTCAGATGTGCCACCACTACTTTACTGAGCAGGCACGATAGACCAGGTGGTCTTCTTCTGCTGGCTTTTTTCGTATGTTCGTATATAAAGCCAGCCAATTTGCAAAAACCCTGAGTGCTGGGGAGAGGCCAAAGAGAAAGGATGTTAACTGGTAATGGCAGTTCTCTACCCTAAATAGGAAGTACTTTCCATGAGAGGGTCTTACTGATATGTGGAAGTATGCATCCTTTAAATCCAGATACCATAGCCAATGTCCTTGCTGTAAGGATGGAATCGCTATACCCAGTGTGATCATCTTGAATCTTTATTTCTTTAAGTGTTCAGAAATCTCAGTTCTAAAATGGGTTGCCACTCCCCATTTTTCTTGTGGGTCAGAAAATATCTTGAGTACAACCCCTTCCTGCACTGGTAAGGGAGAATTCATTCCACTGCATTTGCTTGGAGCAACTTCTTTACCTCCAACTCCAGCAGGAGCTTTTCTGTTTGAGTATGAGGTGGGAAGACTCTGTGAGCTTGTAGTTTGGGGAATCCCTTGAACTGCAGAGCGAGACCCTGGCTCACTATTTCCAGGATCCACCTGTCTGTGGTGATATCTTCCCATGCCTGGGAAAAGTGAAACAGCCTTCCTCCCACTGGCAATGGTTGGGTGACATGGGCAATCATGTCAGGGGTTTTGCTTGGCCTGGGCTTTGGGGCCTGGAGTGACATTCTCATGCTTGGCAACCTTTCTGCCCTGACCTCTGAAAAAGCCCTTCTGGGGGGCATAGTCATAGGTCACATATACACAAGGGTAGTAGCCCCAGCCCCTACCTCCCTTTCCATAGGGCCTTTAGGAAGTTCAGGCCTTTTCCTTTTCAGTGTTACTTTCATAGGTGATTTTGTATTCATCCACCTTCTTCACGTAAGCCTCTGTCTTGTTGCCAAACAGGGAGTCCCTTTCACAGGGTCAATCCATAGCCTTTGTTTGAGTGTCTTGGGAAAGGTTTGTGGTCCTTATCCATGTGAATCTCCGGAGAGACACTGCATGTGCCATGAGTCTGAAGGTAGTGTCATTAGCATCCACAGCCATGTGAAACTGGTACCTTGTGGCATCCACGGCACATTTTGCTGTGTCTGCCAAATCCTGTGCCAAGTCACCAGCCACTTTTTCACTCATGACCACAACCGAACTCCAGAGTGTCTTCTGGTACTGGGCAGCACAGGCCATAAAAGCTGCTTGCCTCCGCAACAAAGAAGCGGTGGTATAGACTTTTTTGCCCATACTACCCAGCTTCCTAGAGTCCTGTTCTTGTGGCTGGAAAAGGGGGGAACCTTGGTCTTATCACAAGAAGCAGTCTGCACCACTCCCCCATGGTTAGGATGGGTGTACATATACTCTGCACCCTGTTTGTTCACCTGCTACTTCTTCTCAATCTTTTTGTCAATGCCAGCTGCAAAGTGGTGGCTTTCTTGAGGGATTTATGAATGGGCAGGAACACTCTCTTAGTAGGGGTTAACCCCATCATATCCAGAAATTCGACCTCATCTTCATCCTCTGCAGTTTCCTGGGATGAGAGATTGAGGGTATTTCAGTCTCACAAATGAATAATGTGAAAGGCAAACTTCTGAGGAATGAGGAGGGAAACTGAACTCTTCTTCAGAAGAACCATCAGGCTCAATAGGTGCTCCTTCCACCTCCTTCTCCTACACAGGCACTGGAACTGGTACTAGAGCCTGGGGAGAGGGGGCAGGTGTATTCATGATGCTCCCCATAGCCTGGAAAGCCTGGAGGAACTGTCATGCTTTAGTCATGTCCTCAGTTGAGGGCATCTTATCTTTGTCCACTGGCATCTCCTTTGCCTGTTCAGCAGGAGGGTCAGTGACATGTTTTTCTTTGTGTTTCTTTTTGGCAGGCACTGTTTCCGATGCCTGCTTAGTGGCTCTTTTGCTCATACTAGTTTCAGGGTGCAGATTTTCAGACATCCTGAGATCCGTGCCATCTTTAGCAGACGTGTCCTTCTGCTTACCTTGAGGGGCTGGACCATTACCTGAGACAGACAAACTGACTGAGAAGCCATAATCTCTTCAAGTTTTTTGGTCCTCTTATGAATAGTTTTGGGGCAAAATGTGAGACACAGTTCACAACTATTAATATCGTGATCTAGACTCAGGTGCTTGAAACATAACTTGTGGCAATCTGCCTTAGTCATGAGTTGAAAACAATTTTCACACAATTTTTAAAACCTGTAGGTCCTGTCCTTTTCTTAGGTCTTTCAGACACGATAGTCACTGACAAACCTGCAGAAATAGGTTCCAAAACAGTGAAAATTTAAAGTATGCAGTTCGGTTCCTCAAAAGTAAAGAAATGCTAAATTAGTTTAAAACGGTGAAAAAGTAAGATTTATTATCTCGGTTCCCTTAAAAAGGAACTGAAATTAAATCAAATACAAACCGCAAAGTGGTATAGAAATTAAACAACCACTAATAGAAGTAAAACTAAATGCAGTTTCCCAATAGCGGGAACCGCGACTCAGAGCCTTTCCACGATTCCATGGAACTGGTAGGGAACCAAAGAAAACACAGAAATACAACAAAATACCCTAACTAATGCTAAGTTTCAAGTTAAAAAATAAAGCAAACACGATTTAAACAAAACGACAGTAACAGTAAACTGTAGATGTTCAACTTTGTAGAGTGACTTTGGAGCAATGCTTCTTCTCAGGTTTAGAAATAAATCTGCCATTAGAGGGCAGGGGTGAGCATGACCACACAACAGAGTTTTGAATTTCATCCTAAGATTCCATAACTAGCATAACATTCTGTCTCTGGGGCAGCTCATTCCAGGTGAATGATTGCAGTTGTTAAGCATAAGTGAGGGATTCCTGGGCTTTGAATAAAAGGAATATGGGTATTTAAAGCAGCAGTATTTGTAAGTCACCGGCATTTTTTTCAGTAACAACAATTGTCTTGCAAAACTATCAATACCCAATTTTATGTTGCTTGAGCGCATGCGCAAGAAACATATTGTGGCAGCTTGCTGCAGAAGCAGTTTGTGGAGGTGCGGCACTGTTGTGGCCAGTACCCCCACTGCCTTTTGAGGCTTGGCCCACTTTCCCCAATGCGGTGGCATGCTGCTGCTGACACTAGTTCAGCCAGTGTGCCACCATCTTGAAATGTTTTAGCTACTGCAATCAGTGGCTGCCTCATCATTGCAGCATCAGCCATTCTGCTGCAATGAGGGAGCAACCTGTCATTGCAGGGCGATACCTTGCATGCCCCCAACCCAGTTTGCCGATGGGGAGCCCAGTTCCCGTCGGCATAATGTCCCCACACCCAAGTTTCTGCTGTGTGCCGAGGGGGTGCCTAATCCTCCTCAGCATCATGCCCCCCCTCTTTCTTTGCAGACGGGGTGCCCAATCCCCATCGGCTTCAGTCCCCCTTTCCCAGCTGAATATGCCAATGGGGGAGCCCACTTCCTGTCGGCATAATGTCTCCTGCCTCAATTTGTTGTCTACCAAGGGGGGTGCCCAATCCCCCTTGGCTCCCCCACCTCAGTATGAGCCGACGGGGGTGCCCAATCCCCCGCCAGCTACAGCCCACCCAAAACCACTCAGTGGCATGCTGGGAGCCCACCCCAGTGTGCCAAATGTCCCTGAAAAAAAAAACAGTCCCGCAATTTTTTTTTTAACCCTGTAAACCAGAAAATGGTCCCTTGTTGAGTCCGTGGGCCCCTCCCCAACCCACACCCACACTCTGTGCACCCTGCCTCCCCACACACCCCCACCCCATACTTACCTCCGGAGCCCAGTGCAATGATCTTCAGTGGACTGGGAACATGTCTGCACTCTTCAAAGCCGACCGTGAACTAAAGGAATGCCGGTAAGCTGTATAATGGCATAAATAGTTTTTTTCAACTTTGGTGCATATCTCAGGCATTTTGGGGAATTTTGGCACCACATTTTCAACATGGGGTTATTGGGACCCCTCCTCGTGAATTTAGCCACTGTCATGGTGTTATTCAGTCCAGAAAGGTGATTTCACGGTGACTGCATGGAATCACCTTTTGAGACCAATTAATGAAACGACAGTGCCAGTGTTCATGAGGAGAGCTCTCAAAAAGCCTATATTGCAAATTTGGTGGAAAAAATCGAAAAATTGACTGTTTTAGAAGCGTGCATTGCGCATGTTGAAAATTTTGTGATGAAAGTCCATAAAATGACTGTTACAAGCGTGCCCTGCGCAGTTTCCACGCAACCTTGTAACTTTGCAAACTTGTAATATTTTCCTGCCAGATTTTCAACACTGGCATTTTTACACACCTCCTTATGAACAGTACAGCTGTAATTTTTCACATCTTGGCCGAAATGTGTTTTCACGCTTCCGATGCAGAATAGCAAGGTCGCTTTGGGATATCAGTGTTTGGGACAGATTAAGATCAAGCGAGTGAGATGGGGGAGTGAGCGAGCTCACATGACCTCTGTCAGGACTGCTGCAGATTTCTTTGTGGGCAAAAAAAGGCACCACACAGCCCGAACGTAGTACAAAAGGGCAGCCTGCAGCGCCGGGAGAAACAGAATGAGCAAGTGAGGGGGGGGGGGCGTGAGCGACCTCAACAGAGCTCTGTCGGGACAGCTGTGAACTTCTTTGTGGACAGAAAAAAGCACCAACACAGGCAGGAGACCAGTACAAAAGGGTGCCTGCAGCTCCGGGAGAAACAGAATTAGCGAGTGAGAGAGGGTGAGTGAGCAAGCTCAACGGAGCTGTGTCGGGACTGCTGCAGATTTCTTTGTGGGCAGAAAAAGGTGCCAACGCAGCCTGGAGCCCAGTACAAAAGGGCAGCCTGCAGCGCCGGGAGAAATGGAATGAGCGAGTTAGAGAGGGGGAGTGAGCAAGCTCAACAGAGCTCTGTCGGGACTGCTGCAGATTTCTTTGTGGGCAGAAAAAGGTGCCAGTGGAGGCAGGAGCCCAGTACAAAAGGGCAGCCTGCAGTGCTGGGAGAAACAGAATGAGCGAGTGAAAAGGGGGAGTGAGTGACCTCAATGGAGCTCTGTCAGGACAGCTGTGAACTTCTTTGTGGGCAGAAAAAGGCACCAACGCAGCCTGGAGCTCAGTGCAAAAGGGCAGCCTGCAGTGCTGGGAGAAACAGAACAAGCGAGTGAGAGGGTGGAGTGAGCGAGCTCAACAAAGCTGTGTCAGGACTGCTGCAGATTTCTTTGTGAGCAGAAAAAGGTACCAGTGCAGGCAGGAGCCCAGTGCAAAAGGGTAGCCTGCAGCTCCAGGAGAAACAGAACAAGTGAGTGGGAGAGAGGGGGAATGAGAGACCTCAATGGAGCTCTGTCAGGACTGCTACAGTTTTCTTTGTGGGCAGAAAAAGGCGCCAATGAGGACTGGAGCCCAGTACAAAAGGGCAGCCTGCAGCATCGTGAGAAATAGAATGAGTGAGTGAGAGAGGGGAGACTGAGCAAGCTCAATGGAGCTCTGCCGGGACTTCAGAGTTGCCCACCCTCCTGTCTAGGGTCCTTTGTGGTCCTATCTTACAGCAGGGTCTCTGGAGTGGAGACAAAGCAATGATTGGATACTTTTAGGATTGCTGTGATAATGCAGATTTAGTTGTTTTGTTTATTTCTCTAACTGAGCTGAGTAATACATGGAGTGCAGTAGGATTTCTAACTGGGCTAAGTGAAACTATATGAGAGCTGAGAACAAAAAGTATGGTAGCTGAGGGGTGAAAAATGGACAAGGAGGCATTAGGATTGCTATAGTAATACATTATCTAATGGGTGAGATCTGAGACTGAATTAACCTGGTTGGCAAGGAAGCAGTAGGGGGACTAGTGTGGTGGGGGACAGGAATTTGAGTAAATAGGGGCCTAACTGTTGTAGTAGGGTACAGAACCTGGGAGTAGGAGTAAGAGCCCGTAACATAAGGTGGGGGCCAACATGGGGCAGGTGCCACATATCAATAGAGCAGGCATCTTTGGAAGGGTGGTGGGGTGCACAGGGTGTGGGTCTGCCATGATTCTGGACTGGGCTTGGAGGATCGGGGGGGGTGTATGGTCTGTAGATGACTGGCTAGCTTGAGGGAGGAACTGTGGCGGTTAAGGAGGAGTCTAAATGGCAGGGCAGATGAGTATGGTAGGCATTCTGGGGGGTGGAATAGGGGATGGCAAAGGGGGACAGAGGAAGAACAACTAGGGAGTGAAAGCGACCCCAGTATCAGAGGCACTAACAGAAAAGACAGGAGAAGGGAGGGGGTGCCTGAGGCAAGGTGGTGGGAGGAAGAGACCATGAGGAGTATCAGGGGAGAGAGCAGATGGCAGCGGGTAGGGAAGGACCAGGGGTGGCATGGAGGGGAAAAAGTAGGAGGAGGGAACCGATAGGGGGAAGAGATGTAGGAGGGGTATTGACTAGGAATAGATTCAAATCTCTGCTGTGGGAGAGAGAGAGAGGGGCAGCAGGAACATACTAAAGGGGGGAGGACAAGTAGGGCATGAGAGGGATGGCAACAAGTAGGGGAAGAGATAGCAAGGACAAAAGGGTAGAAGGTGGGCTAGTAAGGAAGAAGGGGGTGGTGACTGGAAGAGAGAAGGCTATGGGAAGGGGAAGGATGGGAGGGGCATTACTATCAGGGTAGAAGGGAATGGGGGCTCTAAATCGACAACAGCGGGGACAAGAGAGGAGTTGGAAATCAACAGGGGAGGAGGACAGGTCAACGTGGGAAGCCCAGTAGGAAGTAGTCAGGCTGGGAAGGGGTTCAAGGGAGATGGGAGGAATAAGGCAGAGAAAACGGGTGAGGTGGAAGTAAGGGGTACAGATACAGAAGTCACAGAAGGTGAAGCTGGTGGGGGTAAGGGGCAGGGAAGAACGAATACTGGGTTGGTGGAAGGGGCATTAGAAAGGAAAGGGAGTAAAGGACGAAGGAGTACTCGTCCTGGGGCATTCTATACTGAAATGGGTGAGATGGGGTGAAAAGGGGGAAAGCAAAGCTGTATTTGGGTTGAAACTGTCCCCAGGTTGATTGCAGGAGGGGAAGGGCAGGCACTGCTCAAGTATGCAGCGAGGGGGAAGAAGAAACCTCATTTACCATTGCATGTGAGTACAAATGACTTGTGGAAGTAGTGAGGAGGAGGCTCGAGTAGTTGGGCAGGGAGTGTGAGGGGTGGGGTAGTCGGTGGTATTCTTGGAGGTACTGCTGGTACCATGTGCAAGCATGGGAAGGAAGGGTAGGCTTCAGGAGTTCAATGAGTGGCTGAGGGATTGGTGCCATACCAAATATTATGGGTTAGTGACTAACTGGGGTAGGGTCTGTGAGAATAGTGACTTGTACGTGGGGGACAGGGTACACTGGAGCAGGAAGGGGAAGGGAGTATTAAAGGCAGCATTGCTTCCAGCCCACTGGCACTGAGGGTTGAGATGCAGGACACCACACCTTGTGCCACGCTGGTGACCTGGGTTCGGACGCGAGCCCGGGCCAGCAGGAATTGGCAAGGGAGGGATAGGATTCAGCATCCAGAGGACTGCTCTCCTATCCCGGGGTGGGATCCAGGGACCCACCCCTCCATAGTAGCCCCTGGTGATGACTGGGGGCACTACTAGAGCAGTGTAGTAAAGGGGGCGGAGTGTGGCAGATGTTGGCACGCTGTGCCTAAGCATCATTGCACGCCCATACTCCGCAAAGGGGAGAAACATGGAAAATGGGCTACAGTCGGGCAACATGAGCTTCCGATCCCCGCTGCCCACCCCGAATGGCACCTCCTCAATCGGGTCCTGCTCCGGTGGGTCAAGCTGGGAAGCTCCTCACCACCCCACCACGGGGTGTAATCCGTGGAGGTGAACAGGTCGGCCTGATGTTGGGGGCAGGGCTAGGGGGTTCAGCCAGGATGACCAAGCCAACTGTAGACTGGGGAAAAATGTGTACAAAAAAAAAAGGCAGGATTAGAGAGGTATACCTCTACTCAGGTGGATTTAAATTAGTGGGGGGCTGGTCAAAAGACTGAGGTTGGTAGAAAGGTCCAGACAGGGGAGCCTAATCAGCTCACCGCCGTAGATATAGGTAAAGGTGAAGGTGTAGTAACCCTGGAAGGGGACGGGCAGAGTGGTCTGAATGTAATACAGAAGGCACCACCACCCGGTAAAAATAAGGAGGAGAAAGGGTGCGGACTACCTGGAGGAGGGACGCAGGCCAGGGAGGAGAAGAGTGAGGAGAAGGAGGGGTAAGGGAGAAAGGTGGTCTGACTAAATGGATAGAGAAGTGGTTATAGGGGAGGGTGCAGAGGGTAGTGGTGGTGGTGGGGGGAGCTCTCAGCACCCAGAGCAGTGACAAGCGGGGTGTCGCAGGGTTCAGTGCTTGGCCTGGTGCCATTTGGGCTCTTTATCTCTGATACAGCACACAGAATAGGGAGCAGGGTTAGTCTGTTCGCACATTATACCAAATCGAAAGCAAATAGTTATAGTAGCAGAGCACCTCCCCCCACATACGTATACACACTCCCTGAAAAGCTGCTTAAAAACCTTGAATTCATTCAAATCAATTCCATTTTCTTACTTACTTGGGGTTCAATGCCAGCAAGTGTAAAATCATGTACCTAGGGCATAGGAACCCCGATGCTGAGTATAGGATGGGGGGAGGTACTGATACTCACTAGACATGAAAGGGTCCTTGAGGTTATTATATCAGAGGACCTCAAGGTGGCAGTACAGTGTGACAAGGCTATGGGCAGGGCAAATTGGATTCTGGAGTGCATAAGGAGTGGTATCTCCAGTAGGAGGAGCATGGATGTTGTGCTGCCATTGTATCACTCCCTGGTATACCTCCAGCTGGAGTACTGTGTCCAGTTTTAGAATCCACACTTCAGAAAGGACATAAGGTGGAGGTTTTCCAGAAGAGGTCAACTAAAATGGTTCAAAATGTTCACATGAATCCCTACAAGGAAAGGCTGAATAATCTCAACATGTACACTTTGGAAGAGAGGAGGGTGAGAGGTGACATGATCAAGGCCTACAAAGTACCTCACAGGGGTAAAGAGGCTACAGTTAGGGAGTTTCCTTCAAATGAGGATGAGCACCCAAACCAAGGGACATACAATGAAGCTGGGGTGGGGGAGGGCATTCAGGATAGATGTAAATAAATATTTTTTTATTGAAAGGGTAGTAGACACCTTGAACAGACTGCCAAGAGAAGTGTGGAAGCTAAAATGGTAGAGGGCATGAAACATGCATAGGATAAACATAGGGGTATATTAGAAAAAGGGGAAGGAGGGGGTCAACGAAGATCAATAGGGCTATGGAAGTGGAGTAGTTAAGTTCACTGCAGGCAAAATCCATTAAGCAAGCTCATTCACAAGGATGTCCTGATGGATGCAGGCAGAATAAGACATACAGTAACATATACAGACAGAAGTTAAAAGTTCATAGAGAACACTTGGGCAGATTGAGTGGGCTGAGCAGTCATTTTCTGCTGACATATTCTATGTTTCTGTGGCATCATGTGTTCACTCAGGTGCAGTGTTATAAAGTTGGGCCTACCATACAGTCGTGGCCAAAAATGTTGGCACCCTTGCACTTTTTCAAATAACTCACAATTTCCCTAAACATAAGTTGAAATTAACAACAGTACAGTATTTGGTCTCCACAATTCTTTATTTATTTGTTAATATTACAAAACCTTTGCTTTTGATTCAGAATTTAATATATCCTTTTAAATCAGAAAATGAAATGAAATGGCATTGACAAAATTATTGACACCCTAGACTTAATATTTGGTAGCACAGCCTTTGGTCAAAATAACTGCAATCAACAGCTTCCTATAGCCATGGATGAGCTTCCTGCACCTCTCTACTGGCAGTCTGGCCCACTCTTCTTGTGCAAACTGCTCCAGTTCTCCCAGATTTGAAGGATGCCGTTTCCCAACTGCTGTTTTCAGATCTCTCCACAGGTTTTCAATGGGATTTAGATCTGAACTCATTGCTGGCCACTTCAGAACAGTCCAGTGTCTTGTCTTGAACCATTCCTGGGTGCTTTTTGAAGTGTGTTTGGGGTCATTGTCCTGCTGGAAGACCCATGACCTTTGACGGAGACCCAGCTTTCTGACACTGGGTTCAACATTGCGCTCCAAAGTGGCCTGGTAATCTCCAGATTTCATGATGCCATGCACACATTCAAGGCACCCAGTGCCAGAGACAGCACAGCAACCCCAAAACATCACTGAACCTCCTCCATGTTTGATTGTAGGGAAGGTGTTCTTTTCTTTGAAGGCTTCATTCTGTTTTCTGTAAACATAGAGATGATGTGCTTTACCAAAAAGCTCTAATTTGGTCTCATCTGTCCACAAGACATTCTCCCAGAAGGATTTTGACTTGTTCAGGTATGTATTGGCAAACCCCAGTCAGGATTTCTTATGTCTCTCTTTCAGCAGTGGGGTCCTCCTGGGCCTCCTACCATGTAACCCCCTTTCATTGAGTTGGCGATGGATGGTGTGAGTTGAAACTGTCGTACCTTGTGTCTGAAGGTCAGCTTGAATCTGTTTGGCAGTTGATCGAGGTGCTTTCTCCACCATTCGAACAATCCTAGCTGCAATCTTGGATAAGTTTGTCTTGCAGCCCACGTCCAGGGGGTTGGCTACAGTGCCATGGGCTAAACATCCTGATAACATTACGTATGGTGGAAACAGGAACATCAAGGTCTCTGGAGATTGATTTGTAGCATTGAGATTGTCCATGCTTGGTTACAATCTTCTGTCTGACCTCCTCAGACAATTCTCTGGCTGTCTTTCTTTTCTCCATGCTCATTCGCGGTACACAGTGACACAAAACAGGAGAATGAGTCCTTTTCTCTACTCAAACTGGTTGAATGAGTGATTTTTATATTGCAGGCACCTGCAACTCACCACAGGTGAGTTCAATTCCAAAGTGAAGGAGAATCACCTGCTTGAAATCTAATTATTTCTAACTACTTCTAAAAGGTGCCAATAATTTTTCCCGGGCCATTTAAGGATTTCTGTGTGGAATAAGCTAAGACTTAGTAAATGTTTCTGCTTTTTGTGTTTTATTCCACTGCAAACCAAAAAATACATATGTGGATACCAAAATATTTTTTAATTTCAGCAATTTTCTGGAAGGAATGGTGCATTATTAGAAAAAACTGCAAGGGCGCCAATATTTTTGGCCACGACTGTACATAAGGTACAGTAAATTACCAAATTAGATGCAGCCCACTTACAATGCAATAAACAGAACCCCAGTGCTTTGAGAAACCTTTACTCTTCATAAGGCTGCTTAAAGGGCTGGGGTTGCATTTGCAGTGTCCACACCAGTATGCTGATCTTAAAATCGACGCCACATCTGAATGAGTGCTTGATTCTTGCTCACTCCATTTCTTCCTCACTTTGAAACCTGCTTGTACTGAGTTAGTTTTGGGCTGGCAGTGCATCGCCTGTGTTGGAAGACGACCAATAAGTGACACTGAAAGATGTCAGACTTCACAGACTGTGAAGGCAGCTGCTCACCCACCATCTTGGCAAGAAGAAGGCTGCAGCTGTGGCCACTGATGACTGTTGGGGTGTGGGGATGGGGGGACCAAAGGGGATAGATATGAGATAAAATCGTAATAAAAATTGTTAGACCTTCACCAGCTTTCCAAAATGCTTACCAGTAAAAGAACACTGTATGACATTTCTCAAATGGCAACACAGTCTGGTGAGCCATCTGTCTGCCATCTGACACCAGGCATCAACCAGCATAAAATTGCCTAAAGAAGGCAGTGTGGTCATGTGGTTACTGAAATACTGGAGATTACAGATTTATAAGAACAAAAGAATATCACACAGAAGCTGGCACATGTGTCTATAGCAGCTGTCTCCTGCTTCTCAGTAGTAGTTATACTTACACCCTTGAGGTACTTGAATGTTTTTATCATATCCCCTCTTTCCCTCTTCTCTTCCAGTGAGTACATATTGAGGTCTCTTAATTTCTCCTCGTAAGTCTTGTGTTGCAAGCTCTGTACCATCTCATTCACTCTTCTCTGGACCATCTCCAGCCTGTTAATATCCTTACGAATGTGTGACCTCCAGAACTGCACACAGTACTCCATGTGAAGCCTGACCATTGTTTTATATAATGGCATCATTACCTCCCTCCTTATGCTGGTGATACCCCTGCCTATGCACCCCAACATGTCACTGGCCCTTCCAGCTGCCTTACCACTTTGACATTTTCAGGTCATCTGAAATAAGAACCCCCAGGTCCCTTTCCTTCTTTGTGACTGTCAGCAACTTCTTCCCTTCCCATCCTATACCCTTCCCCAGGATTTCTGTGTCCCAGGTGCGTAATTTTGCACTTTTTTGAATTAAACTTCAGTTGCCTGTCCTCATACCATTTTTCAAGCTTCCCCAAGTCCCTTCTCATTTTCTCCACCCCCTCTGGGGTATCTACTGTGTTACAGATCTTTGTGTCATCTGCAAACAGGCAGACCTTTCCCTTCAGCCCTTCTGCAATGTCACTAATGAAGACATTGAACAGGACTAGCACCAGGACCAATCCCTGCAGCACCCCACTGGTCACCCCCTCTCCCCAGACTGCACCCCATTTACCACCACTCTCAGCCTCCTGTCTGTAAGCCAGTTTCTAACCCAGTTTACCACCCTTTCCCCCATGCCCAGCCTACCCAGCTTGTTTATCAGCCTCCTATGTGGGACGGTGTCAAAGGCTTTGCTTACATCAAGGTAAGCATTGTCCACTGCCCCACCCTGATTTACTTCCTTTGTCACACATTCAAAGAGATCAACCAACTTTGTCTGACATGACCTCCCCACTGTGAATCCATGTTGCCTATGGTCCTGGGCTCCAGTGGCTGACCGGCCTATAGTTCCCTGCCTTCTCCCTACTGCTGGATTCGTATAGAGGGACCACATGTGCCCTCCTCCAATTCTCTGGCACCACTCCTGTTGTGAATGATTCAGTGAACATGGCTGCCAGAGGTACTGCTGTCTCCTATCACAATTCTTTTAGCATCCTTGGGTGTATGCCATCTGGTCCCATCGCTTTGTCCACCTTCAATTTAGTCACCTTCTGCAGGACTGTTCTGCCTGTGACTGGACTATTGCCCACCTCTTCATGCCTTTGCAACTGCTGTACTGCTGTGGCCCTTGCCCCTCCCCCTCTTCTGTGAATGCAAGCAACATTTGGCATTGACAAATGCTTGTTCTTTTTGACTGACTTCATTACTGGGTTAAGATACAGTACTAGATTTTGACATTTCCTGCTCCTGTGACATGCCTGTCATTAAAAAAATGACATATCTTGGTAAAGTTCTGTGATGTTTACCATCAGAAAGTGGTAACACCATCCTAATACATCCGTAGTAAGAATCCAGTATGCACTACAACACAATAACAAAACTTCAGCGGAAGAGATTTTTAAAAATTGCCAGTGATGGCTATCTTTAATGACTTAAGTCATTTAGAAGGGGTTGTAAAAATAGCTGAGACAGTTAAAACTACACTGAGAAGGAATCTAAGGATGTCAGAAATAATTTTTTTCTGAAAAAATACATCATGACATTTTCTACCGACTAACAATACTGCTGCTTAAAGATCATTTTTACAGACAAGAGAATATAGTTCCAAAACTGTGATACTTCCCTGCAGGAGGCTATCGCAGGTGTGACTGTACCTCATGTATCTTTACATCTGTGACGTAGGAGTGAAATAATTGGATTGTATTTATTAAGTAAAGGTGGTGTAATAATATATTTTATGAAGAATATCGAATTAGATTTGATTCAGTCTGTTGTTAAATATTACATGTGAGTTGCATATCACATTCCATTTTTCCTGTCAGTAATTTGTTCTGAGAGCTGTCTCTCAACTGGTCTTTAACTTTAATTAAAGCTCTTCAATTTGTAGTAAGTATCAGGTTATAGGCTTTGGCCAGGCTGACAAAGACAGCAGTTGTGATAAGTCCCTGCTCCATCTCCTTCAGGATGGTGCCAGTGAGCCTGAGAAAGGACTTCACAGTGGAGGGGGATCGGACAGAAAAGGCTTAGGAAAGGAAAAGAGTCAAGGAAGGGAAAGAACTGGGAAAGTAACAGGCACTGCTGGAGCTGAGCCAGCGTTGGGCTGGGTATTAGAGATGGTGTGGTAGCTACAAGGAGAATAAGGGTCAACACCTTGATGAAGGTAGTAGTCTTAGCCCTCTTCCAAACACCAAGAAATGCACCAGCATGGAAGGAAAGGTTAACAGAGCAGAGATGGGGAAGTCACAGCAGGAGCAGAGGAGTTCGGGATCAAACCCAGCGGGAGTGTTGTATCTGAAGGGGTTAGTCCCAGTAATCAAAATCTAAATCAATAAACAATGCAGTGCTTCAGTGCTTCTTGATTAAAGCCTTCAACATCTGTGTTACAAATGTCCCTCCCTCAAAGTCTCTTGTGAGCAGCACTGGCAAGCTTGCTCTGGGTGTTCCCTGTCTTACAGCATCTGTGCCATCGGAAAGAATATTTAATCACAGGCATTCACAACTGTGTATCTGTGAAATGCATTCCCACAGGCAAGCCTTCAGGGATCGGGAGAGTGATGTGCTGCATGAGAGAGCGAGCGAGTGAATGAAGGTATGTGAGTGGTAGTGTGTGTGTGTGTCTGTGTGCGAGTGTGACTTTACAGAATATTACACGTGCAGATAGACCGTGTGTATTCAAAGAAATCTGAAACAATGAAATGTAAATGGAAGCTCAGAGTTTTATTTTTTTGTTTCACATTTATGTCCCCCAAGACAGACCAGTTAAGGTGCAAATTCATCTTTACTGGGGGGGTGGAATCCTACAGCTACCCACGAATACAGCAGAAAGAACTGTAACACAAGGAGACCAGGCGGCTTGTTTCAGTCAGTGAGCCCATGACATCATTTTCTGTAATGTCTTTCACACAGTGCACCATAAAAGCTTCACAGTGGGGAAAAAACCTCCCAAACAGGAAATACAGTACGCATAATAATATAGAAAATACTACATTTACATAGGATACTATACTGTATATAGAGTAATGTATAGATGACTGTGTAATGCCAATTGTTTTACACAGCCAAGGTGTATTTTGCCCAGAACACATTGAGGGTGTACCAAAAAACAAACCCAAAAACAAAAACAAAAAAACAGTAATCACTCTGCCACCCACATTTTATTTTTCATTACATCTGTTAGGGTCTTATAGCAACCAAAACTAGGAGTGAGCAGGTGAGGGTGTATAAAAAGAGAGTGAGAGGCAGTGTAAATAAGCCAAGGGAAGCTGTCATAGCTGTTTTCAGTTAGTGTGACAGCACAAAGGCTTTCTGCGTGGGTGACTGATCAGCTGTGACTTTCTCCTTATCAACCTAGTGTGACATCATACCAGACTGATACAGAGACTCGGAAGATCTGATTTCTGGTTAGTAAAAGATCCTGCCAGTTATTAAATGACAAACACAAACAACAAGCAAACATAAAAACAGAGACCTCTCTATCTCAAACAGCAAAGGGGCCACCCTTGAACAAGTACATCTATTTAAATATCTTGGGGTGATTCTTGACCCAACACTTGGATACTCTGAACGTATCAACGATGTAGCAAAAACTGTGAATACCCGCATAGGCCTGCTCTATAGACATAAGAACTGCCTCACGGATGAAGCCCTAAGCACAGCAATTCACTGTTCAGTAATCTCTATAATAGAGTATGGGCTTGTGATCTACGGGTCTGCCACTGACACAGCTCTCTGACGCATCACTACAGCACTAAACAAGGCATGTTGTCTCCAAACATCTGCAAACCACCTTACACACACCTGCTAGATCTATGAACATGCAAACTGGCTCCAACTATCTGGCAGAATTAAATAACAAACCTGCATCCTAGCAAAAAAGCAAACATTGGACCTACTACCCCCTGGATCACAGGCACTGCTGAGACCATATAGCGGCCCACGACAAACCAGGAGTTCAAACAACCTCTCCTTCACTGTCCCCTTTGCAGGACTACCCAAGGACAACGATCATTCTTTTTCAGAGCCTCCTCCTGGTTCAACACCCTGCCAGCAGAAGTTACCAGCAAAGCAACCCTGGGGGCCTTTAAGCTCAGCCTGCGTCAATACTTCATCTCCTGTGCCTCCTGCGACTGCTACACCTAAGTGGTTTATCCCCCCACCCCCATACTCCCACCCTTTCCTCCCTACTCCTTCCCTCCTCCTCCTTTACTCCCTCCACACCTCCTCACTGACCCTACCCCTGACCCACCCCCACTCTCTTTCTCCCTCTTTACACCAGCCTCTGGCCTCGCCTCCCTCTGTCAGATAGCTACCTATGCTAATCTATATTGTTTAAATTGTTATAGAAGTGATTTGCACAATTGTGATATTTTGATAATTGACAAAGCCCTCTGACTGCTATGTTTATTTCTCTTTTGCACAATACTACTGCCTGTCCTAATGTTTCAAGTAACCTGACATGGAACCTTTGTAAAAGAGCCCCTGGCTCAAAGGTGTATCTGATTCCCTTAAATAAATAAATAAATATTTACAGCAGTGGTACTATTTAGGTACAGTCTCAGACACCTGGGGCTCGGTTCACGAAAACATGCAAAGTGCAACGCAGAAGTTTGTGTTGCCTTTTGCAATTGCCCAGGTGGCAAAAAATGCTATTCACAGACGGATAGCATAAGGGGCTGTCTGACTGTGAATAGGGCTAGGCAAAGGCAGCGGTAACCCTATTACCACTACCTCTAATCCCACTAGCACTACCCTGACCTACATGCATGGAAATGGCCCCCGTAATGAATAGCACCCATGCGCTATTTGTGATTCACAAAAGCAGCCATGCAAATGAGCCCACTGTGCATGCAAGGCGCTAGCTATCCATTTGCATGCAATTATGGGCCCATTTACATGGTCTGCAAGGGAGTTTTGTGCCCCCCAATGCGGACTGCCATGTTCGTATTGAGACAAAAACCTCCGTGGTGGTCTGGTAGTCCCTTCTTGTCTCCGAGTGCCAATCACCAATCCCTTATGAATGAAAAAATCTCCCTGGTAGTCCACTGGCCCCCCTCCACCAGTCTCTGATCACCATCTTGTTATGTGTAAATTAAGTTTCCCTGGTAGTCTAGTGGTCTATACCCACACCCCTGTTCCCCAATCGCCTTCCCGATGTTAAAAAGGTAGTCCAGTGGTTCCTCCCCCTTCCCCGTTCTCTGATCGTCATCCCAATAGTAAAATAAATTATTCCCTGGTAGTCTAGTGGTCCCTCCCCCTCCCCTGTTACCTGATATCTGTCCTGAAATGAAAAACATTCTTCCCTGGTAGTCTAGTGATCCCTCTCCATTCTCCGATCTCCATCCCGAAATGAAAAATGTTATTCCCTGGTAGTCTAGTGCTCCCTTTTCCCTTTTCCCGCCTCCGTTCCCCGATCTCCATCCTGATATGAAAAATATTATTCCCTGGTAGTTTGGTGGTCCCTCCCCCCGGTCACTAATCACCGTTCCAATATTAAAAAGGTAGGTAGTGGTCCCTCACTCCTCCCCTGTTCTCCGATCACTGTCTCGATAGTAAAAGAAATGATTCCCTGGTAGCCTAGTGGTCCCACCCCCCATTTTATGATCTCCATCCCGAAATGAAAAACTTTATTCCCTGGTAGTCAAGTGGTCCCTCCCCCAGTCACTGATCGCCATTCCGAGTAAATGAAAACAGTCCCTCCCTGGTAGTCCAGTGGTCCCTTCCCTCACCTGAACACCCGCCCACTAAATATATATAATCCACACTGATGCCCAGAGTACCTCCACCTCCACCTTGCCCCTTGGAAAAAAACAAAAGTGTCCCATTTCCCAGGTGGTCTAGTGGCCCCTCCCATCCTGGCAGACAGTGACCTCCCACTACGCTCCTCCCATCCTGAAACCCAGCCAGCGATCAGCACAGCCCTCCTCCCACCACCACGGCTAGCCGTCGACTGAACTGTGAATGAGCGAGTACAGTATACACTACATGCTCATTGGTTGACACTGTAACTCCGGCAGCCACTAAGGTTGCGCAGAATACTGCCAGGTCTTGGTCAGCAGTATTTTCTCCACACAAGGGATGTCCGCAAATGGCCCTTGCGTGGAGAAAATGGTTTGTGGATGGCACAGCACCTTTATGCAGACCCCCCCCAATTTGAATTGCAGCCCCCTAAATCCTTTGCCCCAGCACAAGCCCATTTTAATGGTGCAAACTGGGCTTTTGTGAATAACGCTATGTTGCAAAACTCAGTTTGCACCGTGCAAACAGAGTTTGTGCAGGAGCAAAGCTTTGTGCATCTTGCCCCTGGTGAGGTACAGCATATCTTTAAACCCCCTTTCTCACAAATCAGGGACAGCCAAACAGGGACACTTCATAAAAATGGTCATGTCAGCTCAAACAGTTGCAAAAATATTTGGCTTACCACTTTGTGGTGGAGAACAAGAATGTAGCAGAGTGTGGCATTACTTTGTTTCCGAAACCCTCCTTTTATGTTTCCAAATCCCTACTCCCCAGTATCAGAAATTACAATTATTAGAGAGAAAGAGTTAATTTTGAGGCATGGTTGTTATAAATCAGAGACACAGAAAGTATGGGCTACAGCAGCAGCAAGTGCAAGCAGTGCCAGCTAGGTTAGCCGAGGGTCAGGCGGCCAAAGTTAGCAAAAAGGATGGTAGAGTGAAAAAAATAATAATTATAGTTAAAAAAGGTTTCTCCAGTGAGACTTGAAAAGGGATAGTCAGGTGGTTAGGTGAAGAAAGCTAGGTAAACTATTACATATGTAGTAGTAGTAGTATATTTTATTCAAAGCCATGAAAAGGAAGCACTCCATTGAGCAAAAGCTCATTCCCAAGGAGGTCCTGGTTACATTCGTTCAGTTTCCATTCAATCCATCACAAGTTCACACATTCATTTTTATTCATTTTTATGTTTGCTTGCAAGCATGTGCAAGAAACATAGTGCCATCATCCGAGTTTTCAGAGGTGTGTCACCCCCTCTTCCAATTCAGTCAGTGTGTTGGCAGGCGTGGCCACAGTCCGCCACTGCATGCTGGAGCTGTCTATGACAGCTCCAAAATGCAGTGGCGTACAGTTGAAAGGGGGAGCTACGCTTCAGTGATCAGTGATCAGATATCGCCTGCTCATGCGCACGCTCCCCCTACACACACACACACACACACACACACACAACACACGCATGCATACTGCGTGCTCCCCCACGCACACACACATATAGCCGACGGGGTGCCCAATCCCTGTCAGCTGTGCTGCGCCCAAAGCTCTTCCACATGCCACGCTGATGCCCACCCCAGCGCAGCAACTCATAGTAGTATTTACGGGGGTGTCCAACTTCGCCAGCTCCACTGTCCTCCCCACCCCAGAGTACAGGGTGCCACGCTGGGGAGCCCACCCCAGTGGCAATAGATGTTATGCGGTGGGGGTGCCCAATCCCCGGCCGGCTCCAAGCCCCCAACCAGCTTGCCCTTGTGCCACGCTGGGAGCCCACCCCATCGTGGGCAAACGCCCCATCGTCAATTTAAAAAACAACCTGTAAATTAAAACGGTCCCACGCAGTCTCCCTGCCCCACAACCCGCACCACCCACTGCGCACCCTGCCTCCCCACACCCTCCCTCACCCCATACTTACCTCCGGAGTCTGGCGTGACGATCTTCGGTGGACTGGGAACACATCTGCACTCTTCAAAGCCGACCGCGAACTGAGGAAATGCCGGTAAGCTGTATAATGGGATAGATAGGGGTTTATCAACTTTGTTGCATATCTCAGGCATTTTTTGGAATTTTTGCACCAAATTTTCAACATGGAGTTTTTGGGACCCCTTCTCATGAATGATGTCACTGTCATGGCGTTATTCGGGCCCGAAGGGTGATTTCGCAATCACTGTGTGAAATCACCTTTCAGGTCTGAGTAATGAAATGACACTGCCAGCATTCATAAGGTGAGCTCTCAAGAAGCCTATTTTGAAAATTTGGTGGAAAAATTCCAAAAAATGACTGTTTTTCTAGCGTGCAGTGCGCAGTTCTTACACAGGCTCATAACTTTGCGAATTTTCAATATTTTCACTCCAGATTTTCAACATTGCCACTTTACCACATCTTCTTATGAGTAGTACAGCTGTCATTTTTCACATCTCACCCAAAATGTGTTTCCGCCCATGTAGTGCACAATGGCACAGTCAGTATGCGAAATCAATGTACGGGACAAATTAAGAAAATCACAGTGACACTGTTCATGAGCAGAGGTCTTAAAATGGCTATGTTGAAAATTTGGTGAAAAAATTCCTAAAAATGACTGTTTTACTTGAGTGCGTTGCACAGTTCCTATGCACGCTCGTAAGTTCGCGAATTTTCAATATTTTCACTCCAGACTTTCAACATTGCCATTTTACCACACCTTCTTATGAGTAGTGCAGCTGTCATTTTTCACCTCTCACCAAAACATGTTTCCCGTCTTACACAATGGCGCAGTCGATGTGCAAAATCAATATACGGGACAAATTAAGAAAATCACAGTGATACTGTTCATGAGCAGAGGTCTTAAAATGGCTATGTTGAAAATTTGGTGAAAAATTCTAAACAAGCCTTTGTCAATGCCGAATGTTGCTTGCTTGTATGTGCTGTTTAGGTATTTGGAAGTGACAGTTTCATGCCTTCCTCCCAAGACATCCACTGTGTCTTTCCGTTCAGTATTAGGTGTGGCAAAATGGCAATGTTGAAAATCTGGAGTGAAAATATTGAAAATTCGTGAACTTACGAGCGTGCATAGGAACTGCACAATGCACGCTCGTAAAACAGTCATTTTGGAATTTTTTCACCAAATTTTCAACATAGCCATTTTAAGACCTCTGCTCATGAACAGTGTCACTGTGATTTTCTTAATTTGTCCCGTACATTGATTTCGCACACCGACTGCGCCATTGTGTGCTACATGGGCGGAAACACATTTGGGTGAGATGTGAAAAATGACAGCTGTACTACTCATAAGAAGGTGTGGTAAATGGCAACATGAAAATCTGGAGGAAAATATTGAAATTTCGCCGAACTACGAGTCGTAAGTGAGGAACTGCGCAATACACGCTCGTAAAACAGTCATTTTTTGGAATTTTGGCACCAAATTTTCAACATGGGGTTTTTGGGCACCCTTCTCATGAATGATGTCACTGTCATGGTGGTATTCAGGCCCTAAGGGTGATTTCGCAGTCACTGCACAGTCATAGAATCACCCTTCGGGCCTGAGTACGCCGATGACAGTGACATCATTCATGAGAAGGGGTCCCAAAACCCCATGTTGAAAATTTGGTGCAAAAATTCAAAATGCCGTAGATATGCAATAGTTGAAACCCCCTATGTAACTCCATTATACAGCTTACCGGCATTTCTAGTTCGCGGGTCGGCTTTGAAGAGTGCAGACATGTTCCGGGTCCACTGAGCGATCATCGCACTAGAGTCCGGAGGTAAGTATGGGGTGAGGGGGGTGGGGAGGCAGGGTGCAGGGTGGGTGGGTTGTGGGAGGGGTTGGGAGACGACTGCCGGACTGTTTTTATTTTACAGGTTTAAAAAAAAAAGAAGACGTCGGGACGCTTGCCGCGCTGGGGTGGCCCCCAGCGTGGCACAAGGACTTGGGGGTGTTCAGCTGACGGTGATTGGGCCCCCACCGCCAAAGGACGCAGTGCTTGCCACGCAGGGGTGGGCCCCAGCGTGGCACCTACAATCGGGGACGCAGCTCAGCAACTGGGGAACGCGAGCTCAGCTGATGGGGATTGGGCACCCATCGGCTATACAGTACGAGGGCATGCATGTTCGTCTGTGGGAGTTGCGCGTGAGCAGCCGATATCTTATCGGTGCTCACCAAGCGCTGTCTCTTTCAACTGTAGTGTTACTGCATTTTGAGCGCTGTCATAGACAGCTCCAAAATGCATTGGCTTACAGGGGTCACGCCGCCAGCCCACTGACTGAATTGGAGGAGGAGGTGACACCTCCGAAATCTCGATGAAGGCACTATGTTTCTTGCACATGCAAGCAACAAAAAATGATTGTTTTACGAGCGGCAGTGCTAGGCCAGTTCTTACGCATTAATTACAAGTTCGCTAATTTTCATTATTTTCACCCAGATTTTCAACATTGCCATTTTACCACACCTTCTTATGAGTAGTACAGCTGTCATTTTCACATCTCACCCAAAACGTGTTTTTCTTCCATGTAGCTTACATATGGCGCAGTCAGTGTGTGAAATTAATGTATGGGACAAATTAAGAAAATCACAGTGATACTGTTCATGAGCAGAGGTCTTAAATGGCTATGTTGAAAATTTGGAGAAAACATTCCTAAAATTACTGTTTTATTTGTCATATGCTATGCAGTTTCTACGCATGCTCGTAAGTTTGTGAATTTTCAATATCACCCAGATTTTCAGCATTGCCATTTTTTACCACACCTTCTTATGAGCAGTACAGCTGTCATTTTTCACATCTTGCCTATAAATGTGTTTCTGCCCATGTAGTACACAATGGCGTAGTCGGTAGCGAAATCAATGTACGGGCACATTAAGAAAATCACAGTGACACTGTTCATGAGCAGAGGTCTTAAAATGGCTATGTTGAAATGTGGTGAAAAATTCCTAAAATGACTGTTTTACGAGCGTGCAAGCAGCTGCCCTATGCATGCCTCGTAAGTTTGCGAATTTAATATTTTCACTCCAGATTTTCAACATTGCCATTTTATTAACACTTCCTCATGAACAGTACAGCTGCCATTTTTCATATGTCGCCATGTGTATCAACATGTAGCTTAACAATGGTGCTATTGGTGTGCGAAAGCAATGTTTGGGACAGATTAAGAAAATCACAGTTATACTGTTCATGAGCAGAGGTCTTAAAATGGCTATGTTGAAAATTTGGTGACAAAAGTCCATAAAATGACTGTGTTACGAGTGAGCATTGCGCAGTTTCCACGCACCCTCGTAAGTTCATGGCTTTGTAATATTTTAAGTCCAGATTTTCACCAGTGGCATTTTTCCACACTTCCTTACATACAGTACAGCTGTCATTTTTCACAACATGGCTGAAGTGTGTTTTCACACTTTCAGCGCAGAGATGCGTGGTTGCTGTGGGAAATCATTGTTCGGGACAGATGAAGAAAATCAGTGACACTGTTCATGATCGGAGGCACCAAAATGCCTGAGCTGACAATCTGCTGTAAAAAAATTCCCAACCTAATTATATTATGGGTGTGCGTTGCACAGTTTCTATGTACGCTCATGACTTCACCATTTTTTTAAATATTTTTACTGCAGATTTGCAACTTTGCCATTTTTTATGTTTGCTTGCACGCATGTGCAAGAAACATAATGCCTTCATCGGAGATTTCCGGAGGTGTGTCACCTCCTCTCCACTCCAGTCAGTGGGCTGGCAGGCGCTGCCTCTGTGTTACTGACATTTTGGAGCTGTCTATGACACGCTTCCAAATGCAGTGGTATCACAGTTGAAAGGGGAGCCACGCTTGAGTGAGCACTGACAAGATATCGGGTTGCCACGCCAGCTCCCTTCCACGCACAGACAGACGTGGCTTACTCATATTGTATAGCCGACGGGTGCCCAATCCCTCTCGGCTGAGCTGCTCTCCCCAGTTGCTGAGCCGCGCCCCCACCCCCCAGTTGTAGGTGCCACCCTGGGAGCCCCACCGCAGCGCAAGCACTGTAGTCGCTTTGCCGGGCGGGGTGCCAATCCCGTCGGCTGAACGCCTCAGCCTTCAGCACGCTGAGCCCACCAGCGTGGCAACGCCTCACGGCGATTCTTTTTTTTTTAAACCTGTAAAATAAAACTGTCCTGCTGGCGCATCTCCCAACCCTCCCACATCCCACTCCACCCACTGCGCACAGACTCAGCCTCCTCACCCCATACTCTCACCGACTTGACGCGACGATCTTCGTGACCGGGAACATGTCTGCACTCTTCAAAGCCGCATCGCGAACTGAGGAAATGCCGGTAAGCTGTATAATGTGTCACGAGGGGGGGTTTCAACTTTATTGCATATCTTGGGTATTTTTGGGATTTTTGACCTACTTCAACATGGGGTTTTTGGACCCTTCTCATGAATTATGTCACTGTCTGGGGTGATTTCGCAGTGACTGTGCAGTGACTGTGAAATCACCCTTCAGGCCCAAATACCACCATGACAGTGACATCATTCATAAGATGGGGTCCCAAAAACCCCATGTTGAAAATTTGTGTCAAATTCCAAAAAATGACTGTTTTACGAGGGTGCATTGCGCAGTTCCTACGCAGGCTCGTAAGTTCGCGAAATTTCAATATTTTCACTCCAGATTTTCAATGTTGCCATTTTACCACACCTTCTTATGAGTAGTATAGCTGTCATTTTTCACATCTCACCCAAAATGTATTTCCGGCCATGTAGCGCAGAATGGCGCAGTCGGTGTGCAAAATCAATGTACGGGACAAATTAAGAAAATCACAGTGACACTGTTCATGAGCAGAGATCTTAAAATGGCTATGTTGAAAATTTGGTGAAAACATTCCTAAAATGAGCTGTTTTTCTACAGGCGTCGTTATGCAGTTCCTACATGCGTTCAGTAAGATATGAATTTTCAATATTTTCACTCCAGATTTCCAACATTGCCATTTTATCACACCTTCTTATGAGTAGTACAGCTGCCATTTTTCACATGTCACCCAAAATGTGTTTCTGCCCATGTAGCACACAATGGCGCAGTCGGTGTGCAAGATCAATGTACGGGACAAATTAAGAAAATCACAGTGACACTGTTCATGAGCTCAGGTGTTAAAATGGCTATGTTGAAAATTTGGTGAAAAAATTCCTAAAAATGACTGTTTTACGAGGGTGCATTGCACAGTTCCTATGCACACTCGTAAGTTCGCGAATTTTCAATATTTTCACTCCAGATTTTCAACATTGCCATTTTACCACCTCCTTATGAGCAGTATAGCTGTCATTTTTCATATCTTGCCCAAAATGTGTTTCCACCCATGTAGTGCACAGTGGCTAATATGTGCAAAATCAATGTATGGGACACATTAAGAAAATCACAGTGACACTGTTCATGAGCAGAGGTCTCAAAATGGCTATGTTGAAAATTTGGTGAAAAATTCTAAAATGACTGTTTTACTAGCGCGTGCGATTCGCGGTTCCTATGCATGCTCGTAAGTTTGCAAATTTATATTTTCACTCCAGATTTTCAACATTGCCATTTTATTACACTTCCTTATGAACAGTACAGCTGCCATTTCATATGTCGCTTAAAATGTGTTTTCGCATTGGTAGCGACAATGGTGCTGTTGGTGCGTAAAGCAATGTTTAGGACAGATTAAGAAAATCACAGTTACACTGTTCATGAGCAGAGGTCTTAAAATGGCTATGTTGAAAATTTGGTGACAAAAGTTCATAAAATGACTGTGTTATGAGTGAGCAATGCGCAGTCTCCACGCACCCTCATAAGTTCATGACTTTGTAATATTTTAAGTCCAGATTTTCACCAGTGGCATTTTTCACACTTCCTTATGAACAGTACAGCTGTCATTTTTCACAACATGGCTGAAGTGTGTTTTCACACTTTCAGTGCAGAGATGCATGGTCGCTGTGGGAAATCATTGGCACAGATAAAGAAAATCACAGTGACACTGTTCATGATCGGAGGCACCAAAATGCCTGAGTTGACATTCTGCTGTAAAATATCCCCAACCTAATTATATTACGGGTGTGCGTTGCACAGTTTCTATGTACGCTCATGACTTCACCATATTTTTAAATATTTTTACTGCATATTTGCAACATTGCCATTTTTACACCTCCCCATGAACAAGTACAAGCTGTCATTTTTACATCCTGTTTGAATGTTTTTCACCTGTGGTGCTAAATGTCAGAAGTCGCTGTGCATACAGCTGCCAACAAACTGATATTCCTCCTGTTCATGAGGTGGGGTCACAAAAAAACATGTTGAAAATTTGGAGTGAAAATACCAACGAATGCCTGAGGTATTAGGGTTTCCAACCATAACGCCCAACCCTGTAGAGAATGACAGGCATCAGGGTGTGACTTGGGATTCTTGCCTGTAATGCTCATACCATTCCACACCCTGCAGCCAGTGAGAGGCATCGAGGTATGCCTTGGACTCTTCAGCCCCAAAGTCTCTATTCTCCTATATCGCACCCATCTCACCGTGATTTCTATGAAATGGGTGCGATAAGGGCCAAAGACCCTAAGGAACACCGTGACACTTGTCAGTGTCTGCAGTGTGTGTGGTGTGGTGAAATGGCTTAGGCCATTATGCCTGGGATACCCAAATGCACACCCCAATGCCTGTCACTCTCTGCAGGGTGGTGGTGGGGTTGGCTTCAGTTCAGTACTTCACTGCCATTCCTATTACGCAGCTCTGTAACTTCTACATTACCACTGCCAATGCCAGCAAGCAAACATTCGGCATTGACAAATGCTTGTTATACCTCCCCATGAACAGTACAGCTGTCATTTTTTACATCTTGTTCGGAATGTTTTTGCACCTGTAGTGCTAAATGCCGTAGTCGCTGTGCATAAGCAGCTGGCTAACAAACTGATATTCCCCCTGTTCATGAGGTGGGGTCACAAAAAAAACATGTTGAAAATTTGGAGTGAAAATACCAACGAATGCCTGAGGTATTAGGGTTTCCAACCATAACGCCCAACCCTGTAGAGAATGACAGGCATCAGGGGTGTGACTTGGGATTCTTGTCTGTAATGCTCATACCATTCCATTCCACACCCTGCAGCCGGTAAGGGGCATCGAGGTATGCCTTGGACTCTTTATTTATTTATTTATTAATTAGCTTTTGGTAACCGGGTAAGTGTGCTAGGCAACAGACCTGTCTATTTTCAGGCACGACCCGGGAGAGCACAGGACATTGGTTACAATATTTATTTACCATTTTTTATTTTACCAGGTGAGACACACTAAGCTGAAAGCTTGTTTGCAGGTGCAGCCTGGGAGCATGAGGAAGTTAAGTGACTTGCTCAGGGTCACACAGTATGCACCTAGGGGGCTGTGGGATTCAAACCCAGGTCTCCAGATTTGCAGCTCAGAGCCTTAACCCACTGCGCCATACTGCCTCCTATGCAATATGCAGAAATGCACAGACATAATATAGGTGTACAGGAGCAAAAGGAGATATACATTGGGTAGCACAGTAATAGTTACATAAGGGTACATTTTAGGCATAGATCATAATAAGGATGTAAAATAAAGCAATTAGGGTAACCATAAGACAGCTGAGGACAGTAAAGACATCAAGGTTCATAGCCACCTAGACAAGCATATTGCATGGGGGAAAACATTAGTGTAGTACTCAGGGTCAGACCCGAAAGCTCAGTAGGGACAAAGCAAATTAAGAGCATTTGCATTGGCCAGAGGCTAGAAGGTGGGTGAACAGTGAGTTTTGAATTCTCGATGGGAGGCTGAAGTTTTCACCATAAGGGGAGTGAGTTCCAGAATTTGGGAGCAAATGGGCAAATGCCTGTTCACCCATTTTTGTCATGCAAGGTCTAGTGGAGAGCATGGGGACAGAGGAAGACCTGAGGGCATGGGGTGTGAGGCAGGAGTCAGAGGTTGGCAAGATAGACAGGGCAGGGAGGTCTAGACAGGGAGTCGATAAAGCAGCCCAGAGAGTAGGCTCGAATGTCCTTAGGTGACAGCCAATTTAAGCCAGCGTAAAGGAGACAATGATGGGTAAGACGTGGGACAGTTAAGGCAAATCTACAGATGTTGTAGACAGTGTCCCATTTGTGGAGTGTAGCAGAGTTTGCAGCAAAGAGGAGGGGCAGAGCATATTGGAGCTTGGGTAAGAGAATACCTCTTGCAACAGAAAGTCTAGCGGAAGGAGTGAGGGAGTGGCGCACACGATAAGCTCCGCCTATTTTAGCATTGACGACACGGCACACCATATTGACATGTTGAGACAGGTCAAGTGTGGGATCCAAAGTGACCCCAAGGTGCTTGAAGGACTCAGTGTTTAAGATGAGGGAGCCATCAAGGCATTGAACCCGGAGCCTGTTCGCAGGGGCAGACAGTTTCTTAGAGGATCCGAATAGCAACAGGTTTTTTCTAGGTTCAGGACTTGGTGGTTGCTAGAGAGCCAGGTCTGCAGGAATTGGAAGTCATTAGTGAGAGTGGAGTTGATGGCAGCAACCAATTTTGATCCAGAGTAGAGAACTAGGTCATCTGCGTACATAAGAGTGCAGCTATGCCGGGACATGGTGGGAATATCATTTAGGAAGAGGGAGAAGAGTAGAGGTCCAAGAGTGGATCCCTGGGGAACTCCATGGGAGATGTTTAGGGGGGAGGAAAGGGCCTTGTGAAATGCTACTGCCTGAGTCCGATTGTCAGGATAGCTATGGAACCAGGAGAGGGCTTGGTCAGATGCTTCAATGGATTGGAGTTTCTTTAGCATGAGAGGATAGTGTACCATGTCGAAGGCTTTAGACAGGTCGATAAAGACGGCCCCAGTGAGTAGACCACGGTCCATATTATTTCTGATGTCATTTGTAAGTTGTGTAAGTGCAGAGGTGGTACTGGGACGGACAGAAACCATGTTGGCACGGGGTTTGAAGATTAAACATGTCAAGGTGAGGAGCAAGTGCATGTGGACTATTTTTTCAAGCAGTTTACTGAGAGTGGGCAGAAGAGATATAGGGCAGTAGTTGGACATGAGTTTGACATCGCCCTTTTTGTGTATAGGGATGGTTCTGGCAGTTTTCCAGGTGGATGGGACAGTAGACGTCAGAATCGAGAGGTTAAAAAGCCAGGTGATAGGTCTGGTCAGCCAAGGTGCATACTGCTTAAGTATGCAAGGATGGATGCCCTCAGGCCCTTGACCAGCAGCGTGCTGGAAGGAGTTATAGCTTTGGCCCCAAAGTCACCCCATTCTCCTATATCGCACTCATCTCACTGTATTTCCAATGGAATGGTGCGCATAAGGGCCAAAGACCCCAAGGAACACTGTGACACTTGTCAGTGTCTGCAGGGTGGGGTGTGGTGAAATGGCGTGGCCGTTATGCCTGACGACCCAAAGGCACACCCCAATGCCTGTCACTCTCTGCAGGGTGGTGGTGGGGTTGGCTTCAGTTCAATACTTCACTGCCATTCCTATTACGTAGCTCTGTAACTTCTACACTACCACTGCCAATGCCAGCAAGCAAACATTCGGCATTGACAAATGCTTGTTATTAAATGGGTTAGACCATTGACTAAACTCATTTAAAATGGTACATACAGTAGTACATTATTAACTATACAGAAATATATAGATACAATTAAAAAAGGGGGTAGGGGAAATAGTGTAAACTTAACCTCAACAACAGGCTTTCAAGTAATGGCTAACGGACAGCAGGGTAAGGGAATTATCCCCAGTTCACGATACCAATATTTTATTCTGTATTTAACTGGTAGATTGACTTCTCACAGGGGTGAGACTATGTCAGGGGTGGCAGACGAAAATTCCCTGCCCGCCACCCCACCCATAGTGGATATTCTGGGAAATGGAACAGACACTAGGTCAACAGTGGAATAGCACCTTTCCAGTAACACTCATTAACCTTTCTGCTAGTAGCCTGTATCACTGTACCTACTGTACTGGTGTCACTGAACTTACTGCTGCATTGGTTGGTGTCACTGTAACCACTGCTATACTGGCATCGCTGTACCCACAGCAGTACTCCTGTCTCTTTGTCCAGTGCTGTCCTGGTGTCACTGTACCCACTGCTGTACTAGTGTCTCTGTACCCACTGGTGTCACTGAACCCACTGCTGTACTGGAGTCACTATACCCAATGCTGTACTGGTGTCAGTGTACCCACTTCTGTACTGGTGTCACTATACCAACTACTGTATTGGTGTCACTGTACCCACTGCTGCACTGGTGTCATAGTGCCCACTGCTGTGCTTTTGTCACTGTACCAACTGGTGTACTGGTGTCTCAGTACCCATAGCACTACTAGTGTCACTACCCACTGCTGTACTGGTGTCACTGTACCCACTGCTGTACTGGTTGGTGTCTCTGTACCCACTACTGTACTGGTGTCTGTACATACTGCCGTCCTGGTGTTACTTTACTCACAGTTGTTCTGGGGTCACTGTACCCACTGCTGTACTGATGTCACTATGCCCACTGTTGTATTGATGTCAGTGTACCCCCTGCTGCACTAGTGTCATAGTGCCCACAGCTGTGCTGGTGTCACTGTACCCACTGCCGTACTTTTACTAGTATCACTACCCACTGCTGTAGTGTTGTCACTGTACCCACTGCTGTACTGATTGGTGTCTCTGTACCCACTGCTGTACCTGTGTGCCTGCATCCACTGCTGTCCTGGTGTCACTGTACCCACTGTGTACTAGAGTCACTGTACCCACTGCAGTACTAGCGTCATTGTACCCACTGCCATACTGGTGTCTCTGAACCCACTGCTGTACTGGTGTCACTGTACCCACTGCTGTCCTGGTGTCACTGTATGTACTGCGTACTGATGTCACTGTACTCACTGAAGTACTGGTGTCACTACCCACTGCCATACTGGTGTCTCTGTACCCACTGCTGTACTTGTGTTTCTGCACCTACTGCTGTCCTGGTATCACTATACCCACTGCGTAGTAGTGTCACCGTACCCACTGCAGTACTAGTGCCATCGTACTCATTGCCATACTGGTGTTTCTGAACCCATTGCTGTACTGATGTCACTGTACCCACTGCTGTACTGGTGTCACTGTACTCACTGAAGTACTAGTGTCACTGTACCTACTGCCATACTGCTGTCTTTGTACCCACTGCTGTACTGGTGTCACTGTACCCACTGCTGTACTGTTGTTACTGTACCCACTGCTGTACTGGTTTTCAGTGCATCCATAATTGTACTCATGTCACTGTACCCACTGCTGTATTGGTGTCACTGTACCAACTGCTGTACTGGTATCACTGTACCCACTGCTGTATTGTTGTCATTGTACCCACTGCTGTACTGGTGTCACTGTACACACTGCTTTACTGGTGTCACTGTACACACTACTGTACTGGTGTCACTGTACCCACTGCTGTACTGTTGTTACTGTACCCACTGCTATACTGATGTCAGTGTATCCGCTGCTGCACTGGTGTCATAGTGCCCACTATTGTGCTGGTGTCACTGTACCCACTGCCGTACCTTTACTAGTATCACTATCCACTGCTGTAATGTTGTCACTGTACCCACTGCTGTACTCATTGGTGTCTCTATACCCAGTGCTGTACTTGTGTGCCTGCATCCACTGTTGTCCTGGTGTCACTGTACCCACTGTGTACTAGAGTCACTGTACCCACTGCAGTACTAGTGTCATTGTACCCACTGCCATACTGGTGTCTCTGAACCCACTGCTGTACTGGTGTCACTGTACCCACTGCTGTCCTGGTCTCACTGTATGTACTGCGTACTGATGTCACTGTACTCACTGAAGTACTGGTGTCACTACCCACTGCCATACTGGTGTCTCTGTACCCACTGCTGTACTTGTGTTTCTGCACCTACTGCTGTCCTAGTATCACTGTACCCACTGTGTAGTAGTGTCACTGTACCCACTGCAATACTAGTGTCATTGTACCCACTACCATACAGGTGTTTCTGAACCCATTGCTGTACTGATGTCACTGTACCCACTGCTGTACTGGTGTCACTGTACGCACTGAGTACTGGTGTCACTGTACTCACTGAAGTACTAGTGTCACTGTACCTACTGCCATACTGCTATCTTTGTACTCACGGCTGTACTGGTGTCACTGTACCCACTGCGTACTCGTGTCAGTGCACCCATAATTGTACTCATGTCACTGTACCCACTGCTGTATTGGTATCACTGTACCCACTGCTGTACTAGTGTCACTGTACCCACTGCTGTATTGTTGTCACCGTACCAACTGCTGTACTGGTGACACTGTACACACTGCTGTACTGGTGTCACTGTACCCACTGCTGTACTGTTGTTACTGTACCCACTGCTGTACTGGTGTCAGTGTACCCACTGCTGTACTGGTTGGTGTCTTGTACCCACTACTGTACTGGTGTCTCTGCACCCACTGCTGTCCTGATGTTACTGTACTCACAGTTGTTCTGGGGTCACTGTACCCACTGCTGTACTGATGTCAGTGTACCCCCTGCTGCACTGGTGTCATAGTGCCCACTGCTGTGCTGGTGTCACTGTACCCACTGCCGTACTTTTGCTAGTATCACTATCCACTGCTGTAGTGTTATCACTGTACCCACTGCTGTGCTGGTGTCACTGTACCCACTGCCGTACTTTCACTTGTATCACTGTACCTACTGTACTGGTATCACTGAACTTACTGCTGCATTTGTTGGTGTTACTGTAACCACTGCTGTACTGGCATCACTGTACCCACTGCAGTACTCCTGAGTCTTTGTCCAATGCTGTCCTAGTGTCACTGTACCCACTGCTGTACTAGTGTCTCTGTACCCACTGGTGTCACTGAACCCACTGCTGTACTGGTGTCACTATACCCACTGCTGTACTGGTGTCAATGTACCCACTGCTGTACTGGTGTCAGTGTACCTACTGCTGTACTGGTGTCACTATACCCACTACTGTATTGGTGTCACTGTACCCACTGCTGTACTGGTGTCAGTGTACCCACTGCTCCACTGGTGTCATAGTGCCCACTGCTGTGCTGTTGTCACTGTACCAACTGGTGTACTGGTGTCTCAGTACCCATAGCAGTACTAGTATCACTGCCCACTGTTGTACTGGTGTCACTGTACCCACTGCTGTATTGGTTGGTGTCTCTATACCCACTACTGTACTGGTGTCTGCACCCACTGCTGTCCTGGTGTTACAGTACTCACAGTTGTTCTGGGGTCACTGTACCCACTGCTGTACTGATGTCACTGTGCCCACTGCTGTACTGATGTGAGTGTACCCCCAGCTGTACTAGTGTCATAGTGCCCACAGCTGTGCTGGTGTCACTGTACCCACTGCCATACTTTTACTAGTATCACTACCCACTGCTGTAGTGTTGTCACTGTACCCATTGCTGTACTGATTGGTGTCTCTGTACCTACTGCTGTACTTGTGTGCCTGCATCCACTGCTGTCCTGGTGTCACTGTACCCGCTGTGTACTAGAGTCACTGTACCCACTGCAGTACTAGTGTCATTGTACCCACTGCCATACTGGTGTCTCTGAACCCACTGCTGTACTGGTGTCACTGTACCCACTGCTGTCCTGGTGTCACTGTATGTACTGCGTACTGATGTCACTGTACTCACTGAAATACTGGTGTCACTACCCACTGCCATACTGGTGTCTCTGTACCCACTGCTGTACTTGTGTTTCTGCACCTACTGCTGTCCTGGTATCACTGTACCCACTGTGTAGTAGTGTCACCATGCCCACTGCAGTACTAGTGTCATTGTACCCACTGCCATACTGGTGTTTCTGAACCCACTGCTGTACTGATGTCACTGTACCCACTGCTGTACTGATGTCACAGTACGCACTGCGTACTGGTGTCACTGTACTCACTGAAGTACTAGTGTCACTGTACCTACTGCCGTACTTCTGTCTTTGTACCCACTGCTGTGTTGGTGTCGCTGTACCCACTGCTGTACTGTTGTTACTGTACCCACTGCTGTACTGGTATCAGTGCACCCATAATTGTACTCGTGTCACTGTATCCACTGCTGTATTGGTGTCACTGTATGCACTGCTGTATTGGTGTCACTGTACACACTGCTGTACTGGTGTCTCTGTACCCACTGCTGTATTGTCGTCACTGTACCCACTGCCGTACTGGTGTCACTGTACACACTGCTGTACTGGTGTCACTGTACCCACTGCTGTACTGTTGTTACTATACCCACTGATGTACTGGTGTCAGTGTAACCACTGCTGTACTGGTTGGTGTCTCTGCACCCACTACTATACTGGTGTCTCTGCACTCACTGCTGTCCTGATGTTGCTGTACTCACAGTTGTTCTGGGGTCACTGTACCCACTGCTGTACTGATGTCACTGTGCCCACTGTTGTATTGATGTCAGTGTACTCCCTGCTGCACTGGTGTCATAGTGCCCACTGCTGTGCTGGTGTCACTGTACCCACTGCCGTACTTTTACTAGTATCACTACCCACTGCTGTACTGGTGTCACTGTACCCACTGCTGTACTGTTGTTACTGTAGCCACTGCTGTACTGGTGTCACTGTACCCACTGCTGTACTGTTGTTACTGTAGCCACTGCTGTACTGGTGTCAGTGTACATACTGCTGTACTGATGTCACTGTACACACTGCTGTACTGGTGTCTCTGTACCCACTGCTATACTGGTGCCAGTGTACCAACTGGTGTACTGGTGTCTCAGTACCCATAGCAGTAGTAGTGTCACTACCCACTGCTGCACTGGTGTCATATTGCCCACTGCTGTGTTGTTGTCACTGTACCAAATGGTGTGCTGGTGTCTCAGTACCCACTGCAGTACTAGTGTCACTATCCACTGCTGTACTGCTGTCACAGTACCCACTGCTGTACTGGTGTTTCTGAACCCACTGCTATACTGGTGACACTATCCACTGCTGTACTGGTGTCACAGTACCCACTGCTGTACTGGTTGGTGTCTCTGTACCCACTACTGTACTGGTGTCTGCACCCATGGCTGTTCTGGTGTTACTGTACTTACAGTTGTACTGGTATCACTGTACCCACTGCTATACTGGTGTCATATTGCCCACTGCTGTGTTGTTGTCACTGTATCAACTGGCGTGCTGGTGTCTCAGTACTGACTGCAGTACTAGTGTCACTATCCACTGCTGTACTGGTGTCACAGTACCCACTGCTGTAGTGGTTGTTGTCTCTGCACCCACTGCGTCCTGGTGTTACTGTATTCTCAGTTGTACTGGTATCACTGTACCCACTTCTGTACTGGTACTAGTGTCACTACCCACTGCTGTACTGTTGTCACTGTACCCACTGCTGTACTGGTTGGTTTCTCGGTACCCACTGCTGTACTTGTGTGTCTGCACCCACTGCTGTCCTGGTGTCACTGTACCCACTGCTGTCCTGGTGTCACTGTATGCACTGTGTACTGGTGTCACTTTACTCACTGAAGTATTGGTGTCACTACCCACTGCCATACTGGTGTCTCTGTACCCACTGCTGTACTTGTGTCTCTGCACCTACTGCTGTCCTGGTGTCAATGTACCCACTGCATAGTAGTGTCACTGTACCCACTGCAGCACTAGTGTCATTGTACCCACTGCTGTACTGGTGTTTCTGAACCCACTGCTGTACTGGTGTCACTGTTATTGTACCCATTGCCATGCTGGTGTCTCTGACACCACTGCTTACTGGAGTCACTGTACCGACTGCTGTCCTGGTGTCACTGTATGCACCGTGTACTGGTGTCACTTTACCCACTGAAGTACTGGTGTCACTACCCACTGCCATACTGGTGTCTCTGTACCCACTGCTGCACTTGTGTCTCCGCACCTACTGCTATCCTGGTGTCACTGTACCCACTGCATAATAATGTCACTGTATCCACTGCTGTACTAGTGTTTCTGAACCCACTGCTATACTGGTGACACTGTACTCACTGGTGTCACTGTACACACTGCATACTGGTGACCGTACCCACTGAATTACTAGTGTCACTGTACCTACTGCCATACTGCTGTCTCTGTACCCACTGCTGTACTGGTGTCACTGTACCCACTGCTGTACTGGTGCCAGTGTACCCACTGCTGTACTAGCATCAGTGTACCTACTACTGCACTGGTGTCATAGTACCCACTGCTGTGTCATTATCTCTGTACCAACTGGTGTACTGGTGTCTCAGTATCCACTGCAGTACTAGTATCACTACCCACTGCTGTACTGGTGTCACTGTACCCATGGCTGAACTGGTTGGTGTCTCTGTACCCACTACTATACTGGTGTCTCTGCACCCACTGCTGTCCTGGTGTTACTGTACTCACAGTTTTACTGGTGTCACTGTATCTACTGCAGTACTGGTGTCTCTCTACCCGCTGCTATACTTGTGTCACTGTACACACTGCTGTTCTGGTGGCAGTGTACCAACAGTTGTACTGGTGTCACTGTATCCACTGCTGTTCTGGTGTCACTTTACCCAGTGCCGTACTGGTGTCTCTGTACCCACTGCTGTACTGGTGTCTCTGTACCCACTGCTGTACTGCTGTCAGTGTACCCATAATTGTACTGGTGTCACTGCACCCACTGCTGTACTGGTGTCACTGTACCCACTGCTGTACCGGTGTCAGTGTACCCACTGCTGCACTGGTGTCATAGTGCTCACTGCTGTGTTGTTGTCACTGTATCAACTGGTGTATTGGTGTCTCAGTATCCACTGCAGTACTAGTGTCACTACTCACTGCTGTACTGGTGTCACTACCCATTTCTGTACTGATTGGTGTCTCTACCCACTACAGTACTGGTGTCTCTGCACCCACTGCTGTCCTGGTGTTACTGTACTCACAGTTGTGGTTGTACTGGTGCCACTGTACCCACTGCTGTACTGGTGTCTCTGTACCCACTGCTATACTTGTGTCACTGTACACACTGCTGTACTGGTGGCAGTGTACCCACAGTTGTACTGGTGTCACTGTATTCACTGCTGTTGTGGTGTCACTGTACCCACTGCCATACTGATGTCTCTGTACCCACTGCTGTACTGGTGTCTCTGTACCCACTGCTTTACTGGTGTCAGTGTACCCATAATTGTACTGGTGTCACTCTACCCACTGCTGTATTGGTGTCACTGTACCCACTGCCATTCTGGTGGCACTGTACACCCTGCTGTACTAGTGTCTCTGTAGCCACTGCTGTGCTGTTGTCACTATACCCACTGCTGTACTGCTGTCACTATACCCACTGCTGTATTGTTGTCACTTTACCCACTGCCATACTGGTGTCACTGTAAACACTGCTGTACTGGTGTCAGTGTACCCACTGCTATTATGGTGTCACTGTACCCACTGCTGTACTGATGTCATAGTACCCACTGTTGTACTGTTGTCACTGTACCCACTGCCATACTGGTGCTACTGTAAACACTGCTGTACTGGTGTCACTGTACACACTGCTGTACTGGTGTCAGTGTACCCACAGTTGTACTGGTCTCATTGTACCCACTGCTGTACTGGTGTCACTGTACCCACTGCTGCACTGGTGTCATAGTGCCTACTGCTGTACTGTTGTCACTGTGTCAACTGGTGTATTGGTGTCACTGTACTGTCTGCTGTATTGGTGTCACTGTACCCACTGCTCTACTGGTGTCACTGTACCCACTGTTGTACTGGTGTCACTGTACCCACTGCTGTACTGGTGTCAGTGTACCCACTGCTGTAGTGGTGTCACTATACCCACTGCTGTACTGGTGTCATAGTGCCCACTGCTGTACTGTTGTCACTTTGCCTACTAGCATATTGATGTCACTGTACCCTCTGCTATATTGGTGTCACTGTACTCACTGCTGTACTGGTGTCATCGTGCCCACTGCTGCACTGGTGTCATAGTGCCCACTGCTGTACTGTTGTCACTGTGCCAACTGGTGTATTGGTGTCACTGTACCCTCTGCTGTTTTGGTGTCACTGTATCCTCTGCTGTATTGATGTCACTGTACCTACTGCTATACTGGCTCAGTTAGAAACACTTAAGCACTGCATCACACTGCTTCTTGTTGCTTAATCAACACCTACTTCCAAATATTTTTCCAATTTAAATTTTAAAAAGTGAAAAATCTCCTCCACATTGGCCACTGCTGTATCAGCAGAAAAGGGCTGTAGACTGCCTGTGTTGTTAGTGTTTCATTCCAGCTCATTCCTTCAACCAAACAGCCAGCCATCTCTCCATTTATTAGCCCCCCATGATATTCTGGCAAGTCAGAGATTTATACACTCATCACAGCTTCTGTTTATTTTCCCTTTTAATTTTCTTCTAATCTAGAAGCTAGCAGTGGCACTCATTTTGCTACCTTTATTAGACTCTGCAGGTTAGAAAAAAAGAAAATGAGGACTACATTTACAGATCACATTGACAGGAACAATAAAAAACAGAAATGAGCATTTTGATGCAGTCATTTTATTTTTAATTTTTTCTTACAAATGATTCACCCGATAGTTCAACTGGAGTGCAACATCTCATTTACAATAGTGTCCTACTTTTATGACATCTTGCAATTGAACAGAATGGAATGCTGTGAGGTCACTGACTTTCTCGGGGTCACACAGTATGTAAATGAATCTAGTAGGATTTGAAGCCTGCTCTTCTGTTTCCAAAGCCTGTGCTCTGACCACTAGAGTCTACTGCTGCCTAACATCTTCTGCATGTAACATCTGTTAATGACACATCAATTAATATCCCTTTCTTTTTGAAATATTGCTTTTTCCCTCTGTTACCAGTGCTGCCATCTCTCTGCCCTGGCCAGTTTCCAATCCCAGCATTCCTTTCTGCGTCATTTATCCAGCCTTCAGAGGGTCCACAAAGTGCACATCTCCCTCTGTGGTGATTACATTAAAGATGGAGGCACATCCCCCCCCACCAGTCTGCAAAGTGTGTTTCTCCTTCTGTGGTAGATTCCATTGAAGGTGGAGGCAGGTCCCCGGCCCACAAAGTGAGCTTCTCTCTTTCTTCTCTTTCTTTTTCTCTGTGGTGGATTCTGTTGGGGATGAAGGCAGGTCCTCACAGGTCTGCAAAATGAGTTGCTCTGTCTCTCTGTCTTTCTGGTGAATTCCACTGGGGATGGGGGCAGGTGCCCGCAGGTCCACAAAGTGAGTTTCCTCTCTGTGGTGAATGATGTTGGGGATGGAGGCTGGTCCTTGCAGGTCCACAAAGTGAGTTTTTCCCTTTGTGGTGGATTCTGTTGGGAATAGAGGCAGATCCCCACTGTTCAGCAACCATGGTGCCACGCCAACACAGCACCGAGCCAAACATGATGCTGGGCCAAACACAGTGTGGGCCAAACACAACGTTGGGCCAAACATGGCGCCGGGCCAAACATGGTGCCTGGTCAAACCTGGTGCTGGGCCAAACAAGGCAGTAGGCCAAACATAGTGCTGGGCCAACATGGCATCGGGCCAAACACGGCACCGTGAAGGCTCCCTTCTGCAATCCTGAAGAGATGTCCTGATGAGGCTCAGTGAAGCTGAGAGAAAACTGACAGAAAATGTTTCATAAAATCACTAAACTGATACAAAAATAATAAATTCTAGCTTTAAACAACTAACAACTGATATGAACTGAAAGCGGCTGTCATATTGATGTGAAGTTCTGATTCCCAAAGGGTGAGTGACGTCGTCATTGAAGTGCACTCAACGGCGGGAAAAAAGGAACTGCGGCAGTTAGGGTCTGGTGCTGAGGTAAGCCTGGTGCTGCAAGCCACTCTCACGGTGCTGTGCATGTGCACGGCTTGCCTCGGCACCAGTCCTCCTGAAAAGTTCTGGCTCCTGCAGGGTCCTAGTGCCTCCGCCACAGACCCATTAGTGTGACTAAATGGTGAAGATACATTTCTGGAAGATTAGTCTGATACAATGTACCTACAGTAAACCAAAGTGTTTCTGCACACAAAGTGGGCATTGGGACCAACCTCACACTGTAGTATGGAGCCCTTTGTGCTGACTGTTGCCCTTTAAAAACTGAATCTCATCTGTACGAGTATATGTAGTTCTTGTCAGTAACAGTCCCCCTCCCCAAAGACACACACACACACACACACACACACACACACACACTGACTCCCTCTATAGGTAGCTCCTAATCCCAGCACGTTAGTCACTTCCTAGTGAATAATGAGCACGGTGGGGTGTAGATACACATTCATGTTGTAGAGCAGGCTTCTTATCTCTCTTGAGGGTTGATCGGCAGCTGTAAATCTGCATATTCATGAGACCACTTTAATTTGGAATGAGTCACCATTCTGCGCTGCAGAAAAAAAATGCTCCATCTCTTTGAAAGGAACATAGAAAAATTGTTTGCTTTCCATGTTGCCCTGTGTGTGCCTCAAATAGAACACCAAGACATTTGCTATTACATTTCCCAGTTCACAGGATGACGGCTCACAGCACGGTGTCCGGATAAAGGAGAATTCATTCAAGACTTATCACTCAGCAGCTGAAGAGTACTGGGCCAGTTGATTGTTAGTTTGAGGAAAGCAACCTCTAACCATGTCAGTTTTGTTTTTTAGATTCTCAACATTTAGAGCTCAGATTCAAATCTGATCCCTGAATGCACATGGTGACATACCAGTAAGGGGATGTTTGACACCTTGGTGGCTACTTCAAGGGACGTTGCTCCTCTTGTTATCAATGAAGATGGCAGAGCATAATAAAATGCAGTCACTGGCCTCATTTCCAAGCTCGGTAGGTCCTGTACTGTTCGAGTCTGGCAACATTCAGAATCTGCCCCATCATTTCACAGTTTGGGACACAGAATACTGCACTTCTCTCCCATACACCCCCGCAGTTTGTTATTCAGTTTTCTCCTGCCTATGTGAACAGATTGGTTTTACTGGTGCCAACTTTAACACCCACTTCTAGCAAAAGGCTACAGCAATCCTGCCAGTTGTAATTGCTTAGGATATCAGCAGCACACACACTGGCTTAGTGATGACACACCACAACACACCTGCCAATACTAAACACAACACCAGCGACACACACACACACACACACACACACACACACACACACAAACACACTGGCTTAATGATGGCACACTGCAATATACCTGCCAATATTAAACACAACAACAGCAGCAGATACACTGGCTTAGTGATAACACACTGAAACATACCTGCCAATATTAAACATAACAGAGGATGCACAGAGGCTTGGTGATCATACCCTGCAACACACCTGCTAACACTGAACACAACAGCAGTGGCACAAACTGGCTTAATGGTGGCACCTTGTAACACGCTTGCTAATACTGAACACAAAATCAGTGGTGCACACACTGGCTTAGTGTCAACATACCAACACACCTGCTGATATTAAACACATCAGCAGCAGCACACACACTAGCTTAGTGATGCCACACTACCAATTCTGAAAACAGCAGGAGTGGCACACTGCAATGAGGGCAGTGGTGTGCATCAGCTCAATGGTATATAATCAGTCAACCCCGCACCCCCCCAACACACACAGTTTTTCTTTCCCTCATCATTTATTTATTTATTTAGCTTTTGTTAACCAGGTAAGCATGCTAGACAGTCATGTGCCTATTTTCAGGTGAGATTTGTTCAGAGAAAAGCTTTTTTTTCCCCACACACATGAATAAGACTTAGAAACACATAACTACCACTGTTACCTTCTTAGCATGACTGCCAGTGCCAAGAATCCAGCTGTGGCAGTTCTGTTTTGTAAGTTATGATATAGCCATATAGCTTGCCAAGCTATGAGGCTGGTAACTGTAGCTTGTCTCTCTCAGCAGAATGCTTTGAAGCAAATCACTGCCTAGCTTGATGAGACCACTGCAACGGGAATTTCTCACTGGAGTAGGCTTTGAAGCAATCCATCCAGCTGTTGAGCCACCCCCCGGGAATCAAACCTTGATCTCTTCACTAACTGCATTAATACTGAAGCCCATCAGACAGCATGTTCTGTCACCACACAGTCCTGGTATTTCTCATTTAAAAATGGCATCTTGCATCACAACATGTGGTCCTCTGTGCAAAACAAAATGATGCACATTGCCTTCTGTGAAAACAGTGTGTGTCTGTGTATGTATCAGAAATGGCAGAATAAACCACACACCTTAACAATCATTTGTCAATGCTGAACATTTGATCCATTGGAAGATGTCCACCCCTGCACTTTGTTTATGCCCTTGAGGTACTTGAATGTGTCTAACATGTCCCCCCCGCTTCCTCCTTTCCTCTAGTGAGTACATATTGAGGTCCTTTAATCTCTCCTGATATGTTCTGTGTTGCAAGCCGTGTACCATTTTGGTTGCCTTTCTGTGGACTGCCTCCACCCTATCAATGTCCTTGCGCAGTTGCGGCCTCCAGAATTGCACATAGTACTGTAGGTGAGGCCTCACTAGTGCATTATACAATGTCACCACCACCTCATGCCTTCTATTAGTGATACCTCTGCCTATGCACTCCAGCATGCCACTGGCCCTCCTTGCAACATTTGTGCTCTGTTTTGATACCTTTAGGTCATCAGAACTGATAATTCCTAGGTCCCTTTCTTCCTTGGTGATCGTCAGCACCCGCCCCCATCCTGTAACTCTCCCCAGGTTTCCCTCTTCCCAGGTGCATTATTTGCGCTTCTTTGCATTGAACATCAGCTGCCATTCCTCAGACCATTTTTCAAGCCTCTCCATGTCCCTGCTCATTTTCTCCAGCCCTTCTGGAGTATTCACTCTGTTACAGATGTTGGTGTCATCTGCAAACAGACAGACAGAACTTTCCTTCTAGCCCTTCCACAATGTCTGTAATGAAGACATTGAACAGGACTGATCCCAGAACTGATCCTTGAGGTACCCTGCTGGTCATCACCATCTCCCCAGATTGAATTCCGTTACCACCACCCTTTGCCTCCTGTCCATCAACCAGTTTCTAACCCAGTTTATCAGCTTGTGCCGTATGGCCAGACTACCCATCTTGTTAACCAGCCTTCTATGTTGGTCAGTGTTGGAAACTTTTCTGAAATCAAGGTAGGTGACATCCACCACCCCTCCCTGATTTACTTCTTTACTGAGGCATTAGGGTTTCCAACCCTAATGCCAACCCCCATCCCCACCCTGCAGAGACTGACAGGCACTGGAGGTCTGCCTTTGGGTCATTGGCTGTAACACTCATGCAATTCCACCTCACCACACCCTGCAGACACTGACAGGCATTGTGGTGTGCCTTGGGACCTTCGGCCCTTATGCTCACCCCATTCCATAAGGAAATAAGCTGAGATGGGTGCAATATAGGAGAATGGGGTGAACGTTAGGGCTGAAAACTCCAAGGCACATCTCGATGCCTGTCACTGGCTGCAGGGTAGGGGTGGGGGTGGAATGGCATGAGCATTATGGCTGATGACCCCAAGCAACACCCCTGATGCATGTCAGTCTCTACAAGGTGATGGGGTGGGGCGTTACGGTTGGAAACCCTAATGTCCCAGGCATTCATTGGTATTTTCTCTCCAAATTTTCAACATGAGCTTTTTGGAACCCCACCTCATGAATAGTGGCACTATCATTTTGTTACTCAATCCGGAAAAGTGATTTTGTGCATCGACTGCGTCTTTCCGCACCACAGGTTCAAAAACACATTTTGGGCAAGATGAAAAAAATGATAGCTATACTGTTCATGAGGTGGTGTGAAAAACTGGCAATGTTGAATATTTAGAGTGAAAATATTAAAATTTGCCAAAGTTATGCACATGCATAGCGAAATTTCAACAACTGCACGTAACTCAAGCGTTTTTGGGTATATATGTCCAAATTTTCAACATGGCCTTTTTAGGACCCCACCTCATGAACAGTGACACTGTGAATTCATTAATCCATCTCGAAAGTTGATTTCACACAGCAACCATGCCATTCTGTGATACAGGTGTGAAAACACATTTTGGGCAGGATTTGAAAAATGACAGCTGTACTGTTCACAAGGAGGTATGAAAAAACGTCAATGTTAAAAATTTGGAGTGAAAATATTAAAGACTGGCAAAGTTACAAGTGTTCGTAGAAACTGCTTATGACATGCTCATAATGCAGTAATTTTTTGGAATTTTTTCACCAAATTTGTAACGTAGGCTTTTTGGGATCCCACCTCATGAACAATTGCTCTGTTATTTTGTTAATCGGTCCTGAAAGGTGATTCCATGCATGTAACACAAAATCACCTTTCAGGACAAAGTAACGAAATGACAGTAACAGTGTTCATGAGGTGGGGTCCCAAGAACCCATGCTGAAAATTTGGGGCCAAAATTCCTAAAAATGTCTGAGATATCAACATAAGTTGACCCCCATTGACTGCCATTATACGGTGCTTACCTTTGATTCTTCAGTTTGCCGGTCAGCTTTGAATGGTGCAGACATGTCCCGGTTCAGAGAAGATGACAGCGCTGACCCGGAGGTGGTATGGGGCACGTGGGGGCGGAGGTGGGTGCTCAGTGGAGGGTGGGGATGGGGAAGGGGGACTGGGGAGATGATGAGGGACCGTTTTCTTTTTTGCAGGTTAAAAAAAAAGCAAATCAGGGGACCATTTTCTTTATTTAGAGGTATAAAAAAATTAATACTTTTGGGCACACTGGGGTGGGCTCCCACTGTGCCACATGAGTTGGGGGAAGGGATACATGCTGCCGACAGGGGGATTGAGAACTCCTGTCAGCAAAGAAAGTGGCCTTGGGGGATGGGGGACATCCGACACTGGGAGTGGTAGGTAATCTTTTATTGTTCGACTGAAAGTCTTTACAAAAATTATAAAACGATACAATTTTTTTTCACAATCATTTGCATTGTTATTGCACATGACATTACACATAACACTATACATGTCTATTGCAAATTACAAAATAATTATTACATAAATTCATACACCAATTATTTAGGAATAAAATTCCTAAATTCGACCACTTCATCTTATAAATAAATCCCTTTTTAAGAAATTTACAAGCGCTGTTAATATATTCCTACTTTTTGTATTAAACAAAAATATAATTATTTGTTTGGAGGGGAGACCAAGGGTAGCCAATAATGGTGCCAACCATTTTTTTCTAAGAGTCTCATATTTATGGCAGTGCAAAACTATGTGCTTGAGATCGTCTTGAAATCCCATGATGCAGTTACATTCTGAAATCAATACCCCATCACATTTCTGATCATGTAGTATGTAATTAGCTGCATATAGCTCAAACCTGAATCTGGTAAATATCCTTCTTTCCTGTGGATCAGTTAAAGTAGTCATATAAGGCTCCAGACCATATGATGTTTTCAATATTTTAAAACCAATGAAAATGCCTTAGTTTATTAATCTTTTCTTGGTCTAATGCCATAAAATGACTTCTAACTCTATTTTTAATTTGTTCCACTATTTTGAAAAAAAAAGAGTGCTATAAATTTCATTAAATATAATTGCCATACCCCATTGTAAAATATTTTCTTTTATGGTTTTAATTGTTCCTGATGTAAAATTGAAAGAGTGATTTTTATTTGCTCTTCCAAATACAGGTTAGGCAGTCTGTGATCAGGGGAAAAGAAATACCTGTAGTATAAAGATAATTCGGCATTCAGCTGCCAAAGTTGCCAAAGAAAATTGTCCCAACTCCTTCCTTAGAATTTCTGCTAGCACAGATTGTTCCACTCTTATCAGAGAGCGATACATTTTATTTATCACTTCTAAGGGTTTTAAGTCAGCAGGATACCATATTTCAATGGCATACAAAATACTTGTCTTTATTTTTGTATTAATGAGTTTTAGTAGTCCCAAGATCGAGCTTCAGCCTATCTTTCCACTAAATCATTTAAAAGCTCCGAATGCTGTTCTCAATTTTTGAATCATAGTTTTAATATGTAAATTCCATGAAGAATTTGATGAAAATCTCAAGTCTAAATAGTCATAATGTGATTTAAGTTCCACTTTATTTTTCTCAATAAATAATGAAGGTATCTTACTATTTGTTTGACCAAAAACCACCATATTTGTTTTCTGAAGATTTATTTTTAATCCATCATTGTTACATAACTCTGTAAATCTACTAACCTTATGTTGCAGGCCAAGCAGCGATGTAAATTAAGAACTACATCATCTACATAGGGTAAAATGGGTATTGTTTCTGCAAAAATATTCGGAGAGTGAAAATCCAGATTATGACACTGGGAGTAGGCATTCTGGCATCGGAAAGACAAATAAATATAAAAAAAACAATTATCTGGCCACACTGGGGTGGGCTCCCAGTGTGCCACAATGGGGGGATACATGCAGATGAAGGGATTGGGCACCCCAATGTCGACAGAAAGAGTTTAGGGGAACAAACCAGTTTGATGCAGGATTCTGCATTGAAGAAAAGATGTTGGGGGACAGTTTTCATTTTTCACAGGTTTATTTTTAATAGCACATTTCAGCATGCTGGGGTGGGCTCCCAGTGTGCCACATTAACGGAAGGATACATGCCAACATGCGGAATGGGCAACCTGATGTTGGCTTTAACAGAAAGCACCGCGGCTAATGTTGAGGCGGGGGTTGGGGACAGCAGACAACCAAGCACTGGGAGAGAAAACTGCACTGTGGCTATTGTTTAAGCTTTTGGGGTGGGGGTCAGAGGGAGCAAAGACTGGTGGTAACTGTGGCCATGCACATTAGTGTGCACTCTAATGCGCGTGGCTGGAGTTCGGGCTATAGAAGGAAAGAAGCGCTCCCAATGGAGCTGTTCATTCCTTTTAAGTAGAGAACGCACCACATCAGCAAAGCTGAACTGCTGTCATGAGCAGAGTACCTAGTAATTGGTGTGCACTGCTAAACTCATTGCCATTTCAGCTGTAATTGGCTTGGCAGCGAAACACCTCTCATTTCCCATTATTGCCCCAAGACGTTTGATGCGCAAGTGCATCAAACGCAAAAATTACACTTGTGTGAAAATGTTACACAGCTCCAATTTACATACCCACTAAATTTGTATACTGGAGGGGGAAGTGTAGAGAGCTTATAAAACCCACCATAAATTTAAAATATCACTGCTAAAAAACATGACATCAGTGGGAATGTTAGCAGAGTGTACTTTCCAGAGAATCCCAATGTAACCACTGGTGGACTTGGTTACAGAAACAGCTCACTGTATGAGTTTACAAACATGGGGTCCTATGCATGATGCCAACATGCAGCGTAAACTGGGTGCTATGGCATCGCTATGACTGAATGCCATGGAGCGGGGTCCTGTGGCCCCACACGGCATCCATAAACCGGGCACAAGTCAGCTACACACCCAAACCCTAGCCGCATGCCAGCACTACATGCCATGCACCAAGGCACATAGTCCTCTCCACAGGGGGTGCTGTGTGGAGCAGATTACGGCTGCTGGGACCCTGCGTAACCCACTGTGTGCTCCTTCATACATGGCCTGCCGGTTGTGGTGGAACAAGTTTACTGATCTCCATTATGCCTCAGCCCACTAGGCTGCTAGTGGGGGCCAGGGCAGCTAATGGTCCGACCACCAAGACAAGGAAGATCTGGGTCCATACGGGCAGTGCCACTCCACACCCGCCCCTCCCTTATAGGCCAGTCCTGACCCTGTAGTGCCATGTGCCCTCCCTTCCCACACATGCCCATCCCGTCTCTTAGCTGTACATGCCCCCCCATGGCACCGACAACCGCTCACCTCTCCGTCTGTCTACATACCCCCCTTTCAGTGCAGCGGCCCCCGATGGCCAACAGCACAGCTCTCTGCACACCTCCTCAGCTGGCTGTCTAAATTATGCTGGGAATTCATCCCTATAAATAGGGGTTGTGTTCCCAGCATCACTGAGATGGCCAGTGGCCGAGGAGGTGTGTGGAGGGCTTTGTCATTGGCCATCGGGGGGCCATGGCATTGATGGGCAGGTATGTGGACAGAAGGAGGGGCAGGGGCTGTCGGTACCGGGGGGGCACTGGCCATTGCCCACTGATGTGGGTGCTCGGCTACCGGGTTGGGGTCTGGAATGTGTGGCTGGTCCGGGCACCACTGGGTGGGGGGGGCTGGCACTGATGGGGTAGGGGGTTCTCTTTCATGTAGGGGTCACCATGGTTTGGGGGTCCTCCACTCTGCACTACTGCCTGGGGCTACAATTGTTTGGAGGGGGCAGGTCTGCAGTGGCACTATGGGGCCAGGGCACAACAGTGTTGCCGGCAGGTGGGCTGAGGTCATTTCAACCTCTGTACATGGAGGCATAGCTGCACAGGTCTGGGTGCCTGCGGAGGTTATTCATGCACCTGGACCCACACTGTATCATGCAAGAGATCCACTGTGGGACCCATGTTGGGCATCCGAATGGATGCCTGGCTGGGTCCGTGACTCTGCCCGCACCCACCCTTCATGGACCTGCATGGGGGGGTGTGGATCCATGGACAGGTGGTGGCCATTAGTAAATAATGACTGGTGTGCACCTGTCCACAGGTGCGGAGCTGCATGGGCGGGTTACGTGCTTTTGACGCGTAACTTGCACCCATTAGTGCATTAGACACACTGTTGCTAGATTTTAGACAACACTTGTGACTTGAGCAATATATTTTTTGTAAATGTTTTTTTCATTTTATCCTACTTTTTCTATGACAGCCTTGCTCAGATCCTTGCCAAACCTATTGTAATAACTTTTTGGGGCTGGAGGTGGTGTACTGGCAAGGAAGTCTGCTGTACCCTGACTGTGATCCCTCTGCTGTTCCAGGGCTGCTCTCTCTCTTTCTCTCTCTCTCTCACTGAACACTTGCTGCTGAAGGGTAGCAGGTCAAAGGGCAGTAGGAAAGGTCTGACTTATCAGTGCAGTGGTTAGGGTACTACTCATGATGCCGGTGACCCAGGTTTGGGAACAAGCCTGGGTTGTCACTGGCGGCCAAGGATCGAGCATCCCAGAGTATGCTTTCTTCCTCCCTGGAGGGTGGACAGTGTGCCTGGCTGTGCTATCGCCACCGTGGTGACCACAGGTGGTAATACAGGCTAGAGCCGTGTTGGGTGGGCAGTGGGATACTGCAAAGTGCATGCACATGGCAAACAGTTCCTTGACAGAGGCCCTGAGGCTGGGTAGGGTCAGAAAAACTGTCCTGGCTGTGCAGGATGATGATGAGATCCTCCCCATGACTGTGGCCCCTGCCCTAGGATGATGATGAGATCCTCCCCATGACTGTGGCCCCTGCCTTAGGATGATGATGAGATCCTCCCCATGACTGTGGCCCCTGCCTTAGGATGATGATGAGATCCTCCCCATGACTGTGGCCCCTGCCTTAGGATGATGTTGAGCTCCACCTGCTGACTGTTGCCCCTGCCTCCATTTCCCAAGGAAGACCAAGGAGCTAGGGAGTAAGCCCCGATGACCCTGCCATGAGGTGCAGGAGGCAGGGGTTAGGTTGCAAGTGTGTAATGGGGCCAGGAAGGAAACAGCAGAAGGTGGCAAGCCAGAGAAGTAAAGGAAAAAAAACAGAAAAAGTGTCAGGAAGGGGGATGTTGGGTGATTCCCTCCCAGGGCAGCCTGCGCTGCACTGAGTAGCACTACAGAACCCAGTACCACACTGATCCAGCTCCTCAAGCTCGCTCCCACACCTGGGTCGCTAGGCCATCAGGAGGCCACAACATTACATTCTTCATGAAAAGAACAACATTCTACTGTATATTATCTTGTTTTTCTTTTTTAATTAAATATTCTAAATGAGATTTGTTTGCAACATCTGTGAAAGTTGGGGAGCCTGATGATTAAATCAAGAAGTTACAGCAGCAGTGCTGGCTCCAACACAAACAGCTACTTAAAACAATGGTATAATAAGTGGTAAGGCAATTATATTTATATAGCACCACCGATAGAGGTGGCAAGCACTTTACAAAAAACATAAAACAGAACAGACAGTGAAACAGAATTAAGCAATAAATAATATAAAATAGTCAAATAACATGGGTCCTGCCTGACCTGATCCATGGCAACCAGGGAGGCTTTGTAAAGGGCCACCAGGCCAAACATAATACTACGAGAGTGGTGAATACAATGTGGAGATACTCCAAAAGGTGGCAGGGGCTGCTTGGATCAGTTTACTGGTGCTGGAAGCTGAGGTGTTTGACTGGGACTAGTGACTCTTCATGTTTGCAGTGCTGGAGCACTTTAGTTTTGGCCCAAATATCAGAAGCTGGATTAGACCACTGTACCACTCCCCACAATCCCAAATCTTGACCAATGGCTACATGCCGCAGGCTTTCCCCTTTAATGGGTGAATGCAACAAGGATGTCCCCTGTCCCCCCTGCTCTATGTTCTCACAACAGAACTTCTAGCGGTCAGCATAAGGGGAGACTGGTTATATGAGGTCTACCTTTTCAGGGTGCAGACCACAAAATATCCTTGTTTGTGGATGATGTCCTTCTGTGCCTGGCCAACCCGTAAATAGTGCTAACAGCAAAGACAGATGTCTTCAAACTCTATGACCCCATATCTTGTCACATAATAAACTGCCCCAAGTGTGAATGTCTCCTGTTGGGAGGAGGGAGGGTTCCCCCTCACTGTCTCGGGAGTACGTATCAAGTCCTTGGACAGCATTAAATGCCTGGGAATATACCTCCCCAAGAAAGTCTTTAACCTTGGCACACTGAATTACCAACCACTCCTGCAAAAAATGTTATCTTATTCTGATAAGTGGAAGTCTCTGCTGCTCTCCTTTCTGGGTAGAGTAAGCACAGTTAAAATGTTCATTCTGCTACTTTACCTCTACTTATTTCAAACCCTCCCAGGATACATATCTCTCATGTTTTTCATGTCTTTAAAAAGCTATATCACTAATCTTTAATGGCAGGGGAGGTGGGTCAGGGTTAAATAGTCCATTTCAGGTTCTGCTATACTGCTGCCTAGCTATCCTTTCTTAAACATGCTCTACAAGTAGACTGTGGTTGACCAGCCTGGGTGGCTTTGGAATCTCAGGACCTGAAGGACTCCTTAATGTGATCTCTCCTGTGGATCCCATATCTATCGAAGAACCCTTTCACCAAAACATTACTTAAAATGTGAGCAAGGTTCCATGAGATAATAGCCCACCCATCAGGGATATATCCCAGGAGGTGGGCATCTTGGAGAACCTGTGGCAACACAAAGACCCACCAGGGCCAACCAGGAAAGTAGTCACCAAATGGAGGGGACAAAGACTGGCAACTGTATGTAGCCTATGAGGGAGGACTCCTACTCCCCTTTCACGCACTTGTGGCCAGATATTCCCTGTCTCCATGTGACTTCTTTGCCTATCTACAGGGCAAGGCTAGCCTAGCCAGAGAAGAAGGCTTGTTAACACAAGGGTAAAGTAGGTAATGTGGGGAGAAAATCCTTCTCGATCCCAGACAGTAGGCCAGGCCAATGCAACAATTTTAACAATTGCTGTTGGGCAGCCTCCTGCCTCCAGCCTCCAGAACCCCACAAGACTGTCATGGAACATTGGCAGAGGAATTTTGGGGGACATATACTGATGGAAAATGAATGGGAGCAAATTCTAAAAACAATGGGAACCTCCTCGTTCCTAAAAAACGGCCTTGGCTCAGTGTAGTTACCCGGTTAACAAAGTGAATAAATAAAAATGACAGAAGGAGACAGATCTGCTTCTACTGTCTACATAGGGTGTACTTCACACTAGTCCTGGCTCAGAAGATGGACCCTGCCAGATCAGAACTCTGTCCTAAGTGTCAGGCAGCTAAAGGGATTTTTTATCACACGGTTAGGATGTGCCCATGCATCCAGACCTTTTGGGCAGAAATAATCCACTTGCTGGCCAAAACATTGGGATCCCCCCAATCTTGTCACCAGAAGTGATGCTCCTGGGTCTACCTACTACAAACTCGCAAAACAAAGTTTACTTACACCCGCTATGAAGACTGGGGATTACAGTGGGTATTTATTTTATTTTTTTACTTATTTATATAAAGTCTCGGAATTACAATCCTTTGAGTCAGGGACTCATTTACAAAGGCTCCACGTCATACATCGATTGTGGACAAATACAGAGTATGATAAGTACAGTGACTAAGTACAGAGACAAAATGGATAATACATATACAGAGCAAACACCGAAGGTGTGTAACTGTGAATCATAAATTAGAATCAGAGTAAATTTAGCAATGGAACTTCGCCATTGCTAGAGGAGTTTATCTGCAATCACAGTTAGAGCTGGACATAATGTGAGTACGTAGCTCAGATTTAAAAGGCCCCAGCCTGGGAATAGATAGGGCAGTATTAGGGAGGGAGTTCATCCAGAGTGGTGCCCTGTAGCAAAAGGACCTTTGGCTGGCAGTGGTCCTTGCAAAAGGGATGCGGAAGGCAGTGGTGACAGAGTGTCTTGTGGCCCTCATTGGCAAGCACGTCTGGAGAAGCGAGAGACAGCCAGGGGGAGCTTGCCCTAGTTGAATTTTTTTGGCCAATAAGCAGGTCTGATAGAATGGGCGCCCCTGAAAGTGTAGCCATGATGACTGTTGGTAGAGGTCACAGGTATGTGTGAGGTGATCGCAGCCTATGGCCAGTTGGCAGGCTTTGTTAAAGGTGCACTTAATGCTGGTCAGGGCAGTGTCAGAGGAGGCACCATATATGACTATGCCATAGTCTACCAGGGAAAGGATGGAGCTAGAGATGGCTAAACAGAGGGCATCAGGAGGGAGACAGGGCCTATATTTATACAGGAGACTGATTCTAATGTTTATTGAAGAGCAAGTCAATGCTATATGCTCACGGAAGGTAAGGGCCGAGTCTAGGGTGACCCCTAGATATTTAAAACTGGCAACTGATTCTAGTGTGATACCCTGGGAATTCAGTATGGATAGTGTGGTCATGTTGTGTTTATATTGAGGGTGGGCGACCTTCTTTTTTTTTTGTAGTTGAGGACAAGTTTGTGGGAGGAGAACCATGATTCTATTTCTGTGAAGGAGCCCTGCAAGGATTGTTGGAGCTGGGTAGGGTCTGGGTGCTGGCTAGAGATCACAGCATCATCAGCATAAAGGAGCAGGCGCCCAGAGGAGACCAGAGGGAGGGAGGGAGGGAGTTTAGGTATAGGGAGAAAAGGAGCGGGCCAAGGATGGACCCTTGTGGGACACGCGACCGGACTGGGAGGCTAGTAGAAAGGGTGCTATTTGGGGGGGGCATGGCCAGCAGGTGAGCTATTAACAGCTTCGTGGATGAGCTCCATATCTAACAGCTAATATCTACAGATTTTCTATTGATAAAACTATCTGAATAAGAAAACTAACTTCAAAACTTGATAGAGCTCATTGTCCTGATCACTCCAATATCCTTTTCTTGAATTTCTTGCTGATTGTTCCAAAGCTATGGGGTACACAAATAAAGCGGCACCCGGTGGAGATGCTTCCCTCCTGAAAGACGCTAAATCTGGCCAAGCAAAGACTCTGCAGTGGCAGAGGAGTTCGCTCAACCAACCAATGCGGCTTTACTTAAAGCCATACAGAAGTTAGACGGCAGAATGGAATAATTTACAGTCCAATTTAAAACAACAGCTACTAAAATCGAAAAACTGGCAGAGGAAACTAAAATGGCTACTAAATCTGCTGCAACAGCTATGACCATATCTGCAAGCTTAGTGAAAGAAAACGGGTCTCTGAGAAGGTGGCTTGAAAATTTGGAAAATATGTCCAGAGCTGTGAATGTTCGTATTTTGGGCATACCAGAGCAAGCTGAGGGTGAAGATCTGCCTGGTTTTGTTAAGTCCCTCTTTCAGACACTTTTCCAGGCGCCACATGAATATCTTATAACCAGGGCCTACAGGATCATGCCACAAGGCGTGAGGCAGCGCATGGCTTCAGGACAGTTAACCCCTCAGACCCTTTTTGGTGGCGCTCAGGTCGGCAATCGAGAAGGACTACATAATTGCACAAGCAAAAGAAAGAGGAGCGATGGACTGGGAGGGGAGTAAACTACAAATCTTTCTGGACTTAAGTTATGCGATGAGACAACAGAGGAAGGCCTTTGACGATGCAAGGTCTCGCTTGAGACAGTTGGGCATTCAGCATATCCTAATTATGCCAGTCAGCTTGTGTATCTTCCACGAAGGGAGAAACCTATCAATTTTCAGACCCAGGAGAAGCTGGCAAATACCTCAACCATGTGGAGAAGGAATTTCAGGCAAAGGAGAAGGAGATAGACAGTGACATTGGGGACAGTGATCGAGAGACTCTGTGATAAGTACTTTGGAAGTTCTGCTGTTCTTTAAGCTCAGAGCGCATTTGCGTAAATAATGATAGAATTCTGAAGGGAGATTTGTTAAATGATTCAGAAGAAGCTTTACTTATTATACGGAGCTTAAGATACGATGGGAGTAGTGCTTATGGGGATATTTGTGAGTTTTTCAGACTGCAAATATATGCCATATAGTTAGTAGTACCTAACGGTGCATCACACTTTTTGGATTCCAGTTTACTGTTTCCTCAGTGTTATGTTTTAGTTTTCTTTCTGCAGCTTGGTGAGATAGTTGGTGGGCTGTTGTGGGGTTCATCAGGGAAGCTGGTAACTTGTAGTTTCTATAGATGTAGTTGGGGAGAGGTAGCTATCATTATGATAGGGATAAGTGTGTATTATTTTAACAATGTTGATTACTCCCCACTCATGGCAGCAATAAGCCAATTTTGAACATGTATGATGATATGAAAATTAGTATTATTTTGCTAACCCCTCGTAATGTACCACGTTATAGGGGTCCAGTAAGTGTGGTTCTGTAAAAAGGATGAACTGTACTTAAGTACAGTATTTACTATCCATGTACACCTGCCTATATGAGAAATGTGCTGTATGTTTTATGCAGTAAAACCTAATAAACATCAAGTGCAAGAAAAGGTGCTATTTATTTTTACTTGCTGGGTACGGCCATGGAGATAGTTGGAGAACCAGTCAGCTTTCTCTTGGGATACACCAACAGGGAGGAGGGAGTTAATCAGCATACTGTGATTGACAGTATCAAAAGCCTTGGACAGATCAATATTTATTTATTTAGCTTTTGTTTACCAGGTAAGTACACTAGACAAGTAGTATGCCTATTTTCAGGAACGACCCGGGAGAGCACAAAACATACAGTATAGATGCATGGCAACATTGGAGAAACAGCATGATACATTAAAAAACAGCTATAACAACGCTTGTTTAAGGGCAGAGATACTGCCACACATAGTACAAATTGTTACAGGACATAGATAGACATTAGAATCACTGAATACATATTTCATAGACCATCATGGACTCAGAGTGGACAATAGTGACTGCAGAGTATTACATTACAGAGACTAGGAGCAGTCACATCTTGTCGCTTGTTTTAGGTGGGACCACAGGGAGGAGCAAAGGTCCCATGGGAAGGGGCAGAGCTTAACAGAGTCTGGAATGGAGTTCCAGAGCCTAGGCACAAAAGCGCAAAGTCACGATCCCCATAAGGGTCCGAGTAGGGGAACTTTTACAACTCAAGGTCTGTGACCTGAGCTGGTAGGGATGGCATCCGGTTTTGGGAGGAAATGCGCCAGTCCTGATGGTATGCCCGTGGCAAGCACTTTCCTGGTGAAGTTTCCTACACCAAGGATCAGGAATTCCGCAGGGGGGAGCCAGTTGAGTTTGTCATAGAGCTCACATCGGTGGGTGAGTTTGGAAGCAGCAAGTGCAAACCGACAGATATCATTATATGCCGTGTTCCACCGATTAAGATGGATTTGAGGTGACCTGGCAAATAGGTGGTATCCATAACTATGGGAGGGAGAAGCACCCCTCACAAGTGCCAGCCTGGCCTCGGAGTCAGGTTGTATTTGGCCCTGTAGGCAAGGCCAAGCTTACACCTGGTGGCTCTGCAGATGTTTTGGATATGGCTTCCCATGTCAAGTTGTGGGTCGAGGATGACCCCAAGATATTTAATTGAGCTCACTGTTGGCAACAGGGGGCCTCCATCACAAGCTATTTTGAGCATAGCTGATGGGGCTTTTAACTTGGCCGTGGAACCAAAGAGCATGGCCTGAGTTTTGTTAGGATTCAATACCAGTCTGTGGTTGGTAATCCAGGCCGAGACTCTGCTGAAGTCTTCAGATAGGCACTGGTTAAGGTCAGCAGCATTACGAGCATGGGTCACTAGCACAAGGTCATCTGCATAAAGCGTGACTTGGCAACGAGAGGTCACCGTGGGAGTTGATTAATAAAAGTGAGAATAGGAGAGGTCCAAGTACCGATCCCTGGGGAACTCCCCATGGTCACAGCCCTAGGCTCCGAGGACCTTGTTAAAGCAGGTGCGCTGCTTTCACCTGTAGGTAGCCCATCATCCAACTCATGGCATGCGGAGAGAACCCGAGAGCCCTGAGCTGCCCCCAGTAGGTCATGGTTGACAAGGTCAAAAGCTTTTGACAAGTCAATAAATATAGCACCTGACAGTTTGCCCTGATCCATGGCGGATCTAATACTAGAGGTTACAGTAATCAGGGCAGTAGTGGTACTATGACCCTTCCGAAACCATGTTGGGCCCCAGAGCAGCTCATGGGTATCCACGCATTCCGAGAGTTGCTCCGCCACAACCTTTTCCAGGAGTTTACCAAGGGATGGGAGAATAGCAATAGGGCGATAGTTGTCAGGGAGTTTGGGATTTCCTGCTTCAGAACAGGGACTATCCTTGCCTCCTTCCAGATGTCAGGATTATCCCGAGCTAAGGGATAGGTTAAAGATATGGGCAATCAGAGGGGCAATGTAAGCTGCTCCCAGCTTGAGAAGCCTGGGCTCAAGGTTGTCAGGCCCTGCACTAGAGTGCTGGGAGAGGGCAGTCAAGCGGTTCCGAACATCAAGGACAGACACGGCCTTAAGATTAAATACTCTCCGAGGAGGATGTTCACTCTGCATCGGAGGGATATTAAGTGAGCGACCCCCATTGGTCATGAAACGAGAGGTGAGGCCAAAAGGTCGGAGAAGTGGAGATTGAGGTGGTTGGCTATAGTGTGGGGATTATTGCACGAGACTCCATCAATAATCATGTCCACGACACCCGAGTGAGAGGGCCCACTGACGAGGGATTTAATGTTCCTCCAGAACCTCCTAGGATCTCTGACAGAGCTAAGTAGTGCCGATTTACAGAAGTTACTTTTGGCAGCCCTAATGGCTTTTTTACACTGATTCCTGAGTTGCCGATATCTCAGGAGATTATCAGGATCTCTGAACCCTTAGTACTTGCCCAGCATTTGTCTCTCTCCGCATCTGGGCAAGTAAGTCACCATTCAGCCAGAAGGTGGTTGTACCTCTCACCTCCGGGTGACCCTGGGGTGGTCATCTTGGAGAACACCAAAGGAATGTATGAAGCAGGAGGCTGCCACTGAGGGGTCAGAGGCTTCAAGCACCCTGGTCTCGCTAGTACATCCTAGATCGCCAGGAAAGCCTCAGGGTTAAAACTGGAGTATTTTCTGACTTGAATGATTTTGTGTGGAATTCTAGGAGGGATTTTCCAGACACAGTATACTGGGGAGAGTCAGATATGGAGTCTGATAGCGTGCCTGATGAGGCAACCTCTCCAGCCGGTTGGTCAGGATCCAGTCCAGCAGGGAACTTGAGGAACCATTGCTGCCTGTCTCGTCTGGGCATGGATTAGTTGGTTAAGGGATAGGCAGGTTGTGATTCACATTTCCTAATATTGCCACACTCCCAGTTCATGTTGATATCACCCATAATAATGAGTTCATTGTCACCTATACTGGGCCTAACTGCATCTAAGAGGTAAGTGAGTCCTGTCAGACTCCCTAGGGGGTTATAGGCGCACACCAAATGCAGCTTCTTAGCATCGCCCAGCAGCAGGAGCACATGAAGAAACTCACAAGGTGGATGATCAGGTTTACTTTGTGCCACCAGGGAGATTTTCAGATGGGATCTGTAGTAGATGAGGGTGCCACCCCCCTTCCTACCCCCAGTCCTGTCTAGACGAATGAACTCGTATCCTGTTAGGAAGCAGGCAGAGTCAGGAATCGAGGGTTTGAGCCAAGTCTCAGTTATCCCTAGGATGTCTGGCTTGTATAGCTCAGTCCACGCTAGGAGATCGTCTCGGTTAGGAAGCAAGCTCCTACTATTCATATGCACTATTTTTAGTCCCTTATTCCCATTCCAGGCGGCGGGAATATTAGAGATCAGCTTAGATGGCCCAGGATTGAGCTCAATATCTCCAGCCATGAGAAGTGAGAGTAGGGCTAGCCAGGGGAGAAACAATCTTATGAGCGGCCTACCTCCAGGCCTGTGCATGCTTCGGACTTTCTTCACCCTGACCGTACACATAAGGCATCTAGTGTCAAGGCTAAGGACAGTACCGTAGTGCATTACCTTAGTTACAAGTAGGTTGGAAAAGGAGAAATCAGTATCATCATGGGAGGAGGGCCACAACCCTGGGTCAATAAATAGGCTAGGAGTCGAGGTAGCACAATAAAGGAGGACTAGCCCCAGGGCCAGTATCATAATTATTAGTGTTATAAAACCAACCTGCCGCCCCCTCCTGAACATAGGAGAGGTGGCTTCCAGTTCTTCCATGGTAAGGACAGTAGTAACCACCCCCACAGATTATAGGCAACTGGAGACCTAGAAAAGGAGCAAACCAGGGCTCCTGGAAACCTGTAAAAGTGGCAAACCAGGACACCCCGTATGGTAGGGCCCCAAAAGGAACAGATCACCACAACTAGCGTGCTGGGGGGGGGACCCTCGGTGTAGCTCACCCATGCCTCCCCTCCTCTCGTCAGCAGCTTGCAGTAGTTGAAGGCGTTGGGACAGCAGATAGCAGAGCAGGAACTAAACAATGCTGATAGGCAAGCAGGTGGTGAAAATAGGAAAATGTCTTTAAAGGCAAGACAGAACAAGTGTTAGGCCTAATAGCTGCACTCTGTATCTTTAAGAGGAGTTGCAGTATTAGAGAGAGGGGAGGATGAACATTGCTAGGGGTTGTGCCGAGGGGGGGAGGGGGAGTATTTAATAAAGGCTGGAGGTGGGGCATGGGGGGGCGGGCGTAAAAATTCAAACAGCAAGGAGACAGAAGGACAGAAAGTGAAAGAGAAATTAAATTATTTGCACGGCAAAGCTTACAACTATGACCCAAATGGAATCTGGTCTAAACAGAAAAAACTGTATCACTTTAAACTTACTTTCTGATCCAGGGTAGCTTACCACTGGACCTTAAAACAAAAAGATTTTACAATCTACAAACCTGCAGCCTAAATGAACTTGCACTTCAAACTACCCTTACAGTGCAAAATTGCTGTAAACAAGCTTAGGTTCATGTTTAAGTTAGGATTTACAAGATAATTTGGAGAGACTTAACAAGTACCACAATCAGAATATAACATTAGCTTAAGGTCCAGAGAGGAAACAGCAGTAGCAAAGAATTAAAGAACTGCAGCAGCCCGTCAGCAGGCAGAGTCGATGGTTCTGGACAGTCCAGTTTCTGCAGCGTACCTTCGGTCTGGTGAACAGCGGGCAGTGCAGCGAGGAAGGCAGCCAGCGGACAGAAGAGGTCCGCCCAGCTGCTTGAAGCAGCAGATGCACCCATGTCAAGGGTGAAGCTTCGGTCTGGTGAACAGCGGGCAGTGCAGCAAGGAAGGCAGCCGGCGGACAGAAGGGGTCCGCCCAGCTGCTTGAAGCAGCAGACGCACCCGTGTCAAGGGTGAAGCTAGACAGATCCAGCCAGGGTTCCCTGGTCAAGGGCATCTCTTTGCCCCCCACACCCCCATGTTTGTTTTTTAATGGGGGGGTGTTAGGACTGAAGCCCACCAACTCAAATAAACTACTAAAAATAACCCAATGACTGATTTAAGACAGTAGTGTAACTTGCTCCCACGCTAATAGCGTAGGTCCATTGATGGTCCACTCAAGCAGAGCAGTAGTTGTATTGTGCCCTTTCCTAAAGCCATGCTGCTGCTGGCACAGTAGATGGTGCAAGTCTAAATAGTCAGTGAGTTGATCTGCAGCTATTTTTTCCAGTGTTTTAGAGAGGGGAGGACTTATGGAAATGGGCCTATAATTACTACTAGAGGAGCGGTCTTCATTTTTATGAACTCGAGTGATAACCGCCCTTTTCCATAGTGTAGGGAACTGCCCTAGGCACAGGAGCATGTTGAATCTTTTTGTTAGGGGTGCTAGGACTGCAGCCAGGGTTAAGGAGAGCAGTTTTGCATCGAGAGAGTCACCAGTCTGCCTTGTCTTTCCAAGGAACTTGGTGAGATATGTGCGAGCGACACTAGGGGAGATCATTTTGAAGTAAAAAGGAGGAGCACTGGGGGGTGGCCGGAACTGTCCAGTAGATGCACAAAAGAAGTCGGGAGGGAGGATAGAGCTGAGGTCAGAGAAAGATGCATTGAGGGCATTAGCTATCTTACTAGGGTCTTGGGTGGAAACACCGTCGATGACAAGCATGGAGGGAGGAGGGGAAGGAGATTTGCCACTAAGCTCCTTCATATTTTCCCAGAACCTCCTCCCATTTCCCCAGGTGGCAGTAAGGTTGGACTGATAGAAAGCTTCCTTAGCCTGGCGGATAGCCCAGGTGCATGAATTACGGGCAGCATGATACAGTTGGCGATCAGAGGGGTGACCAGACTCAAGGGTACGGTGCCATAGGTTATCACGGGCCTTCATTTGGTCAAGCAAGGACCGATTTACCCAGGGGGAGGATTTAGTTTTTTCAGTCTGCTTAACAAAGGGGAAAAGATATCACAGGCGGCTTGGAAGGAACTGATGAAGAAGGACAGGGCGGCATCCACTGACAGGTGATCTAGTGGAGACCAGTCGAGGTTGAGGGGATGGGTTTGGAGATGTGCCAGGGACCCCTTCTTTAGCTGGCAATACATGGCAATCCTCAGTAAGAAGCTTATAGCACAGAGCTGGAAACAGGAGTCCCCACCAGCGGTGGCACAATGGGTTCCAGTGTCACTAGAGTCCATGTGCCTCAAGAAGACCCAGTATTGAATAGAATAGATTAGATTAAACAAAGCCATGCATTTGCACTAATCAGCTTTGTCTTTTGTAATTTTTTTGACTGAAAGTGAGTTCTTGTGATTCTGTCTTATCTGTCATCTTGATCTTGTTTGCTATCACCAAGTATGTATACACCTTAATTTCACGACTTTGTTGCTGTCATTAGCTGTAATTTTTCACTAGTCAGCTAATAAAAAGATTTTACAAAAAACTACATGGGTAGAAAACAAGTTGGTCTCCAAGATCACAATGGGTTCGAGAAGGTTTAACGAAAAAAGTTTTCAGTTCCTTGTTAAAACACTCCACCTAAGCGCACGTGCAAAGCTTAGATAGGAAAGCATTTCACACTAACAGTGCAGAACTGCGAATGCCATATCCTGACATCTTTGAATGAGAGTATGGAGCACCACGCAATGAGGCTTCTGTGGAATGAAAGGACTGGAGGGGGTATAGCATCAGAAGAACCTATAGATATGCGTGACTCAAACCATGTATGGCCTTGGTTGTCGTCTAGCAAACCTTGAAGGTGATGTGCTATCTCACCAGCAGCCAGTGTTGTTTGAGCAGCACAGGGGTGATATGTTTGGATCTTTGAGTTGTGGTTATCAGCCATGCAACCACATTCTGCACCAGCTTCAGGCACTGCATCAATCCTCCAGGATGCTCTAGGTATGGAGTGCTGCAGTAACACACCCAGGATAACACAAAGCTGTGTAGCAATGTAATCAGGTCCCTTCCCAATACAAGGGAATAAAATCAAACAGGTTGAACATTTTCAATATTTAGGCTTATGGTTTAGAGCGATAGTGGACAGTATTGGACCAGCGCTATGCTAGTAGCGTAAAACATTAGTGAATACAGCGCATGCTTGTGCATACTGTTGTTGTGTCAGTTTGTTTGAGTTGGGGGGGACACCCCTTTGTTTGTTTGTTTTTTAATGGGGGGGTGTTAGAACTGAAGCCCACCAACTCAAATAAACTACTAAAAATAACCCAACGACTGATTTAAGACAGTAGCGTAACTTGCTCCCACGCTAATAGCGTAGGTCCGTTGATGGTCCGATACTCTCCACCATCTCCTGGTTTAGTTTAATGTCCAGGAAATTTCACATTATTCAAGTAAAAAAAGAAGCCAAAAACAGTTGTTAGTGGCTTAGTCTGATTTTTTAATACTTTTTATTTATGGAACTGTTTTACAATATAGTAGAACACCATATGCACAGACCATAGATAGATAACTTAACCTAGAAGAACAAATGGCCCATTTAAAAACCAGATCAGCCCACAAACAGAAAGGAGTTAAAGTCCAGTAGGATAATAGTGTAGAATAGTCCACTCTCACCTTTTCGATGACTCGAAGGCCCCTTTACCAACATTCCCCAACCCACACAGGAGAACTAAATCTTGGGGGACTGAAAATCACCAGAAGGTGGTATAGAAGGTAAAAGAGCAAGATTTCCTGTGGCGAATTGAGTTGCATCACACCCCATGTACACAGGCATAATGTGATGCCATATAGGGAAACAGTAAATAAGAAGAACGCTTGTCAACAGTTCACAAATTGAGCGGAGTGTACCTTCACTCCAAAAAACACAAAGCCATCTTCTTAGTGATAAATAGAAAAGTAATATTAAAAAAATACAATTAGGAGCTAAGCAACACATAAGCAGTTAGCATTAAGAAATAACAAGAAAAAAACAACAGTCCAAACTTCTGGTTAGTTGGTCATCGAGATAAGATCCTTGATAAGGGAGAAACCACAGAGAGAGTTCCAAAAAACAGATTAGAGCAATCAATACCTCAGGTTTCATCTCCGTCCGTGGCAGGAACGTCTGCTTCTAGAGTTAATGTAGACATTAACTTTGCTGCAAATGTGTAGATAAGTCCGGGTCTGTGAAGGCACAAGTTTCATTTTTATGTCGCATCTGAAGCCAAGCAGGGAACAGTAGTTGAGTTTGCACACCATGTCCAAGTAAAGTCTTTTTAACAGCCTGAAGAGCTTTTTTCCTGGTTTGAGTCTGGGAGGAGATATCTGGAAAGAAGGCTAATTTACTCCCCTCCCAGATGATGTCGCTCTGACTTCTGACGGCTTGCAAGAGGAGGATACAGGCATCCAAACTGGAGAGAGTAGTGATGGCGGTAAGGGGCTGCTGAGCCTCAGCTCCACATGGTCAAGATTTCACAGGAATGGCGAAAGCCCTCAGAATGGTAATTCCAGACTCCGAAGGCAGTAAACTTGGGTCAGTGAAAATAAGCTGGTGAAAAGCACTTAATAGTTCAGCTTTACCAGCCAGGTGAGGAGGGAAGCCTACAACTCACATGTTAGCCTGCCGCTGAGCATTTTCAAGGGCCTCCACCTTGGTCCAAAAGAAATTAAAGGAAATTTCCAATATAAGGTATTGGGCTTCATAGCCCAATACCTTATATCGTTGGGAGCTCACTAGTACAACAATTTTAATTTACAGTGCAGTATTTTTATTAGGGGAAGGGATCATAACTGGTACCTAACCCTCGGCCAGCCGATCCCTTCCAGCTTCCTGGTGCCCCAACTCTGCCCCTGCGCTCTCGGAATTTGTGACATGTGGCCAGGGACAGTATGGGGGCGAGCCCCATACAAGTCTGTGGGGGCTATTTTAAAAGTCAGATTTTAGTCATTTTAAACAGTCTTAGAGAACAATTAAAGCAGTCACTTAACCAATAGGGACCCTCTTAGTTCAGTGACTGCTTTAATTTTTTTTTAGGAATGTTTAAAATGTCTAAAATCTGAATTTTAAAATAGCCCCCACAGACTTGTATGGTACTCACCCCTGCACTCTCCCTGGCCACACATCACAAATTCCAAGAGCGCGGGGCGGAGTTGGGGCACCAGGAAGCTGGAAGGGATTGGCTGGCTGAGGCTTCGGCACCAGTTACGATCCCTTTCCCTAATAAAAATACTGCACTATAAAATAAAAAAATTGTACCACTCTGCTCATGCTGCTATAAGGAATTGGGCTATGAAGCCCAGTACCTTATAGCAGTAAATCAGAAATTCACTTTAAAGTCCTGCACAAAAATTGCATTCCTCTCCTGTTGCTGCCCGACTTCCTGGGTCAGTTCAGAAATGGATGTTATATTAGTCTGAATCTGAGATTCCACCTCCGCGAATTTTGCCTCGAGTACTGCCAAGCATCTGTTGGTGTCTTCCTCTGTAGCTTGTATTTTCTGCAGCATCACCATAATTTGAGAGGACGATGGGTTGGAAGCCTTAGCTTCTGCAGACGTAGATGGCTGTGACCCGGAACCCTTTGGCTCACCGATTGGAATAAGTATGCATCTAAATTCTGTGCCACTTGCTTTTGGTCTGATTTTGGATTTATTTGAAGTTTCCAGATATAGGGGCTAACAGCCCAGCAGCAAGAACAGATTTAAGCCGCTTGATGAGGTAAGTTAAACTTTTAAAAACAGTGACCAGCCGTGCCATACTAAAATGCGTCTGCCATGTTTGCCACTCCAGAGCACCCCCCCCAACTTAGTCTGATTTTCCAGGTCCCTTACGGAAATGCCCATGGCCTGCTGAACGACTTCGCAGTCATGTATTGCAACAAGCATAGTGTTCATCTGCTATCGCATGTGGTGCAGGAAGGCTGCCATGCATGCCTGATGTAACATGATGCATAGGAGACTGTACTGAGGAAAATACCTTCCTGCTCAGTGCATCAAATCCAACCAAATCTTGACTGGGAGGTTGGTCATGTCTCTGGTGCTGTGGCCAAGTCAGATCTGGAAAACCTAAATCCAAGTGGGTTGAGGTATCCTGCAGACCCATTGGGGGTGTACGATAACTGATTAGGAATTCTCTGGGGGTGGCAGGTATGGCAAAGGGATGTCTTCACAATGCCTAGATGCCTCCTTCATGGCTCTGAACCAGTAATGAATGACACAGGTGTCAGCATTGGTCACTCCAGGGAGTCCAAATGGCAGGGTGACATGATCACAACCTGTATATGGTGGAACATCCGATGCCTCTAACATCTCCCCCATGAATCTCAAGTACAGAGCATACTCCAAAGATGAAACCAGGTGGAGGGATGACTCATCCTCAGAGGAGGACATCAAGGGAGACAAGGTTTGGAAACTGGTTGGATTATAAGTACCGGTGAAGAAACCCTGAACTGGTTCCTGTTGGAATCCCTGTATCATGAGTCTGTGGCACTAACCCAAGTGCACAGTTCTGTTCCCACATAAGGGGACCAGGAGCCCTAAAGTACATGGGATTCTGTCTACCCACTCCTGAGGCACTTGAGGCAGCGACCTGATGGGGATGGAACAGTCTGCTGTGTTACTGGACCTCTGCTTTGTGAAAAGCCTTGACTGAGGAGTATTGAGCAGAATCTCTTGCTACCTACACTTCTACAATGAAGATGGCAAAGCGGTGGCATTAGGGAGACACCCCCAGAACAGACATAGAAAGCTTGTGACTGAGTGAGTCCATCTCAGGGTCTGAGTAGTATCTGGTGTTGATGTCAATGCCAGAGCCGGGTAGAACCTGGCACCAAGGCTGTCATCACTATCCGTCAAAACAGTACATTCAGATAGTCTCTGCAGTGAGTACCCCTCTAACACCATCAGTAGCATCAACCCCAGTGTCAACGACGTCCCCTCCCTTGTTGTCACTTGGTGGCAATGAGTCCAAAGTCAGCATTCAAGCTGGTGCCGACACCGCAAATGGTGTCAGCACCAGAGCCAGCACCAGTATCAGCACTGCCCTTGGCGTCATCACTGCAAACCATGCATGACAAGAGCATAATCAACACTGACAGCTGATTTTGACATCTCCACATTAGTGGACAAGTTCAAAGGCCTTGACTCTAAAGCCAGAGTAGTTTACTATACAGGGCTAAAGGACCGTGGTAGGTTATCCACTAGCTGCAGAGAAGGAGCCAGCGGTCCACCCGATACTACCACTAACACAACCCCAGTATGGTGGGGGGGTGGATGGGAAGAAAGTTTTGTACCTCCTATGACTCCAAAGTGCATGGAGAAGACATGGGGGAAGACTCATACTAAGGTGTCTGTAGGGAACAAGAGGCATAAGTCCATGAGTAGTTCCCACCGAATGACCAATTAACCACGAGGATCCCCATTGCTTTGAATACATTTGTATAACAGACATGTAAAAGATGTCTTATTTTTGCTGATCTTTAACTCACGGTGGAGACTATTCCACAAGTTATCCACTTTCGTAATAAAAAAAATACTTTCTGCTGTTTGTCCTAAATTTAGCACAGTGTAATTGAAAAGGGTGACCTCTTGTTGCCATAGAATCCTGCTTGAAGATAAAGCCCATCTTGCAATAGTGTTATTTCACCAGAATCATAGGAGTTGCAAAAACCCATTTCAGTAGAATCATAGAGGTTGCAAAGCTCTTCAACCATTAAATTTTATATACGAAAATGCTAGGAAAACCGTATTCTAGGAGTTACAGTGGACATCATAGGGGTTGCCAAGAAATCATAGGGGTCTTGACCGCAACCTCCAGCTACCCCTAAATGATGCCCTTGCCATCTTGTTAAATAGGTATGAACCACTTCACAAATGTAAGCCGCTCTTCTCAGGGCTGGCTTACTATACTGTATTCTCCCTCTTTTGGTTAGTTTCCCTTTAATGGGCATCTCCATGTTCCACCCCCTGGGGCATTGCTATTTTGCCTGGGTTTAAAAAAGGTGCTTTCTTAGAGGAAGAGAGAGGCCAGTGGGCTGGATGTAGAGCAAGTCGGTTTGGGGTTTCAGACCCCTGGCCCGGGAGGTACTGGCTGGTGTTAGCATTAATGGCTATGTGTTTTCAACTCCGATAGGGAGGGTGGTAAGAGTATGGTGACCATTGGGGACCGGAGTCCTGGTAAGAACAGCAGCTGGGTGGACAGCAGCCTGGAGGTAAGCCCATAATTATCTGGGTTTGTGAGTCCTGGAGCCCTTGTGAAAGGTATGGCAGTGGGGCTGTCATGGCAGTGGCAGAGCTGCGACAGGGTCCCTTGGAGGTGGCAGCTCTGAGGTGGTCATTCCCAGTGTGGCACGCTGCCGGGGTGAGAATGGGTGGATTGCATTTTGGGATCTTGTTTTATTGGACCTGCCATGCCCATGTCTGGGGTAGGACCTGTGTTAGGCCCACAAAAGAAATGCAAGGAAAGAGTAACTGTAAGGAGGGAGCCATGTCACTCATGCTATAATTAAGCTAGCATCCTGTCTCTGTTGGTAGAGGGTTTCAAATGGGTTGGTTCTCTGGCAAGGTATTCAGGGCAGCCGCTGTGTGTTAAAGGCCGCATCCCTGGTTTGGGTTACTCTGAAGTGGTGATAAGGCACTCCCCAAGTAGTGGTTTAGGTCATGCATTGTACCCTCTAAAGTTTGAGCTTTATTCTGGCTCAGGTTATCAGTGTGGAGTCTGCATCTGGTCTATTATTTTAGGACTGTTTTAAACACCTTTCTCAGCCTGGCACTGTTTGCATCTCCCATATATGCCTTCTGACCTGGTTGTCTCTCAGCTCCATGGAGTTGCGCACTTTGGGCTGGATTTTCAAAGGTGTAGTATGATGCAAGGTTCTTGCATCAAACAAGTCTGATGCAAGAGGCACTTTGCGCCAAGGGCAGCACCAAGAGCTATTTTCAAAGGCAGCCTGTGTCACCCAGCAGGCTGCCTGCACCAAAGTGTGCTAGCACCTGCCTTGCACAGCGAAAGTGGCTGCGGCATGGCGCTAGGTGGCTTGCAGCAGACCCAGACTACAATGGCCCTCAATTCCAGATTTTCAAAGACTTCTCCAGGAACTAAGTGCCAAGTACCGTTAGACCAGCAAAGGGCTAGTCTAATGGTACTTAGACATCTCCTGGCAGGGTCGTCCAGTATGTGCCACTGTGTGGCCTGCCCCGATCCATCCCCATTGGATGCTCCCTGGTGATCTAGTGGTCCCCTCCTCACCCAGATCTGACTGGCTCCCTGGTGCTTTAGTGGCCCTTCCTCCCATAGTGCCACACCCCACACCCCTTCAATCCATACTCGATTCGATGACCAGCACAGCCTCCGCCACACCACCACGGTTGCTGGACGAACTGTCAGTGCACATACTGTATACAGTACTGCGCACTGACAGTTCATTCAGTGGCTGGCGGTGGTGGCATGTGGAAGGCTGTGCCAGTCACCGAATCTTGGGTATGGATCGGGGGGGTGCGGGATTGTGGGCACTACATGCTGGGTCGGAGGGACCACTACAGCACCAGGGAGGCTATTTACAGTCACAGTTGGGGTAGGGAGGGGGGACCACTAGATCACCAGGGTGGCTATTTACAGTCACAGTCAGGGCAGGGAAGGGGTGTCAGGTCACTGTAGTGCCACTGATGGGGACATCAGCCATGGCATTGGGAGGGGGCACCAGCATGGCCCATGCAAGGGTGCGGCTTCACACACCATCCTGTGGCGCTTGCGGCATTTCTTCTGTGTGCACCATTCATTTGATGCACCCATTCAGTTGACGCAAGCAGCAGGACTTGGGCACCAGGACCATGCCCCTTGTAAAATCAGGTGCAGGGTCCTGGCGCACCAACATTTGGTGCAAGCTACCATTGTCACAGCTTGCGTCTGTGTTTTGAAAATCCGGCCCCTTATTTATTTATTAATTTAAATATATTCAAAATATAATTTCTTTATTTGCTCTTTTACTTCACGTGTGCTGGGATTATTTAAATGAACTAACCATATTCTTCCCCTAAAGAAGAAGAAATTCAGCCTTTGACCACCCTGGCTTGGCCTGAAGTTACAACCGCTTGTAACCTATAGCTCAGTGGGTGAAAAAAACAATCTGCACTACGCTGTAAGAGATCAGCAGGCCAGGTAAAGCCTTGTTTTACTTAAGCTGTAAGTCTTATGGCTGTAAGGTTTCCGTTTGTACCCCCCCCGGTTACCATCAGTACCCCTAGACATAACAAAGGGGTGAAGGGGGTGTTACACACAAAAGAAGGAGGTCCCCTCTAAGTCTTCTTGTCTCAAGTGACATGAGATTTAAGGATTCAAGCCTATGTGAGTAAATACAGGTTACTCACCTGTAACAGGAGTTCTAGGAGTGGTATACGTTGTTCATCCACACTGTCTGGCAGGTTCCTTGCCGCTTTAAATCTTGCCAGAAGGTCTTCAAGCTGGCTCCTCCCACCCAACCGGGTGGTAAAACCTTTGGCTCCGCCCCATGATGCCAGATCTAGTCCGCTGGAAACTAGGTTGCGCGTCAAAGCCGGGGAGGTCGGGTGGGTCGTGTGTAAAGCTACCAACTTTCCAAGGTCTAAAGCTGAGACGGTCCATCCTGACCATGACCCTCCCCCCCATGTCACTCCCACGGGCACTGCTGCAGACAACACCTCACACAATCAATTACATTTTACTACTTGCTCTGGCCATGCCACCCCACAGTAACATCAGTAGCAAACACCCAGATTAAAACAATACATCATTCTGCTGCAAGTTCCAAATCATGATGTACAGAAAGTTCATTAGAAGCAAACCTGTGCTAAATTGTAAACAGACATTCAAACTGCATGCATTGCTTCTCCAGACAGTCCCATCCAACCCACTTATGCTCACCTCATTTGCTGAGCAAACTTCACTTCAGTGACTCCCACCACCACACCAGATTGTTTTCATATACTTCCCTACAGCTGATCAGGTTTGGATACCTTAGTTCACTGCTGCTGGTCTCTTCTCTGTCTGGAGTCCCTCGCAGCTATTGGCAGGCAGATGTCCACATGCACTTGTTTGCACTACTACCCAGTTTAATCTAATAGGAAGGAACATGCTTTACTGCGCTTCCACTGACGTGCTTGTGGTACAACACAGGCGCATGGGTTGAAGTTGCAAACTGCTGTCCAGCCCAAGTAGCACCACAGTGGTGCTGAAATAACTGTCACTCATGGATTAGCAGCTAGCAAAAAAAAAAAAAAAGGGAGAAAACTGGGACACATAAGCAAAAACCAGGACAAAAGTGACATTTTGCAAAACTTGTGGGGACACTGGGACATGCTGCCTAAAATAGGGACTGTTCTGGGAAAATAGGGACAGTTGGTAGCTTTAGTCATGTGGATGAACAACATATACCACTCCTAGAACTCCTGTTACAGGTGAGTAACCTGTATTTCTAGGGGCGTGGATATATTGTTCAATCCACACTGTCTGGCAGACTCCTAGCAGTTCTCCAGGAGGAAGGAGGAAAGGCACGCACCCCGTACTTAGGAAATAACAACTGGAGAACCGAGGTCCCAAAACCAGAATCCCGGCGTGACTCTAGGTTAATGTGGTAATGGGAAATAAAGGTGTGTGCTGACTTCCAGGTAGCAGCCCTGCAGATTTCCTGGATGTCCCTGTCCCTAGAAGCAGCCATCGAAGCAGCGGCATGATGGGTAGAATGAGCTCTTATCCCTTTGGGAGGCTCCATGCCCACCAACCTATTGCAGAGATCTATGCAGGAGGTGACCCATCTGCTTTTCGTAAGCTTGGCTGCAGGTCTGCCAGGTGCAGCTTCAGCATAAGTGACAAACAGCTGGTGAACCTCTCCCCGAACTTCAGCCACCCACTCCTTATAATAAGAGAGCACCCTTCTAGGGTCCAAAGAATGGAGCCTATATTCGGCCTCTGAGGTGTGATTGGGGTAGAACACCGGCAGAGTCAACACCTGGTTAAGGTGAAACTCCGACACCACCTTCGGAAGGAACTTCGGGAGGGGGTGAAGGATAACCTTGTCCCTGTGGAAGACCAGGTAGGGAGGCTCAGTGGAAAGCACCTGGAGCTCTCCCACCCTTGTGACTGACGTTATAGCCACCAAGAAGGAGGTCTTCCACGACAGGTGAGAAATGTCACACCTGTGCATTGGTTCGAATGGCTTGCCCATGAGCTTAGCCAATACCAGCAGTAGGTCCCACGGAGGTGGAGATTCTCACGCTGGAGGGGATATGTGGTTTAGGCCTTTGAAAAAGCAGCTGACCACCTTCTCCTGTGCCACTGACTGCTTGCCGGCCCACGCCCGGTAAACAGAGATGACTGCCAGGTGCACCTTAAGGGTCATCGACCAAAGCCCTAGCTGAGAAAAGTACCACAGGTAGTCTAAAATACTAGCCAATGGACAGGAAGAGGGGTCCAACCCCTTGTCCTGACACCAAATGGAGAATCTCTTCCATTTGAAGGCGTAGCATTTTCTGGTTGACTCCTTATGGGATGCCTCAGGAACCAGGCTGTCAGGTGCAGGGATTGAAGGTCCGGGTGGAGAACCTTCCCCTTGTCGACTGAGATCGGGTCCGGGTGGTCTGGAAGCCACCTCGGGAGCCTGGAGCTGAGGCTGAGGAGATCTGGGTACCAGAACTGGTGGGGCCAGTCTAGGGCTACCAGAATCACCTGCGCCTTGTCCCTGTTCATCTTGAGAAGCACCTTGTGGATCAAGGGAAATGGAGGGAAGGCATAAAAGAGGCCTGGGGTCCAGGGCCTCGAGAAGGCATCCCCCTGCAGCGAGCCCTGCTGAGGAGGGGTGGGCGTGAAACAGCCTCAGCTTCGAATTCTCCCTGGAGGTGAACAGGTCCACCTGAGGGGTTCCCCAATGGGAGAACAGGTCTTGCACTACCTCTGGCAGGAGAGATCACTCGTGAGATGCAGTGCCTATCTGGCTGATGGCATCGGTCAGACTGTTGGAGGCTCCTGCCACATGGATGGCTAGGAGATCTGCCTAGAGGTTGATCACAATTGACCAAATGCAGAGAGCTTCCTTGCACAGAGGCAAGGAGTGCATCCCGCCCTGATGGTTGAGATAGTACATGGTCGTGGTGTTGTCCGTCTGGACCTGAACCATCTGACCCTGTACAAACAGAGCGAAGGTGGTGAGGGCTAGTCGAACCACTCAAAGCTCCAGCAGGTTGATATGGCATCGGCACTCCTGAGGGGACCAGAGGCCATGGGCCCGGAGATCCCCCAGATGGGCACCCCAACCCATCAGCGAGGCATCGGTTGTAAGAGTGACCGTCGGCTCGGGGCAGACAAATGGGATCCTCTCCTGCAGATGAGCTGGGATGAGCCACCACTGCAGGCCATCCCACATCTTCTGGGTCACGGTCACCGGCTGGTCCAAAGGACCGGAGTGCTGTGATCACTTGCGGGCCAGCCCCCATTACAAGGGGCGCATATGCCAGTGGGCCCAATGGACCACACTAGTGCAGGCCGCCATGAGGCCCAGAAGGTGCAGGAAGTCCCAGGCAGGGCACAATTGTCCAACCAGAAATGATTGGGCAAAGAATGAAAGGACCTCGGCCCTGTCTGCCGGGAGCCAGACTCTGGCTCGAAGAGAGTCAAGCTCTGCCCTGATGAACTGAATCACCTGCGATAGCATGAGTTCTGATTTGGCCCCGTTGATCAGGAGGCCAATTTGAGAGCAGACCTGGAGGGCCAGATCCCTGGACCGCTCCACCTCCAACCTGGAGGGGGCTGCAATCAGCCAGTTGTCCAGGTAAGGGTACACCCGGACCCCTCAGCACCACAGGGATGCTGTCACCACTGCCATGCATTTGGTGAAGACCCTGGGAGCTGGAGAAAGGCCAAAGGGCATCACCCGGAACTCGTAAAGTGATCCCTCTGCTCTGAAGTGGAGGAATCACTGATGAGATGGAAGGATTGGTACGTGAAAAAACACGTCCTGGAGATCCAGAGAGCAAAAACACACACCTAGTTCCAAGGATGGAATGATCTGAGCCAGAGTGACCATCCTGAAGGTGTGCAGCATTAGGAACTTGTTCAGGTTATGCAGATCGAGAATCGGGTGCCAGCCCCCGTCCGCTTTGGGACCAGGAAGTACCTGGACACAAACCCTGGGGTTGGAGGAGGATCCACCACCTCACTGATTACCTCCTTCTGGAGGAGCACAACAATGTCGGCTCGACGAGTCGGCGGAGAGGCTGCGGAACCCATAGCCCCATGAGGCGATAGCTCGATGGGGAAGGGACTGCTCAAATTCCAGAGGCAGACCCCTGCCGACCACTTTCAACACCCAGCGGTCTGTGGTGATAGCGGACCAGGTGGAAAGGAGGTGGCAAAGCCTTCCCCCCACAGGGGAAACCTGGGGAGGAGTGACGAGGTTGGGGGCAACACCCTTCAACCCATCACTGGGCAGGCTTGGAGGAAGGGCTGGCTGAGGGACCACCTGGACCTTTCCCGCCAGGCTTCCTTCTAAAGGAAGTGGCAGACTTGGCCTTAGGCACCAAGTGTGAGTCTGCTGGCCCTGTTGCTGGTGCTGCTGGGCCGGATGTGCCACAGGGGCAGAAGGGCGAAAGGGCTTATCTGCTGCTGGCAGCCTTTGTCCTTCTGAGCAGACGTGACCAAGTCCAAGGTGGCATTGGACTTCTCAATTCTCTGAAGATGGCCTTCCATCCCTGGCCCGAACAAGTCGGTGCCCAGGAAGGGAATATCTGCCAGCTTGTGCTGGGTATCCACCGTGAAGGTGGAGATCCGCAGCCAAGCTCTGCGGCGCATGGCTACTGCAGCTGCTACTGACTGGGCACAAGAGTCACCAATGTCCAAAGCAGTTTGGAGCTGTTGTTTGGCCACCGCCCTTTCCTGATCCCGCACCTGCTTGACCGTCGTCTGAAGGTCAGCCGGGAGATGAGGAATCACTTCATCCAGGAAACCCATAAGGGCGTGTGAAAAATGTGCTATCAGCATGGCCGAGCTAGCCTGTAGAAGACCTAGGGAGGAAGCAGCATAAACCTTCCTCCCGAGTAGTCCAACTTTTTGGACTCCAGTTTGTCCACGTCCCGAGCATTCCCGGAACGCCGGAAAACGCTATCAGTCACCAGCCCCTCAACAGAGGGGTGCTCCGCAAAACCGGAGAGGGAACCGGTGGGCACTGTGTACTTGTGAGCCATCCTGGCCGAAGGTGCAGGACAGGATGCAGGCTGCTGTCACAACTCCAGGGCTGGGCCAACAATGGCTTTGGCCAAAGAGAAAGCCTCCGTAGGGGAATCCCTTCAGTCCAGTATCTCCGTGAGGGGATACCTGGCCCATTTCTGTCCAGTTCGAGCTGCATCCCAGTGGACTCTGAGATGAGTCAAAGGATTCCCAAGAACGAGGATGGGCTGTCGTCCACTGACTGACCCCCTGCAGATTCCAGGTCAAGATGCCTGGAGTACAAGGAGGAGTCATCAGACTCCGAGGAGTCTGCGAACAGCTGCCGAACACTTGAGCCACCCTCCACCTGCCGAGGCCAATCGGGAGTGAGGGTGACCGACAACCAGTGGGGCAAGCCCTGACCTGATTGAGAATCCTTGGTCGGGGCCCCAGTCTTAGGTTGAGAAGGCGGTGGTTCCACCACAATGGGTGGAGCAGCCGGTTTTGGCCGAGCAACTGGTGCCGGGGTCGGCTCCTCGACTACAACGAGGGGTTGCTTCGGTCGTTCGGGCAACAACCACTTAATGGCCAGAGAAGGTGACCGAGTCGGCTTATTACCAGCTAACAAGAGTTGTTGCCACATCATGTCCTCATAGCACCGATGCAACTTGCGTCAGAGCCTATCCTCTGAAGAGGATGATGAGGACGAGCGGTGATGCTGTTTTTTGCGATGCCGGGACTGAGACCGCCGATGTCGGCAGGATCTACCCGACATGGAAGAGGACCGAGATGAGACCAAGACCTTCGGGGTCGCTGATGGTGGGTTGAAGAGGGGGCAGGGGAAACCCGCTCATCCCTTGGTTCAGGGTCCTTGACCAGGGACTTCGACACAGGAGGCATGGGCAAGTCGTTGGTTACCACTGGGGGAACTGGTGAAGAAGGGTTGTCAGCTTCTCCAGTCGACAACCCATCCAACAGGTCGAGAAAAATCTCGACTGCATCGATGGGTGTCTCAGCCGGCTGACCTGATGGGGACACTGTGAAGCCAGTGGCCTTAGCCACAACCTCGACTGAAGCTGAGAGCCGACGGTCTGGTGAAGGGGATCTCTCCCGCTCCCACGAACATCAACGGTGGGACTTACCTTTCGGTTCTTTTTCTTCGACCTACTCGAGTGTCCTGAGGGTCCTTCTCCCTTGGTGGAGAGGGACTGACAAAGCTCCTTGAAAGAAGCAGTGTAGGAGGAGCCCAAGGAGAGCGGGATAAATGCCGAGGCCGAGGAGGAAGAAGAAGCGGCCTGGGCCACCTCCTCCTCGAGGGCGATCAACTGCTCCAGCTGCTCTGTGGAGCCCGCAGCTGTGGACACTGCCCAATGGGCCTCCTTTGACTTCACTGGCATGTGCCATTTCTCAGGGTGCCCCAGTTGGAGTTGGGCAGCGTGGTCTTCCAGAACCGAAGCTGTGAAGGATTTGCAGAGATCGTGAGCAAGACCCAGGCAATAGACACACATGGAGTGTGGGTCGGTTCTGGACATTTTCTGCCTGCAAGGGCACCAACAGAAGCCAGGAGTGGATTTATCCATCGCAGTTGTGAGGGAAGATGAAGATGTAAATCTAGAGAATTTTTAAATTATTTTCGGAACTTCCGAATTAGGATCCAGGCCTAAAACGCAGAGCGCTAAGAAGGGAACCTGAGTTTCCAAGTGGTAAGGAAAATCTGGCATCATGGGGCGGAGCCGAGGGTTTTACCACCTGGGTGGGTGGGAGGAGCCAGCTTGAAGACCTTCCGGCAAGATTTAAAGTGGCAAGGAACCTGCCAGACAGTGTGGATTGAACAACATAGCCACATCCCTAGAATCTAAATTCCCCAGACCCCTCACTTTTTTAGTGAACCTCCGCTGTACGTTTTCTAGTTGTGCAGTTTCAGGGTCAGGGAAGGGTTCAAAGTCCTAGCTTCAAACCTCGTGGTCTGATGCTTGCCACTGAAGGTTAGAACTGGATGGTCAAGCTTCCAACACTGAATCTGGAGGGTGCAGCTATTAAAAAAAAAAAGCAGGTTTCACAGGAGCACCATGTCACGGCCTGGGTCAAGGCAGGAGAAACACTTAAAATGCCTGTTGTCATGGATAATTTTCTTGATACAGGCATAAAAGTGGTCTTTTGGTCTTCTTTTTCAATGCCTTAGGCATTCTGAGAAACAAGAAAAAGGAGAAAACGTGAATGTTGAAGCGAATGTAGGAGATGACTCACTCCCATGGTGCACACTTGAGGCAGGAAAAACAGAACTGAGATAGGCGTTGGAGCCAGCAAGGATTATTGGCTGGCATGCATCAACATGTGGTGTCATGCAGGCGTCGTAGGCCAGTAGTTGTTGCTGGCCCCCCTGGCCAAACAATTTGCTCCTGTGGAGTCCTAAGGCCACCAACTTAGACCAAAGAGTGAGGCTACACGGAGAAGATTAGTTCTTGTAAGATTTGATGGTCCACAACCTTGAAGCTCAAAAGCCTTCAGTAGAGGAACATAAACAGCTATAACAAAATCTACTGCTGTCCAAGGCTCTGTGCAGATATTGCATTAGTTCAGCTACTGTAATGCAGTAATAGTACTGTGTTTATGTCGAAGTTTTATGCTGGGCTGATGTTATGATGTTGTAAATCTCCAAGTATGAAATTATTTGATCATATACTACCCATTCCAGAGCCTTGGGCAGTGGGGGCATGACAGAGATAGGTCTATAGCTATTTATAGACAACTTACTACTACCCTTGTGGGCAGGAACCACAGCTGCTACCTTTCACACATCGGGTACCTCCTGCACTGTCAGAGATAGATTCCAACTTGTAGAGACAGGAACAGCCAGTTAATGCACTGTCTATTTATCAACTTTAGATCTCAATGCAGTTATTGCCCTCTCTTGTTTTAAACTTTGTTTTCTTCAAATATTGTACAGTATCATCTATCATAGGCCAAGATATTTTCAAATAAAAATGAGGTCTTAAGGGAGAATTAATGCCAAATTAAGGCAAATGGAAAGAAAAACCCTGCTTATGAGCAGCTCACTAGTAAAATAAAAAGCTTAAAACTATTCAATTAATACCAAATATGTTTCACTTTAGTGTTTTCTAGCTTTATTTTACTTTCTCCTGTTGCTGGTCTACTAAATATTTCAGATAATGCACTATGCATTTAATGGAGTCTTTGAAAAAGCATCTAACTGTCTCCAACTGATCTCACAATTGCTGTCTGTGACATCACAGTGTGCTGTCATGTTGAGGGCTCTGATGTCTTAAACACAGCCACTAGGAGGTCAGTAGGGGACAGGTAAATGCTTATTACACAAACTTTTTGGCTAGTGCATTAGTATATGTCATAAACCCAAGAAAGGGAAACCTAAAATAAAAAAAAAATGTATTCCTTAGTAAGTTGTAATAGCTGAATCATGTTTATGAAAGTGTGCTACATGCTGAAGTTTAGAGCGGCTCTTTAAATTCCACTGCCATTTTTTCAGGGTCTTCAAGCACTCGTACCTGTAATTCAGCTACTCAAGGCACTGGTTTGGTCCCATTCCCAACAAATCATTCTTACACCACCATAGATTTTGAGTCCTATAGTTAGCTTCTTGTAAGTCACAAAAGTGTTTAGATTTGGCATGTTGAATTTAAGACTTCCATCTATTTCTCAGTTTTTTTTGTATATTGTCAGGCCAGTGTTGTTCTGTGATTACTGATATTTCTTCTAGGCCCTATCACGTTGTTTAATCACTTTCAGTAGTTCACCATTTATCAAATCATTTGAATCTCATTTAATTCTCAACTTTTGAATATTTTTAAATAATAAATCAAAGTAAATTTCTATAAGCAGTGGTAGGGTTGAGGATACTATCCAGTCAGACTAGGACAGACACTGCATCTTGAAATGCCTGTATCTTTGCCTTTGAAAGAGAACATACAAAATTACATTTAGGTTCCACTTTTGTGCATCTTGCTAAACAGGACACGGTGCTGGTGACAGTTTCCTCAGTACACCAGGGCACACATGCACATCCCTGGCCCTCCCCAGGTGAGATACTAGGATCCAGTACAGGAGCATGCATGTACCCATCTGATGATTTACTTTAGTAGGCTCTGTGACCATCCGTGCAGGTACAGATCAGTAAAGGCATCCAACAATCTCTCGCTGCTATTACTGAACCAGCTAACATTAAAGTCTCTTAAAATGGTCCAGGAACTGGCAGTTGAGATTCAACGCCAAAAAGTGTAAGGTAATGCACTTGGGTAAGAAGAACCCAGTAAATATATATGTCCTAGACGGGCAGCAACTGGAAGAGACAAGGCTGGAATGGGATCTAGGTGTTATGATATCAGACAATTTAAAGGTAGGAAAGCAATGTGGAACAGCAGCACTAAAGGCAAGCAGCATCCTTGGATGCATAGATAGGGGTATAACTTGCAGAAAGTGCAAGGTAATCATACCACTCTATAGATCCTCAGTGAGGCCACACTTAGAGTACAGTGTGCAGTTCTGGAGGCCTCATCTAAAAAAGGATACCCACTGTCTGGAATCCTCGCAGAGGCGAGCCACCAAGATGGTGCAGGGTCTGCACCACAAACCCTATGAAGCTAGACTCACCCAGCTGAATCTATTCTCCCTGGAGCAGAGAAGGAAAAGAGGGGACATGATAGAAACATTTAAATTTGTTAAAGGGATAAGCACAGCGCAAACTGGAAACCTCTTCCAGGAGAATAGGACTGCATGTACAAGGGGGCACAACTTGCGCCTGGTAGGCAGGAAGTTCAGAACCAATGGCAGAAAGTACTTTTTCACGGAGAGGGTCCTGGACCCTTGGAACAGCCTGACACATGATGTGGTGGCAGCAAAGACAGTAGGGCAATTCAAACGGGTATGGGATAGTCAGTGTAGTCACCTCAACAAGATCAGTAGATGGGGGGGTAGGCATCTCGGGCAGACTAGATGGACCACACAGTCTCCTTCTGCTGGCAAATTCTTATGTTCATAAAATCACCTTTTCCCGAATATGTTTTAACTGCCCATCATATACTAAAAAATTGTTTACCGCCCCTTCCAACTTCCTCTGAGAGATGAAAGTAACATCTAAATGTAATTTTTTCCCCATCCAATTTTATATCGATAGCTCAAAATTCTCATAGTATGTCCTTCTGATAAATCTCAATTGTTGTACCAAACAGAAAATTCTTATAGTATATCAAGCAATGTCACCTTCTTTTCCCTTTTAGCCTAGCAAAATAAGTGATAAGACTGAAAGAACTTCCTTATCAGACATTTTACTCTCCAGTCAAGATTTCTTTGCAACCGCATTGTCTTCTTGTCCCTCCTCAACATGCCTCTCCTCATCTCTTTTCCAACTGCTTCAACCAGATCCTCTAACCAACATTCCTTAACTCTACTCCTTAACAGCCATGACCCCACTCCACCTTTGTAAGCCTTGTCCTTATTCACTTACCCTCATCCCTGTCCTCCTCCACATTCCCAACATCCCTAATCTCATCTCCTCCACCTTCACAGTCCTGCCCTCATCAATATTACCAATAGACCTGCTCTGACCCAGTGTGTAGTCTATGAACTCATCACAAGTTGATCTACACTCCACAAAGTGATTCACACTCAGAAGGGTGATCCACTCTCCACAAGTGCTTCATCCTCCACAAGGTGATCTACACTCTGCAAGATGATCCACCCTTCACAAGAGATCCAACTTCCACAAAGTGAGCCACCCTCCTAGTGTCTGCTCTTCCCTAGTATTACTTACTTAGAAACAACTAAGCCTTGGCAGAGAAAAATTGATGAAAATGGCATCGAAGTATGAAGGATGCATGGAGCAGAGTCAGTGATGTTTTGCAACAGGCGCCTAAGTTATGCCTTTCTCAGGGTTGATGTAGCAGCACAGGTTGTGCAGGTAGTGAAGAAAGGGATAAGGACACACATGATAGAACTATACTGGCTCTGGGAACATTGAATGAAAAGACCCACACCATCATCTACTATACCAGCAGCTGAATAAGTCATAACCTTTCCAGATATCCAGTTAGAGAAAACCAGTTGATCTTCAAACCTAGGGTAAGAGAAGCCGAAGTTAATAAAATTACTGAATGAACTGCATGGCCTGATTGATTGGACAGAGGTACTGAAGGCACGTCAGAGTCATCTAACGGAGATCACTTCAGCTGTCTTTCACACCAGGAGAAAAAAATGGCCCACTGTTACCATAGCAACACATTAGCTTGGCAGGGTCTAGGTATTTCTTTTTATCGGCTTGATTAGCTGCTCCTCTTTTTTTCTGAGCTCAATTTTCTCTGGTCTTTCAATATTAAGTGGAGACAGATCAGTGAATAACTGGTAGTGATCATAAGGAGCAGCAACAGGGACCCGATCTCCACACATCTGAGAATGAGATACAGAGATTTCTCATCTGTAACCATCGTACTAGTACTAGTATTCAGCACACATCCACACTTAGCCAGTCTTCCACTTAGCATGCTCAGTCTTTGGAGCATTCTTCAAGCATGACTTCTCCAGCCACCCCAACCATGTCATCCTCTGGTTCATCCCCTTTACATTCAGATCTGCTTGCTGGAACAATAATTCAGAGCAAGTCTTATCAGGGGAGGCTGGGTAGATCGAGTGAATGTGAACTAAATCCTAGTAGCAGAATTATGGCAACAGCTAAGTAACCTCTATTTTTAACTACCTAGATTCAGTTTACTATCCACACTTCAGAAGACTCCTAGCAGTCCTCAGGAGGAGGGAGTAAGACCGCACCCTAAATTAGGTGAAAACAGAATGGAGGACTGACGACCAAAACAAAAGGAGCATCCCAAAGACAGGGTATGTTTAGGCTGTAAGGATAATGGATGTATGTGCATCTGACCAGGTAGCAGCGCTATGTATTTCAGAAATAGGAATATACAGTAAATGTAAACATCGTTACATATTTCAGAACTGGGAATGTACAGTACCAGGAAGCAGCACTAAATATTTCAGAACAGGGAACATACAGTATCAGGAAAAAGTGATACATCTCGCAGAAATATGAACGTACGGCACCATAAAGCAGTGCTACATATTTCAGAACTGGGAACGTACAGTATCAGATAATAGTGCTACATACTTCAGAAATGGGAAGATACAGCACCAAGTAGCAACGTTACATATTTCAGAAATGGGAAGATACAGCACCAGGTAGCAGCACTACATATTTCAGAAATGGTAAGGTACAGCTCCAGGTAGCGGCACTACATATTTCAGAAATAGGAAGGTACAGCACCAAGTAGCAGCGTTACATATTTCAGAAATGGGAAGGTAAAGCACCAGGTAGCAGCTCTACATATTTCAGAAATGTTAACGTACAGCTCCAGGTAGCAGCACTACATATTTCAGAAATGGGAAGGTACAGCTCCAGGTAGCAGCGCTACATATTTCAGAAATCGGAAGGTACACCTCCAGGAGCGGCACTACATATTTCAGAAATGGGAAGGTACAGCACCAGGTAGCGGTGCTACATATTTCAGAAATGGGAAGGTACAGCTCCAGGTAGCAGCGCTACACATTTCATAAATGGGAAGGTACAGATCCAGGTAGCAGCGCTACATATTTCAGAAATGGGAAGGAACAGCTCCAGATAGCGGCACTACATATTTCAGAAACAGGAAGGTACAGCACCAGGTAGCGGTGCTACATATTTCGGAAATGGGAAGGTACAGCTCCAGGTAGCGGCGCTACACATTTCAGAAATGGGAAGGTACAGCTCCAGGCAGCGGCGCTACATATTTCAGAAATGGGAAGGTACAGCTCCAGATAGCGGCACTACATATTTCAGAAACGGGAAGGTACAGCTCCAGGTAGTGGCACTACATATTTCAGAAATGGGAAGGTACAGCTCCAGGTAGCAGCGCTACACATTTCAGAAATGGGAAGGTACAGCACAGGTAGCGGCGCTACATATTTCAGAAATGGGAAGATACAGCACCAGGTAGTGGCACTAAATATTTCAGAAATGGGAAGGTACAGCACCAGGTAGCAAAGTTACATATTTCAGAAATGGGAAGGTACAGCTCCAGGTAGCGGCACTACATATTTCAGAAATGGGAAGGTACAGCTCCAGGTAGCGGCAGCTCCATATTTCAGAAATGGGAAAGTACAGCACCAGGTAGCGGCTCTAAATATTTCAGAAATGGGAAGGTACAGCACAAGGTAGCGGCGCTAAATATTTCAGAAATGGGAAGGTACAGCTTCAGGTAGCGGCGCTACACATTTCAGAAATGGGAAGGTAGAGCACCAGGTAGCAGTGCTACACATTTCAGAAATGGGAAGGTACAGCCCCAGGTAGTGGCACTAAATATTTCAGAAATGGGAAGGTACAGCACCAGGTAGCAATGCTGCATATTTAAGAAATGGGAAGGTACAGTACCAGGTAGCAGTGCTACATATTTCAGAAATGGGAAAGTACAGCTCCAGTTAGCAGCGCTACATATTTCAGAAATGGGAAGGTACAGCCCCAGGTAGTGGCACTAAATATTTCTGAAATGGGAAGGTACAGCTCCAGGTAGCAGCGCTACATATTTCATAAATGGGATGTTATAGCACCAGGAAGCAGTGCTACATATTTCAAAAATGGGAAGGTAAAGCAACAGGTAGCAGTGCTACATATTTCAGAAATGGGAAGGTACAGCTTCAGGCAGTAGCACTACATATTTCAGAAATGGGAAGGTACAGCTGCAGGTAGCAGAGCTACATATTTCAGAAATGGGAAGGTACAGCACCAGGTAGTGGCACTACTTATTTCAGAAATGGGAAGGTACTGCACCCGGTAGCAGCGCTACATATTTCAGAAATTGGAAGGTACAACATCGAGTAGCAGTGTTTCATATTTCAGAAATGGGAAGGTACAGCACGAGGTAGCAGCATTACATATTTCAGAAATGGGAAGGTACAGCACCAGGTAGCAGCGCTACAGATTTCAGAAATGTTAAGGTAGAGCACCAGATAGCAGTGCTAAATATTTCAGAATTGGGAAGGTACAGCACCAGGTAGCAGAGTTACATATTTCAGAAATAGGAAGGTACAGCACCAGGTAGCAGCGCTACATATTTCAGAAATGGGAAGGTACAGCAACAGGTAGTGGCACTACATATTTCAGAAATAGGAAGGCACAGCATCAGGTAGCAGAGTTACATATTTCAGAAATGGGAAGGTACAGCACCAGGAAGCAGCTCTACATACTGTGTTTCAGAAATGGCAAGGTACAGCACCAGGTAGCAGCACTACTTATTTCAGAAATGGGAAGGTACAGCACCTGGTAGTGGTACTACATATTTCAGAAATGGGAAGGTACAGCACCAGGTAGCAGTGCTACATATTTCAAAAATGGGAAGGTTCAGCACCAGGTAGCAGTGCTACATATTTCAGAAATGGGAACGTACAGCACCACGAAGCAGCGCTACATATTTCAGAAATGGGAAGGTACAGCACCAGGTAGCAGCACTACATATTTTAGAAAAGATAAGGTACAGCACAAGGTAGTGGTACTACATATTTCAGAAACGGGAAGGTACAGCACCAGGTAGCAGCGATACATATTTCAGAAATGGGGAGGTACAGCTCCAGGTAGCGGCACTACATATTTCAGAAATGGGAAGGTAGAGCACCAGGAAGCAGCATTACATATTTCAGAAATGGGAAGGTACAGCACTAGGTAGTGGAACTACATATTTTAGAAATGGGAAGGTACAGCACCAGGTAGCAGCGCTACATATTTCAGAAATGGGAAGGTACTGCTCCAGGTTGCGGCACTACATATTTCAAAAACGGGAAGGTACAGCACCAGGTAGTGGCACTGCATATTTCAGAAATGGGAACGTACAGCACCAGGTAGCAGTGCTACATATTTCAGAAATGGGAAGGTACAGCTCCAGGCAGCAGCGCTACATATTTCAGAAATGGGAAGGTACAGTACGAGGTAGTGACAGTACATATTTCAGAAATGGGAAGGTAGAGCTCCAGGTAGCAGCGCTACTTATTTCAGAAATGGGAAAGTACAGCACCAGGTAGCAGCATTACATATTTCAGAAATGGGAAGGTACAGCATCAGGTAGCAGCACTACATATTTCAGAGATGGGAAGGTGCAGCAAAAGGTAGTGGCACTACATATTTCAGAAATGGGAAGGTACAGCAACAATTAGTGGCACTACATATTTCAGAAATGAGAAGGTACAGCACCAGGTAGTGGCACTACATATTTCAGAAATGGGAATGTACAGCACCATATAGCAGCACTACATATTTTAGAAATGGGAAGGTACAGCACCAGGTAGCAGTGCTACATATTTCACAAATGGGAAGGCACAGCACCAGGTAGTGGCACTAAATATTTCAGAAATGGGAAGATACAGCACCAGGTAGCAGCACTAAATATTTCAGAAATTGAAAGGTACAGCTCCAGGTAGCAGCGATACATATTTCAGAAATGTGAAGTTACAGCACCAGGTAGCAGAGCTACATGTTTCAGAAATGGGAAGGTACAGCACCAGGTAGCAGTGCTACATATTTCAAAAATGGGAAGGTACAGCTCCAGGCAGCAGCGCTACATATTTCAGATATGGGAAGGTACAGTACGAGGTAGTGACAGTACATATTTCAGAAATGGGAAGGTACAGCTCCAGGTAGCAGCGCTACTTATTTCAGAAATGGGAAGGTACAGCTCCAGGAAGCAGTGCTGCATATTTCAGAAATGGGAATGTACAGCACCAGGTAGCAGTACTATATATTTCAGTAATGGAAAGGTACGGCACCAGGTAGCAGCGTTACATAGTTCAGAAATGTTAAGATACAGCACCAGGTAGTGGTACTACAAATTTCAGAAATGGAAAGGTGTAGTACCAAGTAGCAGCGTTAAATATTTCAGAAATGAGAAGGTACAGCATGAGGTAGCAGAGTTGCATATTACAGAAATGGGAAGGTACAGCACCAGGTAGCAGCACTACATATTTCAAGAATAGGAAGACGCAGCACCAGGTGGCAGCGTTACGTATTTCAGAAATGGAAGATACAGCACCAGGTAGTGGCACTGCATATTTCAGAAATGGTAAGATACAGCACCAGGAAGTAGCGTTACATATTTCAGAAATGGGAAGGAACAACACCAGGTAGTGGCACTACACCTTTCAGAAATGGGAAGGTTCAGCACCAGGTAGCGGCACTACACCTTCCAAAAATGGGAAGGTACAGCACCAGGTAGCGGCACTACACCTTTCAGAAATGAGAAGGTACAGCACCAGGTAGCAGCGTTACATATTTCACAAATGAGAAGGTACAGCACCAGGTAGGAGTGCTACATATTTCAGAAATGGAAAAGGTATTGCTCCAGGTAGTAGCGCTACATATTTCAGAAATGGGAAGGTACAGCACTTTGTAAAGATGACACCTACATATTTCAGAAATGGAACATGCCCACAGCTAACAGGCCACTTATTTCAGAAATGGAAGGTACAGCCGAGATGCTTAGCGCCTATATTTCAGAAATGGGAAGGTACAGCACCAGGTAACAGCGCTATATATTTCAGAAATGGAAAGGTACAGCACCAGGTAGACGTGCTACATAGTTGAGAAATGTTAAGATGCAGCACCAGGTAGTGGCACTACATATTTCAGAAATGGGAAGGTACAGCACCAGGTAGTAGCACTACATATTTCAGAAAAGGGAAGGTGTAGTACCAGGTAGCAGCATTACATATTTCAGAAATGAGAGAGTACAGAACGAGGTAGCAGAGTTACATATTTCAGAAATGGGAAGGTACAGCACCAGGAAGCAGCAGCACATATTTCAAGAATGGGAAAACGCAGCACCGGGTAGCAGCATTACATATTTCAGAAATGGAAGATACAGCACCAGGTAGTGGCACTGCATATTTCAGAAATGGGAAGATACAGCACCAGGTAGTAGCGTTACATATTTCAGAAATGGGAAGGTACAGCACCAGGTAGCAGCTGTACATATTTCAGAAATGGGAAGAAACAGCACCCGGTAGCAGAGCTACATATTTCAGAAATGGGAAGGTACAGCACCAGGTAGCTGCGCTACATATTTCAGAAATGGGAAGGTTCAGCACCAGGTAGTGGCACTACACCTTTAAGAAATGGGAAGGTACAGCACCAGGTAGCGGCACTACACCTTTCAGAAAGGAGAAGGTACAGCACCAGGTAGCAGCGTTACATATTTCAGAAATGGGAATGTACAGCATCAGGTAGCAGCTCTACATATTTCAGAAATGGGATGGTACAGCACCAGGTAGCAGTGCTACATATTTCAGAAATGGGAAGGTAGAGCTCCAGGTAGCAGCGCTACATATTTCAGAAATAGGAAAGTACAGCACCAGGCAGCAGCACTACACCTTTCAAAAATGGGAAGGTACATCACCAGGTAGCAGCACTACATATTTCAGAAATGGGAAGGTACAGCACTAGGTAGCAGCGCTACATATTTCAGAAATGGGAAGGTACACCTCCAGGTAGTGACACTACATATTTCAGAAAAGTGAAAGTACAGCACCAGGTAGCGACGCTCCATATTTCAGAAAAGGGAAGGTACAGCTCCAGGTAGGCTTTGCTTCATATTTCAGAAATGGGAAGGTACAGCTCCAGGTGGTGGCTCAACATGTTTCAGATATGGGGAAGGTACAGCTCCAGGTGGCGTCTCAATACATTTAAAAAATGGAAGGTACAGTCTTGCGGTAGCGGCATTGCTGTTATTTCAGAAATGGGAAAGTACAGGTCCAGGTAGCGGCGCCACATATTTCAGAAATGGGAAAGCACAGCACCAGGTAGTAGCTTAAATATTTCAGAAATGGATGGTATAGCCCAGGCATGTGCGCTACACATTTCAGAAATGGGAAGGTAGAGCAACAGGTAGTGGCACTAAATATTTCAGAAATGGGAAGGTACAGCACCAGGTAGCAACACTACATATTTATGAAATGGGAAGGTACAGCACCAGGTAGCAGTGCTACATATTTCAGAAATGGGAAGGTACAGCACCAGGTACTGGCACTACATATTTCAGAAATGAGAAGGTACAGCACCAGGTAGCAGTGCACAGTTTTCAGAAATGTTAAGATACAGAACCAGGTGGTGTGCGACATGTTCTAGAAGTTGGGAAGGTACAGTTCAGGTAGCAGCGTACACATTTCAGAAATGGGAAGGTACTGCACCAGGTGCAGTCGCCATATTTCAGAAATGGAAGGTGCAGCACCAGGTACCGGCTAAATATTTCAGAAATGGTAAGGTACAGCACCAGGTAGAAGCGACACATATTTAAGAATTATGAAGGTACTGCACCAGGTAGCAGTGCTACATATTTCAGAAATGGGAAGGTGCAGCTCCATGTAGCAGCGCTACATATTTCAGAAATGGGAAGGTACAGCACCAGGTAGTGGCACTAAATATTTCAGAAATGGGAAGGTACAACACCAGGTAGCAACACTAAATATTTCAGAAAGGGAAAGGTACAGCTCCTAGTAGCAGAGCTACATGTTTCAGAAATGGGAAGGTAGAGCACCAGGTAGCAGTGCTACAAATCTCAGAAATGGGAAGGTACACCTCCAGGCAGTAGCGCTACATATTTCAGAAATTGGGAAGATGCATGCAGGAGTAGTGACACTACATTATTTCAGAAGTGGGGTACAGCTCAGGTAGCTTGGCTTCTTATTTCAGAAATGGGAGGTACAGCTCCGGGAAGCAGCACTACATATTTCAGAAATGGGAAGGTACTGGCACCCAGGTAGTTGGCGCATATATTTCAGAAATGGAAGGTACAGCACCAGGTAGCAGCGTACATTTTCCAGAAATGTTAAGATACAGCACCAGGTGTGGACTACATATTTCAGAAATCGGAAGGTACAGCACCAAGTAGCAGCACTACATATTTCAGAAATGGGAAGGTGCAGCACCAGGTTGCAGCGCTACATATCTCAGAAATGGGAAGGTACAAAACCAGTAGCAGTGTTACATATTTCAGAAATGGGAAGGTACAGCACGAGGTAGCAGCGTTACATACTTCAGAAATGGGAAGGTACAGCACCACGTAGCAGCTCTACATATTTCAGAAATATTAAGGTACAGCACCAGATAGCAACATTACATATTTCAGAAATGGCGAAGTGATACAGCGCAATTGGCAGCACTACAGATTTCCAGAAATGTTAGTGCAACACCGGATGCTTGGCGCTACATATTTCAGAAATGGGAGGAATTACAGCTCCAGGTAACAGGTTACATATTTCCAGAAATAGGAGGCACAGCACCAGGTAGCAGAGTTACATGTTCAGAAGTAGGGCATTATAGCACCAGTGACGACTCTACCTTTTAATATTTCCAGAAATGGGAAGGTACAGGACCGGGTAGCAGCACCATATTTCAGAAATGGGAAGGTACAGCAACAGGTAGCAGCGCTACATATTTCAGAAATGAGAAGGTGCAGCACCAGGTAGCAGCACTACATAGTTCTAAAATGGGAAGGTACAGCACCTGGTAGAGCACTACAAATTTCTGAAATGGGAAGGTGAGACACCAGGTAGCAGCGCTTCATATTTCAGAAATGGGAAGGTAAAGCACTGGTAGCAGTGCTACATATTTCAGAAATGAGACATTGAGCTCTGCGAAAGCAAAGCTAGATATTTCAGAAATGGGGCCTTTACAGCACCATGAAACAGCGCTATATTGCAGAAATGGGAAGGTACAGCACCAGGTGGCGTACATGGCACAGAAATGGAAGGTTCACAGCACCAGGTAGCAGCTTTGCATGGTTCAGAAATGGGAAGGGACAGCACCAGGAAGCAGCGTACATGTTCAGAAATGAGAGGTACACAGCTGGTGGGCACTACATATTTAAAGTAGGAGGGTACAGCAGCTCAGGTTCGGTGCTACATATTTCAGAAATGGGAAGAGTGCAGCACCGTTAACAGCTAAATATTTCAGAAATGGGAAGGTACAGCACAAGGTGGCGGCTGGCATATTTCCAGAAATGGGAAGGTACAGCTTCAGGTAGCGGCGCTACACCATTTCAGAAATGGGAAGGTAGAGCACCAGGTAGCAGTGCTACACGTTTCAGAAATGGGAAGGTACAGCCCCAGGTAGCGGCACTAAATATTTAAGAAATGGGAAGTTATAGCACCAGATAGCAGTGCTACATATTTCAGAAATGGGAAGGTACAGCAACAAGTAGTGGCACTACATATTTCAGAAATAGGAAGGCACAGCATCAGGTAGCAGAGTTACATATTTCAGAAATGGGAAGGTACAGCACCAGGAAGCAGCTCTACAAACTGTGTTTCAGAAATGGCAAGGTACAGCACCAGGTAGCAGCACTACATATTTCAGAAATGGGAAGGTACAGCACCTGGTAGTGGTACTATATATTTCAGAAATGGGAAGGTAGAGCACCAGGAAGCAGCGTTACATATTTCAGAAATAGGAAGGTACAGCTCCAGGTAACAGAGTTACATAATTCAGAAATAGGAAGGCACAGCACCAGGTAGCAGAGTTACATATTTCAGAAATGGGAACGTACAGCACCAGGTAGCAGCTCTACATACTGTATTTCAGAAATGGGAAGGTACAGGACCAGGTAGCAGCACTACATATTTCAGAAATGGGAAGGTACAGCAACAGGTAGCAGCGCTACATATTTCAGGAAGTGGGGGTACAGCACCAGGTAGCAGCACTACATATTTCTGAAATGGGAAGGTACAGCACCTGGTAGTGGCACTACAAATTTCTGAAATGGGAAGGTAGAGCACCAGGTAGCAGCGCTACATATTTCAGAAATGGGAAGGTAAAGCACCGGGTAGCAGTGCTACATATTTCAGAAATGGGGCGTACAGCACCACGTAGCAAAAGCTGAATATTTCAGAAATGGGAATGCACAGCACCTACATGGCGCTACATATTTCAAGTAGGAAGGGACAGCACCAGGAAGCAGCTACATGTTTCAGAAATGGGAAGGTAGAGCTCAGGTAGCGGGCGCTACATATTTAAGAAATGGGAAGGTACAGCTCCAGGTTGTGGTGCTACATATTTCAGAAATGGGAAAGTGCAGCACCAGGTAGCAGCGCTAAATATTTCAGAAATGGGAAGGTACAGCACAAGGTAGCGGCACTAAATATTTCAGAATTGGGAAGGTACAGCTTCAGGTAGCGACTCTACACATTTCAGAAATGGGAAGGTACAGCCCCAGGTAGCGGCACTAAATATTTCAGAAATGGGAGGTACAGCACCAGGTAGCAATGCTACATATTTAAGAAATGGGAAGGTACAGTACCAGGTAGCAGTGCTACATATTTCAGAAATGGGAAAGTACAGCTCCAGTTAGCAGCGCTACATATTTCAGAAATGGGAAGGTACATCACCAGGTAGTGGCACTAAATATTTCAGAAATGGGAAGGTACAGCTCCAGGTAGCAGCGCTACATATTTCATAAATGGGAAGTTATAGCACCAGGTAGCAGTGCTACATATTTCAGAAATGGGAAGGTAGAGCAACAGGTAGCAGTGCTACGTATTTCAGAAATGGGAAGGTACACCTCCAGGTATCAGCGCTACATATTTCAGAAATGGGAAGGTACTGCAACCGGTAGCAGCGCTACATATTTCAGAAATGGGAAGGTACATCATAGGGTAGCAGCGTTTCATATTTCAGAAATGTGAAGGTACAGCACGACGTAGCAGCGTTACATATTTCAGAAATGGGAAGGTACAGCACCAGGTAGCAGCACTACATATTTCAGAAATGGTAAGGTACAGCACCAGGTAACAGCACTACATATTTCAGAAATATTAAGGTAGAGCACCAGATAGCAGCATTACATATTTCAGAAATGGGAAGGTACAGCACCAGGTAGCAGCGCTACAGGTTTCAGAAATGTTAAGGTAGAGCACCAGATAGCTGCGCTAAATATTTCACAAATGGGAAGGTACAGCACCAGGTAGCAGAGTTACATATTTCAGAAATAGGAAGGTACAGCACCAGATAGCAGCGCTACATTTTTCAGAAATGGGAAGGTACACCAACAGGTAGTGGCACTACATATTTCAGAAATAGGAATGCACAGCATCAGGTTGCAGAGTTATATATTTCAGACATGGGAAGGTACAGCACCAGGAAGCAGCTCTACACACTGTGTTTCAGAAATGGCAAGGTACAGCACCAGGTAGCAGCACTACATATTTCAGAAATGGGAAGGTACAGCACCTGGTAGTGGTACTACATATTTCAGAAATGGGAAGGTACAGCACCAGGTAGCAGCGCTACATATTTCAAAAATGGGAAGGTTCAGTACTAGGTAGCAGTGCTACATATTTCCAGAAATGAGAGCATTGCACCGCATTAGCAAAGCTAGATATTTCAGAAATGGAATGCACAGCACCACTAGAAACGGTGCTACATATTTCCAGAAATGAGAGGGTACAGCACCAGGTGCTTGGCACTACATATTTTAGAAGGTAAGGTGCATACACAAGGTAGTGGCACTACATATTTCAGAAACGGGAAGGTACAGCACCAGGTAGCATCGCTACATATTTCAGAAATGGGAAGGTAGAGCTCCAGGTAGCGGCACTACATATTTCAGAAATGGGAAGGTAGAGCACCAGGAAGCAGCGTTACATATTTCAGAAATGGGAAGGTACAGCACTAGGTAGTGGCACTACATATTTTAGAAATGGGAAGGTACAGCACCAGGTAGCAGCGCTACATATTTCAGAAATGGGAAGGTACTGTTCCAGGTTGCGGCACTACATATTTCAAAAACGGAAAGGTACAGCACCAGGTAGTGGCACTGCATATTTCAGAAATGGGAAAGTACAGCACCAGGTAGCAGCATTACATATTTCAGAAATGGGAAGGTACAGCATCAGGTGGCAGCATACATATTTCAGAGATGGGAAGGTGCAGCAAAAGGTGGCTATTTCATTTTTCAGAAATGGGAAGTACAATACTAATTAGTATCACTATATTTCAGAAATGAGAAGGTATAGCACCAGGTAGTGGTACTACATATTTCAGAAATGGGAATGGTACAGCACCACTATAGCAGCACTACATATTTTAGAAATGGGAAGGTACAGCACTACGTAATAGCACTAGTTATTTCCAGAAACAGGAAGCACAAGCACCAGCGTTATATATTAAAGAAATGGGAAGGTACAGCACCCAGATAGCAGCACTACATATTTCAGAAATGAGAATGCTTGTATGTGCACCAGAATTGCTTTACATGCTGAAATGGGACAGAACAGCACCAGGTAGCAGCACTATATTTCAGAAATGAGATGTTGTGGTACCGGGTGGCGGCACTACATATTTTAGAAATTGAAATTTATGGTACTGGGTGGTGGCACTACATATTTCAGCAATGGGACCATACTGCACCAGGTAGTGACACTACATATTTAAGAAATGGGAAGGTACAGCACAACGTAGCAGCGCTAGATATTTCAGAAACAGGAAGGAACAGCACCAGGGAGCAGCACTACATATTTCAGAAATGGGAAGGTATGGCACAAAGTAGCAGCACTACATATTTCAGTAATGGGAAGGTACAGCACCAGGTAGCGGCACTATACATTTCAGAAATTTATTTATTTATTTTTTATTTATTGATTTATTGGAGACAATCAGTTTTTACAACCTTTGAGCCGTGGACTCATTCATAAAGGCACTATCAAGGGGTGGGAGACAATTAGGTGAGTAGGAGACAGGGATGAACACACGGTGAAAAAATACATAGACACTTTTAAAATAAAGATTGCAGGCAGCAGCTATACTGGTATAACATTTGTAGAGTTACACGTATTGTAACAAAGCAATAGATACATCATACAACTAGTAGCTAGTCTTAAAAATGGTGGGCGGGACGGATTAGCTACAGGCATCTACAGCATTGGCTGTCAATGATATGCTTACGGAGGGTGGTTTTGAAACGGCCAATCCTGGATCTTAGAGATAGATCTCGGGAGGGAGTTGTGAACAAGCGCTGGGGCCAAGTGAGGATGAAAGGACCTTTGGCGGGTGAGGTCTTGGCCTCTCGAACAACAAGTGTGGTGGAGGACTTACGGGTGGGCAGGGACCTAGTAGCCAGCTGGAAGGGTCCAGAGACCCAGGAGGGCAAAAAGGCCTGACACAGACCTTTAGCCAGCAGGCAGGTTTGAAATTTCAGTCTTTCCTCAAGAGTGAGTATATTTGTGCTGGAGTATAGCAGACAGGTGTGGGTTCTGCTGTGGGCACTGATAAAGAGCCTACAGGCTTTGTTAATAGCGGTCTGGACCTTAGATAGGGCAGTGGTGTCAGCAGCTCGTGGATTGGGAGCCCGTGGTCGGCCAGTGATAACACCGATGAGGCAATGGCTAATTTTACAGGGGGTTCAGGGAGGCAGTCTTTGTGGTGGTAGAGAAGCCCGATCCTGGAGTTCATGGCAGATGACAAGGCTTTGAGGTGGACATGGAGGTAAGGCCAGAGTCAAAGGTGATGCCCAGGTACTTATAGGATGATACTTGTTCAATTTGGAGGAGCATGCTGGTGGTGATGTGGATGGAAAGTCCTGGGCTGTTTTACCTATGGTGAGAATAGCATGGACTTTGTTTTCTTTAGATTAAGGACTAGACGATGGCTGTTGAACCATTTTTCAGTTTGAAGGAACGTTTCTAATATGCTGCCTTGGAGAGAGAGGGATCCTGAGGAGTAGCTAGGACTACAGCGCGGCCGTCTGCATAGGAGCAGCATTGCTGGAACAGGAACTAGGGAGGGTGTTCAGGAATAGAAGCTAGGAAGAGTTGGTCCAAGAATGGAGCCTTGAGGACCCCAGAGAGTACAGGTAGGTTGGAGGAGAGGGTTCCATTGAGCTTGACTCTTTGGGTCCTGTTGTGAAGGTAGCTTGTGAACCACTTAAGGGGTGGGAGAGAGGCCCAGTTTGCTCAGGGAGTAAGAGCAGGGGTGGCACACCGTGTCGAAGGTCTTTGAAAGGTCTCATGGAAACCGCCTCAAGTAGCAGCAGGCCATTGTCAAGTGGAGTGTATGTGGTGGGAGAATTCCAGGAGGGCAGTAGATGTGCTGTGGCCTGGGACGAAACCATGTTGCTCCGGACATAGGGGTTGTGTTTGGATAGGTATTCCGTGAGCTGTGTGTTTCCGATTTTTCTAAAGCTTTGGATAAGGGGAGGAGGATGGAGATGGGCCTGTAGTTGTTAGGCAGAGTACGGTCCCCTGACTTGTGGATGGGAGTTATTTCAGCATGCTTCCAGGGCCTCGAATTGGGTTTGACATATGATTTATTTATGATAAGCGGAGGGGGATAAGTATGGGACATCAAGCGTGAGGCGAAGTATTTTGGAGCCTAGAGGTCACTACTTGGGTTCCCTGAGAGAGTAAGGATCTTAGTAGGAAAGATTTGGCATCATGTGGTGAGATCATTGGAATTGGAATTGTGGCCAGGAGTTGGAGTAAGAGAGTGGTGTGGCAACGGGTCAAAAAGGGCAGGAAGGACAGCACTTAAATCTGTGAAAGTCTTATTAAGGCAGTCAGCGACAACGGCAGGTCAGTGGAGACAGCCCCATTTATAACAATCTGGGATGGGGAGCGGACATTCCCATCTCAGTTCTTTTATGTTGTCCCAGAAAGCTCTGGGCGGAGCCCCAGGAGGATGTCAAGGCAGCCTGGTAGTATTTAGCTTTAGCCTGCCTGATGGTCCAGGTACATTGATTCGAGGCTGCCCTGTAGGCTTGCCTGATCGGCCAATCTACCGGAGTCATTAGCTATGTGCCAGAGGTCATCCCTTTTTTAGTAGGTGGATTAGTGCAGGGTTATCCATGCAGCAGTCCGTTTTTAACTTGGGAGTGCAGAAAGGGGCAAACAGGTCACAAGCATGGTTGAAAACTGTGGTAAGAGGTAAGTTAGGCAGAGTTGATGTCAGGTGCGCTAGGCCACTGGGGTCCAGTTGACAAAGGGCCAGGTGTTGGCTTGGAGGTTCACAAGACCTCTGGGAGAAAACGGCATCGGGGTCCTGCAGTACACTGGGCTGAGAGGGGGATGACCAAGAGCAGATGATAGGGGTGGTCGCTGAGCGAGTCCGCAAGGACTTGCACAGACCCTATTTTATGTGGCGGGTTGGAGAGGACTACATCCAGAAGGAACTAGTACCTGTTACTTTGTTAATCCTAGTGGGCTGGGTGACCAATTGGGACAGGTCGAGGCTGCAAGCTCGTTTTAATATTGTCAGAAGATGGGCTGAGCCAGTTGGTGCTTTAATTCGCCAAGATTAGTTGTTCGCCTTCGGGTAGAGTGGATAGGTAGTCAAGAAGGAGGACACTGCAAGATCTTTTAGGCCCCGGGTAGGTATGCAATGTTAGATAAAGGGGCCGACCTGGGTGGGGAGAGATTTTTTAAGGTAATGGCTTCACCCTGTAGCTAAGCTCAGGGTTTGAGAGGCATGGCCGAGAGCAGTCGCACAGGTAACAGCACACCCCCACCACGCCTGCCCATCCTATTGGCACTAAACAGGAAAACCTGGAAGAGAGACGCAGAGCCGGGCGGTGGGAGGAGAGCCAGGTTTCCAAGCATGAGAATTTTTGTGGGGTGTGTTGGGAGACCCAGCACTGAGGGGCAGTTTCTTAGGGAGACTGCATATATTGATAATAGCGACGGAGGCCTTTTGCCTCCGCGTAGGCTGAGGCATGGCAGAGGCGCGGGCCCCGGTTCAGGTGCACATTGTCGGAGAGCAGAAGCAGCAGTAAAATTAGCGCCACAAGGTGCTGGTTGCTGGGTAGGGGGTATCTATGGTTGACGAGCACACTGCACTCCGGAGGTGCATGGACGGGAAGGGAGAACAGAATCATGGCTGATGCAGGAGGAGAGGATCTCATAGAAACATAGAAACATAGAAGTTGACGAGATAAGGACCTAAGCCATCCAGTCTGCCCATTTATTTTCTACCTTATAAATGTGCCATCGGCTTTGCTCTGTCAGTGACCTATTCTATTCATAGTCATTTGTATTGCTCCTCTTATGCCTATCCTATGCCTGCTTGAAGCCTGCACTGTATTCATATGCTACCACTTCTTGTGGTGAAGCCATTCCATGCATCTACCACCTTTTCTGTGAAAAAGAATTTCCTCATTCCCCCTTAATCGGCCTCCCTCTAATCTCATGCTGTGTCCTCTTGTCCTGCTATTTTTCTTATATTTAAACATGTTAGACTCTTTCACCTTGTTTATGCCCTAAGGTGTTTTAAATGTCTGACTATATCACCTCTCCTCTTTGCTCAGGGTATACATTTGAGCTCTGTTAATCTGTCCTTATATGTCTTCTGATGCAGTCCCTGCATCCATTTTGGTTGCCTACTCTGGACTGCCTCAATTTGGTTAATGTCCTTGAGAAGATGTAACTGGCCTCAGTACTGCATGAGTACTCCAGATGAGGCCTAACCAATGTCTTGTACCAGAGGATTATTACCTCCCTCACGACTTGTGATAATTCTTCTAATATTACCCTAACACCCCCTAGCTTTTACTCTACTGCTTTAGAGGTCTGTTTGATGATTTTAGTCATCAGTGATGATGATGTCCCAAGTCTCTTTCTCTTCCTTTGTAACTGCTAGCAACTCCCTCCCAGCCTATAAGTGGTTTTCAGGGTTTCTCTCTTCCCTATGTGCATGATTTTGGTACTTTGCATTAAATCCCAGTTGCCACTCTTCTGACCATCTCTGCTAGTTTATCCAGATCTCTTTCTCATTCTGCCCGACCCCATCTGGATCATCTACTCTGTTGCAGATCTTGGTGTCATCTGCAAACAGATCAAGCCTTACCCTCTAGTCCATCTGGCGGTAACAATAATGAAGATGTTGAATAGGACTGGCCCCAGGACTGATCCCTGAGGCAATTTACCTGTGACTTGCATCTCTTTCTGACTGTATACCATTTACCACCACTCTCTGTTTCTGCCAGTCAACCAGTTTGCCACCCAGTTGACCAACTTCTGACCCACCCCGAGCCTACCTAGCTTATTTATCAATCTTCTATGTGGAACAGTGTCAAAAATCTCTTGTGATAGAAATCACAATACTGAGAGTACTGCCTAGGTGGTGGGTGGGTGGGGTAGTGAAAGGTGATCCAGGGTACGGGAGGGAATATGAGGGGACAGCCAGGAGATAGTTGGGGTGTCTGATGGGAGAGCAGAATACAGAGCGGAGGGAGGGTAGTTTTAGTTTGATGGCAGGTAGAGGTGCGATATAGGGGGTGGGGAGCAGGTAAAGCGGGATAGGAGGAGAGCCAGCGAGCAAGATATAAGCTAAGTAGAGACATTTCCAAAAGAAAAGTAGAAAGTGAGGGCAGACTCTCTAGTGCTGGAAAGATATAACCAGCAGATGGAAAGTAGGCTGATTGGTTCTGGTGCAGTCATGTGATACAGAAACTCAATATAGCGAGCCGCCACAAGGGTGGTGGTGGGCGGTGGGGGAGGCATTACACGGTTCGGTGGGAGACTCCGGGGCACCGGGCTGAAACAGCGAGCAAAGTCACGGTGGCGGGTGGTGCGCCACTCTGGAAGAAAGGCGCCTAAAATAGCAGCGATCTGCTTCCAGCCCCAGGTAGGCTACTCAAGGGGCCAATGCGGTAGGTTTAGGCCTTGAAATTACCTGAGCACTGTGGGAGGCAGGGCGGTGATTTTCAGCGGCCCCCACGATCGCCGGCCCTCGGGGCGGGTGTCCCAGGCCACGCAGCAGCTGATCACGGTGGCAGGGAGGGCACTTCAAGGTGCAGCCTCACGACCTCAGGCCCTCGGCGGGAGGGGGAAGGATCCGAGCACTGTGGGGAGGCAGGGCGGGTGATTTTCATGGCCCTCATCATCCGGCTCGGGGCGGGTGTCCCAGGCCACCAGCAGCGGCGCATCACGGTGGCAGGAGGGCACTTAAGGTGCAGCCTCACGACCTCAGGCTCGGTGGAGGGGGGAAGGACTGGGGGAAATATTAAGGTATAGCACCAAGTAGGAACACAACATATTTCAGAAATGAGAATGTATGGTACCAGGAGGCAGCAATACAAATTGCAGAAATGGGACCATACAGCACCAGGCATTGGCACTACATATTTTTAGAAATGGGAAGGTACTGCACCATGTAGCAGCGCTATACATTTCAGAAACAGGACGGTACAGCACCAGGTAGCAGCGCTAGATATTTCAGAAATAGGAAAGTACAGCACCAGGTAGCAGCACAACACCTTTCAGAAATGGGAAGGTGCAGCACCAGGTAGCAACTCTATATATTTCAGAAATAGGAAGGTACATAACCAGGTGGCAGCAATACATATTTCAGAAATGGGAAGGTACAGCACCAGGAAGCAGCGTTACATATTTCAGAAATGGAAGGTACAGCACCAGGTAGCAGCGCTATACATTTCAGAAAATGGTAAGGTTCAGCACCAGGTAGCAGCGTTAAATATTTCAGAAATGGTAAGGTTCAGCAGCAGGTAGCGGCACTACACCTTTCAGAAATGGGAAGGTAAAGCACCAGGTAGCGGCACTACACCTTTCAGAAATGAGAAGGTATAGCACCAGGTAGCAGCGTTACATATTTCAGAAATAGGAAGGTACAGCACCAGGTAGCAGCTCTACATATTTCAGAAATGGGAAGGGACAGCACCAAGTAGCAGCGCTACATATTTCAGAAATTGGAAGGTACAGCTCCAGGTAGCAGCGCTACATATTTCAGAAATAGAAAAGTACAGCACCAGGTAGCAGCACTTCACATTTCAGAAATGGCAAAGTGCATCACAGGTAGCGGCGCTACATATTTCAGAAATGGGAAGGTACAGCACCAGGTAGTGGCGATAAATATTTCAGAAATGGGAAGGTACAGCACCAGGTAGCAGAACAACACATTTCAGAAATGGCAAGGTACATCACCAGGTAGCGGCGCTACATATTTCAGAAATGGTAAGGTACAGCACCAGGTAGTGGCGATAAATATTTCAGAAATGGGAAGGTACAGCTCCAGGTAGCAGCGCTACACATTTCAGAAATGGGAAGGTACAGCATCAGGTAGCGGCGCTACATATTTCAGAAATTAGAAGGTTCAGCAATCGGTAGCCGAACTACACCTTTCAGAAATGGGAAGGTACAGCATCAGGTAGCAGCGCACTACACCTTTCAGAAATGATTAGGTACAGCACCAGGTAGCAGCTGCACATATTTCAGAGATGGGAAGGTAGAGCACCAGGTAGCAGCTTTACACATTTCAGAAATGGAAGGCAAGCACCAGGTTCCAGCTCTACATATTTCTTCAGAAATGTTAAGGTACAGCTCCAGGTAGCGGCACTACATAATTCAGAAATGGGATGGTACAGCGCCAGGTAGCAGCGCGACATATTTCAGAAAAGGGAAGGTACACCTCCATGTAGCGGCTCTGCATATTTCGGAATTGGGAATGTACAGCAGCAGGTAGCAGCGCTACATATATCACAAATGGGAAGGTACTGCTCCAGATAACGTCGCTACATATTTCAGAAATGGGAAGGTGCAGCTCCAGTTAGTGGCGCCACATATTTCAGAAATGGAAGGTACAGCCCAGGTAGAGGTGCCTAATTATTTCAGAAATGGGAAGGTACAGCACCAGGTAGTACCACTACACTTTTCAGAAATGGGATTAGGTACAGCACCAGGTAGCAGCGTTATATATTTCAGAGATGGGGAAGGTAGGAGCACCAGGTAGCAGCTCTACACATTTCAGAAATGGGAAGGTAGAGCACAGGTAGCAGCGCCACTTATTTCAGAAATGGAAGGTACAGCTCAGGTAGCAGCGCCATATTTCAGAAATAGGGAAGTACTGCACGTGGGCAGCACTACACCATTCAGAAAATGGCAAGCGTACATCACCAGGTGCAGCACTACATATTTCAGAAATGGGTTGGGTACAGCACCAGGTCTCCAGCTCTACATATTTCAGAAATGGTAAGGTACAGCTCCAGGTAGAGGCACTATATATTTTAGAATGGGATGGTATAGCCAGGTAGCAGCGCCGATATATTTCAGAAAAGGGAAGGTACACCTCCATGTAGCAGCTCTTGCATATTTTAGAATTGGAATGTACAGCAGCAGGTAGCAGCACTACATATTTCACAAATGGGAAGGCATTGCCCAGATAGCTGCTCATATTTCAGAAATGGGAAGGTGTAGCTCCAGTTATGGTGCTACATATTTCAGAAATGGAAGGTACAGCTCCAGGAAGAGGTGCGCATATTTCCAGAAATGGGAAGGTACAGCTACAGGTAGCGATGCTGCTATATTTCAGAAAATGGGAAGATACAGCCCAGGTAACGCGCCACATATTTCAGAAATGGGAAGGTATAGCACGAGGTAGCGGTGCTAAATATTTCACAATGGGAAGATACAGCACCAGGTAGTGTGCTACGTGTTTCAGAAATGGAAGGTACAGCACCTTTAGGTAGTGGCGATAAATATTTCAGAAATGGGAAGGTATAGCCCAGGTAGCGGCGCTACACATTTCAGAAATGGGAAGGTATAGCATCAGGTAGCGGTGCTACATATTGTGAGAAATTAGAAGGTTCAGCAGGCGGTAGCTTAACTACACCTTTTCAGAAATGGGAAGGTACAGCACCAGTTAGCTGCACTACACATTTCAGAAATGAGAAGGTTCAGCACAGGTAGCAGCGTTAAATATTTCTAGAAATGGTAAGGTTCAGCAGCAGGTAGCGGCACTACACCTTTCTGGGAAATGGGAAGGTAAAGCACCAGGTAGCGTACTACACACCTTTCATGTGAATGATGTCATTCGCAAATCTGGACTGTTGTGTACGGTATGGGCTGTATGCTCATTGGCTGGCCTGCACCATGGGCGGTGCCCTCACAGATAGTCATCGGCGGGCGGCGGGGCAGCAGGCGGTGGATGCTGCTGCCGGGCCGCCGGGGGGAGCGGTGGAGGGGCTTCGTGGTGGGTGGGGGGACACTAGACACCAGGAGATGTTTGGGAGGGGGTTGTAACTTGACATTCTGCCCGCTGATCGGGCATTACGTCCACTGGACCACCAGGGAGATATTCGCTGGGGGCTTTTTACATTCTGCCCGGATCGGGCACTGGGGTTGTTTCACGCTCTGCCCGCGATCGAGCATCGGGAGCTGTTTGGGGGGTTGATACACGCTCTGCCCGCGATCGGGCATCGGAGATGTGGGCGGGTGGGGTTCATGTTACTTTCGCCCACGATCGGGCATTGGGAGATGTGTGGGGGTTGTTTTACGCTCTGCCCACGGCTGGTGGGGGCACAGGGACTGAGTTGGGAGCCAGCCACGGGTGGCAGCTGCTGTGTTGTGCCCTGCAATACAGCAGCTCACCTGTGGGTGGCCCTCAACTTGATCCTTTTTTTTGGCTCAAAGTTGTGCAGGTGCAGGTTGGGGGTTGCGCATGCACAACTCTGCACAACCCGACTGAATATCGGGTTGCGCAGTTTATGCATGGTTCCTCTCCCTCCTGTTGAGCATGCATTCATTTGCATTGCGCTGTTGCGCAGCCTGTTGTCAGTGGCGTAACTGCCTCCTGCTGAATATCGCAGAATGGCGCAATGTAGGACTTGCGCATGCGCAACCCTGTTGCGCATGGCGCAACCCTTTTGAATATCTGGGCCGCAGTGTTTAAGCCTATTCACAAGGATTTTGTAGTCTACATTTAAGAGTGAATCAGGCCTGTAGCTCTCATATAACAGAGGGTCTTTATTATTTTATAGAATTAGTGATATATAGGCCTGATCCACAGACTTGGGAAGGAGCCTGAGGCCAGTGAATTAGTGAACATCTCCAACAGGTATTTTTGTGAGGTTGGAGTTAAACTTTTATAGAATTCCCCTGAGCAACCATCTGGCCCCGGTGTTTTATTGGAAGGGAGCTTTTTAATCTCCCTGAAGAATTTATTTTCTGAGAGCTTAGGAAGTTTAAGTGAAGTGAAAAAGAATTCTAGATTAGTATGCAAATTTTGGGCCACAGTTTGGTAAAGTTTCACATAGAAGCTCTCAAACTCATTATTCATTTCTGCATTACTAATCACAATCTTATTTTGACTACTTTGAATGCCTATTTATTATATTTTGATCTGATTTCTTTTTTAGTCTATAAGGCAACAGCGTTTCACCTTTTCTTTCCAGCAGCTGATGTAAGCTTTCCCCTAGAAGTACAATAGCAACAAAGCCAAGTTTCAAAGAAATATGAATTTTACATACTTCACTAATACAAAGCATCATGGGAAGTCTACGTATGGTGATTTATATATATTTCCCATGAAGCTTTGCAGAATTACATGTACTATATTAGTCCTTATATGCAATATCTATTGGGATATCGATGAGAGGTCATTAAATTCAAAATTAGAGCATTTTGAATAAGACACATACCAAAATGACATACCGGGTGAAAACGGCATTTCAATAACAGCATTGTCAAAACAGCGCTTCAAAAACTGGGTCTGCCTTGACAGCTCCAGGGGTAGCATAACACAAGTCAGTTACTGCTACCCCTAGAGCTGTCAAGGCAGACAGGAAGAAGGAGTCAAGGATTTAGAAGTGAGGTACCTGATCAAGCCACTGCTGTGGTGGAGAGGCTAAGTCACTGGCACCTAGAGCAAAGGAGACCCAGAGACTGGGGTTCTGTTCCTGGTCTACCAATTGTGATATTGTCTTTGTTTTTTCATGCTCCTCCCCACGATTTTTACATTCATTGTGTTTTATGCCCCCCAAGTTTTAGTTTTCATCCCCGACTGTTGTGTTGCCTGAGTCCCCCTCAAAGTTCTCCCCATCCCTGAGTTCCACCCCCATGGAGTTGATTATATAAATATTGGGGTGTGTGGGGTGCAGAGCTCCCCACAGAAACAAAAGTTTTGGTTTGTTACTTTGCCATAGTAGTGGTCCTCCCTGTGGTTTTGGACTGCTACCATTGGTGTTATAGCAGGCGGTATTTTTCTTGGGCACTGTTTTTGTTGGTGACGTATTTACTGCATGGTTTTTGACCCTGCTGTAATTGATTATGCCATCTTGACCTAGTACCCCAAATTGAATATGACATGCTAAAATGGGTAAGCACATGGCAAATGGGTAAGGCACATGGCACAATGAGTAGTGCACATTAAGATGTTATGCAAGATACCAAAGTGAGTACAACACGTACCAGAGTGAGTATCTCACATACCAAAATGGGAGGCGCACATACTGAATCAAATATAAGACAAACAGAAATTAAAAGTCCTCAAACAAAGCTGCTGCTGGGTGCAGAGTGCAGACAAACAAAACGTTAAAGGGCAAAATCAGAGCGTGCACTCTCAGCACTCACCACAGTCTGATGAAAAAGCAGAGCAGTCAAGATGCTTGAAGAGCAGAAGCTTTTTATTTATTTAGGTTTCCTAGTTCAGGTGAGGTTACAAGTGTTGTGTGTTTGACCTGCGCTTGGAAACCTAAATAAATAAAAACTCCTGCACTTTCAGGCATCTGTCCTGACAGCTCTGCTCGTACCTCTCAACCTTTCTTCACCGAAATGTGTGACAAGATGTGTGACAAATGACCAAAATGTGTGACATATCCTCAAACATGGCACTGCAAACTCAGAACACTATGGTTATCAGTGCACTAATGTTCTTAACGTTTGCTGAGAACTGAACATAATAGAGTATTATGAATTTCTGCTTTAAAAGTCTCGATGGGAAATGTGGAATATTCCCCATGTGGGACAAAGAATTTCTGAGGGGAAAATGAGTGACGTGCCTCATAATGTGTGACAGCTGAGAAGTATGGCTCTGCTTTCTCTTCCAGCTGTGCTGTGCATTGAGGCTGAGCTGTGTGATTTTGCTCTCACAATGGAATGAGTATAACTGAACAAGCACAAAACACACCAGATGAATGGAACACATATCACAATGGCTCTAACACATATTGTAGTGTGTGTAGCACATACTGAAATGTAACACATACTAAATGAGTTGGCATATGACAAAGTGAGTATAATATACTGAAATGTATATACTGCATACTGAAATGAGCATTACACAAGTCAGTATGAGTATTTATTTTATTTTATTTAGGTTTTGTTGACCGGGTAAGTGCTCTAGACAGTAGCGGCTCTAGCCACAAATGGTTACCAGGGCACAGCTAGGGCACAACAGATAACAGCCAGGGCACTGATATATTATTACTATGGGGAAGTTCTGCAAATATGGGAACCAACTTGGGTACAGTATTTTTATCAGTAATGTGCCCTGGTGGAAGCCTTATGTAGAGCCACCACTGGCTCTAGACAAATCTAACATATACTGTAATGGGTATAATCACACTGAAATGAGCACAGCACATAGTGAAATGCATATAACATCCTAAAATGAGTATGTCATACACCTTGAGACATGTGACACTGGACTCCAATCACAGTGCAGTTACAAGAATGCATAACAAATTACCCTAAAGTTCAGCTCTGCATCAGGTCAGAAGCTTTTCAACTGTATTTTATTTTCAGCATCAGTACAGTGTGTTCATGCTGTGCTCAATATTTAGAATGTGTTGTCTGTTTCTTGTTTTGCTTCATATTTGAATTTGTTATTTCTGTTCTGTACCCTCCAGGGTTGTACCTGGAAATCGAAATTTAGTTGTCTAGTGTACCTCCCCAGTTACCGAAAACCAAACAAATAATTAAGGTACTAATAAAATATTTCATCAAGTAGTCCCAGTGTGTTTGATAAATTATGTGTTCCCTTTACCAATCACAAAGTGCTACACTGGATAATGGAAGAATGAGGACAGCTACCTTTTGGTAGCGTGCTGTAACTGTAGCACTTGGAAAGCTATTTTATGCAAATTAGTTATGCCATTAGTTTTTCTTTTAGTTCCCTTTCCTAGCCCTAATCCTACACCCCCCACACACACACAGTAAGGGTCCACCCAGTAGACAGACCCTGAGAACCATGTGACTCACCAACCAAAGGTGGTGATGCCCCATCTCCACTGGACACGTAGTTGCAGCTTCCTCTTCTTACAGGAAGCCAATCTGTACTGCACAAAGGCCCCTCCTTCTTTAAAGCTGCTGCAGTTCTTCCCCTTGCAGGATTTACCCTCTCTGAGGTACTCAGCAGCTGCATATGAAGCTGTAATGTACTGTGGCAGCACAACCACATGAGCACCCACAGGGTCTCTGTGTCTGTGTATTGGGTGAGGAGTCCTACTTGGGGGAGAAAAGGAGCAGTTATGCAATGCTAGTTGGAGTATGGAACAAGAGACTGCCAGCTGTACATATCAAATAATTTAAGCTGGAAGCACCTGATCCAGAGACGTCCCACAGAGGGCATCCACATGCACATGGTGGGGTGTAGGGAGACTGCATGTGTGCGGAGGCTGTGTTTCAAACATTTGGAGGCCTCTGTGCATCCACAGCCCTGAGTGTTCCTCCTGAAGAGGCCTACACTGACTTGACCCACACCACTATGCTGAGAAGGTTTTGAACCCTTGAGAGGCTATGCAGGGACCAACAGCGTTATGCAAGGCAGAGGCAGCCATAATGCCCGTCTGCCTTCTGTTCAGTAGTTCTCCCATGCTTCCTGGACCTTCCCATGGGTTATTCTGGCCCAGTACCTGTTACCCCAGCCCTCCAGACTGGCATGGAGGACTTGGGGTAATGTGCAGTATATTTCTTTACTTGCATTGTTTGCTTTTATGGATAATGGTAATCCTTGGAGGACTGCTGTATCCCACTCCTCTACTCCACTGTTTAGATCTGCTCTGCCCCCCAACAAGCCCCCAGCTCCTCCATGCCCCTGTTAGTGTATGCAATAGGGGTCTGGGGGCTGTGGATGCCGCTGCTAGTGCAGACATCTGTGGGTATGGTGGTCCACTACTGCATACACCCCTTTGGCATGTATCCAGATGTTCTTTATGGATCAGGTCCCAAACAAGGTAGAAAATTAATCTGGCCAGCACATTGGCACAGTAGCAGAAATGCCACCCACAATGCCAGGGATCCATGTTGGGGAAAGAGGGGGGGTGCCTGGGGGGAGGGGGTAAAACATCCCACTGGATGCAGTTGCCCTCCGGAGAGGGAGGGTGGCAGACTCCGGCTGCTATACTGCCACTTGGATAATGACAGGTAGTGGGGCAGTGGGAGCTGCTCATGGGAGGATAGGGACCAGCCTATACCAGAGAACAGCCGTGTCACACATGCGTGTGAGCCCCTTGGCAGCCCAGCTGTCAGTGTCTGAGAGGAGAGGAGAGGAAAAACTTAGGAGGCAAACCTGGGGTGTAGCAGCATGAACTGTGATCTCTTTTTTTTTTATTTAATTTTTATTACATTTTCCAAGGAAAAAGAAGAAGTACAGACCAGAGAGGTAAAACCTGGAGTTAGTACATTATACATATGTTATGTTAAACACAATTAAGTAATTGGCTGTCATCACAGTAAAGCATCTTTGGCAGAGGCATATTGTCCAGTGTCCATTATTTTAGCCATAGAGGCAAATGATGTAGAGGGGCTGGAAATGTGTGCTTCTAGGCTATGTTAGCCACCTCTGTGAGCTGTCTGCAGTGTCCCATCAGTCCCCTGTGATAGCAAGTTACCTTGGATTATAGTTTATTATTATGACTGGGGTTACAGTCAAGATGATTCCTTGCCCATAATGTCCAATAAATAAATGAACCACAGCTGAATGCATCTCAGCACTGAGGTACCAACTACAAGAAAAGAGGAAGAAGAGGAAAAAGGAAAGAGAACAATTTCAGGTGTAAGAAAAAATATTGGGTCGGCTAGATGAGGGGAATGGAGGGGACATGGAGGAGAAGCAATTGTGAAGAAGACAGTGGTGGGGCCTTTATGGTATAAAGTCAGTATGAATATCTAATTGAGACATTATCCATCTACGCCATCAGGTGTTGAATAAGTAAACTTTTTTATCTTTGATCTTTTTGCCTCCTTCCTGCCACATCACTTCACTCAATCAGAACCCCTACATGCCTCGCTACCTCAGCGTCCCTACACAGGAGTCTGCCCCTAGAGTGCTCACCCCCTCAGTAGCCCTAGGTACCCCCGAATATCCCCCCCAGGTGGGGCGAGGAGAGGTCCCCTTCTTACCTTCTCCCTACACAATGGTGGAGTTGGTGTTGCACAGCTGAGTCTGCTCCTGTCTTGGCGGTTGCTGATGTGCTCAGCGAGGGGTCGTCACTTAGGAGTGATGGGCCACCATTTTCCATGTTCTGTTCCCCGCAGATGTCAGCACTCTAGGAGAGCCAATTGGGAGGTAGGCATGAAGACGCAACTGCTCCCAGGGCTCTCGGCTGATGCTGCCCCATGCCCCCTGTGTGACCCAGTCTGCACTGTCAACCCCAGGTTCACCCGAGAGATGACAGTAGAGCAATGAGACTTGCACAGAACCCTCCCAGAGAAGGCGAGCCACTGCTAGGTGCTCAATTCTTCTCTCCCCTGCCGACCCCTGGCAGTCCAAACTTGTCCCCGAATCTGGGTCACGGCATGGAGTGAGGTGTGGCGTCCAGCACCTCAACCTCAGCGCCACCGGGCCGCCAGTCAGCTTTGTTTGAGAGGGTAAATGTCAGTCTCTCACAGTAGATCGCCATCAATATCGTATGCCATCCTCTACAGTGGGCATAGTTGTGGTATGCCAGAGCATAGTAATCCTTTCTTTGTGGCAAGTATTAATATTAATAGTAATTTTAGGGTTGATCCTCCTAAGGAAACTTTTCTCTGGGGATAGACATCAGTATCAGTGAGGGAGTGATGGCTCCTGAGTAGCTAAAACTTGCTTCTAACTCATGAATAACTGCCTGCTAATAGGGGTGGAGGCATGGGCATGCTCAGAAGATGTGGGTATGGTTGCCAAGACCTGCCCGCATCCTCTCAACATAAGCTTCTATGTGGACCTGCATATTTAGCTACGATGTTCGGGTGTGAAAGAAATGGTATCGGCATTTCCAGGAGAGTGCTATCCAGTTGGCTGTGGATGTAAGGCAATAAGCTGGAAGGGTATATTTATACCAGGGTTCATGAATGTTCCCTCCAGGTCATTATTCCAGCACTGCAGAAATGTATCTGTTGTATCTGCCAGTGTGTCTGGAAGGGCTCTGTATGGGTGACCAATGAGATGGGTCCAAACCTCACCCTTCGAGTGTGATGTATGGATCTGCATAAGTGCCAGGAGTTTATCTGGGATACTGGAAACAGCTGTTCCCTGATCCAACAGCTATGAGCAAACCTGCAAATATCTGTAGTGGTTTGCCCGGTAGCTAGCTGGAAAGCTGCTTGTAAGGCAGAAAATGGGAGCACAACGCGAGAATCCAGAAGCTGAAAATAGAAGTGGAGACCCAGTCTATTCCACCTTTTGGTACCCAGATCTTGTTTATTCGTCAAGAATGAAGTGCCATATTGTATAGCCCGCAGTTAAAATTGCTGTGCAGGGGTCAGGTAAGCTTTCCTAACCACCTTCCATTGTCTGAAGGTCTCTGCCATATACTGAACAAATTTAGAAGGCAAGAAGCCACCAGGAGGGCTCCTGAACGAATAATAGTCCAAATGGAAAAGATCATTCAGGGTAAATTCAGTCTGTTTCCAATAGGGAAGGTGGCTGTCCAAAAGCCAGAGACACAGGGTTCTAATGTGTGCCACTAGTGTGTACCACTTCAGAGTCAGGAGATTAATGCCTACTTTATTTCTAGGAAGATATACAGTAGTATCATCGAATTAGTCAAAGGATTTTTAAAGATGTTTAAAAATTCCTATTGAGAATTGTGAAACCTTTAGTTAGGTATTTTGTTTTGTTTGTTAGTGTGTTCACTGCTACCTGGAGCGGGTTGTCTCATCTGATAGTGTAGTTGAAAATCTACCAGATGGCACTTAAGTACTGTAATAGGAACTGGCCTCTTTCTGTAGGTATAACAGAAAGTATTTTAGAGGATCTTTTCCCTAAATTTTGTGAAGGATAAATAGGGAATCTCACAAAATTGCTTGATAAATTTGGCGCTACTACTGTAATATAAAGAAGTGAAACCGAGGTGGTGCTCCGTACCATATAAATTTGGATATATAGTCTATTCCAGGATTGAAAATATATTCAATCTGGCTGGCATAAGTGGCAGGGTTTGTAGGAAATATAAAACTTTGGCAGAATGTTTCAGTGGATTACCTGCAGCCAGTTAAAATGCCAAAGCGAAAGTGAGTCCATTTAGATATATCGTCTGCGATCTGCTGGGTTAAGTGTTCATAGCTGCGGAGCTTTAGGTGCTCAAGATTTTAGTTCATTTTACTCCTCAGTATTGTAAGGAACTGTTATACCACTTAAAAGGGTAACCATGCGTTAGAGTGGGGGAAGAGGTATAATTGTAAAGCAGCACCTCAGATTTTTGTGTGTTCAGCTTATAGCCCGCCAGCTCACCACACTGTGCTAGGGTGCTCCAGATAGCCAGCATGGAGTCTTCGTGGTAAGTAAGGGTTAGCAGAATATCATCCACAAAATAGTGATAATTTATCATCTTTCCTCCGTGGGGATTCCCAAGACATGCGGGTTGGTTCAGATGGCAGTTGCCAATGACCCCAAGTATAAAGTAAATTGTTTTTGTTTTTTTAATTTAGTATACTTTATTTAAGTTTAGACATAGGAAATGCAGTACACACTACAACAACATAGCCATACAGTCAATACAATGCACTTAACAGTGGATACCAGTTTTCTGCTAGCCCTCCCCCTTCCCCCACACCCTCTATCCCTCCCTCCTCCCACCCCAAGTCTCCCCCACCCTTCCAAACCCCTGAGAGCTGCTATTATAGCAAGCACATCTTATTCACTGGTTATGGCCACTATCCAGTTAAGTCTTAAACTAACCAATTAAGGGTTTCTGCTTGGTATTTAATAAGTGGTAGTCTAGTCACTACACTATTTGTTATTGACACATGAGGTACGGGGCCACAAAATCTTTAGAGACATAAATTAATGTATAGAGGAGAGAGACCATAGGGTGTGGAACTTTTCCCACCTTGAGCGGTACTTGGACACCTGTCCCCGAAGACTAGCTATTGACTTCTCTATTCTTAAATTGTTGAAGAGTTCATTGATCCATTCCATGTAAGAAACAGCTACCTGATCCTTCCAGTGCCACAGCACAACCTTCCTAACTGAGAGGGATATAAGGGAGACATGGTAGTGTCTTTCTTTCACCACGATTGAAGAGTAGTCACCCACTAGGCAGATCTGTGGTGTAAATAAATCTTGGAGCCCTAAGAGAGGGTCTGCTTTGGCCTGTATGAGGCGCCAAAGGAAAGCTACCTTAGGACTGTCCCAGAACATGTGTAGTGGCAAGCCCTGTTCCTGACCACATCTAAAGTATTCAGTTCCAGGCAATTTACTCATTCCATGCATTTTGGCTGGGGTGTAGTACATACTGTGCAATATATAAACTGTATTAATCTTAGCCTATTATTAGTAGTGTATAAGTACACTCCCTGCCAGATCATCTCCCAAGGAAAAAATCCATGGGAAAGTTACTGACCAATAAGAAGACTGACCCGTGATTTTAGGGTTAAGTATATTCAACAATGTCGATACTAGGCGAGAGACAAGCGTGAGTTGCTATGCCAGAGTCTGAAATTCATGAAGAAGATCTGCCTGGTTAATAGTCCACAAACCTGGGCCAAACCATTTAGTTAACATGTGTCTGAGTTGATACATGAAAACATACATTTCTGCTGTAAGATGAAAGTGTTCCAAGAGGTCTAATGTGGTACCTAACTTACCTTGAGTAACCAGATCACTAATTCTGGTCTGCATAACAATAGTCACCCCCCTTCCCTAGGATTCACCATTTACTCACCTATCTGAAATTTGGGATTACCGTATAGTGGTTGTGAAATATCCTTCTGGTTATCATATTTAAGGGATTTACATAATTGATTATGAACTTTAAGTGAAGTGTATATGACTGAGTTATGAAGAGAAGTCGGCAGATTTTGGGGGGTTATGTACAACAGGCTAGTGGACTTAATCCCTGAAGTAGTTATCAAATAGTGTTCAATCTGAAGCCATAGAGGAATATACTGGGAAACTTCAATGGGAGGAGAAAGTGTGACCCAACACATATATTTTGCCATGTGACTGACCAAATAATATGAGAAAAAGTTAGGCAGTTTAAGCCCCCCAAATTGTTTCATTGCACTAACACTGAGTAGTACAGTATGAGCTGCACGCCTATTGGCTCATGCTGTGAACCAATGGGCGTGCAGCCCTACCGAGCTGTCAGTTGGTGGGCGGCGGGGTGGCAAGTGGTGGGTGCTGCCGGCTGGCCAGGAAGCGGGGGCGGTGGGGCTCAGTGGGCGGGTGGGGTGGGGGTACACTAGATCACCAGGGATATTGGACTTGGGGGTCCTAGTAATGATGCCTGCGATCGGGCTCAGTGCGGTCCACTGGACCACCAGGGATATTGGACTTGGGGGGGGTCCCAGTAATGACGCCCGCAATCGGGGCATGGGGGGGTGCTGCCAGGTGCGGTAGGAACTCAGGTGCCCACCCACAGGTGGCAGCTGTTCTGTTGAGCCCTGCAATGTGGCAGCTCACCTGTGGGTGACCATCACTTGTTCCTTTTTTTGGGGGCGTAACTTTGTGCAGGCGCACGTAGGGGTTGCGCATGCATAACTCTGCACATCCCGGGCTGAATATCGGGCTGCGCAGGTTATGCGTAGACACGCCCCCTACCTGTGCCTGCATACATTACTGATGCGCCCGGGCGCATCGATTTGTGCGAGCACTTCTTTCCCCTTTAATATCACGCTGGCGCATTTGTGGGTTGCATGGCGCAACACTGTTGTGCCATGCTAACCTTTGAATATCGGGGCCACTAAGCTCTGTTAATCTGTCCTCATATGTTTTCTGATGCTGTCCCTGTACCATTTTGGTTGCCCTTCTCTGGACTGCCTCAATTTGGTTTATGTTCTTGTGAAGGTGTGGCCTCCAGTACTGCTTGCAGTACTCCAGATGGGGCCTAACCAGTGTCTTGTAAAGAGGGATTATTACCTCCCTCTTCCGACGTGTGATATCCCTACTAATGCACTCTAACATCCCCTAGCCTTACCTACTGCTTTAGTGGTCTGCTTGGATGATTTCAGGTCATTGGTGATGATGATACCCAAGTCTCTTTCTTCCCTTGTGACTGCCAGCGACTCCTCTCCCAGCCTATAGGTGGATTCAGGTTTCACTTCCTATGTGCATGATCTTGCACTTCTTTGCATTAAACCCTAGTTGCCACTCTGCCGACCATTTGCTAGTTTATCCAGATCTCTTCTCATTCTGCCCACCCCATCTGGATCATCTACTCTGTTGCAGATCTTGGTGTCATCTGCAAACAGACAAACCTTACCCTCCAGTCCATCTGCAATGTCACTGAAGAAGATATTGAAGAGGACTGGCCCAGGACTGATCCCTGAGGTACCCCACTTGTGACTTGCATCTCTTCTGATTGTATACCATTTACCACCACTTTCTGTTTTCTGCCCATCAACCAGTTTGCCACCCAGTTGACCAACATCTGACCTACCCGAGCCTACCCAGCTTATTAATCAATCTTCTATGTGGAACAGTATCAAAAGCTTTGCTGAAGTCAAGGTAGGCAACATCAACTGCTCCCCCTTGGTCCACCACTCTGGTTACCCAGTCAAAGAAATCTATGAGATTAGTTTGACAGGACCTTCCTTTTGTAAACCCATGCTGTCTTGGATCCTGTGCTCCTATGGATTCCATGTGTTGCACTATCCTTTCCTTAAGGAGTGCCTCAATAATCTTGCCCACCGCTTAGGTAAGACTGACTGGTCTGTAGTTCCGGCCTCCCTGCTACCAGTCTTATGGAGCGGGATCACATGAACCCTTCTCCAGTCTTCTGGGACCTCTCCTGTGCTCAGAGACTCACTAAACAGTTCTGATAATGGATCTGCTAGTTCCATCCTTAGCTCCTTTAGTACCCTGGGATGTATGCTATCAGGTCCCATTGCCTTGTCCACCCTGAGCTTATCAAGCTCTTGTAGGACCCTTTCTTTTGTGAAGGGACTAGTGCTCACCTCTCTCCCCAGTGTCGATGGTGCTGAGCTGTGGGCCCTGCCCTAACTTCTCTTCAGTAAATACTGAGCAGAAGTATCTATTTAGGATAGATGCTTTTACATGGTCCTCTCCTCACATGGCCACTTATCTCCTTTGATCTTAGCAATACCCCCTCTGGACTTTCTCCTTTCACTAATGTATCTATAGAAAGTCTTGTCACCTTCTTTTACTGTTTGTGCTAGTGTTTCCTCAGTTTGGGCCTTTGTCTGCCTTACTGCCTTCCCTGCTTCCCTTAGGGAAGTTTGGTATGCCTCCCTAACTTAATCCCGCTGCGTTCTCTTATATTTCCTGAAGGCCAGCCTTTTGACGCTGACCTTTTCTGCTACTGTTTTTGAGAACCAAAGTGGTTTCTTTCTTCTTTTGCACTTCCTTTTCTCTCTAACACAATGGGATGTTGCTTCAAGTATTGCATCCTTAATGCTTTCCCACTTTGCCTGTACCCCCTCACGTGTATGTCTTTTTGCCAGGGCTGGCTTAACTCTGTTGGCCATCTTCTCAAAGTCAGCTCCTCTGAAGTCCCATATTTTTGCCTTGGAATGGGATGATTTAGTTGTAGTGGCCAAACTGAACCATACCATGTGACGGTCACTGGCCTCCAGGTGACCTTCTACCTGGAGATCTGTGATCCTTTCCCTGTTAGTCAGTACTAGATCTAGGATAGCCTTGTCTCTTGTGGGTTGTTGTGCCAGTTGTTTGAGGCCCTCCCCTGCAGGAAATCCACCATGTGTCTAGTTCTGGCAGATGTTCCTGCTGGTATTGACCAATCTGTATCTGGCATGTTGAAGTCTCCATTATCAGACCCTCCCTTAAGCTGTCATGTTTTGTATATCTTCTAACAGTAAGGTGTCTATGTCCTCCCCTGGTCTGGGGCCTGTAGACAACCCCAGTTCTTATGGCTGTCCCATTTCCTGTTTCCCAGGGTGACCCACAGTTCTTCTGTCTCCTTATTTGTATTCTGAATTTGTGTAGCTTTGATATTTTCATTGACATAAGGGCCACTCAACCCTCTGTTTGCACCTTTGTTCTCTTCTGAACAGTACATAGCCAGGTACTGAAGTCTCCAAGTGTGGTTACTGGTAAACCACATCTCACTAATTGCTACTATGTCCAGTTTAGCCTCTGTCATTATCGCCTGCAGGTCTGGGATCTTGTTTTCCAGATCATAGCATTTGTGTACATGATTTTCCATTGGCCAGATTTCAGTGTGTTAGTTGTTGGGTGAGGTTTGGGGTTTCCCTGTGCATCGTATGGGGAGCTGGACCTTTTCCTTACCTGGTGATGCAAATGAACTGCAAACATGCTGAACTCCTGTTTGACCACTAGCTGAGGGGGGAGGGGTGTTCTTCCCATTCGACGTATAAGGTGCTGCACCCCTCTCCCCATTTGCTAGTTTAAATATTCTGCAAAGATGTCAAACTTCTGCCCCAATGTACTGACTCCCTCCTTAGTCAGACGCAGTCCATCAAATTTAAAGAACTTTCACTCCCAAAACTGTCACCAGTTCCCTACAAATTTGTGTCCTTTTTCCTGGCACCAGCCCTTGAGCCATATGTTTAGCTCCCCAGTCTTCCCTTCTCTGACCTTCCATCCATCTGCCCCACTCTCCCAGACTGGCAGGATCTCAGAGAAAGAGATGCCAGACAAAATGGACGATAGTTTGTCACCCAGCCTGGTCAGATGATCCTTGGTCTCCACAACTGACCAGCTGGTGAGATCATTAGTCCCTATGTGCACCAGGCAGGAGCTTTTCCAAGTGTTGGGCCCAAACCAACATGCAAACTTTATAGCCATAATTTAGGATAGATGTAGGCCTATAGGAGGTGGCATATCTAGGGTCCTTATCCAGTATTGAGATTGCCAAATTTATGGCGTTATCCCATGAAGGGGGTGAGTTACCTCTGACTGGAGGGCCCGAAAGGCAGCAAGCATCAGAGGAAGCAAGGTGTCTTTGAACTTCTTATAGAACTCAGCCGGGTATCCATCTGAGGCCAGACATTTCTGAGTTTTGGAGTCTATAAGAACCACACAAACCTCTTTGGCTGAGATAGAGGTCTGAAGAGTCAGGGCCACCTCAAGGGGTTAGGGACGGGAGAGGGAGTCTCTGCAAGAACAGCTGCATTTGTTCATGAGTCGTGGTGCCTTCTGGTGAGTAAAGGGGTCTGGCAATAAGCAGCCATTATTTTTCTGATCACCCAGGGTCTCTTGGCAAAAGTACCAGAGCCCTGATCGAAGAGTTGCAAGATGCATGCCTGAGCCTTTCCGGTTCGTGTCTACAGGCTAAATTTTGGGAACTCTGTGCTCCCACTTCACAGCAGGAACATGTAACAAGTTGATGAAATTATTGTCTTTCACAGTTCTCCTTACCCCAGGACACATCTGGAAAAGAGTTCTTCACAGCTTGATATAATTTCTGTGGTAAAACTTTTTTTCATAAAGACACTTATTGCATTTTTCCATTTGTACAATGTTATGAAATCAACAGTATTATGTTACAGTCCCCACAGTGAGGAGGGGAAAAGACAGGATGAATATTATAAGCAAATTATCCCATATTGGTGAGATATTTCCATTACAGTGCAGGCATAACAGGCAATACACACAGAAATAATTTTTCATTTTAAGCTCTCATTTTTCTTCCCCTTTGACATATGTCAGTTTTGCACCCTTGCAGGTGTCATCAAGATGTCAGTCTCATTGTCTCCTCCCTTCTCAAACAGGTGAGAGATGAAAAAAAGTTGTCCAAGAAAAGCATGGACACTTGGCCATTTGCAACACAGCAGCACAGTACTGAGTCCCGCAGTGAGGATTAACTCAAGTGAACAAATATGCAAAGGATTAATTACTGCATTTAAACCTGGTGTACTTCTCACCTGCATAATACCTGGTAAAAGTTTTAAATCAGTCCATCAGTCACTCAAGTCAATCAATCAATCAAGCTATCAATAACTTGCCTGTAACTTAATTTTTTTTATTGCAGTACTGTGGAAAACTGTTACAAGAGCTGCCCTGCTTGACAGCTTTACCTGTAGACACTTTCTGTACCTCTAAATGCTTCCCACACCATAGTATTTGGCACTATATCTCTTTCTTCCAGCCACTTTGTATTGTATTGTATTTGTTGTCAGCCAGTCCTTTTTCCTTGTTTCTTCTGATTGCTTGCTCTGTAATTGCATTGCTTTGTCTGGCAGTCCTATTTGTTGACTATGTCTGTGCTTTTTGTGAGTATGTTCAACATTCTTATTGTATTCTTGTGTGCCATCTTCATGGCTCGGGTCCCACCTGAAAACAATCACTGTAACCAGTGCACATACCCAGTGAACAAACAAATGAATAAAATAAATAAGAACATAATACAGTGGAATGTAAAGTCACTGTGGACCACTGGATGGCAATATAGACTTCAAGTGTTTAATAATAAGAACACAATATCTGCCATGCAGTCATTTTCTTATGATGGGAACAGCTAGCAACCGGAGGATAAAAGGTTAGAATTATAGTTATTTATAACAAACTACAGTCATTGGCATTCCAGTTCGGAAGAGCTGAAAAAGGTTGCTTCAATTAAGTTTGGAATGCTGGACCAGAAGGGGATCAAAGCAGCCCATGTATTCTGAGGACAGCAAGAGAGCCTAAGGACAGTATATTGCCCGTGACATATTTTACATGCACATAAACCGAGGGAGAAGGGCTGGAATATAAAAGGCAGCTTTAGTTTCAAAGACAGGGAGTAAGAGAGACTGGAGCATGATGGGAGGGACACTTTATTTTCTTTTTCTCTTCATCCTTGCTTAAGCAGTGGTGATGGTGGGTGGCATGATGTACCCCCTTCTGACCCTACATTACTACCAGGACCCCGAGTTCTCTGCGGCACGGAAGCAGTGATGATGGTGAGGGGCATGATGTATCCCCTTCTGAACCTACATTACTACCAGGACCCCGAGTTCTCTGCGGCACGCAAGCAGTGATGATGGTGAGGGGCATGATGTACCCTTTCTGACCCTACATTACTAGGGCCCCTAGTACTCTGTGGCATTTAAGCAGTGATGACGGTGAGGCATGATCTTGACCTACATTACTACCAGGGCCCTAGTACTCTGTGGCATTTAAGCAGTGATGACGGTGAGGGGCATGATGTACCCCCTTCTGAACGTACATTACTACCAGGGCCCTAGTTCTCTGCAGCACTTAGCAATGGTAATGGGGGCATGATGTGCCCCTTTCTGACCCTACATTACTACCCAGGGCCCTGGTTCTCTGCAGCCAGCAAGCAATGACGTGGGGCATGGTGCCCCTTTCTGATCCTACATTACTACCAGGGCCCCTAGTTCTCTGCATCGCTTAAGCAGAGGTGATGGGAGGCATGATGTACCCCCTTTATGACCCCACATTACTACCAGAGCCCCTAGTACTCTGTGGCATTTAAGCAGTGGTGATGGTGAGGGGCATAATGTACCCCCTTCTGACCCTACATTACTACCAGGACCCCGAGTTCTCTACAGCACTTAAGCAATGGTGATGGGGTGGTGGCATGAGGTACCTCCTCTTCTGACCATACATTACTACCAGGGCCCTAGTTCTCTGCGGCACTTAAGCAGTGGTGATGGGGCAGTGGCATGATGTACTTCCTCTTCTGATCCTACATTACTACCAGGACCCCGAGTTCTCTGCGGCACTTAAGCAGTGGTGATGGGGTGGTGGCATGAGGTATCTCCTCTTCTGACCCTACATTACTACCAGGGCCCCTAGTACTCTGTGGCATTTAAGCAGTGGTGATGGTGAGGGGCATAATGTACCCCCTTCTGACCCTACATTACTACCAGGACCCCGAGTTCTCTGCAGCACTTAAGCAATGGTGATGGGGTGGTGGCATGAGGTACCTCCTCTTCTGACCATACATTACTACCAGGGCCCTAGTTCTCTGTGGCACTTAAGCAGTGGTGATGGGGCAGTGGCATGATGTACTTCCTCTTCTGATCCTACATACTACTGGGACCCGAGTTCTCTGCGGCATAAGCAGTGGTGATGGGGTGGTGGCATGAGTATCTCCTCTTCTGACCCTACATTACTACCAGGGCCCCTAGTTCTCTGCGTGTTCTAAGCAGTGGTGATGGGGCAGTGGCATGATGTACCTCCTCTTCTGACCCTACATTACTACCAGGTCCCCTAGTACTCTGTGGCACTTAAACAGTGGTGATGGGGCATGATGTATCCCCTTCTGATCCTAAATAACTACCAGGAATACTAGTTCTCTGCGGCACTTAAGCAGTCGTGATATTAATGGGCATGATGGACCCCCTTCTGACCCTAAATAACTACCAGGACCCCTAGTTCTCTGTGGCACTTAAGCAGTTGTGAAGGGGGCATGATGTAACCATCTTTTAACCCTAAATTAATACCAGGGTCCCTAGTGCTCTGCGGCACTTAAGCCCTGATTTCTGCAGTATAGCTTCTGGGCTTCTGCACCAGCATTCATAAATTTCTGTGGTATGAATTTTCCATTGGCTAAAATATGATGTGATGTCATTGATGACTTCACATGCTGAGCATAGAGGAGAGGGTTCAGGATAAACAAGGAGGGGCAGGGAGCCAGGTGCCACGGAAAGCTGTATAATGAATTCTGTGTCACTACATACATTCTGTGGAGTAATGCACATTCTGTGGAAAATTCTGTGGCGGTGGGAACACAGAATTCCAAAGGCCCCTTGATTACTACAGTATGGCCGCAATTAATCATGTGGAGGACAGAGATCAGGAGCAAGCTGGAGGACCAGGAAGGGAAGACAAACTTCAGTATCGCTATTGTGCACACAAACCAGGGAGTGACCAAGAGCTACAGGGGTTCTGTTTCTGTGCAGTTATGGATGACAAGGAAGGCAAACAAGCTGGGATTTGATGGTGTTCTTAGTCATCCTCTGGCCACTCGTGATATGGTGGCTCTGTGGCTGCCTGGCCCTGTAAAATGTATTTATTTTATTTATTTAGTTTTTGTTGACTGGGTAAGTGCACTACACAAATCCTGCCTATTTTCAGGCACAACCCGGGGGAGGGGATACAGATGAATGCCAGCTGACCTTGAACCAGATTAAGCTGTTGGTGGTATGTTTTTGAGTGCATGAGGGAAATTTGGCCAAAATCACTTGATGTCCCTTCTAGTTTTTTGATCTATTTCATCTCTGTATTGCTTCTCATCATTAACATGTATCACCTAGTGCATGCATACATACTCAGTTCCACCTCTATCCCACCTGGCTCACATGCTAACAAAATACTAGTCCAGTGTAGTCCGGTTCCCTTACCTACACAAGCTACTGATTGCACCCTGCCTGCCATCTCTTTGTTTCAGCTCCGCCCTGTCTCTGATCGAGAGAGTAATGCAGCAGGTGGCCTCACTCGCTTGCATACAGCTGTTCCTGCTGTAACAACATGCCCCACACTTGACTACATTCCCAGGAGCCACACTGCTGCATACCACTCAGAGACAGGCAGGTGAAAAACATTGTAAGGGACAAATGATTATGTAAAGCCCAGTCCTGAAAGTTAGGGGACATATCCCTTTGTCCACCCTCAAGTGAAACCTATGTGTTCACCTCAGGTCTGCCTGCTCCTCCATCCGCTTGGTTGCCCTAACCCCACCCTGCAGTAGTTCCAGTTGCAGCAGCACAGAGATAGCACGTGAGCTTTCTTACATGCAAACCTTTTTTCCACATTGCTTTTTCTTCCCCTGGGAGAGGCGGGCAGTTTCTCAGCCCTGTTCCTGCTCCTGCAACCAGCTCCTCTGACTTACTGGATCCGAGTCCCCCACAGATTTCTCCCCGTGGCGGGCCCAGAAGGGGAAGGGCCATCCTCCCCCTGTACACAGTATAGAATGGCTCCTGCAGTCAGGTGAGGGTGCAGGTTGCTCAGGCTCCATGAGCCTGACTTCCCAATTTTCCTTGTTCTCCCTTCCCTGCTGCAATGGTACATCAGGATGTGTGCATGGAAGCATAGCTCACTGGCGAGAACCATGGCCCGCCCCTTTGAGCCACTCAGGACCTGCACTGCCAGTGAGCCTCCACCTGGCAGCAGTCATAGACCAAGTCAACTGGTCACCCTCTTTGGGAGAGGAGAGCAGTCTCTGGATGCTTGATCTTCTCCCACCCTGGCTGACTTCCAGTGACCCGGATCCATTCCCGAATGCTAGTTGCTGGTGTGGCAACAGGTAAGGCACTTGGCAGCTCAGCCCTCTGTGCCACTGGGCCAGCCATATGTGAGATCTTGATGGGGATATCATTCGGTGAGCAGGCACTGGTGATGGACACTCAAAACTACTCAACATGTCAGTGTCAAATTTTTCTGACTTCCTTCTCTTAGACCTACTCTTAACTGCCTGCAAGAACTATGCTGGCTTATGCCAAGTAGTCTTAAAAACATGTCAAGCTTGTTGTAGATCTGAGGCTGCTGCCTTTATTAGTAGCGCAGACATCAGCCCTGCTGATTGCCTTTCCCTGGACATACATGATGCTTTGGACAAGATTCTGCCTAATTACTGGTTCTCAATGTGGTCTCGTGGGTTCACATACCTACTTGAAATTCCACTTGAGAAAATTGTTCCTAATTAGCTAAAGAGAAGTCTGGCTGCCCTCGAGACCCGGGAAAGAAGTGAGGTTACTGTGCCTGTAACTTTCTGCAATCAGTGTTCCATGCATGTGCACCGTCCCTGTGTTCTAACAGGCCTCCTTGGGATGGGGCGAGCACTCCAAGTGAACCCTTCTATGAAGAAAGGAGGTCCTATTGGTGCAGAATCGAGACAGATGAGCTCTGAGCTTTGCAGACAGCCTGATTTGGGGCCCTATTAACTTAATTTCCATATTGATAGGATTTTTAAAATATCAAAATTGCTCTACTTCCATACAATTAGGGGATAAACAGTCTGCAGTTAGTGGAATGCAGAAATAGTTTTGCAATTGAATTTTTTAATTTTTCTCATTCCTTTTGGGTTTTTTTGTGTGGCTGTTTTCTGACTGGCTAGATATGTAAGCCCCCCAACGTGGGGCTTACCACATTGCCTAGAAAACAGTAGTGCAAGTTTGGGTGCCAGGTCCCATAGTATGGGCAGGGCCCTGGAATTGTGGCATAAAATCCACCACACGGTGGGAAAGCAGGGTCTTCATGCCTGCTGTCCGCAGAGTCCGAGGAGTGGAGGGTTGAATAGTCTAGAGTGGGGCGATAGCCACACTGGCCCCGTTGAAGTCGGATCCCCCATGTAAATGTGACGGAGAAGGGCTGTGTTACCTGGGTGTTGTCTGCACCTCCATGGAGGTCTGAGGCCGCTGTAACTGCCATGTAGGAGAGGAGCCGAGGCCTAGAGGAAACGGGGACCCATGTCTTGATCCTTGGCACCAGGACGGCCAGGCAGTAAGAGCTCTGTTCATCCCTAATAGACTGGTGGCTGCCATGGAGGGCCATGGTCCAGAAAGTGAGAGGCCGGGCCATGGGGACCTGGAGGTGACAGCTCAAGGATCCTGCGCTGGAGTTCCATGTCCACCTAGTGAGAAAGTGTCATTGCAGAAAAAAGGTTAGAGTCCAGATCAGCCCCTTTGGAGCTGCAGAACATGGTGTGAGCTCCATTCATGAAGGTTCCCTCATTGGTTCTGTAGGGTCAGCTGCTGCATCAGGCATGCAGTCTCTGCATCAAGGGGTTAGAAAGTGTGAAGCTGCATTTACGAGAATGGTGAGCCGGGTTTTAAAGATTGGTCCCCAGAGGGTAAAGCCAGTTGGTTGAGCCCTGTAGGCTGAGTGAGAAAGGGGGAGTGAGCACAGTAATTCGTATGTGGATGAAATTTACTAAAGTTGCTGCCACCACACCTTCTACCTGGAGTTTACTTAGGCTCCACATTTTGGAGGGATCCAGGTTTGGGACTGTGTGTCCCAAGTATGTATTGTGGTTGTGGCGTTGTTCTTAAGTGCAAAATCAATTGTGCCCCCATGCTCCATGGAGCTGCAGAGTTAAAGTGGCTTGAGCCTTTATGAACTGTTGGTTGGGACTTGGAAAAAATAAACTCAGACTGTTTTAAAGTTTATACTGTTTGGACATTTGCCTTACTATTTGGAAGAGTAAACACTGTACAGTTATCCTGCCTAAAATTGTCTAACCAAGTTTTGCCCCACAAGGACTTCCTGGCCGCACCTCAGTTACCATCCCAGCACCCCAATGGAGCCAATTGGTCCACAAGCAAATCTGAATCGAGGTACTATTTTATTATACATCTATATGGCTTCTAGACTGTGGTTTTCTGGCTGTAATGCACCTCATCCCCATGAACCTACCATCCAAAATACCCTAGACAGTGGAGGAGTCATACAGATAAATCAGCAAGAGTCCCAACACCTGCATAGCCCCATTTACACTGGCCATTTCTACTCTGGTGTAAGTGGTTTGGAAAGCCATACTGGTGTACATTTGTGAGTGTAAACTGTACAGGCATCAAAGTGGTGTGGTTCTCCTCTTCCTCTCCAGACAGAGGAGCTGAACTGTAGGTGTTTTCAGCCGTGTAAACAGTGGCCATGTCACATCATTACTTGAGGGTAATTTAGCATCACAACACAAAGGGCACTCCTTGCAGGATGGGTCTCACAGTGCAGTCTGCATGACACTAGTATGACACCAGGGTGATACCAGTGTGACACCAGTGTGAAGCCAGCATCCTTAATTAAGTGGTGTACTCACTGGCTTTATAAACAACTAGGAACCACACTGGTGTGCAACAGCTTGATCAGTGTAAATGAGTGTACCGTCAATATAACAGATATTTTACAGTGAACACCACCACAGTAACAGATCTCGCCAAGTCGCTGTGGTGGTCCACTGTACACAGGCATCGTCACTCCCGGTGTTTCTCCCCCACCCTGAACCAACTCTGACTCAGAGTTGGTTATTTAAAGATGAGGAGGGTATGGGGCACATCCCCATAGGTGGTGCGAGGGGAGCAAAACCCCTGCAAAAAAACACTTTGTCCAGACGGGAACAATGCCGACAGTTGGCATTGTTCCCATCGCTGTCGGAGATGTCGACAACATTGTTGTCAATATCTTGACATGGAACCATGTAAATGGATGGGGCTTTTGACATCTACTCCTGCTTGTGATCTATGCACTCTGTAGATAGTCTAACCTCTACTGGGATCCGAGGCTCTGCCCCTGAGCCAGGTCTGCCACTGCTGTACATCAGATAAATTACTGCCTTGGGCTCCCAGTGTTGCAAGCCAACAACCCTTACTGTCACCAGTCTGATGCTGTTCTTCTGAGGAGTGTAATCGAGGCACAGGTCAGGAAGCATAGGAAAACTAGGAGCAGTTGTAAAATTCACAACAAGAGTTTTATTATGAATACCAACAATAAAAAAAATTAAATTGTTCAGAATAACTATTTACAAAAGCTGAATAAACAGAAAAGGTCCATCTGAGTTTTCTTCAGTCTCTGGCCCAGATATTCAAAGGTTCGCCATAGCGCAACAGGGTTACATGTCATAAGTCCAAAAATGCGCCATTCTGCGATATTCAGCAGGAGGCAGTAAGCCACTGACAACAGGTTGCGCAACAGCGCAATGCAAATGAATGCATGCTCAACAGGAGGGAGGAACCATGCATAAACTGCGTAACCCGATATTCAGTCGGGTTGTGCAGAGTTGTGCATGCGCAACACCCAACCTGCGCCTGCACAACCTTGAGCCAAAAAAAAGGATCAGGTTGAGGGCCACCACAGGTGAGCTGCTGTATTGCATGGCAACACAGCAGCTGCCACCCCTGGCTGGCCCCAGCTCGGTCCCTGTGCCCCACCAGCCAATGTGGGCAGAGCGTAAAAACAACCCCCACCCACATCTCTCAAAGCCCGATTGCGAGCATACAGTAACATGACCCCGCCCACATCTCCCGAAGCCCGATGCGGGGCATACGGTAACATGACCCCGCCCACATCTCCCAAAGCCCGATTGTGGGCATACAATGCTATGACCCCGCCCGCCCTTACCGGACAGTCAGTCGGCGGGCGGCGGGTGGCAGGCGGGGGAATGCTGCCGCCACTGGCTGCCGGGGAGCGGGGTGAGGGCTCGGTGGGTGGGGGACACTAGACACCAGGGAGATGTTTGGGGGTTGTAACTTGACATTCTGCCCGCGATCGGGCATTACGGTCCACTGGACCACCAGGGAGATATTCGGGTTGGGGGCTTTTACATTCTGCCCGTGATCAGGCACTGGGGGTTGATACACGTTCTGCCCGCGATCGGGCTTTGGGAGATGTGTGGGGGGCATGTTACTGTATGCCCGATCAGGAACTTCGGAGATGTGTGAGCAGGGGTCATGTTACTGTATGCCCGCGATCGGGCTCGGGAGATGTGTGGGCGGGGGTCATGTTACTGTATGCCCTTGATCGGGCTTGGAGATGTGGGTGGGGGTCATGTTACTGTATGCCAGCGATCGGACTTCGGGAGATTGTGTGGGGGAATGTATACACTGATACTGCCAGCGATCGGGCTGCAGGGTGCGTCGGTCCCCGGCGGCTGCTTGCCTGGCAGAGGCGGCCCGCAAGTCCTCGGGGGATCGGCGCACCTACATGCTAATAGCATGCAAATGGGCCATAAATAGATGCAAATGGCCCCCTCACATGCATAAATTATGGCCCCATTTGCATGTCACCTTTTAAATATCGGAATTTGCACATGGGCGCCAGTGGTGCGCGCCACATGAGTTTAATGCTCAACTCTGGCAACTTGCGGTGGCTACAAGTTCCACTGCGCCATGCGCAGAGGTGATATTCAAAGGAGTTGCTCAATAGCGCAACTTCTTTGAATATCGCCCCGGCCACACCCCTGCGCAACTATTTTGAGCAGCGCAGGGGCTTGCACCTCAGAATGGTGCAGTTTGAATATCTGGGCCTCTGTGTCCATCGTTTGCAAGCAATTGCAGCTCTCTTTTTATAAGTCCTTGCAACCCCCTTTCTTAACAAGCATCCTGTTTTTTTTTTCTAAAATGTTCTTGTATATAACAGGCAGGTGCAGCTTGAATACAATATCCCAGAACAGAGGTCCCTTTTCCACAGCTTCTGCAGAAGGCTTAAAATTGCATTTTCAGCTTAACCCTTGAGCTCCCAATAGCTCTTTGCAATCATCTCAAACTATAATTATATGCATTTCAACAGTAACACTATATCATTTCTAAACAAAGGGATCCAATACCGGTTAAATTTCCACATAATGATTTACATATATTTTTATACCAGCAGATATGCAAGGGAGAAAAGACAGAACAGCAAGAGAAGACTGAGAGTCAGTGAGAGGCAGAGAATTGCAAGACTGTCAGGGTGATCAAATCCTAGGTCTCACAGGAACATTTGGTTGCACAACCAGACAGACAAGAGACAGGAAAGGAATAGAACAGAACAGATCCTTGCATTCAAACTCTCCATAACAATGGGGACAGGGTCCTATTCCACCCTGTCACATAAACCTCACTCCTTAAGAGGGAACCTGTTTTTTTAAACAGGTTTCCAAAATGTTCTATTAATTCTCTACTAATATTGGCTTCTAACTTTTGTAAATTAAGCACATGTGCATTATCCATTTTTTCAAACCACCCATACATTTGCTTTTCAGCCTTCAGAACCCTCAATTCCTGATCCATACCTTGACAGAAAATCAGCATTGCTATTGATTTGTGTATCACATTGAATTTAAATGGCTGTGGTGCCAGGTACCACCTTGTGATTCTGGAATTTGTATCTTTCATTTGGTTAAGCCAAGAGAGAGGATTGTGATTTGTTATATGTACAAAGTCAGTTCCTAGCAAATAAAACTTAAGGGACTCCATGGCCCACTTTGCTGCTAGACATTCCTTTTCAATGGTGGAGTGTCTTTTCTCTCTGTCATGCAACTTCCTACTTATGTACAGAATAGGATGCTCCGTCCCATCTATATTTTGACTCAGTACTGCACCTAGGCTAGCTCTGATGCATCTGTTTGTAACAAAATGGTTTCTCAAAGTCTGGGCTTCAAAACAGGGCTGAACATAATGTAGCCGTAATGGCTTGACAAGTTTCATCACACTCCAGTTCCATTTCACATTATTTGAGTACTGTTCTTTCATGAGTTCAGTGAAGAGAGTAGCTAACTCAGCAAAGTTGGGAACAAATCTCCGATAATAACCAGCCAGCCTAAAAATTACCTGACCTGTTTCTTTATTTTAGGGACAGGGCTGTTAGCTACAGCTTCTATTTTAGAAATTTCTGGCTTAACTTCTCCATTTCCAAACACATAGCCCAAATATCTGGTTTCCTGCATGCCCAATGCACATTTGGTAGGATTAATAGTCAGACCTGCATTTTTGATAGCTTGGAAAACTGCTCATAAGTGTTCCAGGTGGCTTTTCCAGTCTGGACTGTACACCACAACATCATCCAGGTATGCAGCACAATAACCAGTGTGAGGGATAAAATTACATCCATGTACCGCTGGAATATAGCTGGCTTAATCATGTGAACCAAATGGCATGGTGGTGAACTGATAGAATCCAACAGGAGTGGCAAATGTAGTTTTGTCTCTGGTTTCTTTAGCTAAAGAGATTTGCCAGTAACCCTTGGTGAGATTGAGGGTACTAATATACTTTGCACTTCCCAGTCTGTCCACCAAATCATCTATTCTGGGCATAGGATAACTGTCAAATTCTGACACTTGATTAAGTTTCCTAAAATCAAGGCAGATTCTAACACCCCCCTTTTTTTGTTTACAATTACCATTGGAGATGACCAAGCACTCCTCAACTCCTCTATGACACCCAGTTCTTTCATTTTTTGCATTTCCTTAATCACGTCAGCTCTTAACCGCTCTGGTAATCTGTATGTCCTTTGTCTAATAGGGCGAGCATTCCTTGGCACTATTACATGCTCGATCCCTTTTGCTCAGCCTGGTACTGTGGTAAAAGTACTGTTGAATGTCTTTAGCACATTACGAATGTCTGCAGTTTGTTCTGAGGTTAAGGAAACATTCACCTTTACAGCATCAGCATTTAGAGTTTGTTCCAGTCTATCATAAGCTACATCAATATCTTCTTTACCAGTTTCTGATAAAACTAGCAAAGCAGCTTTTGGTGTTTTTTCAACCCATTTCTTGAGCAGGTTAGCATGGTATATCTTAGTAGGATTTTTCCTGTCAGGGTCTCAATCTCATGGTTAACGGTGCCAGTACGTCTAAGCACTTTATAAGGCCCTGCCACTTCATTAACAGTTTGTTTACTGTTGTGGTAACAGTAGCAAAACCTTTTCACCTGGTTCAAAAACTTTTCTTTTACCCCACGGTCATAATATATCTTCTGCTGATTTTGGGCCTCTTCCTGATTACTATGGGCAATTTCAACATATTTTGTCAGCTTCTTTCTTAGGGCACACATATAAGACGTTATAGATTGTTTCTGAGTGGCGTTATCTTCCCACGTTTCTTTTATCACATCCAGTGGCTCTCTTGGCTGCCAACCATACAGCATTTCAGATGGTGAAAACCATGTTGTTGCCTGTGGCACTTCTCTATAAGCAAAAAGTAGGTACGGCAAGTATTGGTCCCAATTTTTCCTTTCCTCTTTTTCAAACCTTTTTAACATGTGGTTTAGGGTTTGGTTAAAACGCTCAACAAGACTGTCTGTCTGAGGGTGATGGGGGAAGTTCTTATGGCAGTGATGCCTAGTAGTCTGTACAACTCCTTAAGTAATGCAGCACCAAAATTACTACCCTGATCAGTAATCATTTCTTTAGGTGTGCCCACTCTGCTGAAAATGTTTGCAAAAGCACTGCTGCCACTTTGGGAATGTAACAGTGCGCATTGGAACAGCCTCTGGTATCGAGTAGCATAGTCACATACTACCAGGCTAAATCTATTACCCCTTTTACTTTTGTCTAAAGGACCAACCACATCCATTGCAGTTCTCTCAAAAGGCACATCTATCAAGGGTAGGGGCACCAGGGGCACCTTGTCTTTTCTAGTGACTGGGGCTACATTCTGACACTCAGCACAGGAATTACAATAGGTAGCAACATCTTCATGAATTCCAGGCCAGTAAAATCCGTACAGCAATCTGGCAAGGGTGCAGTCCCTCCCTGAGTGACCAGCCATAGGACTATCATGTGCTATCTGTGACAGCTCTGTTCTATACCTAAAAAAAAATCTCCCTAACCTTCGGAACCAGGCAGAGACTCAACCATTTCCCCTGCCACCCCCTCTTTCCATAGATGGGACACCTCGGGGTCTGGCTTGACCAGCACCTTAACTTCTCAGGACACATTGACTCAATCCACAAGAAACTGTACCCAAGCTTGGTGCCTTATATCGAAACAGGGACTGCATCCTTTGGAACCTCAGTAGGTTATCCTTCAGAAAATGATCCTCTTGATACTGGATTATGGTGATGTAGTATACAGCATCGCCCCAAATCCACCCTGGCAAGACTTGACCTCTATTCCACTCCTTCTGCCAGTTTGCCCTAGACTGCCCTCCTCTATGCACCACAGTGACCTCTACAAGGCTCTAGACCTGCCTTCACTCCAAGATTGGAGACAGCTCCACGGCGTGAGGCTAACTGCAAAATTCTGGGCACAGACCCTCCCCCCACCTCGAATCTGCTCTCCAAGCTCAGCTCCCCTCAGTAACACTGACTCCTGGCTTCTACATGTCCCACACATGGCTACGGCCAAAGGGCAGGCCATCTTCAATTATCTCATGCCTAAGCTATGGAACTTCCTACCGGCAGGCATTAGGCATACAGACAATTCACAGCAACGAAACCTACTCCTCAAGGCACTCCCCCACACCTGCTCCTGCCGACAGTCCCACCGTGATACCATATATCCCACTTCTCACACTTGACACCCTAAGTGCCTTCCCAGGCCTCCAGCGTACCCCCTGGTATAGTAGGCCTACACTCACCACATTGCCACTGTAATTCTTCCTGTTTCTAAAGATGAAACTATCAAGTTCATATAGACACTTATATGACATTGCCAAATTGCTGAACCCTAGACTTAATAGCTAGTTAACTTACTACCGCACTCTGGGTACAGACTGCTTTCCCCATCACCGATGTTATTGTACATGTGTGTAATCTTGTTCCTCTATAATTCCTGTATCATTGTTGTAATGTACCGTAGTTACTATGAACTATTTGATACTGTATACATCCTCTCCCCCTCCACCCCAGGACGCATCTAGAATCGAGCAGTACTATGCTCAGTATGCCCTCCTGGTGAAACTCTTAAATAAATAAATAAATACGTCTGTGGTATAACCAATTGTTCTGCCTGTTACTGTGTCTGAGGTTTAACCCAAACTCTGTACAGTAACCCATTACATTTTTTAAACATCGGTCCACCCTGTTTTGGTTTCACCCCCAGCTGCTTAAAATAACCCTGGAGAGAAACATCGTTAGCTTGTTGCGAAAGAAAATCACAGTCAGTTATCAATTTAGTTTCAGCATTTTCATATGTTAACCCCTTATGTCCATTAATCATTTGTTGCCACAGTTTCTTCAGGCATCGTCTTTCTTTCCTGAATTTCTGGATCTTGGAGCTGTGTTCAAACAAGTCCGAATCAAAATCGCTGAAAAGAAAAGAGTCCCCACCATCTGAAATTGTTTTTGTCTGAGCTCTTGTCACCACTGCTGCTGAAACTGCAGGGTTCAGTTCCTCTGAGATTAACTCAGTAAATTCTGGAACGCCATTTCCAATAATCCCAGGTACAGGTAATTTAGGTACTATCCCCACTTTCATTTGTGCACACACCCTTAATGGTCAGAGTCACTTGGGTGGTGGGATAGTATCGAGTGTCCCCATGGATGCAGATGACACCAGTAACTGGTCCTTTTGCAGAGTGTTTTCCTAGCACTTCAACATGCACTAGGGTCTGTCTGCTTCCCGAATCAGAGTCCCTTTACAGTCTTATCCCCCACCTTCACATCTGTTAAGTACTTGCCCCAATTTGCAGGGACAAATCTCTCCAGTGTCACTCTTCTTATGACGATTTCTTGCAATATGACCTGGCTAATTATAGTTATAGCAAATAATGTCTTTGGGCACAGATTTGTTACCCCTTCCAGAGTTCTTATCAGGCTTAGAGTTTAAATGGGAAAAGAGTGTCTTACCAGTGTTTGGCTGTTACCTCGCTCCTGTGGCATCTGTCTCGCCATTTGGCAGTCCTCGGCAAAGAAACAGCCTTTCTACTTTCTGGTCAGTGTTCCTTTACCCAAAGCTGCACATCTGTAGGTAGGATGTTGACGAATTGCTCCATTGCAAATGTGTTGATGATCTGTGGGACTATTATGCTGTCTGGTTGGAGCCATTTTATCAGGAGTTCTCTGAGTCAGATGAAGGCTTCTTGATGACTGTCGACTGAGTTGTACTTCAGAGAGTGAAATCTCTGCCTGTAGATCTCTCCTGAGATTTCATATCTTTTCAGGATTTCGCTTTTCACCAGGTCATAGTTTTCTGACTGTGCAGTGTCCATATTGCTGTAGGCAAGTTGGGCTTTCTCTGTCAGGTAGGGTACCAGTCTGACTATCCATTGCTGCTTTGGCCACTGGCAGGCTGTGGCAACTCTTTCAAAAATTGTCAGGTGTGCCTCGATATCATCCAAAGGACACAACTTTGTAAGTTTAATCGCTTTTAAGTTGCTTGGGTTTTGTTGCTTATCTGGATCTGTGCCACATCCTCTGCCTTTGATAGCTAACAAAGCATCCAGCCATCGCAGCTACTGTCGCTGCATCTCTTCTCTCATCTGCTGCTCCTGTCATTGCATCTCTTCTCTCCTCTGTGCTTCTAAACGTTCTCTGCTTCTCCATCTCTTTTTGTAGTATAGCCCACCATTTGAAAAAGTCCATCAGGCTTTCAGGTATTATCACTGCCTGTTTTTTTTTCAATAACTTGTGCTGGCTGTACAATCTCAGCTTGGACTTCTGTCTCTGCTAGTTTGGCTGCCATTCTCCTGGCAACCACTCCTGGACTTGCTGCTGCAGAAGCCATACCATTCTCTGTGCTTCCCTGGTACTAGGTCCAGTACCCATGCACAAAACTCCTGGTTTAGAGTATGCATGGCGTAAATCCTACTTAGGCTGACACCATCTGTCATCGAGTCACAGGTGAGAAAGCATAGGACAAACCAGGAGCAGTTGTAAAATTCACAACAAGAATTTTATTATGAATACCAATAAAATAAAAAATTAAAATTGTTCAGAATAACTATTTACAAAGGCTGAATAAACAGAGAAGATCCATTTGAGTTTTCCTTCAATCTCTATGTTCATCTTTTGCAAGCAATTGCAGCTCTCTTTTTATAAGTCCTTGCTACCCCCCCCCCTTCTTAACAAGCATCCTGTTTTTTTCTAAAATGTTCTTGTATATATCAGGTAGGTGTAGCTAGAATACAATGTCCCAGAACTGAGGACCCTTTTCCACAGCTTCTGCAAAAGGCTTAAAATTGCATTTCAGGTTAACTCTTTGAGTTCCCAATAGCTTTTTGCAATCATCTCAAACTGTAATTATATACATGTCAACAGTAACACTATATCATTGCTAAACAAAGGGATCCCAATGTCAGTTACATTTCCACATAATGATTTACATATATTTTTATACCATTAGATATGCAAGGGAGAAAAAGACAGAATAGCAAGGGAAGACTGAGAGACAGCGAGAGGCAGAGAATTGTGAGACTGTCGGGGTGATCAAATCCTAGGTCTCACAGGAAAATTTGGTTGCACAACCACACAGACAAGAGACAGGAAAGGAATAGAACAGAACAGATCCTTGCATTCAAACTCTCCATAACAACTGGGATAGGGTCCTGTTCCACACTGTCACAAGAAGTTACCAGCTGGAGCTCCTGATGCTGTCCTCCACACTAGGCTGGTCAAGAAACTAAAGGTTTATGAAAGGGTAACAACATGGGTAGAAAGTTGCCTGAAGGGACACACAAAGATGGGGGTTACAACAGGAATTCTCAGAGATTAAATAGGTGACAAGTGTAGTGCCACAGAGTTCGGTCTTTGGTAGAGTGAACAGCAAGGAAGGGGACAGAACAACAAGACAGGGCTTGGAAAGGGTTGAAAAATGGTCCTGAATACGGCAGTTGAAATTCAGCACCAAAAAATGCAAGGCGATGCACATCGGGAGCAAAAACCTGAAATTGCAATACATGATGGGGGAGGTGGCAGTGGAGACAACAGCTGAGGAAAGAGACCTAGGGGTGACTAATATTGTAAAGCCTCAAAGTGTAGGCCCAGTGTAAAGGGCAGTGGTTGCTGTTGCAAGTAAATCTTCACTGGCGGGTTGGTGAAAGTTGTCAGGAATTTTGCATGGGGCTATGTGTAGTGAAGTTCTCGATTTTGTCCCTGGCTTTGCTTGGCAATGTTTAAAATACATTTTCTTTCATTTCAAACCCAGCCCCACCCACTGTGGAAAGATGACCAGCTCTGCCTCTTTGCTATTTAATGAACTAAATCAGTGATGGTGCTCCTTAAGTAGTATTAGCCAACTGACTGAAATTTGGTTCCCCGATGAAGCAGCAGTGCACCTTGAAGCTCCAGAGTCAAGGCAGTATGCAGATCTAATAAAACTCAGTTTGTAGAGCTGGCCTGTCAGCACAGTGATAGCACTACTACCTGTGGCCTGTCAGCACAGTGATAGCAGTACTACCTGTGAATCCAATGGCCTGTCAGCACAGTGATAGCAGTACTACATGTGACCCCAGCGGCCTGTCAGCACAGAGACAGCACTACTACCTGCGATCCCAGCGGCCTGGGTTCAGCAACAAGAGAGGGTCACTGGAGGGCCAGCAGGGACAGGATGGTTGAGCACCCATAGATGCTCGCCTCCTCGAGAGAGGAAGAGATATTGGTCTCTGCCGCAGTACTGCCACCTGGATGACCACAAGGGGGGAAGTGCAGGCTGGAGCCAGTAACAGAGAAGGGAACATTGTCACTGTGATGTCTAGGCATCAGATGCATCACTTCAACAATGTACAGGATGGGCAGAAAAAGTGAAAAATCCCACAACTGAGTAGGATGCCATCCCCACCCTGCCGTAGGTCCTGCACTGTCGACTGAGGCTCTCGCTCCTCCACGACACTTCAGCTCTGTCTGGGGTGTGGAGTAGATGCTGGGCAGCCCTTCCCATGGGGGTCATACAGGGGAACAAGGAGTGAGGTAAGTCCCAGAGATGGTGGGTGACGGGGCTGGGCAGGGCAGGGCAGAGGATCGAAGGAGTGCTGGTCAGGAGCACAGGGTTGAAAGTACACTAAATGCCAAACACAGCATCAGCAATCGGATGAGACACCTCAAATGTCTGGATGCCTCACTCATGAGAGCTCTGTTATGAACATATGAAATTTGTCAGCAGAAAAAGGCAATTTCGATCTATGGAGTCTGCTTGACTGTGCAGCTAGCTACCTTATTTTGCAGCTGCCGCTTCCTCCTCACCCCCCCTTCCCTTTATCCTCCCTCTCGCCCTGTGCCAGCCCCAAGCAGCCCACCATTCTACAGGCCACCACCTCTGCTGGTAACGCAGTTCACCCTGCCACCACCCTGTCTGTAAAAAAGTGTCTCCCCAACTCCCTCCTGAACCTTCCCCCCTCCAGTCTCATGTCATGGCCCCGTGACCCTCCCCACCCTCACTATGAATAGTTGCTCTGTACCAGTCCTGTTTACCCCTCTCATGTACTTGAATGTCTCGATCATATCGCCTCTGTCCCTCCTCTCCTCCAGCGAGTACATGTTCAACTCTTTTAGCCTACTCTCATACAGTAAGTCCCCCAGCCCCTGGATCATCTTGGTCACTCTTTGCTGCACCCCCTCCAGTAATTTAATGTCCCTTGTCAGGTATGGGCACCAGAACTGCAAACAGTACTCGAGATGAGGTCTAACCAGTGCTCTATGCAGTGGCAGAATCACTTCCCCCCTCCTCGATGTTATTCCCCTTGCGATGCAACCCAACATTTTGTTGGCCCTTGTCGTTGCCTTCGTACACTGTGCCGAGTTGTTCACTGATCCTGTGATGACCACCCCCAGATCCTTCTCCTCCTCAGTCTCTACCAGCTGCACCCTTCCCATTTGGTAGTTTCTCCTTGGATATTTTGCTCCAAAGTGCAGTACCTTACACTTTTTGGCATTGAACCCCAACTGCCAAGTGTCTGACCAGGATTCCAGCTTATTCAGATCTTCCAGCAGACCTTGCCATCCCTTCATGTCATCCACCACTGCCCCAACCTTGGTATCATTGGCAAACAGGCTGATCTTGCCCCTGGTGCCCATGGATATATCTGCAATAAATATCCCAAATAACACTGGTCCTAGCACCGAGCCCTGTGGAACCCGGCTCATTTCCCTTGAGGATGAGAGTTCTCCTCCTCCATCACTGCTGCTCTCCTGCAGCCAGCTTGTCACCCATCCCACCATTTTTGTTCCCGCCCCTGTGCCTTCAAGTTTTGTTCCAAGTCTCCCATGTGGCACCGAGTCAAATGCCTTGCTGAAGTCCAGGTACAAGACATCCACCACATGGCCCTTGTCCATCTGCCTAGTTACCCAGTCATAGTACTCAACTAGGTTGGTTTGGCAGCATCTTCTCATGACAAATCCATGCTGTCTACTGTCCTGCAGCCCACTGGACTCCAGCAGGGACACCAGCCTTTCCTTCAGGGTGGTTTCCATTAGCTTTCCCATGATGGACATGAGGCTCACCGGTCTATAGCACCCTGGTTCATCTTTGAGGGCCGCCTTATGCAGGGGAACCACGTAAGCCAGTCTCCAGTCCCTGGGCACACATCCAGAATCTAATGAGGCATTGAACAGGCTTGCCAAGGGCTCTGCCAGGATCTCTGCTAGCTCCTTCAGTACCCTGGGGTGAACGCCATCTGGCCCTGGTGCCTTGTCCACCCTCAGCACTCTCAAGCCCTCCAGCACTCTGCTTTCTGTGATCACCCCATCTTTTACTCCCTCCCCAGCCTTTACTGCCCCCCGGGTAGCACTCCCCCTTTCTCTTTTGTAACTACCGAGTAGAAGTAGTCATTGAGTGCTTCTGCCTTTTCTCCCCACTTCTCTACCCATCATCCCTCCTTCTTAATCTTTACAATCTGATCTTTACAGCTCCTTTTCTCCCTGATGTACCCGAAGAAGTCCTTTTCCCCCTTCTTTATCCCTTGCACTAGCCTGAGCTATTTGGTGGCTTTTGCTATTCTCACTACCCTTGTCACCTCCCTTGCCTCCTGCTGGTACCCCTCCCGATTTCCTATATCTCCTAAAGGCCAACCTTTTCTCCTAACCTTTTCCATAACCTCCCTGCTCATCCAGCTTGGCCTTTTACTCTGAGTCCCGCTACAGGAATTGGTAGCCTCTAGTATCCCCCTCTTACGACCTCCCATCTCTGGTCTGTGTCCATACTAGGCTGGATCCTCGCAGGTACCTCCTCACTATCTCCCCATCTTTCATAATCCACCCGCCTGAAATCCAGCACCTTCATGTTGGATGCCACCCCTCTTGCCCATACTCAACCTGAATCATGCTGCGGATGATCACTCCCTGCTAATGGTTCATCCACCCTGATATCCCTCACAGATGCCCCATTTGTGAACACCAGATCGAGGATGTTCCCACCCTTTGTTGGTTCTCAGAGCCCACCTGTGTCAGGATGCTTTCCTGAATGGCATCCAGCAGTACTTGTTCCTTTATTGCTGGTGGCTGGGGTTCCCAGTCAACCCCTGGCAGGTTGAAGTCTCCTACAACCACCACATTCCCCTTCCTGCATGCCCTACTAATCTGTCTCGCAAGTTTCCTGTCCAGCTGTTCTGTCTGGGATGGTGGTCTGTGCACCACTCCCATCTGGAGACTCCTTTTCCTGGAGTCCTGGATTAGCAGCCATAAAGACTCTGTTTCTCCCTCCTCCACCCCAATGCACTTTAGCCCCTCCCTCACATATACTGCCACTCCCCCCTCTCCTGTCATCCCTATCCCTGTGGAATATTCGGTACCCTGGGACCGCCAGGTCCCAGTCATGGTATTGGGTGGCCCATGTTTCCATGATGGCTGCCATGTCCACCTCTCCCTCCACCATGAGGGCCTGTAGGTCATTCACTTTATCCCCCAGGCTCCTAGCATTCATGGTGACCACCTTACATCCCTTTTCCTTCCCTCCCTCCTCTCTCTGCCTTCTACTTCTAGCATCCCTTCTATAGCTACTACCTAGTTCATTTTCCTTTTTTTGGGAAGGTAAGCTTGCGCTGCTTCCCATCTCATGGCCACTATATGCACTCTCTCCACCTGCTACCCCCCTCTCCTAGTTTAAATGCACAGTTACCTTAATATACTCCCCAAGTTTCCATTTTAGCACCCTCTTACCCACATCATTTAGGTGAAGTCTATCCTTAGCGTATAGACTGCTGTCCTCCCAGGTCTGTCCCCACCCTCCCACTAACCCGTACTCTTGGTGTGACACCATTTGCCTAACCATTCATTAAATTCCTTGATCCTTTGTTTCCTAGCTGTGCTCACCTTGGGCACTAGTAGTACCTCAGAAAACGTTACTGATCTACTCCCTCACATAAAGTTCCTAGCTCCACAAACCTCTTTTGACCAACTCTAATGTACTATCTGCCAGGTCATTTGTCCCCAGATGTAGAATTAAATGAGGCCTCTCCCTTTCCCTTCTAGCATATTTGAAGACTGATTTTCCCACCCTTTCAGCTATCATCCCTGGCATGGCCTCCACCCATATACAACTATGCCTGTTCCCCTTGCTACCCCACCTGACACCCCTTAGTATTGAATCTCCTGGTACTAGTATTACCCCCATATTTCCATCTGCCTGCTTCCCTTCCTCTGCTCCTCCGCTGTCAGACTCCTTCTCCACTATCACACAATTCCCCCCATCTGTTCCTGTTGCCATTCCTCTCCTGCCTGACTCTTCCTCCTGCACATAATTCCCCCCATCTGTCCCTGTTCCTCTCCTGCCCGACTCCTCCTCCAGCACACAATTCCCCTCAACTGTTTGGAGGCCTCCTCTCACCATCAAAGTGCCAGGGCATTTTAGGGCATCCTCTCAGATTGCAGACACTGTATTTGGTATTTATACAATAAATGTATAATTATACAACATTCTGGCACTGTGTGCGGCTCCTCTTTTGGATCTCCTGATGTAGCCAGGGTTGGCTTCTATCATGAACCTGCACCCCCTGTCTGTTGACATGTGAATACACATTTTCGGTGAATGCCTCTAGAAAGAAAACTAAATTAAAGAAAATTCAGTTTGCAGTTTGCAATACTATTTGGTATGTGCACTTCATTTATCTTTTGTCTGGGTGTTTGAAGGTCTTGCAGCAGCACCCACTTCAGGTTAGCGCACAGAACCCACAATTGCTTAGAGCAGCAGTAGAAGCAGGGAGGTAATCCTTCCCTTCTGTAGATCCTTGGTTCACCTCCATCTGGAGTACTGTGGGAAGTGATTTTTCCCCCTGTATAGATCCCCGGTTCAACCCCACCTAGAGTACTGTGGGAAATACTTCCCCTGTATAGATCCCCAGTCCACCCCCACCTCGAGTACTGTGGGAGTTGATCTTTCTCCTGTATAGATCCCTGGTTCACCCCTACCTGGACTACTGTGGGAGGTGATCCTTCCCCTGTATAGATCTCTGGTTTTCCCCTAGCTTGAGTACTGTGGAAGGTGATCCTTCCCCTATAGAGATCCCTGGTTCCCTCCTACCTGGAGTATTGTGGTAGGTGATCCTTCCCCTGTATAGATCCCTGGTTCCCCCCTACCTCGAGTACTGTGGGAGGTGATCCTTCCCCTGTATAGCTCCCCGGTTCACTCCCAGCTGTACTGTGGGAGGTGATCCATTCCCTGTATAGGTGCCTGGTTCACCCACACCTGGAGTACTGTGGGAGGTGATCCTTCCCTGTATTGATCCCCAGTTCACCCCCACCTGGAGTACTGTGGGCGGTGATCCTTCCCCTGTATAGATCCCTGGTTCCCCCTACCTCAAGTACTGTGGGAGGTGATCCTTCTCCTGTATAGCTCCCCGGTTCACTCCCAGCTGTACTGTGGGAGGTGATGCATTCCCTGTATAGGTGCCTGGTTCACCCACACCTGGAGTACTGTGGGAGGTGATCCTTCCCTGTATTGATCCCTGGTTCTCCCCTGCCTGGAATACTGTGGGAGGTGATCCATTCCTGTATAGTTGCCTGGTTCGCCCCCACCTGGGGTACTGTGGGAGGTGATCCTTCCCTGTATAGATACCCGGTTCACTCCCAGCTGTACTGTGGGAGGTGATCCATTCCCTGTATAGGTGCCTGGTTCATCCCATCTGGAGTACTGTGAGGTGATCCTTCCCTATATAGATCCCTGGTCCACCTCAACCTGGAGTACTGTGGGAGGTGATCCTTCTCCTGTATAGATCCCTGGTTCACTCCCAGCTGCACTGTGGGAGGTGATCCATTCCCTGTATAGGTGCCTGGTTCACCCACACCTGGAGTACTGTGGGAGGTGATTCTTCCCCTGTATAGGTCCCCGGTTCATCCCCACCTGGATTGCTGTGGGAAGTGATCTTTCCCCTGTATAGGTCCCCAGTTCACCCCACCTGGAGTACTGTGGGAGGTGATCCTTCCCCTGTATAGATCCCTGGGTCACCCCCACCTGGGGTACTGCAGGAGGTGATCCTTCCCCTGTATGGATCTCCCAGATCACCCCCACCTCGAGTACTTTGGGAGGTGATCCTTCCCTTGTATAGATCCTTGTTCGCCTGTACCTGCTGTGCAAGGTTCTGGAGCCCACACCTTTGGAACGACTGTGACGGGATAGAGGCACTGCAGTAGAAAGCAACCAAACTCATTTTAGAGCCCAGGGCTAAGACAGAAAACACACAAGGAATGGCTGAATGATCTCAAAACGTATAAACTGGAACATGGAGGGAGAAAGGGCATGATAGAGCAGGGATCACTAAGAGACCAGGACAGGTATGCCATCGGATGCCCATTTGTGTCCTCCAAGCTGCCCCTGTGCAAGTGCACACCAAGCTGACAGAGCCATAGACAGGTGCCCTGCAGAGGTATGGGTTAGTCCATGCCACGCCCTGCATGCCTGTCTGTGGGTGTGGAGCTCTGTGGCCAGGGCATGCACCTCTCACACGTACTCTAAACCACTTCATGCATAGGCCCCAGTATGCATTTTCAAGGTTCTAAGGCATAGCAATCATTTGACAGAAAGTCTCTACACATGATCTAGTTTCCTATCCCCACTGTTACACAACAGATGAGATCTCAAATACTTTAAACAATATGTCGGAACATTTATGACCAAAAATGTCATGAAATAGCCATCTGCAGCATAACCATGGACTAGAGTCCGATAATATTTAACACCAATAAGTTGTCCCTGAGCATAGCACTCCTGAAGAAAGTTCACAATGACCGTTCAAAAGTCCATGTTGTTGATGATATTGCCCAGTAATCAAGTAAAACGTTCTCCACTGAACTCCTGCTGCACCTGCTTAAGTTGATTAATAAAATGTAGTAATAGAAACCAAAACATTTATTAAACTGTTCATCAGTTCTCCATAAAGATTGGCAAACTTATGGTAATAAACCTGGTAGCAGTCTTTGTACAAACCAAGCCTAGGTAAAGTATTTACACTGCAGTTTAAACAGAATAGTTAGTGAAAATTGTGAGCCAGTCTGAAACTTCATTACGTCTCCTAATACAGGGTTTACATGTATGGAATAAATTGCTACGGTGAAGTGCAAACCGATGCACAAGGGACAATCCACTGCAGCTAGCTGAAGGGAAGTTCAGGAGGGACCTCAGGAAGTCCTTTTTCACAGAAAGAGTGGTGGACAGGTGGAACAGCCTACTGAGTGAGGTGGTATGTACTAAAACAGTGGGGGATTTAGACTAGCATGGGAAGGTACAGGGACCTGACTAACATGGGACAGGCACAGGGACCTGACTAGCATGGGACATTCACAGGGGCCTGACTAGCATGAGACAGGTACAGGGCCTGACTAGCATGGGACAGGTACAGGGGCCTGACTAGCATGGGACAGGTACAAGGGCTTGATTAGCATGGAACAGGTACAGGGGCCTGACTAGCATGGGACAGGTACAAGAGCCTGACTAGCATGGGACAGGTACAGGAGCCTGATGGGACATTCACAGGGGCCTGACTAGCATGTGATAGGTACGTGGGCCTGACTAGCATGGGACAGGTACAAGAGCATGACTAGCATGTGACAGATACAGGGGCCTGACTAGCATGGGACAGATACAGGGGCCTGACTAGCATGGGACAGGTACAAGAGCCTGACTAGCATGGGACAGGTACAGGAGCCTGACCAGCACGGGACATTCACAGGGGCCTGACTAGCATGAGACAGACTCAGGGGCCTGACTATCATGGGACAGGCACAGGGGTCTGACTAGAATGGGACAGGCTCAGGGGCCTGACTATCATGGGACAGGCACAGGGGTCTGACTATCATGGGACAGGCACAGGGGTCTGACTAGCATGGGACAGACACAGGGGCTTGACTAGCATGGGACAGGCTCAGGGGCCTGACTATCATGGGACAGGCTCAGGGGCCTGACTATCATGGAACAGGCACAGATGCTGATTAGCATGGGACAGGCACAGGGGCCTGACTAGCATGGGACAGACACAGGGGCCTGACTAGCATGGGACAGGTACAGGGACCTGACTAGCATGGGACATTCACAGGGGCCTGACTAGCATGAGACAGGTACAGGGGCCTGACTAGCATGGGACAGGTACAGGGGCCTGACTAGCATGGGACAGGTACAAGGGCTTGATTAGCATGGAACAGGTACAGGGCCCTGACTAGCATGGGACAGGTACAAGAGCCTGACTAGCATGGGACAGGTACAGGAGCCTGATGGGACATTCACAGGGGCCTGACTAGCATGTGATAGGTACGTGGGCCTGACTAGCATGGGACAGGTACAAGAGCATGACTAGCATGTGACAGATACAGGGGCCTGACTAGCATGGGACAGATACAGGGCCCTGACAGCATGGGACAGGTACAAGAGCCTGACTAGCATGGGACAGGTACAGGAGCCTGACCAGCACGGAACATTCACAGGGGCCTGACTAGCATGAGACAGACTCAGGGGCCTGACTATCATGGGACAGGCACAGGGGTCTGACTAGAATGGGACAGGCTCAGGGGCCTGACTATCATGGGACAGGCACAGGGGTCTGACTATCATGGGACAGGCACAGGGGTCTGACTAGCATGGGACAGGCTCAGGGGCCTGACTATCATGGGACAGGCTCAGGGGCTTGACTATCATGGAACAGGCACAGATGCTGATTAGCATGGGACAGGCACAGGGGCCTGACTAGCATGGGACAGACACAGGGGCCTGACTAGCATGGGATAGACACAGGGGCTTGACTAGCATGGGACAGGTACAGGGGCCTGACTACCATGGGACAGGCACAGGGACCTGACTAGCATGGGACAGGCACAAAGGCTTACTAGAATGGAACAGGCACAGGGATCTGGCTAGCATGGGACAGACACAGATGCTGATTAGAATGGGACAGGTACAGATGCCCACCTAGCATGGGATAGGCACTGGGGCCTGACTAGCACTGGAGGCACAAGGGCCTTACTAATATTGTGTGAGTAATATTTGTGTGTGTGTGCATGTGTGTGTGCTTGTATGTGTGGAGTGGAGTGGAGTGGGTGCGGTGGTATGTGCATGTGTGTGTGGTGGTGTGTGTGTGTGCATGCGTGCAGCGTGACGTGTGATGTGGTGGTGGTGTGTGTGTGTGTGTGAATGGTGCATGCTGTGTGCAGTGTGCGTGGTGTGGAGTGGTCTGAGTGTGTATAGGTGTAACCCCCCTACAAATGGGGGTTCCAAAAAGTCTTCCTTAATCTTGCCTAAATGCTCACTGCCAGGCTGGTGTCCTGCATTTTAGCAGTTTAACGTTATTGCCAGAGAGTGCCTGTATAGCCTCTGTGTACTGTCTCTTTAAGAGCTGCCTAGATTGCAATTATAATTAATCTGGGAGGGGTTGAGTGTTTCTATGCTCGAGTCCCGCCTGGCTGCCAGATAGTCACCCGCTTCTGCCATCACTATTAGCGAGAGGAGCTCTGTTTAGAAGATGTACTTGTTTCCTGATCATTTATTAGAATAGTAATAATTTTGCAGTTTGTCTAACCTGCCTCCTTTGCAGCATGGACAGTTCTGTTCATCTCCACCATCTTGGTCCTGGACTGCTGAAATGGGCCAATCAGTACCTTTGGGATCTCTAAAATAGAGCCTGTCCCCAGGGGCTTTGTGGGAGCAAAATTCTCTAGGAACTGTAGTTTTGGGCTTTTGGCACCTAAATGAACCTGGAGGGGGAGCCCTTGTTGTGACTGACAGACAGATCTGCCAACCAAACCTTTTGGATCCTGGGGAAAGTCCCAGACCGCTTGCAGTTTCAGTCAGATCTGAGTTGGGAAGTGAAGGAGTAACAGCTCGAGATAATCGAGCAGCAATCCTGTGTGGATTCATGCGGGAGAACTGTTAAAGGGCTGAGTTTTGGCATGCATGTCTGCCTGCTGTCCCTGAGAGGGTAAATAGAGTTGATTCGGACTGAATCCAAGTTGTGAGAACAATTTAAGCCACTGGACTGTGACCAGGCTTTAACCTAAAGAAGACCGAAGATTTGCTGAAAGCGATCGGCCTGTCAGGATTTCCAGCCACCTCTGAACTCCCAGTTTGTGCAGAGACTCTGTATTTGCAACCGGATAGCAATCTGCCTGGTACAGTAGAATTCCTTACATGTAAATGTGCTGTGTGTTGTTAGTGGGTTATGATTTGGTTCCCCACTGTGTGCTGAACTATGTTCTGCTTGCTGGAGGCTGCATCCAGCTCCCATGGACTGAATCCGTAATCACCATTTGGCCTGGGCCTTGCCACACTGGCCCAGCCAGAATACCCGCTACACAGAGAAAGTCATCGACGAGGAGGCCTGCCTGGGGATCAGCCCCCTGCTCAATGCCTTGAACAGGAATGATGCCTTGGTGATTCGTGTGGGCCCCGCTTCTCCAGGCACTCCAGCTCAACAACCTGCAGTCTCGATTTCATCCTGCCTGTGTCCTGTATTGGGTATCGTGAGTACATATCAGGGTAGCTCCCTGCAACAACAGCTAAATCTAAAGTGTTGTCATCTGATTGTCTTGTTGCCTTTTCTTTCACGAACTGAGCCCTCCGGCTCTGGATTACAAATAGTGTGTGTTGTGCATGTTGCTTTCTTCCATCGCAGGGCCCCAACCAGCTGCGATGCCGACCTACCCCTGGCAACGTTCCTGGCTAGCCCACCGTCTTCCTACCTGGGTACCTAGAGTGTGTGACTGTGTAGGCACTCTTAAGTGCATGCATAACTGCCTGATTGATATAGCCTTTAAGCAAATCAACCTGATTATGCCCCTCCCTTGTTCAAGTCCCCTGAATAAATCAGATCTAACACTTTTTGCATTTAACCTGACTGTGGTTCCAGTTTGTGCCAAAAGTACTGTACTGTTGCTATTTGCTGTGCATAACCTTATTTTACAGGGGGTCCCCAGGGCTGAGCTAGAGAAACCAGCACTGGTGGTAAGTGCAAACAGTGTGGGTAATTGTATGGTGAATAAGGGTAATTGTGAAAGTGATTACTGTGTATTGTTCAGGCCACTAAAAGGGAAAGAGAGGGGTTACAGTGTCCCGGATGGCTGTGCCCAGGTTAGCGTGACCACTAACAACCCTGACCTCCGGGTGAAGGCACCCATTTCAGTACCCAGGCCTTTAACCTGCTACTAGCCAAACAAGCAGGGTAGTAGCCTTTGGGATAGTGCCACCTAGAGGTTACATATGTGTGTGTGTGTGTGTGTGTGTGTGTGTGTGTGTATCTGTCTGTGTGTCTCTGTGCACCCCCATGTGCAGCCTTTCCCATTCCAGGACCAAAGTGTCCCCTGCATGATGCACCCAGCCTCAAGTTAACCACAGCATTGCAATCTGGGATCACGGCACACAGATCCACTTTCCCAAGGCACAGCACAACACACAGCTGGATTCCAGGGATCATTGCATGCAGACCCAGTCTCCCAGGTAGCAGCGCAACACACAGCTGGATTCTGGGGATTACTGCACACAGCTCCAGTCTCCCAGGGCACAGCACAACACACAGCTGGATTCTGGGGATCATGGCACGCAGACCCAGTCTCCCAGGCAGCAGCGCAGTACACAGCTGGATTCCAGGGATCATTGCATGCAGACCCAGTCAGTCTCCCAGGAAGCAGCATAACAAGCAGCTGGATTCCGGTGACTATTGCACACAGACCCAGTCTCCCACATAGCAGCGCAACACATAGCTGGATTCTAGGTATTGTCACCTGCAAACTCACTCTCCCAGGTTACAGCACAACATACAGCTGGATTCTGCAATTGCACACAAACTCACCACCCCCCCCAAATGACAGTGCAACACGCAGTTGGAGTCTGTGATTGCACACAAACTCAGGACCTGCCCTCATCTAATTCATCTTAAGTAACACTGAGAAATTCTCTGGTAAACTGGGGCAGGTGAATAATAAAATACCCCTTCAACAAAGATTAGAAAAGCTTTGGCAATTGAAGAAATTCAGGATTACCAGCAGATACTGTGAAACATGAATGTCACCAGTTCAGCTCATGTAAAGCAGCTCTGAAAATGAAAGTGTCGAGGTTCATTAAATGGTGTGAAATAGCCAGCCTACCTGTGACAACATGGCAGGGCTGTGTGGGAAGCACACAAGATAGCGCAGGGTGCAGATTATGCTGGGGGAATAAGAGGCTGAAGAGTTGCAAAGAACAGGCAAAACTCAGCACAAAGCTGCAGTCAGACTGGGGAGCTGTCATTCTTGTCAGAACAGAAGCAAATTCTCTGGGTCATAGACCTGCAGGCAGCACAGCCTGCAAAGAGTTTTATTAATATTGATCGTTTCAATAGTCCGAAAAGCTCTTATCTCTGAGTGCTACAAGACCATCTGAGAGCAGGGTGTCTACTTATTACAATTCATCGTGCTGCAAATCAAATGAAAAGCACTCACCCGCGATGGGGGGAGGGGGAGCTATTGCATCGAATGGTAGTCTGTTTTAACACCAAGGAGACTCTGTTCCTAGGATTTAAAGGACATGTGTTTCCAAGACTTTATCCAGCACATCTGTGACGGCCAGGGCACCTCAGTGAGTGCAGAGAGATGGCAGTCACCTTAGGCTGAACTCAACTGTTTTAAACAATAAGGCACAACCAGGGGTTGTGTTAGAGTACATACAGCCCTGGGGCACCGAACAGCATAAGGCAAACCAGTTGTTTAATCTCAGTCTGTCATTGCCGATGGTGGTCTAGTCATACTAGCACCTTCTGATATGTTTATATATCAGAGGTAGTTTATAAATAACTGGTTCACTCAGTTCAGTGATGCTGGGAGTGGTGGGACGTGCTACATAAGAAGCACAAATATCCAGTCAGGTTGCCTCAAAAGGCGACGGACTGGCAACACATTGCTGCCGCGCTTTTTCTGTGAACTAAGTCTTTTTCTGTATATATTCTATTCTTTTTTTTCCATCAGTACTTCCTCCTGAGCCCCTCGGAACAGTGGCTCTTCCCCAGCACCCCCCCCCCACGACCGATATGGTGGACTTATAGGTTAACCACCTTGATGGTGACCAGCTACCTGGGCTCAGGCGGGACCTGTGGGAGGAACTGAGTGGACAGGGGCATTTTTCTTCATTGTCGCCCATGGGATAGTGGCATGCAATGAACTGTAGTGACTTCTAACATCCCCCACACATTCTACTGATCCCACTGACGCTGTCACCTGGCCTCCGTCAGGTGGCAGTCGGAAACAGAACATAGGCTCCCCTTCCCGAGGGTGGACAGTTGTCCTCCAGTATTCAATCCTCCTCACCCAGCTGACCCCCAGTGACCTGAGTCCTTTCTTGAACCCAGGTCACCAGAGTGATGGCAGGTAACATGCCAGCACCTCAACCCTTGTCTACTGTCCTACCTTTATGTCACCACTCAGTGACATTTGTCATTAAAGGGTCCCCAGACATTGTCGGCATTAGCATGTGCTACTGAGTGAAACCCTGGGTTCAACTCCCAACTAGGGGCCCATACACAGTCACTATTAGCATGTGCTTGTGAGGGAGAGACCCGAGTTCAACTTTCATCCAGGGGCCCAGACAGTTGCCATTATCATGTGTCACTGAGTGAGAGACACAGGTTTAACTTCCAACCAGGTGCCCGTACACAGTCACCATTTGCATATGCTAGTGAGCGAGAGACATGGGTTCAACTCCCAACCAGGGCGAGAGACCCAAGTTCAATTCACAACCAGGGGCCTCAGACATAGTCACTATTAGCATGTGTTACCGATCGAGAGACCTGGGTTCAACTCCCAACCAGGGACCTCATACACAGTCACTGTTTGCATGAGCAACAGAACAAGAGACCCAGGTTCACCTCGAAACCAGGGGCCAAGACAGACGCTTATTTGTGCTGCAGGTTGTGGTCCTTTCTAACATGAACACCATACACAAAGGGGTCTCAAGTATTTCCCTATGCTAGTGCACAGGTCAGTGCCCCAGCACAGGGAAAGGGGTGCAGGAAGTCCTTGCTAATTAGGGTACCAGTATGCACAGAAGATCAGGCCTGAGGACAATGGGCACCAGTACGCATGATAGAGGTGCACGCAGGAGAACAGGAAGTAACTGAAGGTAAGAGCTGGAGCTCTCTGCCTGGTATCTGTCATCCAATTTGCTATCCATCTTCACTCTGTGGACTCCGTATCATGCTACTTTCTCCATGTGTTTCTCATGCGGTAAAGTGTCAAAGGCCTTGCTGAAGACCAGACAGAGAGCATCTATGGCCCAGTCCCTATCCACTTCCTTAACACTTCAAAGAAGGCTCCTTAACACTTCAAAGAAGGCAAGCAAGTTGATTTTGCAAGATCTGTCTTTTGTGAAGCCATGCTATGTGCTGAAAAACATTATAATTCCTTCCTGGTGCTGAACCTCCACATGTTTTATGATTGACTCAAACACTTACCCAAACACTGAGGTAAGGCACACAGATCTGTAGTTACCTGCTTTTCACGGATTCTCCCAGCCTCTGGAAATACTATGACGTTTCCATGAATTTTTCTAAGCAAACTTTTATGGAGTATATGCACCATTCTACATGGAGCTATATCACTTGAGTTGGAGGCTAAAGAAGGACAGTTTGGTTTTGGTTTAGCAGTAGATGGGCCAATCTGAACAGGGAGCACAGAGGAGTTGTAGTTCTCTGTCATGCGGCAATAATTGAGAAAGTAAGCAGTTCCTCTTTGCACAGCTGTGTATCTGCACTCGTCTGTTTGGCTTAATCTAACTAAATGACTTTAACGGGGAGGTGAGGGTCTTCCTTTTTGCTGGTTGCCTAGTATTAAATGTCTGTCAGGAGTGTACACAAAACTGCTTGAATATCAATAAAGAATTCAGTATGAAAATTGTTTTCATTCTAAGCTTGCTGAAAACATGAACTGGAGCACACACACTAAGATTGTCCAGATATGCAGCAATGGCACATATCCAGGTTCAGACCCTCCACATCCACTCATGTCCACACCAGTGGTGGCATTCACTTCCCTGGGCCCCTCGTATCTGTGCACGGATGGGCCGGGAAGTGTCAGGGTGGATTCGGGATGGACACCAGGCATCCAGTCAGATACTCATACTGATGGTGGAGTGGATCCCACACTCTGCATGGAGCAGGGAATTGTGGGATATGGCAATACTCAGCTGTCCTGCTGCTGCAGGGGTAGTGGTATCGCCCGCTGTGCTGATGACTCGGGTTCGGGAATGAGTCAGGGCCATTGGAGGGCCGGCCCGGGGGAGGAGGACTGAACCTCCCAATGGATGCTCTCCTCTTCCAAAGAAGGGGGACTTGCAGGTCCGCTGCTTTCCCGCCACCTGGGCGACCACAGATGATGGTGCAATGAAAACATTGAGGGGATGTTGGAGCAAACGCTGCTGTCAGTTGGGTGCATCAGGCATGCCAGAACCCAAGGACGTAAGCATGATTCAGGGGGGAGGGGAGCGTTAAGGCAAAATGGTGCAGGATTAGGCAGATGAAATCCCTGCCTGCCTACCAACCATGTTTAATGATCTAGTGTCAGTGGCTCAGCAGGTAGCACACTCGCCTCTGAGGCAGGGAGATCAGCAGGCTGTGGGTTCTATCCCCACACCAGGCACTTTGGTTAATATCTCAATACTGACACTGTAGTGCAGCATGGGGGGGGGGGTGCTGCACTCCTGAGGTGCTGTCTTTCGGATGAGACGTTAAACTGAGGTCCCATCTGCCTGTTCTGGTGGTAGTAGTTCAGGTGGATGTTAAAGATCCCATGGCACTTCTCGAAAAGAGCAGGGCAATTTCCCCGGTGTAATAGCCAAATTTCCTCCATTCACAAAAAATACCACCAACAGCTTCATCTGGTTCAAGGCCAGTTGGCATTCATCTGTATCCCCCTCTCCTGGGTCGTGCCTGAATATAGGCAGGATTTGTCTCGTGCACTTACCCGGTCAACAAAAATAAATAAATGGTGCAACTGCCACCACCATCCAGGAAGTACCCCAAGCCTTCACCTCTGCTGTGGTGGCCAGATGAAATGGGAAGAAATGCTAAAGTGGCTAAAGGTGTACCCAGCCATGGGGAGTAAGCCAGGAGGCAGCACAGTAGTGACACAGTGGGCTGTGTGGCCCTGGATAGGTTGGCTGAGGCCTCAGCGAGTGGAAACAGAGCAGTGGCAATGGTGGTGGAAGGAGGATCCAGCCCGTGACTGGAAGAAAACATGTTTAAAAAAAAATATGGCAATCCTTCAAGGACTATAGGGTGAATTTTTCTACCCTAGTGAATGTTGGGTCTGTGCAACAATCTGTCCTCTTTCTCTATGTTCTCTTATTCTGCATTTAAATTTAGTGCAGTAGTATATTTTGGTCTAATACTTTGGGGATGGATGATCAAGAAAATTAAGGACTGTTTTCTTTTTCCTAAGCTGTATAGTTCAATCCTTTGCTATCTAAATCTGTTGCTTACAGGTATTTCTAGTATAACTCTTGCAGGAGTTTGAAGGTCCCTGCTACAAATGTCCTAGTAGAGGATTGAATAGTGAGATGCAACCGGCTGGTTGTTGTAAAGGAAGGGGACTGTGTATCCCATGGAATGCTCTCCTGCTCCATGGTGGGAGGGGTCGTGTATCCCATGGAACACTCAGTGGGAGGGGTCATGTGTCACACAGAATGCCCTCCTCCACAGTGGGTGGGGACCTGCAGCTACTGCACTACCCCTACCTAGTGACCACCAGTGGCACTGCAGCTGGAGCTGAAGCAGGGGAGGGAGGGAGGAAGTTGATGGCTCAAGGCACGCATGGCATGCTCCATGCGTGCACGGGTGTCACCGAGTCATTGAGCCGATGTCCTGCAGGTGTGGAAAAATTGGATAAATCCCAAAGTACCTCTGCAGAATGCTGGGGCCCCTTCTGGACCCATGAAGCTGACCGCTCGTCCCACTAACCAGGGCTATGCATCCCAGCAGGGGAGGCACAGCCACCAATGACCCCACTATAAGGGGGCAAGTCAGAGAGTCCTATGAATTCCCAACAGTGACTTGCTGGCATACAATAGCCCAACTCCAACTTTCCCTTACCCAACAGTAGAAATTTCCCGTGGTGGAGGTGATTATATTTATGTATGAGGGTGGGGACAAAGCCCCCGAACATGAAATCACCTCCGCCGGCCAGTTTCACTGTCGGGCAAGTGAATGTTGGGCAAATGGAATGGGCTATTGTACGTCAGGTGAGTTCTGCCAGGATTTTGTAGTAGATCTATAAGTCAATGGTACTAGGTGGTGGGGTAAGAGACAGGGAAGGTGGGATGGGACTGGATGGTGGCCCTGGCTGTGGTGGGGCTACCTCAGGGTAGCAGCAAAAAGAAGGAACTCTCAGGGCTGGAGGCAACATGTTAGGGGTTGATCTATTGGGGAAGCTTGGAGAAATGTTTGCAGAGAGTGCCCAAATGTTACTGCTGCTCCTCCACGCATAATGCTGCTGGCCTCCACACAGACGTTTCTGTTTTATCGAGAAGGAAAGCTTCTTGTGCTCACCTTGCAGAATCCTGCTATCTCAACCACACCTTCCCACAATCCAGTTTTTCCTTCTAGATGGGACTGGGATGGGGTGATGCTCACAACCCCCCCCCCAAAAGGAATTCATTCAGATGCTGCGATGCAGTGTTCCCCAACAATGTATGTACAGTGCCTAAAAAATAACATGTCCTAAGTCTCAACTGTGCCTTTACATTTAATAGTAACTCATTTGAAAAAGGCTATTTAAAATTCCATTTGTTTGTAAGCAAGCAAGTAAAAGCCACTTGTAGAGTCTTTTCAGTCATAACAGGAGACTATTTTTATCTTGTTTTATTCTAAGGTGGGGGAGGGGAGTACTGCTCCCTCTCTGTCTCCTTTCTGTGAAGATCGATTGAATCTAGCTCCCAGACAGGCCCAGTGTGCCAGCAGTAAACAGAAAATAAAATTAAAACCATAAAAAAAAGAACGGAGTATCTGCCATAATAACAGCATCTTTCAAAAGATCCCTATTAATGGTTCCTAAACACAGACTATTAATAGAGCATCTGTGCAACACAATAAACTCTGCGATGGTTGCTTTAATGGTTTCACAGTATTTTCCTCCTGAAAAGAGAGAGAGAGATTAAGTGAGAGATTCTGTTCAAAATGTTACGGTCTTCATAGCTGTTATTCTTTTAAAATGTAAATCAGTGCCAGGGCAAGGAATCCTGAGACCGATGGGGGTTGGTCCTCTTCCCCAGTACAGTGGCTGCTAACTAAAATGATTTCATTTTGTATTTCACCTGGAAGAAGCCTGACTGAAGTGCACAGTTATATGGTTGAGTGTATTTATTTTTGTGTGTGTGTGTTCACGTGTATCTATGTGCTTGTATGTGAATTTGTGTACTTCTCCGGGTGCAGCAGTGTACCTAGGAAAATATAATTTGTACCCTGAAACCCTTTTTGGCACCCCCAGCAGCATGTATGTATTGTCCTGTCCCCTGGTACATACCATGTTTCACTTTGGAACATGCATTATAAGAGCAGGGTCAGTGGCTCAGCAGGTTGCAGACTCACCTCTGAAGCCGGAAGATCAAAAGGTTGTGGGTTCTAGCCTCACACCAGGAACTTGGGTAAAACCCAATACTGACACTGTAGTGCAGCTTGAAGGGGGTGTTGCACCCCAGAGGTGGTGTCTTTTGGATGAGGTGTTATACCAATTTAACCCCTAGGTGGCACAATCCCACGGGCTACTACCCCTGCCTGCTTGGCTAGTGGCAGGTTAAGGGGCCTAGGTTCTGCAGCGGGTGCCTCCACCCGGAGGTCAGGGTTGGTAGTGGTCAAACTAACCTGAGCACAGCCCTCCGGGACACTGTAACCCCCCTCTTTCCCTTCTAGTGGTCTGAGCAATATACAATAATCACTTTCAGAGTACCCTTGTGCACCATACAAGTACCCACACTGTTTGCACTTACCACCAAGGCTGGTTCCTCTGGCTCGACCCTGGGGCCCCCTGTAAAACAAGGTTATGCACAGCAAATAGCAACAGTACAGTACTCTTGGTACAAACTGGAACCACAGGTTAAATGCAGAAAAAGTCAGATCTGATTTATTCAGGGGACTTGAAGAAGGAAGGGATGTAATCAGGTTGATTGGCTTAAAGGCTATATTAATCAGTTATGCATGCACTTTAAGTCCCCACACAGTCACACCTCTGGGTACCCAGGTAGGGAGACAATGGGCTAGCTAGGAAAGTTGCAGCTAGTTGGGGCCCTGTGATGGAAAAAACAACATGCGCAACACACATATTTGTAATCCGGAGCCGGAGGGCTCAGTTCGTGAAAGAAAAAGCAACCAGACAATCAGATGACAAGACTTTAGATTTAGCTGTTGTTGCAGGGAGCTACCCTGATGTTTACTCACAATATCCAATACTGGACACAAACAGGACGAAATCGAGACTGCAGGTTGCTGAGCTGGAGTGCCTGGAGAAGTGGGGCCCACATGAATCATCAAGGCGTCAGGGCGTTGTTCCTGTTCAAGTGTTGAGCAGGAGGCTGATCCCCAGGCAGGTCTCTCATCGGTGGCTTTCTCTGTGCAGTGGGTAGTCGAGCTGGGCCAGTGTGACAAGGCCCAGACCCAATGGAAATGATTTTGGATTCAGTCTGTGGGGCTGGATGTAGCTTCCAGCAAGCAGAATACAATTCAAACCACAGAGGGGAACCAAATTGCAACCCACTAGCAGCACACAGCACATTTAAATGTAAGGAAATTCTAATGCAGCTTCCGGCAAGCAGAACACAATTCAAACCACAGTGGGGAACCAAATCACGACCCACTATAAGCACACAACACATTCACAAATAAGGAAATTCCACTGTACCAAGCAAAGGCTCTCTGTCGCAATTACAGAGTGTCTGCACAATCTGAGTTCAGAGGTGGCTGGAGGCCAGACAGGACGATCACATTCAGCAAATTTTCGGTCTTCTTCAGGTAGGAGCCTGGTCACAATTCAGTGGTTTCTCACTCCAAGTTCGGATTCAGTCCGAAAAGGCACAAGTTCCTTCTCAGGTACAGCAGGCTGGCATACAGTCCAAAACTCAGGCCTTTCCACAGTTCTCCCGCATGAATCCACACTGGGGCTACTGCTTGAATCATTCAAGCTGTTATCTCTTCACTTCCCAACTCAGAACTGAAACTAGCAGCAAGAGCTTGGGAATTTCCCAAAGATCCAAAAGGTTCGGTTGGCTGATCTCTGTCAGTCACAACAAGAGCTCCCCCTCCAGGTTATTTTAGGTGCCAAAATGCAAAAACTACAATTCCTACAAGTTTTGACCCCACCAAGCCCCTGTAGGCAGGCTCCATTTTAGAGTCCCAAATGTACCAATTGGCCCATTTCAGCAGTCCAGGACCAAGATCATGGAAACAAACAGAACTGTCCATGCTGTAAAGAAGGCAGATTAGAACAAATTGCAATATTATTAGTACTCTAACAAATGATTAGCAAACAAGTACATCTTCTAACAGAGGTCCCTTTTAGATTAATTATGACTGCAATCCAGGTAGCTCTTAAAGAGACAGTACACAGAGGCTACATAGGCACTCTCTGGCAATCACATTTAAACTGCAAAACACAGGACACCAGCCTGGCAGTGAGCATTTAGACAAGCTCAAGGAAGACTTTTCAGGAACCCCCATTTGTAGGGGTTCACCAAGGTTCTGGTGGTTGTTCAGTTTGGTGTTAAGGATCCCGGCATTTCTCTGACTTCTGTAGTCTGCCAGTCCCTGCTCCATGTGGAGCCAGGGATCTAGTAGCGAGCCAGCTCAGGCATCTGATTGGATGCCCTGCATCTAACAAAGCACCTTCTTGAGTCCGTAATATCTAAGCATGAAATAACTAATAACTGGCTGAACATTTAGAATAAAACAAACCACCATCTGCTGAAGAATATCCAGAACATCCTCAATGTCCCGTAAAATCTTATCCCACATCCAGTGATTAAACTGGAAATTTTAAAAAAATCTCATTTCTCCATTTGTGGGTGTGGGATTGTAATCTGTAGGAGGCAGAAATCTCCTATAGTATTTGGTAGAGAAGATTGGCAGAAGAGCGAGTGCTGTCAGAAAAGTTTGTAAGAGGAAGGGGGAGCTGAGTTCCAGTAGGTTCTTGCCCAGTTCAGCCCCTGCCACCATCCCATACAGTTATGTCAGGCATTTTTTTATTGTTTTATTTATTTATTTAAAATTGGTGACCGGGAAAGGCACACTGAGCCGAGGCTCGTTTCCAGGTGCAACCCGGGTATAAGAATGCACAGCAGCATACATTGTTACAATATAACTAGTTACAAAAAAAGATTTACAAAAACTTAGAATGGTCCAGGCACAACGTATAAGAGGTTATACACAAATATAAAGGACAGAATACATGGGTGTGGTTAACAATTATATACTAGGACACTTTGAGGCTCCTAGTTTGGGGAGCTGGAGCAGGCAGTGAATGAGTGTGAGATCAGGAGGGTGATAGACACCGGCTGACAGAGACCTAAGAACACATAGTGGTAGGTGTGGGAGGGAAACACAGTGGAGATAAGAGGGGGAGAGCACCCTGGGTCAGGAGGGAGGTAAAGGGGGGATTAAGAGCATTGGGGGCACTGAGGGGAGGGGAAGAGTCTGAGGAGTCTTTTGAGGGACGAGAAAGGGGAGACAATGTGAAGGTCTGAGGGTAGATTATTCCAGAGGAGAGCGAGAGAGAGACAGTACGAGAAAACAGACTGGCTGCAGCAGAGTGAGGACGAGGGATGGATAAGGTGTTTGAGTCTCTGTGGCATAGAGAGTAGGTTGTAGATTTGGCTGGTGTAAGGTGGGATGAGAGATGGGGGGGAAGGGAGCCAAACCAATATTTAGCAATGAGAAAGGTGCAGTGGACAGTTCTCCTGTGAGATAGTGGAGCATAAAGGAGACAGTGGTGGGTAAGGGGGGGGCAAAGCAGCAGAAGGAGTTGAGGAGGGTGTCTAACTTGGAGACAATAGACAACATCGGCATAATTAAAACAGGCAAAATTATTTTAAGAACTACTTCACGTGCAAGTGTTACCAAACAGCAAAGGTGAAAGGTCATCCTTGGCAAGTGGCCCTTGGAAGAGTAAAATGCTCTGATATTTTGCTATTTGCAGATAGATGCCTGTAATTTGGTAAACCAGCGATTTACCCAGCTGGCCAAAAGTCAGTGTTATCAGGATATAAAAACAGCACAACCAAGAGCCGTTTCTGTACCCAGAGACCCATCAATGATCAAAATAATGACTCCATCAGCGGCAGGGAGAGTGTTTGAAAGACAGTGAAGCATGTTATCAAAAATGGCCATCTTTTTTTAACTTTTTTTTTATTAAGCCCTCTGTTTTTAAACGCCTTTCTTGATCAGTTATTTCTTGCCTAGTTGTCAAATATAGTAAAAATCATGCCATCTGCCAATGAAGTCAATCTACGGTTTGCAGAGAGTATGGGTGACCTACTCTTTATTTTTAAGAGTTAAGGAGATTTGGGCAGTCAAGGTTAAAAGTGACTGCCCAGAAGGTGATCGAATACATCTGCATAAGGATAGGAGGTAACAAAACTGGTTGGCATGGTCAAAACACTGAAGGAAATAACACTGCGGTAAACTACCGCACATAAAAAAACAGCGAAGGGAAAAACAAGGTGGTCAGTGATGGCGCTTGGAAAAAAACAGCAAGTGCTACCACTGAATTCAACACACAAAAAACAAACTGACTTTTTGAGGGGGTGGCTCTGCCTCCCACACCACCCATTACGGGGGGCTGCAAATGTCTGGGTAGAAGGGCAACTGGGATCCAACGATCACCACATAGTGTGGTTCAGCATGAGGATGGGGACTCAATCAAGTCACACTAGTGCAAAGGTTTTAGATTTCAAAAAGGCAGACTTTGCTGAAATGGGGAGAGCCATCAAAACAGCCCTGGAGAAAAGGGGAATGGGAGGGGATGGAAAAGCAGTGAGAGCACATAAAAGGAGCCACAGTGGAAGTGACAGACCATTGCATCAGATTGGTATCCAAAGGCAAGAGAAGGAGAAAGCCACTATGGTTCTCGAAAGAGGTGGCAGACAAAATAAGGACTTAAAAGGCAGGGTTCAGAAAACACAAGGAGACCCAAAGAGAGGAGGACAGGGAGGAGTACCTAGAGTGTTTAAAGGAAGTTGGGAGAGCAGTAAGGAGAGAAAGGCATGGACTAAGGAAGGATTGGTACAGACAATAAAGAAAGGGGACAAGTCATTCTACAGGTACATCAGCGAAAGAAGGAAAACTGGGGGCTGTTAGGCTCCAAGGGAGGAGAAGTGTAAGAAGGAGACATGGATAAGACAGAAGTACTGAATAAGTACTTCTGTTCAGTATTCACAGAAGTGGGGGAGGGACAGGGACCACAGCCGAGCAACAGATGTCAAGAGGGGAAGAGGTGGACAACAGTCCATTCATGGGAGAGAGAGAGTCCTCCGGGGGGGGAAGGGCCAGACAGCATGCACCCGAGAATATTAAAGAAACTGCAAAGAGAGCTAGCAGAACCTCTGGCAGCCGTATTCACGAATCACTCAACACAGGAGTGGTACCAGAGGATTGGAAGAGGGCACATGTGGTCCCTCTACACAAATCCAGCAGTATGGAAGAGGCAGGGAACTACAGGCCGGTCAGCCTCACTTCAGTAGTGGGGAAAATCATGGAGGCATTGTTTAAAGAAAGGATAGTGGGACATCTAGAAGCCATCGGTATCCAGGATCCAGCACAAGGTCATAATGTTGTGTGTAACCCCTAGATGGCGCTATCCCAGGGACTACTACCCCTGCCTGATTTGCCACTAACAGGTTGAGGGGCCTGGATCCAATGGCGGGTGCCTCCACCCAGAGGTCAGGGTTTGCAATAGTTAAACTAACTTGGTCACAGCCCTCTGGGACACTGCAACCCCCCTTTCTTCCCACTAGTGGCCCACACAATATATCAGAATTATCTTCACAGTATACACTTACCCCAGGTCTGGTTCCGGCACTGGGACCTCCTGTGAAATGAGATACAGTGCAACAATCACAGTACAGTACTTTAACATAGACAAATACCTCAGGCAGTATAACTTTGCTGAAACAAGCAGCTCTGATTTATTTAGGGGATATAACAAGGACAGGGGAAATCAGGTTAATTAGCTTATCACTCTAATAATCTACCTATGGCTCTGTGCACAGGCCTATCCCTATCAGTTACTGTCCCTGGGTACCCAAGCCTAGTGGCTAGTCCAAACCGTGGCAGCTGGTGGGGCCCTTTCACACAGAGAAAGGAGAATTAAACAGTCAGCAGTACAGTAATTCCATTGGATTTAATGTGGCAATTCAACAGGAAGCGACCTGAATTAGTACTCACGACCTCCAAATAAGATAGGGTCCTTCAATGTCAGCAGGGCTCACTTGAGGTACACAAACCTCTTCACACATCCATATAAAAGAAAGCACTATACCAGGCAGGCTGCATCTGTATCCCGATCGCAATTACTGCACAATACCCAGGAGAACACACAGCAGATTCAGTTCCTGACAGACCGAGTGTAATTTTCAGCAATTCCTCCAGTCTTCTACAGGGTGAGCCTGGTTCTACTCTTCAGAGATCCTTTGATTCTTTTCACAGGACGGATTCAGTCCTAACAAGCTGCAGACCGAACTCTGGGCCTTACACGTTTTTGACTAAAACTGCACACTGAAAAGTACAGGCTCCTTCCTTCTTCACTGCCAAAAGCTCAACAGAACTCCAACCGACAAAAACGGGCACTTCCTTTGAGTTCCTCCCAGTTCTTGACTGGATTGGCTGTCACTCACAATAGACTGCTGCTGTTGGTCCAAAAGGCACTGAAGTCTAAACTACATCTCCCAGAGTCACTGCCCATACAATCCTCTTGTGGCTGGCTCAGATTATGAGTCCAAGTTCTGATTCGTCCAAGGCACCATTTTAGAGCTAGCTTACCCCACACTGATTGGTCCAGTTCAGCAGTTCAAAACTAGAATGGGAACTAGCAGACACAGTTCTGACTGCAAAGAAAGCAGGTTAGACAAACTGTAATTTCATTATTACTCTAAATAATTTCTGGTAAACAGTTACATCTTTCAGATAGGTTCCATTTGCACTCTAGTGACTGCAAAAATTAAGTGAATTGGCAGCAGCTCGAGTGGTACTCAGAGAAGCACACAGTCCCCCATACAAACTAATTATGTCTGCAAGCAGACAGCTCTTAAAGAGACAGTACCAGAGGCTCTAAAAACACTCACTGATAAATGGCTTAAATGCCAAACACCATTCAGGCTTGGAGCATTCAAGCAAGCTCCTGGAAGTCTTTTGGGAACCCCCATTTGCAGGGGGGTTACATGTGGATGAAATTGAGCAAGTAAAGACTGCGTACAGACAACAGCGTGTGGCAACACAGTGACAGTACATAATATTGACCACACAAAAATGGCACACACCCAATGTATTCTTTAGTTTTTGTGGGGGGCTCCGTCCAGCTTTACCCCCCCTCCCACACACCCAGAATAATAATATTCAGCCCTGAGGGTGTGTGGACAGAGGGGTAAGTTCAAACTCCCATTGCGGCACTTACTTGTGGCCACACAGATGAGAGTAAAATAAAATGTTCCTTGAGCAGAGTTTCAAACCCTGGTCTCTCCCCCTCACCCATTGCTGGGTCGAGTGCCTTGGCCACTCCAGTACGGGAGCAGCTCAACCAAGCACTTGACCAGCAGTACTGACAAACCTTTTCCTCACTTCCATGTTCTAGTCTACAGCGACGGGGTAGCAATATTGTCTTATCGCTCTCATACCCCTGTCGCTGTACTTTTATATGTGCTTAAGACAGCACGGTTTTGTCCGTGCTATTGTTACCTGGTACCCCAGGACCCCAGGCAGCATGGTTTCACAGCGGGTAATTCGTGTAAAACAAATCTTATTTATTTATTTAATTCTCGGATTAAACACCTTTGAGCTATCAGCTCTTTACATAGGTTTCACATCAGTATGACAGACCAGTTACAGTGAAGAACAGATTGTAATATCACAAGAGAAACAACATAAGGTGGCATTGTACAATGTATGCCAGAGATTTAGGCTAATACAAGAATTGCAGACTGCTGGGACAAAAAACAATGACCGTAAGATAAGCCCATGAGGTCTTGTCCAGGAAGGATTCAGGTGGGAGGAAGGAGTGAAAGTTCAGATAGGAGGCGAGGAAGTGAGGAAAAAGGGAAGGATTGGGGCAAGGTGTCGAGGTAGGGGGACGGGAGTAGAGTTTGAGAGATGAAGTATACAGGACAGTGGCAGTAAGGGCAAGCTCAGAAAGCAGGTACTAAGTGCTAATTAGGGCCTATGAGAAGGGGTAAGTAAATTTTAATGGAATCTGATAGATTTCTTTGACTGGGTGACAAAGGAAGTAAATTGGGCGGGGGGCAGTGAACATCACCTACCTCGATTTCAGCAAAGCCTTCAACACCGCCCTACAAAAGAGGCTAGTTAACAAGATGAGTAGTCGGAGCATGGGAGAAAAGGTGGTAAACTGGGTCAGGAACTGGCTAACAGACAGGAGACAGTGGGTGGTGGTAAATGGGGTACAATCTAGGGAGAGGGGGGTGGTCAGCAGGGTACCTCAGGGATCAGTCCATGGGCCGGTACTGTTCAATATCTTCATCAGTGACATTGCAGAGGGGCTGAAAGGGAAGGGCTGCCTGTTTGCAGATGACACTAAGATCTGTAACAGGGTGGATACTCCAGAAGGGGTGGAAAAAATAAGGAAGGACCTGGAGAAGCTTGAGAAATGGTCTGAGGAGTGGCAACTGAGGTTTAATTAAACCAATTGCAAAATTATGCACCTGGGGCATAGAAACCCTGGAGTGAGCTACAGGATGGGGGGGGAGTTGCTGACAGTCCTCAAGGAAGAAAGGGACCTGGGGTTATTATTTCAGATGATCTGAAAATGTCAAAGCAGAGTACAAGGGCAGCAGGGAAGGCCAGTGGTATGCTGGGGTACATAGGCAGGGTATCACCAGCAGAAGGCGGGAGGTAGTGATGCCGTTATATAAAACATGGTCAGGCCTTACATGAAGTACTTTGTGCAGTTCTGGAGGCTGCACCTTCAAAAGGACATTAACAGGCTGGAGGCGGTCCAGAGAAGGGCAACTAAGATGGTACAGGGCTTGCACCATAAAACTTACAAGGAGAGATTAAGGGACCTCAATATGTACTCACTGGAGGAGAGAAGGGAGAGAGGGGACATGATAGAAACATTCAAGACTGGAGACAGTGCAAAGGACAGCTACAAAAATGATACTTGGACTCCACAACAAGACATATGAGGAGCACCTGCATGACCTAAACATGTACTCCCTGGAACAACGCAGAGAAAGGGGGGACATGATCGAAACCTTCAAGTACTTGAAGGGAATAAACAAGGTCCAGGTTCAGGACCTATTTCAGATCAAGAATCATGCAAGAATGAGGGGGCATGGCATGAAGCTGGAAGGAGGCAAGTTCAAGAATAATACAAGAAAGTTATTCTTTACCAAGAGGGTAGTGGATACTTGGAATGGCCTTCCACCAGAGGTTGTGGAGACTAGGTCAGTCAGATCATTCAAGAAGGCATGGGATAGGCACAAAGGTATTATAACACTGAATAGCAGTTGGGGGGGGCTAGGTTAATGGGCAGACTAGGTGGACCGTGTGGTCCTCTTCTGCCGTCACTTGAGGAGACAGCTTCCAATACAGGAGGAGTACAAGAATGAGGGATCATGACATGAAATTAGAAGGTGGCAGGTTAAGAGGAAATATGAGGAAGTTTTTCTTCACAGACAAGGTGGTGGACTCATGGAATGGTCTACCACAAGAGTGGTAGGAGCAAGTACTGTGGTTGGATTTAAACATGCATGGGACAGGCATAGGGAACCATAGAGGTGAAGCAGAGGGCAGGTCAGAAGCCGTAATCAAGTACAGGGCTTCCGGCAGACTAGATGGGCCTAGCGGTCCTTATCTGCCAATAATTTCTATGTTTCTGACCCCCAACTTAAAATAACTACCTCCGGAGAGAGGCAACTCAGGGATGGGAAGAAACCTCGGGGGAGGGGGGCGAGACTGTTCAGGAAGGGATGGGGAACCAGAGACCAAACACAAACAATAAAAAAAAAAACCAAAAAAAACAGTACTCTAGGACCCAAACCCCAGTCTGCCAATGCTCTGCCACCCTCCACTGCCTGCGGCTCTACCCACTGAGCCACAGCAGCTGCTTGGCATAGTGTCCCCCAGTACAGATTTTGTCCTCTGCTTCCCGACAACCAGCAGCTATAGGGATAGCGCTAAACTGTACTCTGCACCATAGTATCCTGTAGCTGTTTTGTAACATGCTATTTTATAGGCATGTTTTTCCTTTGCTATTATCCCGCTTATATTAACCCAGTACCAAACTGGTTGGAATCATCCTGTGGGCCACGGAAAACAGCCGGAGCCAAGTGCCTAATTGCCTCTTCACCGCTTGTACTGAGACAGGCCTGTCAAGTTACTGAGACGGTGTCAGCAAGAACAGACTCATTAAATATAATGAAGAACTGGTAGAGTGCCTCAGTGGAAGGTTGACACTGTTTTAAACAGAGACACATAACGACTTGCTGTTCTGTTTGTATCTTTGTTCAAGTGCCCCATATCGGACTGAAAGCCTGCCTTAGTGTTACCTGCCTCAAGCTGTTTGTGGTCATGGACCAACAAAACCTATTTCTTTCACTTTGCAGTAAATGCATCTGCTGTGTCCTGAAGAGGAAAGTGTAACCTTACTCCTTTGCTGCCTGTCAAACCTCATATTTAGTTTTAATTAGTTTCAATTAGAATGGTGGAGAGCATTTGAGTGCAGATAATGTCTCTTAAGTGTTTAACCCTGGTTCTAACCCAGCTGCTCCTGTTGACACTTTTATGAGCTGCCAAATGCACAAGGACTGGCAAGTCATGGGTTGGTTAGCACTGCATATAAGTCTCCTTCCATGCTTTACCTCTGTGTCTACTTGCTAGCGGAGAATGTTCTTCCTGGGGTAGAAAAGCCTGACCTTGTCATTATTCCTGTTATTCCAAATGGTCCCGGTGTAAAAAGCATGACTTACACCAGCATTACAGGATTGGTTCCTTAAACAAGGAAACACACGTTCACCAGTCAGATTCATCGACACTGGACGATGGGCTGTTCTGTTCCAGACATCACTGTTATTGGATTCAGCCTGTAAGGAACTGGCCTTTCCATAAACTCATGGAGAAGCCGTCTGTTTATGAATATGGCGATTCATTATTGGCTGCTCTCTGGGGCTTTAGTGATTTTAGTGCAGTTTGTGGAGAAATAGTGGTCCATTTTAAGCAAGCATTTGTCAATGCCGAATGTTGATTGCTTTGCTCCGTTGAGCTTGCTCAGTTTCTCCCTCACCCGCTCGTTCTGTTTCTCCCGGCACTGCAGGCTGTCCTTTTGTACTGGGCTCCTGCCTGCGTTGGCGCCTGGGTCTGCCCAGAAAGAAATCCGCAGCAGTCCCGACAGAGCTCAGTTGA